>LR732079.1:1481782-2078988 GCA_902506015.1 Armillaria ostoyae | reverse complement strand
ATGACAGGTATTTACTTCACACCATCCTCCGTTGTCAAAATAATGATACTACTTACTTTTAGCTGTTGTCGCTCTGTTCACCTTTGTCCTTTTTGTTTTGTTCCCCCATCGGACTTTCTTCGTAACTCTCGGCTTGCTCACGCCTAAGCTATATGCTAACACCATTTACATGGTGTTGAATTCCCGATTCCAAATTCTCGGTGGACGGAATACCTATATATCGTCAACCGATATGAGCATCACGACGATGATGATAAGAGATATCATCTCTCAATCAGCAGAAGGCACACAGCCTGCGGAAGGGATGCAAGGACAGGCGCCTCTTGTCACAATCTCTAATGAGATATTCAACGATAATTATGAAGTGGGTCAAATGAGCGTCAGTCATTGTGCTTCATGTGCCTTCTTAGAACTGATTCATCCCCAAGGATAAACCACAGGACAGCTGTACAGTCCTCTCCGCGTGAATAATAGACTGCGTTCTTTAAGTTGACACATGTATTAGAACTTTCCTGATAAAATACATACTGTCACAGACGACTACATTCAAGGACTGATACCATCAAACGTTCTGGTGTGCGCTTCACTTGCCTTTCTTTACCTTCGATTCTGTCTCCTGCTGCAACCATTCCGAAACCGTAGAAGAATTCACGACCACAGTATCCATATCGGGGCAGGCATCCTTCATACAGCCGAGTATCGCTGTCCCTGAGCTCTTCCACGTTGTACAAGACCGCTTTAAATTGGGGATCAAGGTCACAGCGGCAGGAACTTCGGCAGCATCTAGTGTATGGAACGAAATCGAAGTCGGTGATCCCTGTAGGCTTCTGCCCTCTTCACGCCCAGCTTTCTCCACCGAGGACATGTGATTCGCAGCCATTCATCAGCATTCAAGCCGTTGAGACTTATACTGCTGATGAGACGATCGACTGTAAGTATTTGCGATATAAATACATCGCAGCATCCAAGCAATGCATTGTCCTGGACACTCGTAAAGAGTATTGAGAGTCTGATAAGGACTGGTATGTCAGACACTATGGTTTCGCTCGTCCTCGCCCTAGGTGCAACGAGCAACCACGGATCTGAGACTGTATTATCGTCTTGCACCTGAATTTGCTGAGATCCTCGAAGAAAGCGACATGCGGTCGTGCGGGCACGCTTTGGCCAAACCATATGTTCGAAGGAAATGGAAACTTGCCCGAAAGCAAGGTCATATGCTTGAGAGCGGGGAGAGATCGCTTAACCTGCCTCATCTCCTGGTGAAAGTTATTGGAGAACTTGCAATGGATGACGGACAGTGACGGTTTGTAAATGAACCACAGGCGAAGCATCCAGAAAGCAGAAAGAGGTAAAGGGCCGACGCTAAGTGCCATCGGAAAGTTCATAGAAGACTCATCCGTAAGGATATGCCGTGGTGAATTTATTGAGTCGGTGGCACGTAGTTGGTAAGGATAGCTTCGGCGGTGTCGGATAGCTCCGCAAGTATTTTGAGTAGGAGCTCGTTTAGAAGGCCATCGCATATGATAGTGGCGATAGCAGCGACAGAGAGTCACAGGCAAGTTTCTCCCGTTTCTAGGACATTCCTGTGCAAGATCACCGCAATCTCAGCAACATTTTCTTTTCAATGTCAGAGAAGCCATTTCCCCTGCAGAAAATACTTTGCTAAGTTCTCAGTTCTAATAAAGGGACCCCGTAGTGGTCGTTAAAAAGTTAAAAGCGGCATCGTGTCGGCATCGCTTTAGACTCCGTCACCGCCGCCTCGGCAACTGCCGATGTAGTTGGCGGACCCTCTTTCAAAGCTCGTCATTGAAGCTCGTTCGATGAACGTTGACTCGCTGAACGCGGATTGGGTACAAGTTTCTTAGGTTGGAGCGGCTATTCGCAATGTGGCTACGAAGCCAAGTGGGTCAAGCTTTACTGGTACTGCCACGTTGTTCTATCAAAATTTGGTTTGCTGACACCGTCAGGACCACGTATCGGACCTGTCGAAGCAATCAGAATTCATAGGCCTTAACGTTTGGTGTGTGTTCAAGCTGATAAAGCTTTCCCCCCTTGTTCCTGATACAAAACAAAGTCTAAACAAAGAGACTACAGTACAAGGAACTACAATACGTCTCGCATTCTGTTTGATAGCGGGAAGTATACGTATCGTTATTGAAACTATGCTTCTCTCCGACTCTCCTGCTAAAACTTTGCTTTTGTTCTCACTCGTTGCCATCTTTTAAAGCTGTTGCTTTGTTGCACCGAAGACTGTATGAGGACAATGATACCAGCGTGAGTGTTTCTTTTCCATGCTTCCCATGATCCGTCAATGGTATGAGGGCTGGACTCCTTGGCGTGGTTCCACTACGTCTCCGGGATCGTTCTCAGTGAAGTACGACTCCACATCAACTAGGGCGCATTCCTGTGACTTGGCACCAAGAGCATCGCGGGATGCTAATATGAAAGATCGGGTATATTTCTGGCGACGGGAGGACCGAACCCGCTCTAAATACGGGTGTTGGATGAGAAGACGCCACAAATAGTTCGCCACGCAGTGAAATTACGATTCTAAGTACTACAATGGTGTTGGTAACGGTACAAGGTCTCAATAAGGAACGGCCGTGTCCACAGCCGTAACATGGCATGCCATGCGCCGTGGCCGCGAAGGGTCATACCGTTGTGATCGCACTTTTGAGTGCGTCAGTAGACACTCAATGGTGAGTCATAAATCTACAAATGCTGAGCGCTGGACGACTGCCTTTCAGCTCGGGTTTCAGTGATACGATGCTGGCCGGTCTTAACGCCTTCTCTCAACTCTCCCGCTTGGCTGTTTAGTATATATATCTACAAATTCTTTCCCTTCGGGATTGGTAAAGAAACCCCAGACACATCATGCAGCCCGTCCCCACAGGTTATCCCATAGCAGAGCTGTAAGTCATAATCCTGGAATCGAGCAGTAGTATTTCCTGAGTCATCTTATTCAGGTCCGGACCCTACGTTTGTCAAATGGCACATTCAGTCTATTCAGTCCTTAACAGAAGAATTTAGATCGTAGGCTGTCTCTTGAACTGGGGACTCTTCGGAACCCTTTCTGTGCAGCTCTGTGCGCCGCTCCGAGTCATTCTCAAACATATTGTTTCTAACGCATTTTCGTTAGATCTATACTATCTAGCATTTCCGAACGACAGAAGATTCACAAAATGTCTCGTATATGGCATCTATGTCATCGAATTTGTGCAGACGATGCTTGTTGCCCACGACGCGTTTGCAACATTTGGGTACGGCTTCGGTGACATGGACGCCCTGAATAGATTGAATTTTAGTTGGTTGACTGTCCCCGTCATGGGTGCTGTTGGTGCGCGGAGCGTTTGCTGCCCATTTTCTGTCACTTATCATGAGTTCAGTTTCTTGTGTCGGGCGGGTCTTCTATGCGTACCGCATCTTCGTATTATCAAAATCACGGATCATCCCGATATTCGTCATTTGTGTCCGTTTCCGTGCTCCTTCTCCGTAGCAGTCTAGCTCATCTTTTTACAGGTATCATTGACCAGTTTTGTGGCAGCTATTATCACAGGCATTTACACTTTCCAAGCAAGCGACACCACCAAACTCAACAGCTGGAAGATGTACATCGCTGTCGGGGTGTGTAACTGATTGGATGCCCCAAGTCTATCATGCTAAATCTTATCCAGATTTGGTGCATGGCCTCCGTCCTGGGTGATATCCTCATCGCTATCTGCATGACCTACTACGCAAGCTCTTTCTCTCTTTCAGTTATCTTCATTGATGTTGATACTATTTGTAGCTTATGCGCAGCACTACTAATTTCCGCCGCACCCGAGTGCTGGTCACCAAGATAATTCGACTCACTATTGAAACAGGATCTGTGACAGGTATTCAATTCGCATCGTCCACCGTTGTCAGAACATTGACACCGCTTACTTTTAGCTGTTGTCGCTCTGCTCCGCTTTATCCTTTTTGTTGCGTTTCCCCATCAGGCTTTCTATGCAACACCCGCCATGATTGCGCCAAAGCTATATGCTAACTGCGTTTACATGGTACTGAATTCCCGATTCCAAATTATCGGTGGACGGGATATCTATAAGTCTCCAACCAATATGAGCATCACGACCACGATGATAAGGAATATCACCTCTCAATTAGGAGAAGGCACACGGCCTGTGGACGGGATGCAAGGACGGGCGCCAGTGGTTGCAATATCTCATGATGCATTCAACGATAATCATGAAGCCGGTCAAATAAGGGTCAGTCATGATGTTTCATGTGCTTTATTAGAACTGATTTTCCCCTAAGGATGAATCGTAGGAGAGCTGTATGATCCTCTCCGCATAATCGATAGACTGCAGTCTTTGGGCTGACACATGCATGGGAGCTTGGCTAATAAAATACATAGTCATAGACGAATACATTCAAGAATTGGTACCATCAAACCTTCTAAGTTCTGGTATGCGCTTCACTTTCCGTTCTTTACTTTTAAGTCCGTCTCCTTCTGCTGCAACCACCTCTGATCGGTAGGAAATTGAGACGAATTCAAAATCACAGTATTCAAACCGGTCAGACACCCTTCATCAACGGAGCATCGCTTTCTCCGGGCTCTCTGGCATTGTACGAAACTGCTTCAAATTAGGAATCAAGGATAACAGTAGCGGGAACTTCGACAGCACCCGGCGTATGGAACGAAATCGAAAGCCGGCGATCCCTCTAAGCAGTGATTCTGCCCTCTTTACACCCATTCCTCTCCACCGAGAAATGTGGATCGCAGCCATTCAGCAGTGTTCAAGTCGTCAAGACATATCCTGAGGCGATCGACTGTAGGTATTTGCGATATTAAAAGGAGCGCCTCTTGGGCTCCCAAGGTATCTTCACCCGAGACAGTAACCGATCGAAGAACAGGGAATACCTCCGCAGCGGAGAGTACTGCGCGAAGGGTCATTGTACCACCAATGCATGTCAATGACATGCGGACTCGCAAGTTCCAAGGTCATCTTCAGGTGACCCGATCTCCTAGGTCCTCTTCTTCCTGCAATCTGTGATATCGGGTTCCATGTTCACAGATGGAGGGTTGTAATATGTGGATGAGGTTCAAGGAACATTGAAAACACCGCGAACCGAACGAGCACTATGAGATCGGTTAAGGGAAAACTCGTTAATTTGTAGAAGGACGATGGCAACGGGTGACTCCTCGATACATCGCAGCATCCAAGCAATGAACTGTCCTGGACACTCAGATAGGGTAACCTTTGAGAGTTCGGTCAAAACTGGCAGGTCAAATACTATGATCTCGCTCGTCCTCGCCCTAAGTGCATCGAGCAACCACGGGTCTGGGTTATACATGTTGATCGTCTTGCAAACGAGTTTCTTGAGATCCTCGAAGAAAGCGACCTGCAGTCTTGTGGGCACGCTTTGGCCAATCCATGCGTTCAAATGAAGTGGATAACTTGCCCGAAGGCAAGCCCATATGCTTGAGGGCGGGGAGAGATCGTTTGACTTGTCTGATCTCCTGGTGAAAGCTATTGGAGAACTTGCATGGATGACGGATGAGGACAGTTTGTAAATGAACGACAGGCAAAGCATCCAGTAAGAGGTAAAGGGCCTGCGCTGAGTGCGATCGAAAAGTTCATATAGAAGACTCGTCCGCTGGAACGTAGTCGCCAGAGTAAGGATAGTTTCGACGGCGTCGGGTAGCTCCGCAAGCATTTTGAGTAGGAGCTCATTTAGAAGGCCGTCGCATATAATGGAGGTAACGATAGCAGCGACAGAGAGTCACAGTCAAGTCTCTCCCGTTTGCCGGGACATTCCGGTGCAAGATCGCCGCGATCTCAGCAACATTTTCTTTTCAATGTCAGAGAAGCCATTTCCCCTGCAGGAAATGCTTTAGTTGCCAAGTTCTCAGCTATAATAAGGGGACCCGGTGGTGTCGTTGAAAGTTTGAAGACGGCATCATGTCGGCATTGCTTTAGACTCCGTCACCGCCGCCTCGGCGCCTGCCGATGTAGTTGCCGGACCACCTTTCCTTCCAAGCTCGTCATTGAATCTCGTTGAACGTTGACTCGCTGCCCCACGCGAATTGGGGTACAAACTTCTTAGATTGGAGCGCAGCGATTAACAATGTGGGTACGACGCCAAGTGGGTCAAGCCTTATATTTATTGCTGGTACTGTGTTGTTCCAGTTTTGCTTGACACCGTTTGTCAGGGCTACGTACAACCCGTCGAAGCAATTAGAACACATCGGCCTTAACGTTTGGTATGTGTTCAGGCCCGGGCTGATAAAGCTTTCCCCCCTTGTGCCTGATACAAAACAAAGTCTAAACAAAAATAATACAGTACGAGGAACTACAATACGTCTGGCATTCTGTTTGTCAGTGGGAAGTATACGTATCACTATTGAAACTATGATTCTCTCTAGCTCCTCTGCTAGAACTTTGCTTTCTTTCTCACTCAATATCATCTTTTAGATCTGTCCCTTTATTGCATCGAAAACTAGATGAAGACATTGATACAGCCTGAGTGTTTCTTTTACACGCCTCCTATCACCATAATCCGTAGATGGTGCATGAGCGCTGAGCTCTCTGATCCGATTCTACTACGTCCCTGGGATCATTCTCAGTGGGGTACGACTACGCATGAACCCGGGTGCGCCATTGTACAGCATTGTCGGATGCTAATATGAAAGATCGGGTTTATTTCTGACGACGGGAGGGCCGAACCCGCTTTCAATACGGGTGTTGGACAAGAAGACTAGACGCCGCCACTAATAGTTCGCCACAGGGTGAAATTACGATTCTGACTGCTACAATAGCGAGTCATAAATCTACGTATGCTGAGCGCTGGACGACTGCCTTTCAGCTCGGGTTTCAGTGATACGATGCTGACCAGTCTTAGCGCCTTCTTGAGGATCTCCCGCATGGCCGTTTAGTATATATCTACAAATTCATTCCCTCCAGGATCGGTATAGCAACCCTAGACGCATCATGCAGCCCGTCCCCGCAGGTTATCCCATAGCAGAACTGTAAGTTATAGTCTTCGAATCGGGCAGTGGTATTTCCTAAGTCATCTTATTCAGGTCCGGACCTTACGTTTGTCAAATTGCACATTCAGTCTATTCAGTCCATAACACAAGAATCTAGATCGTAGGCTGTCTCTTGAACTGGGGACTCTTCGGAACCCTTTCTGTGCAGCTCTGTACGTCGCACCGAGTCATTCTTACCAGATTGTTTCTAATGGATTCTCGTTAGATCTATACTATCTGGCATTTCCGAATGACAGACGATTCACAAAATACCTCGTCTACGGCATTTATGTCATTGAATTTGCGCAGACAATGCTAGTTGCCCACGACGCATTCGCAATGTATGGGTACGGCTTCGGTGACATGGACGCCTTGACTAGAATAAATTTCTATTGGCTCGCTGGCCCTATCATGAGCGCTGTTGGTGCGCAGAGCATTTTCTACCTATCTTCTATTACTTATCATGGGTTCAGCTTCTTGTGTCGGGCAAGTCTTCTATGCATACCGGATCTTCATAGTGTCAAAGTCACGAATTATCCCGATATTCATCATTTGTGTGAGTGGTTGCTGTTATCTTTCTCCGCCGCAGTCTAGCTAATCTATGTACAGGTATCATTGACCAGTTCTGTGGTAGCTATGATCATAGGTATTGGATATTTTAAGGTAGGCGACACCACTAAACTCAACAACCGGAAGACTTGTATCGCTGTCGGGGTGTGTAACTGACTGCACATCCCAAGTCCTTCAGCTGAATCATGTCCAGGTTTCGTGCGGAGCCACCGCTCTATGTGATATCCTTATTGCTATATGCATGACCTACTACGCGAGCTCCTTCTCTCTCAGTGTTCTTCATTGTTGTTGATATTACTTCGTAGCTTATGCGCAGCACTACTGATTTCCGTCGCACCCGAATGCTGGTCACAAAGATAATTCGTCTCACTATTGAAACGGGATCTGTGACAGGTATTTACTTCGCGCTATCCTCCGTTGTCAGAATAATAACCCTACTTCTAGCTGTTGTCGCCTTGCTCAGCTTTGTCCTTTTTATCGCGTTCCCCCATCATATTTTCTTCATAACTCCCGGTCTTCTCGTGCCTAAGCTATATGCCAACTGCGTCTACATGGTGCTGAATTCCCGATTCCAAATTATTGGTGGACGTGATACCCATATGTCTCCAACCGATATGAGCGTCACAACTACGATGATAAGAAATATCACATCTCAATTAGCAGATGGCACACGACCTGTGGACGGGATGCAAGGACGGGTGCCAGAGTCATTCGACGATAATCATGAAACAGCTGAAATAAGGGTCAGACATGATGCTTCGTGTGTTTTATTAGAGCTGATTTTCCCCTAAGGATAAACCACAAGACGGCTGTACGGTCCTCTCCGCTTAACGATAGACTGCATTCTTTGAGCTGACACATGTATTTTAACCTTCCTGATAAAATGTATACTGTTATAGACGAACATATTCAAAATTTGGTACCATCAAACATTCTGGTACGCGCTTCACTTTCCTTTCTTTACCTTCAGTTCCTTCTCCTTCTGCTGCAACCACTTCGAATCTGTAGAAAATTCAGATGAATTCAAAATCACAGTATCCAAACCGGGGCAGGCATCCTTCATCCTTCCGACAAAACGGGGTATCGCTTTCTTTGAGCTCTTCGACGTTGTACGAAACAGATTAGCTTAGGGATCGAGGACACAGCGGCGGTAAGGAACGAAATCGGAAGATCTCACCGCCACCAGGAAATTCATTGGTGGACGACCGCTGAATGACAAGTGGGGGGATCTCACGAACGAGTAGTTCGCGAAAGCTCTTGCTCTTGGTTTTGGGTTGGTGTGTTGACGCCATGGTGTATGGATTTGATGAGGTCTGGCAAAGAACAAGACGGACCACGTTATGTTCGGCTCATTATGGTACTTCCGACTCTTCTTCAAGTTATTATTTGCTACCAGCGATCATTGAACCTGGCGTCCTTTTAAAAACATTCCACATGATGCCGAGAACATTTACAGAGTAGACTTTGACACCCATCAGCGCAATGAAACGAGGCAATTTTGAGCTGGAGCGTTGGTTGCTTTGACCGCAGTACCGTGAACGGAACCGTGACGGCGGGCCTCGGATTTATCTATGGAGAAGTTCAAGCAGCGAAAGACGGTGTATGGATCCCAATTGCTTACCACCGTATTCCCGCAGACCTCTATGTCGAACAAGCAGATGGCGCTTACGCTGTGTAACAGTATGCCTTCGCCACTGTGAAAGTAGTCACACCTCAACCCAGGGCTTCCTCTTCAATGTACTATGTGTTATTATGTGTCGGTGTAAATTGCATTCCAGAGGGGGCCGGCAGGGAGGAGTACGGCGACGAGAGATCCAAAAAGGCCGGGGGGGATGCCAACATCATGGTCGGTTCAGGCGAGTTTAAGATGGCGCCCTGTAGAGAAAGCTGCAGGTTTGTGAACGTTACTAATATAGCTCCAGCCACTAGCAGCCAGGACCAGAACACCGTTGTCATGAGGGAAGCTGTACGAGTGGACGGACCCCTATGTAGCAGTGTTGAAGAAACCAACCGGAGTTATCCTGCCGACGGCACCTGCTGCCTTTCTTTCTCGCTCGATTTCATCTTTTATTTAAAGCTGCTGCTTTGTTACATCCAAAATATATGAAAGGTGTGGAAAAGAAAGACTGGTATCAATGTCTTCATGATCCGTCAACGGTGCATGAGCGCTGGGCGCCTCGCTTTGTAGACTCTGGTCTCCGGGATCGTTCCTGGCAGTGGAGTACGACTCCACATCAACCCGGGCGCATTCCTGTGACTTCACACCAACAGCATTGCGGGATGCCATGAAAGACCAGGAATATTTCTGACAACGGGAGGCTTTCAATACGGATGTTGGGCGAGGAGGAGGCTGGACGCCGCCACAAATAGCTCGATGAGTCAATATCAGTGAGACGTAAATTCACTATAACCTTGCTTCTTCTCATAGTTTGTTCCCGGAGCAATTTCAATGCCAACTGGATATCGATGCACCACCAGTATCTCTTCTGCTATAACTTGGTTCAGAGATTTTTCCTGAGCTGGCGGAAAAGGATGTCTTCCTACCTCGGAATCTAGAAATACAGAAACATCATTTAATACAACAATATCTGAATGCGTCGACCGCTGGTGGCAGCTATTTTGACATCCATAGTCTTCGGTAGACACCGGTATTAGGTTCAGCTGCCGAATTCAATGGGTCAACTTGTGCGCTGACCACGGATGAACACATTGGGCGGCGCTGTACGACTGCCTTTCAGCTCGGATTCAGTGATACGATGCTGACCAGTCTTAGCTCCTTCTTGGGGGTCTTCCGCATGGCTGTTTAGTATATATATCCCCAAATTCTTCCCCTTCAGGTTCGGTAAAGAAACCCCAGACACACTATGCAACCCGTCCCCGCAGGTTATCCCATAGCAGAACTGTAAGTTATAATCATGGAATCGAGCAGTGGTATTTTTCTGAGCCATGTTATTTTAGGTCCGGACCTTTTGTTTGTCAAATTGCGCTCTTAGCCTATTCAGTTCGTAACACAAGAAGTTAGATCGTAGGCTGTCTCTTGAACTGGGGACTCTTTGGAACCCTTTCTGTGCAGCTCTGTGTGTCGCTCCGAGTCATTCTCCATCACATTGTTTCTAATGAATTCTCGTTAGATCTATACTATCTGGCATTTCCGAATGACAGACGATTCACAAAATATACCGTGTATGGCATCTATGTCATCGAATTTGTGCAGACGATACTTGTTGCCTACGACATGTTTGCAACGTTCGGGTATGGCTTCGGTGACATGGACGCCCTGACTAGTGCGCATTCCTATTGGCTCATTGACATGCTCCTGAACGCTGTTGGTGCGCAGAGCGTTTGCTACCTATCTTCTGTCACTTATCATGAGTTCAGTTTGTTGTGTCGGGCAGGTCTTCTATGCATACCGGATCTTCATAGTGTCAAAGTCACGAATCGTCTCAATATTTATCATTTGTGTCAGTTGTTGCTGTTCTCTTTCTCCGGAGCAGTCTAGCTAATCTATTTACAGATATCCTTGACCAGTTCTGTGGCAGCTATAATCACAGTCATTTACTCTTTCCAAGCAGGCGACATCTCTAATTTCAACAACCGGAAGATCAGTATCGCTGTCGGGGTGTGTAACTGAGTGGACGTCCCGAGTTCATTATGCTGAATCATGTCTAGATTTGGTGCGGAGCCGCCGCTCTATGTGATATCCTCATTGCTATCTCCATGACTTACTACGCGAGCTCCTCTCTTTCAGTGTTCTCCATTGATATTGATGCTGTTTTGTAGCTCATGCGCAGCACTACTAATTTCCGTCGCACCCGAATGCTGGTCACAAAGATAATTCGTCTCACTATTGAAACGGGGTCTGTGACAGGTACTTATTTCATACCATCCGCCGTTGTCAGAACATTAACACCACTTACCTTTAGCTGTTGTCGCTCTGCTCAGCTTTGTCCTTTTTATTGTATTCCCCCATCGGTATTTCTACGCAACACCCGTCCTGCTCATGCCTAAGCTATATGCTAACACTGTTTACATGGTGCTGAATTCCCGATTCCAAATTCTCGGCGGACGGGATACCTATATGTCTTCAGCCGATATGAGCTTCACGACCACGATGATAAGAGATATCACCTCTCAATTAGGAGCAGGCACACGGCCTGTGGACGGAATGCAAGGACGGGTGACAGTGGTCGCAATACCTAATGACGTTAATTATGGAATGGGTCAAGTGAGCGTCAGTCATAGTGCCTCATGTCCTTTATTGGAGCTGATGTTTCCCTTAGGATAAGCCGCAGGACGGCTGTATGATCCTCCCCGCGTAACGGATGTACCACATTCTCGTCGACGTCAAAATTGACTAGAAAGGCGAGCTGACTTTACAGTCTTGGGATCAACGAGCTCGCAGTGGTATAACCTAGAATATTAATGGTTTCCGGCCTCCGCACCTCGTCATGGCTAGCCATGACTTCTTGAACAATTTGAGTCTTTGCTGAACTTCGAATTGGTGTATCTCTCGAGTCGAAAGACTGTCGTCCAACTGCATCTGCTGCAAAACGGCATGACGGCTAGTGGCAGTGTTGAACACATAGCTGTTCCGCAACCATCATGTCGAATCCAGATAGACTGCGCTTCTTCTATGACCTCTATATTTGATTCCATCTCCCGCTCAGGCTCTGATCTGAGCGTAGCGTCACAGGAGCACCCTCTCGCTGTTGCGTGGGCAAAGTGGGAAGACCAGCTCTCTGAAAATGTGCTCCTTCCGGCACGTACTAGTAGCCCGAGCCAGCATAGTTTCGACGGTGACGGGAAACTCCGTAAGTATTTGGAGTAGGCGCATATGAAGGTGAAGATTAGCACCGACACACAATTAAAATCTCTCCCGTTTGCTAGGGGACTTCTGTGCAAGAGCATCATCACATCCTGAAGAACACTTTCTTTCCAATGTCGAAGCAGCCATTTCCTTTGGAGAATGCCTTTGATTTAACAAGAGGCCCGGTGGTGGTCGAGAAGTCGAAAGCGGCATCGTGTCGGCATTTCTTTATTTATTTAGACTCCGTCACCGCCGACAAGAATGTAGCTGCCATGTTTGGACCATCGTTCCTCGTTGAACGTCGACTCCGAGCTGCCCCGCGCGAAGTGGGATACAAGTATCTTATGTTGGAGTGGTAGCTGATTCACAACGTGGCTACTATGCCGAGTAGCCCAAGCTTTACATTTATTGCTGTACGTGTTGTTCTATTAACAATTTGTTTTGCTGACACCGCTACTTAGTACGGCCTGTCGAAGCAATTAGAACTTACCGGCCTTATGGTTTGGTATGTGTTCAGACTAATAAACCTTTCCCACCTTGTTTCTAATAAAAAGCCAAACAAGAAGACTACAATATGAGGCACTACAATACGTCTCACACTGGCACCGCGATCAAATGGGGCCGCAACGAGCCAATATGTATTACCTCCTTTAGCTCCCAGCCCGTCTCGCTCAAGATTTTCACATAGTGTCTGAGTGTGCGCTCTTGTCCGTTGCCAAAGCCCATCATCTGTTTCGCTGTTAATTAACAATATGGAGGACGCAGGGACGTTTACGAACCATCATGTCCATCGAATAATCTACCGAATTGGCTGCACCCATGTTGGCCAGGAGAGGTTCGGGTACCGTGCGAGGTTCACAGCCTTTGATCGTGCTGGTTTCGGGATCATGGCAGGGAGACTCGAGAAGAATTTCGATCACTACGAGTTTTGTTTGGGGTCCGGCGGCTGCGCGCAGTTGACTTAGGAGTCGTATCCCATACGAATCGGCCCAATCATGGAGGATCCCACGAAGAACGAACACGTCGACTGGACTGCCAAGGTCCGGCTGAGGAATGAACATGTCATGAGCTGTCAGCAAAAAGCAGTTATTGTCATGTCTCATAATACAATGCTAATTGTGCGACGTACCGACAAGCCTGACACGACCGCTCTCGAGAGTTTCGGGTAAGTTCGATTTCCAATACTATGTCGTAACTAATTAACGAGAGTTGGTGTGCAAGGGAGAGTGACGCACCGGTTCAGCGTCGGAGACAAGCTGAGGTCGATCTTCCACCACAAAATTCAACTTGGGGAACGTTTTAGCCAGAACCATCGACATGGAGCCTATCCCGCCGGCAACATCAACAACCAGGGCACCGTCGGGAAGAGATCCGAAATCAAAACCTTAAAGATTATCGATTATCAGTCAAGAACTGTATTGTTGATCGAAACCGCTTACCGTTCAATATAGCAGCATCAGGCAACAAATCAGTCGTTGCACGCATCATTAGACTGAAGCGGGACAACACATCCTTGTTTTCTGGACGCTCCATCCACTCGAAGAAACTGACATCAAATTTGAAGGCTTTGTTGAAAGCGCTGTGATTAGCCTCGTCAGAGTGCCCGAAAATGGGGTCCCGAAGTGTTTCCGACAGGAAAGCGCCGCCTTTGAAGAATTCGCCGGCTCTGTGTGGTGTTAGTTCGTGAAAGAGACGACGGCGACTATGCATTTACCCCCAGCTGACGAACGTGTTGATGAGGGACGTTTCGGTATATTTGGACTGTGGGCTTTGCCGACAGGTAAGCTAAAAATATTACAACATGATTGGAGATCACCTACTTCTTCTCCAGCTCTTCGACTGGCTTCTTAGAATCAAGCAAGGACGATATGCGATTGTTTGCAAAGACATCGGGGGATACCTCTCGGAAGATGTGGTGAGAGGCGAGCAAACGGAGGACTCGACCTTAACGTCTTGTCAGTAATCAGACCCTTGCATCAGGAGGCATCGTACCGAGTCGCCCTGCATTCATTCCATTTCTCTTGGCTATGTCATCGATGTGAGCGCCCTAACGTAATACATCAATGTTTCATACTGAAGACAACAGAGGGTTAGGACCAACCTTGGGGCCTGCGTCGCGTAGGATCTCGGCGACATTTGCATCGTTTGCAGCGCCAAGACAAGCAGGTACATCCCACTAGTGTCGCCACGTCAGTCGTCAGAAGTTGACAATGAAGAGAATTCTCACTTGGTGAGCGACGACGGATAATGTCGCGATGGGTGCCCTCGCTGTCGCTAGCAGCTGTGCTGCTGCCGCCGCGATTACTTGGATGGCTTCAGTGACGTCGGCGTCGCTCCGTATGGCCTCGGATTGAAACGACAATACATCGTTGAGTTCTGGGAACGGAACACCTTGAGCTGCGCATCTCTGCTCGATCTTGTCTACCGACTCTGCGATCAGGTTTGAAAGGAGTTTGAGTGAGGAAGGCATGTCAAGGTGGGATATGAATAATAACCGCCTTCTTCTCGTTCTTATGATATATATATTCCAGCATTGGTGTATCTACTACATATACTTTGAAGGGTCGCAATGTTGAATCTACGCAGACATTGACGCCCAGCACGGAAGGGTGACATCCATTTGCGAGTGTCTCAGATCTTTGTAGCTCCTAACATCGCGTTTGGGTTTGGAGGCACACCAAACACCGGTGATCACCGATCAAATAGGATCAGGGAATGCGAACCGAAACGAATTGATCACCGGGGCCCGTCGGCTCATTTCACCCGCTGACCCACCTCGACGTTCCAATGTGGATCTGGCACTTATAATGGTTCTCGTATAGGTCACCAATACACGTCTCTCTCATCCTGCTTCCATGTCCGCCATGGGTAACGTGTGGTCCCTCACCTCCCAAATGTTCCCTCCTAAACCGAAATGGTCCGTCGACGATATGCCGGATCTGACAGGCAAAGTCGTTATTGTCACCGGTCAGTTTGTTTTCCATACGTGGTGTCGACATCTTATTTTTGCCCTAAAATCTTAGGTGGTAATACCGGATGTGGAAAAGAATCTGTCAGGGTGCGTGAATCTCCCGCCTGACGCTTTTGGCTCCGGTTTAACCATTCCTTTTTTGTATAGGTCCTGCTTTTGCACGGCGCAAAGGTCTACTTGGCCGCTCGAAGCGAAGGCAAAGCCAGAGAGGCCATTGAAGATCTGAGAAAAGAGACTGGGCATGAAGCTATATTCTTGCCCTTGGACCTCGCAGATCTAGTCAGTGTTCGTCGGGGTGCGGAAGAGTTCCTTTCGTGAGTTTCGGTTCTTTTCGGCATCAGTTCTGTTGTCTTACGGCTATACAGGAAGGAGAAGCAGCTTCATATTCTATTCAACAATGCGTGAGTGACATGGTTTCCGCACCATCGACGTGTTTAATCGTTCTTACAGCGGTGTTATGCTTTCCCCGATGGACGTGCTCACCAAGCAGGGTTACGACCTCCAATTTGGTACCAATGTCATTGGTGCGTTCTTTGACCTTGGGAGCGTCTATCGTTTAACACATTCCATAGGTCACTTCCATTTCACTAAGTTACTCTTGCCCGCGCTTCTCGCAGCCGCAACGCCTACCGAGAAAGCACGCGTAATCACTACGTCCTCATCGGCTAATTACATGGGCACCCTCAACTTTGACCTCTGGGCCGACGGACCTGCACGGAGCAAGAAAGCTTCAGGTGATATGTACGTGCAAAGCAAGCATGTAAGTCTTATGTAGCGTCCCTTTCGAACTATCTAATATGTTATACAATACTAGGGCAATGTTGTTTTCGCCGTGGAACTAGCTAGGCGCTACGGGGCTCAAAATATTGTATCCCATTCTCTAAATCCAGGTTAGTCGACATTGTCCCGCCGGAATCAAGCTCTGGACCGCGTTTCTTTCATTTATTCAGGTAGCATCCGCACCGACCTACAACGTCATCTTTCCCCGTTCGCCAATAAGATGCAAGACATTTTTCTCTTCCCCGTCTCTATGGGCGCGTTGACTCAGCTTTGGGCTGGAACTTCGCCCGAGGCAGGACAGATGAATGGAGAGGTACGTGTACAATCTGAATTGAGCTGATTCTAAGATGGCTTACCAACGAAACCAGTTCATGATTCCATGGGCCCGACTTGGCAAAGCCCGAAAGGAGACGGGAGACCCTGAGGTGGGTAAGAAGCTGTGGGAGTGGCTTGAAGCACAGTGCAAGGACTACTGATTGTCGTGTAACATGCATACATCTTATCCCCGGACTCTTCGTTGATACCACATACTGGATTCTTTCTCATCAGCAACAATAGAATAGATTCTTTGTTCAATGATACCATGGTTATCTAAAAAAAGTTCCTGACGGAGTCTTTGAGTGAAGGGGTAGCTGGCTATCATTACGCAACTTTGATTGATCCCATCGTCCCCAGGAGCTCTGCGAAGATTTACCTTCCTAGTTTGGGGGATCCGAGTTTGTTGTCGGGCGCCGTTGACAAGGCATTTATAGACATTCATGCGTCATTCCAATTTCGCTGTGGACCTTGAAACGGTCGATCTATCCCCATGAGTAAGAGTCCGCTCTTGGAAAGTAAATAGTACAGGTGCTCCGGTAAATGTCACATGCGATCTGCAAAGAGGTACAGCTAATCAAAACATACGACGGGGGCCTAGCGTCGGAATTGATACTTGAAAGTCCTCAACTGGGAAAGCTCTGGTATCTCTGACAGTAACAAGATACCTCCGTGTCACTTGGCTCGCAGCAGAAATGTACGATGGAAATCTTGATGCTATACTTATTGCCGAACGTACCGGTATGCTTGGATATTTCACTCGGGGTTGAATCAATAAAGGACTCAAGCCGAATGCTTTGACCAATCGACGCGGAGGCGTCTTAACCAAGGATTTTTACTTGATTGGACACGGAAGGTGTCTAGGAAACCATACGTTGTGTTTCATTTCACAATAACTTCAAGTATATCAAACGAAGTCAAACGTCCATCAAACATCGGCGAATTATGTAGTTATTTTTAAATAAAGATAAGATGGCTTAATCTAATCGATCGCCACCGATCAATAGCCTTTTTCTTCCGTTCAACCCGGCGGTTCTAAGTTCAGTGCAGACTGCCGGTGCTATTTTAAATTCTCGTTCTTCTCTGGCGCTCCTCTTGATGCGCGCTTATGCGACATACACAGGAATGATTCTTCAATGTTCGTTCCGATTCTTCACAGGTTTACCGAAATAGTGCCGGTACCTTCTCCCGAATTACTTCGAACGGCGGGGATTCAATGGCAATTTAGCGATTGAAAATTGCCCGTACCTTCATCGGAAACATGCTTGAAACCAAGTGGCAATCGGGGTCACCGCCTGCGACAGCGCCAAGGTCGCATCAGTGCCTTCCTGAGTCAGGGTACCTCATACACTGAGTTGCAGCCTAAGGCTATGTTCCTACTCCCTGCTCCGTTTGCGCGACTGGTCCCTTGATCCTCCTAGCCTTGATCAGTCTGGGTTGCAATGGCAGCTCTCATCAGGATAGGGGACCATATATATTTGACCACCAATTTTCTCTTGACAGACAGACGCAACCCTCTCTTTCGTTGAATCTCCTCGTTCAGAGCGGACTTACTCATGCCAACTCTCACTTATCTGCTGTTGGCCGCCATTGGCGCGTCGTCCGTTCACTCTGCACCATCCAAACAAAGCTGTAATGCTCCTGTGACGCCGTCCTCCTTCTCATCCACATCTTTGGATGTCGTTATCGTGGGTGGTGGAACTGCCGGTCTTGTACTTGCTTCTCGTCTTTCAGAGAGCAAGAAACTACAGGTCGGTGTGATAGAGGGAGGTTACGATCGTATCAACGATCCCCTCATCGATGTTCCCAACGCTGCAAACGCCCTTGGCTACCAGGGCGCTCTATTCGGCAACTCTACTTATGATTGGGAATATACGAGCGTTCCGCAGCGAGGTCTAGATGGCAGGGTTCTGTCGTATCCCAGGTGTGTTCTGCGTCGATACTACCCTTCTGTCCACTAACAGCTTGACACTTAACAGCGGCAAAGTGCTCGGTGGTTCCTCAGCTATCAACGGTATCACTATCCAGCGCGGATCCCGTGAAGACTACGACGCGTGGGGAAACGCGTTCGGAAACGGACAGGAGTGGACCTTTGATGCCCTACTCCCGTATTTCAAACGTTATGAACGCTGGCACGCGCCTACTCTATCAGCCACGGGTGACCTCGACTCAGACGAGCTGAGCGCAGTTCATGGTACCGACGGCCGCATCTCGGTTAGCTATAACAACTTTCTAACCGGCGTCGACAACCCCCTCACCCAAGCAGGAATCGCACTCGGTCTGGGGCCAACCCAGAACCCTGACGGAGGCGACGACTCATTATTTCCCAACTTCGGCGCGTCCCATGGTCTCGATCCGTCTACGGGAAACCGTAGCTATGCGGCCAATGGGTATTATGGACAGACGGAACGGTGCCGCTCTAACCTACATCTGTTGACTGGTGCCGTTGTGACCCGTATTATCTGGGACAAAAAGAACGCTACAAAGGCAGTGGGTGTAGAATATGCCGTTGGAAACGATAAGTTTACGGTGAAGGCTTCCAAGGAGGTTGTACTTTCTGCCGGTATGCAGCTTCTTCTGCACCTAGGAATATGTTGCTGATTTATCGTTTACAGGTTCACTTAGATCGCCGCAGATTCTCGAGCTGAGCGGAGTCGGTAACAAGACACTGCTGCAGAGCCTCAACATACCAGTTGTCGTCGATATTCCTCAGGTGGGAGAAAACCTTCAGGAACAATTCATCGCAGCAACAGACTTTTTGGTTCGTGATGGGGTGCTTACGCTTGGTGTGTTGTATCAATATATTTTCTTGAATTTTCGCTTAAAGCCATTCTACAGATGCCCTCGGCAACAATGCCACCTTCCTAGCAGAACAGCAGAATCTTTAGTACGTCTTTGCGGTTATTATTCGCCGTTCACCTTATTGAGTCGACTTTCCTTAGCCGGACGAACAAGACTGGCGCATTCACCTACCTTTTGAATGTCAATGCTCCTACTCCCATTCGTTCACTCGTTCTTGAGGACCAGTACACGGCCATGCGCGCGGCGCTTGACACTTACCTTGCCTCTGAAACCCTCACTCCGCTTCAGACCGTGCAGTATAATCTCACGAAGCAATTCCTCGACGGCGGTGAGGTTGCTACTTCCTCCTTGTTGGTGGTGCCGAGCGGCGGCCTGGTCAGCACTCCGGCAGCAGGTCAAGGCTACATATCAGTCGTTTCATCTCCAGGAGTAAGCCTACTTTATACGTACTAAATATTCAACGCCATCTCACTGTGGACAATAGCACCCTTTCTCACGCGGAAATGTGCACATCAATACCACGGACCCACTTGCATACCCCCTCATAGACTCTGCATTCCTCACAAATCCCTGGGGTGAAATCATTGCCTCAATTTGCCATCTTACGATAGATTACTGACGTACATTTCAGATGTCCAGTTTACGATCAACGTTATGAAGTTTGGTATGTTGATGAAAATGTCCCCTTGTCCCTTCATTGATTATTTGCCGAACGAAGTTCGCCGTTGGGTCGCGACGTCGGACATCATAGTGTCGCCTGGTACTCCTCCACAAGAGGCAGACTCCTGGACTGATGACCAGTGGACGGCATACGTGCAAAGCGTTCTCGGGGTTCGTGTCATGTTGTTACATCCGTCCCGCTTATCTGATCTGGAGTTCATACACTTTAGACGGCCCATCACCCAGTTGGAACCGCTGCAATGGCATCACAAGAGCTTGGAGGTAAGGAAATTCTTGGTCGACCGTGATGTCCCATTCATTTCGCCGTATAGGTGTTGTCGATCCCCGATTCAAGGTGTACGGTCTCCAAAATGTGCGCGTCGTTGATGCTAGCGTGTTCCCCATGCATATTGGCGTAGCACCATTATCTACTACGTACATGCTGGCCGAGAAGGTAAACCGTGTAGCTTCTGATCTTTCGTTCACTGCAGCTGACTTTATTTTCAGGCGGCTGATGCCATCAAGAAGGATTTGAACGCATACTAAATTAAAATACAGGACGTCCAACAGTTCTTTTTCTAGCATACCTGTGTCAGACGTTCCTTACCACATTAAATACGCCTTAATATCTGGTCATGATCTTTGCATCAGAGTTAATTTTTATCACTTGCATTTGAGTACCTGCCTTTGTAGACAGTCCATTACCTATTAAATATCTATGAGACATTAAATATTAACTGTCAAGTCTGAACAAAATATCAATTATCTTACTAGTATCGTGAGCCCAACTAAGCACATGGACTTACTGTTAGAATAACTAGAAGTGAATACGGTGCTCGACAACGGGCATGAAAAAGGACTCCTCTCAGTCTTCTCTGTCCGTATGAGGCAAAGGCTGAGGCGTTAACTATAGTGGACGCGGTATAAATATTACTAAGTTTGTACTAAGTATAAAGTCCGAGTGACGAGTGAATTCAAATATTAATAATGAATAAAGCGCGGAAATGAGACTGAAAGTTGAGAGTCGCAATGTACGACAAGCAATAAGACAGGATGGCGGCGCGCGAGGCCCTCCCGAGGGCTTGGTATTCAACATATTTAATTACAGGTACTCACCTGTCTTCTTGAGATTCGTATAAACCCATCAAAAAATCAAGAATTGATCAAGCACAAGGCATCGAAAATGCTGGCTGGCTTGTTGAAATGAACGGTGATTCTCCAGCTGTTCACTTGGATTTCAGGGAACCCTCGCAATGGCGAGGGCCGTCGTCGTTGGCCTAGCTATTTATCTACATTCGGTGTACGCCAAGGTGATAGAGAAAGACGAGGAGGAGAGCCAATTGAAGCATGCTTCCTTGCCTGACAACTGAAGATCCCGAGTCTGATTCCCGACGTTGAATGCACGGTTATGCGCGACACTTGATATTCCAACATGGTTATCGCTTCACAGGGTTCTGTTCTGCTTAAATTTTGTTGCGTCGTTCTCCCATAATTGTCTATCTGTGTATGATTTCATTGCCGTGGGGTCTAGAGGCAGTATTCCCTCATCGATCATCGATCATCTGTTGCGGCTGTACTATTTTTAGCGTTTATATGTACATCCCGGCGGCAATTCTCGCCTTCCGCCGGGCCGACCCCTTGCCGTTCAGCTTGTTCTCAGTTCCTTCAGGCTTCGAGTGTATGAACTTAAGCCAAGAACTACACCACAACGGCTCACAACTTACATTCCCGTCAATCTCTCTAGACAAATCGTAGATGACGAAGAACACTCGTTTTAAAGAACAATTATGTTGCTCAGTTCTCCCTGGGCCTAGTGCATTTGGCGATTCTTAACGAAGACTTCCTTTCCGCTTCAGCCGCTCAAACACAAGGAAACACGGAACATTTATCTTTCTTGTGACTGCTCTCCCTTGCACAGATCTGGGTACCCGTCTGTTGAGCAAGAGGTGGCTTTTATTAGTGCCGGATCGTGTACTTTTGCGTTCGGTGTACCCCGAAGTATCGTACCATGCAATGATGATGATACGGCACACAATGGTGACATGATGTTTACCGATTTCCTCCATGTACAAGTTTGGAGGTCCGAGGCGGTTACTTCAATTCCATTGGCTCGGCGATGCGAGAGATTCAGAAAAAGGATACTGGAAGCGTGAATTTGGGTATGAAAAATAGTATTGATAACCACAGTAACTTTGCCCCGGATGGAGGAGATGGCTAGCTATCGCTTGAGTATCGTGAGTCACTGGTCTAAACAAGGTCTGAACATTCGAGATATGGACGTCACTTCGGAAAGCCATTGGATAGCCAACTCCAGGATAAGGCATGCTACATGTCAGACGTACCTAGCACTTGAATGTTTGTCTTCGTTAAGAATACAGCCATTGGGAGGAAGGGTGGCGCTTTGTACACGGAATTTGCGGTTGCCATAGATTGTCGAGTGGCGGATGCACAGACTTACTAAGTCGAACGTCAAAGTTAGATTATAGTCAGCGTATCATACGTAGTATTGACGAATTATTCAAAAAAAGGCAATTCAATTTTATCTAGGTAGTGGTGTGAACCCGGCCGACCATGACCCTCCGAGCACATAACCGCAGCCGAAGTTCAGACAGAAATTTTAACGTTAGTCATACATCTGAAGTGACACAGCACTACTTAGTCAAAAGCGCATGTTTGTCCCTTCCCAGCTAACTTCAGTCATCCTGCGTAATGAGCTCAAGGGCAGCCTTAGATCGAGGTTTGATAATACACGGAAATGGCGCCGGGTGACTTGATAGCAACAACGGTCAGCCAGAAATGCAATCTTCAGCTAACAGCGCTCACCTTATTGTTCCCGGACTGAGCTTTACGGGAGGTGTGATCTCATTCCCATGTTCATCAACGGCTTTCGAAATGTCGAAGACGGCTAGAATGGATGCCATGGCTATCCACATAGTATCAAGCGCCATGACTCTCCCCGCGCACGCGCTGTCGATGGAATTAGGTAATTTCGGAACGAAACAATGATGTTCCTGCCTACCGTCTTCCAAACCCAAATACCCCATTATCTATCGGGTTGAGTAAAGTTGGGTTCTCGATGAATCTGTCTGGTCTGAATGTTTCGGGGTCTGCAAAGATGTCGGGGTTATGAAGGATAGCCCTAGCAGAGGTTTAGGCAGCATTCATATGTCGACAATAGACTCACCATGCGTTTCCGTACACGAAGGCACCAGCTGGGATGTAGTATCCTTTGTAAGTGTCCGCATTAACGGCTCGGTGAGGTACGGCTGAAAAGTGGCTGGGTAACCGTCGTGTAAAGTAAGATACCTGGCCCGTACTCACCCATCGGTAATACAGGAATCCATCGAAGGACCTCCTTTAATATTGCAGTGACGTATGGCAGCCGAGTTTTATCACCAAACTCGGGTAAACGTTCACCACCCAGTAATGCATCGAGTTCGGCTTGCGCTGCTTTCTGAACATCGGGGTAAAGTGTCATAGCGAGGATAAAAGTTGTTAGAGTGGAGACGCTCTGTTACCATTTGTTAGTGCCGTAAGTCGAATGAAGGACAGGGAAATTGTACCGTATCAGCACCTAATTATCAAGCTTGTAAGAATACGGATGCCAAACGAAACAGAGACGAACTGACCGGCGGCATATGCGACGGCAGCGGTGTCTTTAATGAGTTCCTCGCTCAACCCTTGACCGGAAGCGGTCTTGTTCTGCTCGAGACAAGCAGAGACAAAGCAAGGTTCGGCATTTCCTTCATCCTTCGCGATGCAACAGAATTTAGTTCGCAGCGTGATCCGATCAAAGTTGAAACATACAAATTTCCCCTTCGCCATGTCATACGGTGCATTGATCATGGCTTCTGAGAGTTTGCGCCTATAGCGTCCAGTTTCATAAATGGAAAGAGCTAAGAATACCAACAGAAAACCCTTACCACTCCCTAGCCTTTCTCTTGAATTGAGCGCCCGGGAACCACTCAGGAATGTACTTCACTACAGAACAGATATTGGCAGGCTGAATGACTGGGTTTGATAAACGTACTCGATGGGAATATATCGACAAGGAAGGCTCCTGGGACTGCGGCTACAAAGCTTATGAGAACTGCCATCATTAAGACAACTTTGAGGAAGTGAATTACCTTCGGATGTACTCTGAGATGCTGCCTCAACCAGACGGATATAAGGGTCCTTCTCATCGACTACCGTGTGTCCATATGTGCGTTTGAGGATGATATGACCTGTGTAGCTAAGAAAATAAGTCGATAAGGGACAGTCTCTTTCAGAAACCACACCGACGTACTGCCTAAGGTTCTCAAGGTATTCCGAGGGAGATTGGTACATCAAGGACAAGAGCTCGCGACAGATGCGTAGCTGGATATGTCGATCTTCTGACGCGCCAGAAGTGCCAATATTGAAGTGGTTGTTGAATACTCGTCTGTGTTCCTTCCATCGTGGCCCGTACCTCATGAGGGCAAATGTCCAGTCCCATCCTATACAGCAAACATCTCATAAAAGTTGTTCTTGTATCGCACCACAGTGAGACGCACCCATCCTAATCAATAACACATCAAAGGTTGTTACGAGTAAGTCGGAAATTACGCACAAGTCAACAATCATTGGCATGTCAGGCCGATCTGAGTAGTTAGAGGCTCGCTTGTCAAAGAGATCAGAGACTGCGGTGGTCGAGTTCAAGATTATCATGGTCTTTCCCAGAACTTTGAGAGAGATGACATCGTCATCTGAAGATACAAGCTGTTATTTCACTGTTATCAACTTGCACGATAGACTCACCAAAATTGCGGGACCAATGACTGGCTCTGATATGCACGTCATTGTTAGCCAAGTCAAGTAGGTTGCCTATAACGGGATAACCAGGAGGTGCAGGGGGGAGAGGGAGGGAAGAGCGTCGACCAAAGGTCCTCCTGAGCCACAAAACGAGAAGGATAGCCCAAACGACAACGACAAGAGACGCAGAATCCATGACGAGGAGGAAGCGAGGAGGTGAAATCACCCCTGGAGATGTACTATTTCCCAATGCTCAGTTTGCCTACATAGGAAAGTACAGAGAGGCATACCCATTGGGTCGAAAGTACAGTAATCAGTTACCATTGCTCCGAAAGGTTCTATGTCGCAGGTTTAGATCGAGACCGACACCGGCCGGGTGCAGATTCGAAACATGAACTGAGATCTCTTTTCAAAGGTGAAATTTCATGGAACGGGGCCCTGCATGGATGAGATGTTCGACAAGGGCGGAGGTAAAAAGCAAAATACGCTAACCGGGCCGGCGTGGCCATATATCCGTACCATCATTTCCGCATGCATCGCCGTCGGCCTTTCGTCCACCTCAGGGCTTCGAGTTGGAAAAGATGGACATTTCGTCCTTAGTCCAGCTGACTTGGCAAAATTTCCCGTGAATTGGCTCTGAGCGCCTCTTTTGACGCTTTAGACAAGCTTCTTGAATTATTGCACGATCATTTCTTGAATGTTAACTACATACTTGAGTATTTTCGATTTTTGTGGATCAATGATCGATCCGACATTCCCACTTACGCGTGGTCAATTGTTCGGTTCCGGTGGCACTGTTTCTTCCAACTGGAGCTATGGAAGACTAAATCCCCCAATCAGTGCGGATGTACCTGGGCGATTGTGACTCTGCTATGGTTTGCAGTATGCTTCTAGTGGCGATGTCGGGAGGGTCGGTAGGAGCTCGGAGTGAGTTGTAATACTGACAAGGTTATTAGTCAATACAGCGAGAAACTCCCATGAATCAGACGCTGAGTCGGCGGTAAGTGTGGTATATTACTTTAGCATCATCCCGTGGAAGATGGATCAGGCCGGTTATCGTTTTATCTGCCGGAATACTACGCAAGACTTTGAGAGTGTACCCTGAACTCTCACAAGATGCCAAAGAACAATGGAGGCATGTGCATAGCCTGAATGCCACTTATTGTTTCGTACAATTCTTGATTTGAACAATTTCTGATAAACAGTTTTATCAATAAACTGGCGCTAAAGTTCGGGTCCGTAGACGCTGACATGCTACGGAACGCCGTCACGGTAGTCAACCGCTCTTATCGAACGGGAGTGAACATTGAAGAAGTCTGTTGGTACTTTTGATCTGACTCCGTTCTTGCATAATGCACCGGCCTTTTTTAACACAATTCCGCTTCGCAACGTCGTGACTCCCCTAAAGTCAATATAGTGAGGATGATTGTGGGCCGCTGCGATGAGGCCGACTTACCGTTGATACAGGAGCGTTATGAAGCAGTGTAAAACCACTAGAACGCGGATCATAGATCATCGACCCAGGGTGAGGGACACAGTATTCGTCCTTTTCTTGCTTATGTTCACCACAACTAAACATATTCAATGAACGAACAATCTCAGTTCAAATTCGTATGTCATGGCATAGAGGTGAGGCGGCATTTCCGTTTTCTGGTGCATTTTCAACTCCGCGCAGGAATGTTCGCGCAGAGTGGCGCTTGAAGCATCAACGTATGGAGTTAGATACCGGAGTTACGCCAAGGTCGCGCCCGGCTTATGTTACACTGAGGCACGGTAGCCACGGCACATAGAGAAGTTCCCAACCGGAATGAGGGCAAATCTCGTGAACCAGTGCCATCTATGGACTTTGCAACGGGTTTCATTCAGGCTATCGCAATCCGTTCATCTCCGATTGCCTTTTAAAATGGCCGTTAATTATTCCATAACTTAAGAGCGTTCCAGACTGACCTTGCAGAAATCCCCACACCCTTCCACTATTCTCAATGTCTCAACGCATCTTCCTTCCTGATACTCTTGCCAACTGGCAATGGCCCCGCCATCTCAACCCCCACTATGCTGAAGTCAAGAAGGCATCGGCGGCCTGGGCGCAAAGCTTCCGAGTAAGTTGGATGTAGAATACGTTTATGTTGAATATTCTGACCAAGAGCGTTAGGCTTTCCAAACGAAGGCTCAGGAAGCTTTCGACCGCTGCGATTTCAGTAAGTCAAGACTACGGCGCTTATTAAAGTTAGACTGACCATACATCATCACTCAGATCTCCTAGCCTCATTCGCGTACCCACTGGCGGACGAAGGCGAGTGATGCAGGAGAACTGACCGTCCATGGAACCTAATCCTTCTTCGTCTCTAGCACGTCTCCGTAGCGGGTGTGATCTCATGAACCTGTAGGTCTTTGAGCCATCGCTCGGGGGTATTTTGTTGATGCGATCACACAGTTTCTTCGTCATCGACGAGTACTCGGACGTCTCGACGGAGGAGGAAGGTAAGCTCGCCATTAATTTCTCCTTGAGATAACAGTGGTTCTGACTATCGTATCAAGTGCGTGCACAGAAGGACATAGTCATGGATGCGATCCGGAATACAGAGAAGCCTCGGCCCGCCGGAGAGTGGATTGGAGGAGAAGTTGCTCGACAGTCAGTACCACACATTTAGATACCCATGAGCCAGGGACTGATCGTACACTATAGATTCTGGGACCTGGCAAAAAAGACAGCAAGCTCTCAAGCGCAGAAGCGCTTCATCGATACCTTCGACGAGTACTTGGAGTCTGTTGTACAGCAGGCCGCCGACCGCAACAACTCTCACATCCGAGGCATCGAGTCGTACCTCGAAGTTCGCCGCTGCACTATCGGCGCGAAGCCATCGTTCGCACTTCTCGAGTTTGACATGCAGTTACCAGACGAAGTCATCAATCATCCGGTTATCAAAGAACTCGAGAAGAGCTGCATTGATATGCTCTGCTTGGGAAACGTAAGCGATCCGTCTTTATCCACCACAGAAAAGGGGAGTTGACCTCGTATACTTTCAAGGATGTCGTTTCGTATAACCTTGAACAAGCTCGGGATGACGACGGGTGGGTTCTAGCGTTTCGGCCGTCATTATCATTCTGACGCAGTCTCTAGCCACAACATCGTCACTATCGCAATGAACGAGCTCAGGACAGATGTGGCGGGTGCCATGATTTGGGTCGACGAATACCACAAGCAGCTCGAGTCCAGGTTCATGGAAAACTTCAAGAAAGTGCCGAGATGGGGAGGTCCCATTGACCTGCAGGTTGCTCGATACTGTGATGGGCTAGGCAATTGGGTGAGAGCGAATGACCAGTGGAGCTTCGAGAGCGAGAGATACTTTGGAAAGAAGGGTCCAGAAATCATCCAGAGGAGGTGGATAACGCTGATGCCCAAGATGGTGTCGGAGGAACTTGGTCCTCAGATTGTTGACGGATCCCATCTCTAGCGAGTACGTTTGCGCCGTATATTTTATATATTAAGGTAGAGTAAGTTCCCGAGGAATATTTCATAGTGTAGACGATGTCTAGATGACAAGTAGTAGATGGACTTCGAATTTGAAAACAGCACATTACACATATTTGGCAAAGGCCTCAAATATTATCGCTTGAACCGAACCACCGCGTAACTCGACACGACCGGTCGCTGACCTTATCATAATGGCCATCATATATAAAGGTGGCCACAGGCCATTACTTCCTTATACCTCTCCTCGAAAAAATGGCGTCCACTTCAGTTTCGCAAGGCAGAGTCGCGCTTGTCACGGGTGCTGGACAGGGCATTGGCCGTGCCATCGCGCTTCGACTAGCATCGGACGGATTTGACGTCGCGCTCAATGATCTTCAAGCAAACGAAGCGAACCTCGTTTCTGCACTCGCCGCTGTAGAGGCCATCGGTCGCAAGGGCTGCTACATTTTTGCGGACGTCTCGCAAGAAACCGAGGTTGAAGAGATGATTTCAAAAGTCGTCGAAAAACTAGGCGGACTCGACGTGGTACGTTCGGCTGTTGCTTGTCGCAAACGAGATCTCACTTCTCCAAGATGGTCTGTAACGCTGGGATATCCATTATGAAGTCTATTTTCGACAGTACGATTTCATACCTCCCTTTCTTCCAGATTTCTCATCTTTACCCAGCTACTGCCGAGGACTTTGACCGCATTACCTCTGTAAACCTGCGTGGTACTTTCTTATGCTACAAGCACGCCGGAAAACAAATGGTCACTCAAGGAAAAGGTGGGAGGATCATCGGTAAGCTGTACGTCGACGTCTTCAGAGCTCCCCCGTCAATGATATTCTAGGCGCGTGTTCGGGAACCGGGAAGAAAGGTGAGTAGTCGTTGCAGATAATCTGTATCTATCTTGACAGATCTTCAGGTCAACCGCTGTTCAGTGCATATGCGGCTAGCAAATTCGGTATACGAGGACTGACCCAAGTTGCGGGTGAGCTCCATCGAATATATATGAAAGGTTCCCGCTCACAAACGCTTTTTTGTCAGCTTTGGAGTTCGGTCCTCATGGAATCTCCGTCAATGCTTTTGCCCCAGGGCCAGTGAAGACACCTATGTGTATGAACGAGAGCAGTGTTCTATTGTCCTTTATATTGATGTTCTCCTTATTTCCAGATGATCACTTCGAAACTATTATAGGCACACCCGAGGGAGTTCTTGAGCAAGAGGTGTGCCGATTTCACTTTCACCACGTCATATCTTACACTTTCAAAGCTTAATAAAACAGCGGCCTTGGGTCGCATCGCCCTGCCCGAGGATATCGCAGTTGTGGTTTCCTTCCTTGCATCCAAGGAGACAAGTCTCATCACTGGTACGCATTTCCTTCTCGTCATCGCCTTTATTTGATGTTGTTCTTTTATCAGGACAAACAGTAAGCCTCTCTTTGTGATCATGGTTGCTATTGTGATCTAACTGGGATATTCAGATCAATGTCGACGGCGGTATTGTGTTCGACTGAGAGTTGTGTGGATTCACCCTATATCTAGTTTACCTTCTTGGTATGTCGTCGTTCTTACTGCGTAGGGTTCTGTCCTGTTACGCGCGTCAAGACGCCAATCAATCATTTTGTTACTAGAAATCTAAATCCGCGTAGAGTGTACTGCTGAAGTTACAATTTTGCTCTCCGAAGGTAGAGTCTGCGATCTTGATACTGTTGTTACACCAGAGCGCTCAGTGCGTCGACTGTCACTAAGTTTCAAGCTGGCTTACGAATTTGTGCTATCAGATCGAACATAATGTTTCCAGTGGTTTTCAAATGCCTTGAAGCACGTTCAACTTGAAATTCAGGGTGCCTGCACCGGAGCTATGCAACTGCAGCTAAGCTAAGCTGGAGGCATTGTGTGGATTACGTCTAGAATCCGGTAATCGTGGGATCATTGCCGCGATGGCCGCCCGAGCAGAGCCAAATGTTACCGAAGTTGAATGAGAAAGATTGATTATATATAAGGCCAAGACAGCATTGACATTGTGCAATATGAATGTGACTACACACAATACCTTGTGTCTTCCCATTTTGTAAGGTAGGCGAATGAGGATCTCCGAATGCTTTCAATGACTGTGACCTTGACGAAGTCCATCGTATGCCGAAAATCGCGCAGACCAAATAAGGATGCTGCATGCTTTTGCGACTCCGATAGTGGCCGTGTGGACAAGGAGCCGATGAAATGGCAAATATAGGACCGTAAGGCAATGACAAGGACCTATCGTCTCCTATGCCGTTACTACATGCGTATTGTTGTTACGGGGAAGTTAGTATCTTTTCTTGAACTCGGTGCTCGGAGCAGATGTGTATACTCAAGCTGTCATAGTTGTCTTGATATCCGAGATACATAACATTGATGCTGTAGCGGCCCGCGGAAATATCGAACCAGGGGTATGCATTGAATCAGATCAGACCCCGATCAACTCAGATTTTGTTCTGATCAGTGATTGAAACAAACCGGGCGAATCATTACCTCGCTCCTAAGCATTCGAGTCCGAACTTCCAGATTCATGAGCGGTGTAGATACCTAATAGAGTGGATCTTGGGTGTGAGAAAATAAAACGTACAAGAGAGACACGGCATCCACAGGACGACTGTATCACCCCCTTCTCTCAAATCCTTCAAGTTCATCTCTTGTCGGAAATAAGCCGTCATGACTCGGATACTCTCAGAGGAGGTGTCGCCGATATGGATTTTGACTGCAATCGTAGTCATCGCCTACACCACCGTTCGCTACCTTCGCAGTCCTTGGCGTAACCTCCCCCCGGGACCGAGAGGCCTTCCTCTCATCGGAAACCTTTTGGAGCTTCGCGGCAAGCAATGGCTCACCTTTACTGACCTAGGGAAAAAATATGGTCTGTTCTTTCGAGCTGCGTAGGATGTAGATTAGCTAACTTGGTTCTAGGCGATCTCATGTACTTCAATGTCGCCGGGCAGCCGCTCGTGGTCCTCAACTCCCAGAAGGTGGCAGCCGACCTGCTTGACCGTCGCGCTGGAAAATTCTCCGACCGCCCACGCAACATTGTCGCATCCGACATTATGACTGGAGGAAACTTGGTCGTATTCACCCGCTACGGGGATGTGTGAGGTCCTTCCACTTCGTATTCGGTTCCTCCATCTGACATTTTAAACTTAGGTGGCGTCGGATGCGCAAGGCGGCTCACGAAGGTCTCAACAAGGGTGTCGTATACAAATATCATCCCATTCAGACTGCGGAAGCCGTTCTTCTTACGGCTGGCGTGCTCGCGGAGCCCGAAAAATGGAATTCGCATCTTCGTCGCACCGCCGCATCTGCCATTATGTCTATGGTATACGATACGCCTCCAACTTCAGAACAAGATCCATCGGTCAAGAACATCAACGAATTTGTGGCACGATTAACCCGCGCTGCTATGCCTGGCGCCCACTTCGTAAGTTGTTCTCTATAGGTTTAGCTTCCCGTTAGTCATGCCTGTGGTTCCAAAGGTGGAATTCTTCCCTTGGATGCGGTACATCCCCAGCAAGTGAGTTTGATGAGGTCCTGCGTAAGCACGCGTTGACGACTTCCTCATTAGGTACGCAAAGTGGAAGCGTGAGGCGGAAGAATCATACGCTAAAGATTCTGCGATGTTCGAAGGGCTCTTCAACGGTGTCAAGGATCGCGTAGTACGTGCACGGCGATTGAGTCCTTGATAATTGATACTCATGCGTTTCGAAAAGGCCAAGGGTGACGAGCGTCCCAGCTTGGCGAGTACTCTGATTCAGGACGCGGGAAGACACGATTTAACTGAGAGAGAAAATTCGTGGCTGGCGGGGACCATGTAGTACGTCCTCTTCGTCTGCCAAATTTCCTCCTCTAAACCTTCAACAGCGCTGCCGGTGCTGAGACCACTTCAGGTGTTATGTCCTGGTGGACTCTTGCAATGATTGTCTACCCCGAAACACAGAAACGAGCACAAGCAGAACTCGATGCTGTCGTTGGTCGCGACCGTCTACCGTCTTTCGCCGACTATGAACATTTGCCATACATCCGTGCAATGGTCAAGGAGGCCCTCAGGTGGCGCATGGTTGTAAGTCCACTCTCTCCGTGGTGTCGTACAACGCAGACCAATTGACGCCGCCGTTACAGGACCCAGTCGGTACGTATGACTCTCGAGGCAGACAAGCTTGATTCTGATAGTCGGTCTCTAGGACTTCCTCATCAGTCGACAGAAGACGATGTATATGACGGATACTTCATCCCTGTAAGTGCGGATTACGCTCGGTGCAGTACGGTGCTCATCCACCACAGGCCGGTACCATCCTCATCGCCAACGTCTGGCACCTCAACAGAGACCCAGAGATCTATGGGCCCGATGCCGAACATTTCAACCCTGCCCGGCACCTCGACAAGAACGGCAAGCTGGCCCCTGGACCCTCAGACACGAAGGAGGAGAGGTTCGTTGATACCAGTCCCTACACATCATAAGCTGAATCTGTGCAGTCACGTCACCTACGGATTTGGGCGACGGATTTGTGTGGGACGGCACGTTGCGAACAACTCTTTGTTCATTGACATAGCAATGATGCTTTGGGCTATGAACATCGAACGTGCTACTGACGAGAACGGCGTTCCCCTCCCGTTGGATGTTGATGGATGCGTTGAAGATGGACTAGTCACGTAAGTCCTGCCCTGTTCCGTGTTCAAGTCAGTGTTAATCATCTTCGCTGCAGTCGTCCAGTCCCTTTCAAGGCCAAGATAACTCCAAGGTTCCGGGAAGCTCAGGCAATAGTAGAACAAGAGCGAGAACTCCTTGGATATCACTGAGGACTGTCGTTCACAATGTAGAGTGTACTCCGCTGTAGAACAATCCATCATTTAATAGGAATAATGTCACTGATATCGATTGCCTACGTACACGAGAGTCCCCATCTTGTATAATCGCTTATGCGCTGCTACCTGAGCGGAACATTGGTGCAAATCTAACGTAAGTAAGTGAGCTTGAGCTGATGCGCTGATGTCCCGAATCCAAACTGAAAATGGCTTACCTTGGCACATATCCTAGCTTTTGCTTCTGTAGATAACTCCGCACCGAGTATTGTTTATTGAGAACGCCTTCCATGAAGGCTATGTAGTCAGACAGCTCTTGTGTATGCGTTTTCAATGACGAAACAAACCAATGAATAAATCTAATAAAGAAAGATGAGGTCAAATCATGAAGCAGAAAACGTCCAAATTTGCACCCACGATCCAGCTCTGAGCTGCGCCGCCCACAGTTTCCTGGTATTCATATCTACAGATAAGTCCACGCTCTTTTGATGCACCATTTTTGACGCTGACTACGCGACGGAGATGAATGCATGGATATCCGAGTCGGAAGTGATGGAGGTCTCAGCCAAGCAGAGTTGTAAGAATCGGCAGCCACGTGGACGTGTGTCATCCGTTTTTGTCCGTTGAACCTCCGAGTCTAGTGACCAGCTTATGTATCAAGATCTATTCGTAGGGAATAATTATATGCTACTCTCTCCCTTTTAGCTGACGGTGGTAAGGGGGACCTGGTACGATAGTAAACTAGTCGTAATGAAATTCTTTACAGCCGTTTGCATACCATCAGCGGGCGTTTTCGTGGATGATGAAAAGGAAGCTCGGACTCTGTCATAAACCATGTTATAGGGACTTCAAGCGCACGAAATGGCCTCCGAGATCGCCGAAATAGTCATAAACCACCCACAAACGCGTCATCAAGCGTAATATTTTGTTGCTGTAAATCTAGCAAATACCTACGCTGAGCCATTCAACCAGCGCTGCATAGTCCTTTTTTCAATTAGATTCCAGAATCCATCGGGATGTTAACAGCTCACCATAGCAGTCATACCACGCAGGCAGAATAGCTTGATGGACCCCGCTCTAGGTACCCGATGGACCAAAGGCTGAGTAAAGAACGTAATGGCTTCGAAGAAGCTATTTGCTCCGCAGTGATTAACAACACATACGAGGTTACGATGCCCGGGAGTGCCGAAGGTTCGATATCCAACCAATCTACAATCTTCATCAAACCTTCACCCGCCCACTTTCCATGTCGGCACCGAGAATATCATGTGAGGATGCCTTGTGCTACTAGCTTCCAAATGACTTGGACCTTTCTTTCGCGATCAAGTAAGATACGCAGACCCATCGCAAGCTTGTGGGTATCCTTCTCATCTAAGATTGTGTGCGTTCCCAAGCTGACGGAGTGATGGAGCAAGATCAAATCATGCGGTGAGTTCGCAGCCACCCTCATCAACGGGAGAAGCAGTGGGAACATAGAACCGCAAAGAGTGACGTTGTCTGAGATAACACAATGAGATTCAGTTTTCAGTTTGGCTGGAGAGACAGTGCGTTTGCGGCATGTACCGGATGAAGATACGAAGGATGCTAATAAGCCCACTTCCGACGGTACCTATCGAGTTCTTGGATCCTTGTGAGTGGTTCACGAAGTAGACCGAGGCGCAGGTAAGAAGATTCTTTGCTGGGTCTTTTGAGAGGATGAATTCGGACATAGACGCTGGCAGAGCATACCGTAGGGCGAATGGCACCCCGGAGTTTCTCGATTCGAGATGAATACACATTCCAAGCCGAGTTGATGCCAGTAAAAGATATAGACGAACGTAACACCTGCATTACCGGAGAAAGAGGCGATATGCACTGCTACATTTGACCGAAGAACGAGTTCATGTGCAATCGGAAGAACCACATTAGCTTGCCCGTGTTTGTTGTTCGTGACAAACAAAATTCTCTGGGGAGTGGCTATCATGACAAGCAGGACTGAATAGCAGAATCATCCGTCCTTGTTACGTGTGAGCAGTAATGCAGTAAGCCATTCAATGCTGGACATAATGACACCCCGGACCTTGTTGAATACAAAGCTATGAATGGAAATCGATCGGCTCTAAGTGTTAGACGTCAGCGAACGGATCGTTAGCGGGCAGTTCACAGTTCACCTCTTATGCCTTGCATTCTGTGCAGGAGAAGGGCTCCCTGAGGCCATAAAGGGACGAGTTGTTTCGTATTTGGGAAGCACAGATTCTGGCCTATCCCCAATTGTAAGGCAACGTTGGATTAATCGACGGAAAAAATACAACCTTCTCACCGTGAGAGTCAGTGACACTGAACAAAGTGGCTACGCTCGTGCCTTCCGTTGACACCCGGTGGAAAGCCAGTGAACCCTCGTACCGGTACTGGTCTCTGGTTATGTGGTTCGTAAGAAGAACGTTATTGAAAAACGGAGTCCTGAACATGAAATACATATTTTGCAACAGGGTATCTGTAAACCCAGGAAACCGGTTGAAATTGTACTCGCTTGGGTTACCGAAAGCTTGAATTTTCTTGCTGTAAATAGAGGCAGTGGCTGACTCCCGAGACGAAGTCACGACGGACAATGTCGATGATAGTATAAAGATAGCCGCGCGCTTGCTTCCGAGTTAGAGGATGAGGATGATCTACTAGTACTATCAATCGTCATCAAGTTTTGGTGATAGGTATGCCTGGCATCCTGATTATGTGGTAGGGGAATACAGTCCGGTCACCGGGGGAGAGCCCTTCGAGGCTCGGGCCCTCGAGGTAATGTAAAGGCAAAGACCTGCACAAAAAGCATGGCGAACTGAATGGGACTCCGAGTCACTCGAGTCCACGCCCTAAATTTTGCATCGATCAAATATCACCTAATTGGGATTTTCAACAAACCGACTCGTTTGCCGACGGCTGAGACTCGGCTTACACTGGCACTGGCCACTGGACCAGTGTTTGCACTTCATCATTACTTATTTTGCACTACTATTTGCGACGCACATACTTACATAATCTCCCATCCATCTTTATATCTGCTGCACTGCGACTTGATTGCAGCATCAGCAATGCGTCTCGGATGGCTGCGGTACTGAGCCAGACCGAGCCGAAATATGCCGAGTCGCCGCCAATACTTGAGGAATAGGTTTGACTAGGATTCCTTGGAGAGTAGGTACAAAGTTCCGAACAATTTCCATATACACTGCACGCCATCGCTGCCAAAAGCTCTCGTATACATTCTACTTATCGGTGCTAGGCCAGTACTACTACATGTACTAGGACGGTTGCAGTTGCGGGTACAATCGCACAACGTGGCTACAGATATTAAAATTACGTCCATGCATGACATCAGTCTATTTGATATCGAGCTTCGTAGCTTTGTACAACCACGACGTCGCTCAACGGCTCCGCGAGATATTGTTTCTGGAGGATTTCCACCCTCTAACTCTGTAGGTGGAGTTCTTGGTGCTTATTATGATACTTATTTTTCATCTGTCAGCTGTTTTTAGCGCCCGGATCAAAATGGGTTTGAAGGCGAGCCAGCAGACTGTTCTAGGAGCACTATGGTATCAACTAATCAAAGTTTTGGACAAGACATACACTCCTGAGCTTAACCATATCCTTTGTTGGCGGCGAGCGCCTTCCCGTGAAACCTGATGGTGGGAAGAAAATATGACGCTCAGCCTAGGGATTCGATGCGCGTGATGAGTTAGTCTATCACATCAAGAAGAACCACCAACGTTGTCTCTTCTTTTCCGAGCCGTGATGACACACGTATCTTCTGCTTGGTTTCTGGCTGCTGTGGCTATCGTCACCTTCATCGTCGTTCGTCACATCCGTAGCTCTTGGCGCAAGCTCCCACCTGGACCTAGAGGCCTTCCTATCGTTGGCAATCTTCTCCAGTTACGTAGCAAACAATGGCTCACATTTGCCGAGCTGGGAAGGAAATATGGTATGCGCGCTCTTCGTTTGGGTATGATTTCTGGTTTCAAGCTATGCTCTAGGCGACCTTATGTACTTCAATGTCGCCGGACAGCCTCTCATAGTCATCAACTCTCTGAAGGTTGCCACGGATCTCTTAGATCGTGCAAATTTTTCGGACCGCCCACGCAACATCGTCGCCTCAGACATAATGACCAGAGGAATGTTCGTCGCGTTCGCTCCTTATGGGAATGCGTAAGCTTTTGACCTCACTGGTCCAGTATGCGTACCTGATATCGCAGCTTAGCTGGCGCCATATGCGCAAAGCAGCTCACGAAGGTCTCAACAAAAGTATCGTGAACCAATACCATCCAATCCAAATCAAGGAAGCTGTCCTTCTTGCAAACGATCTACTGGCGGAACCAAACCGATGGGTATCGCACGTTCGCCGTACCGCCGCTTCTACTATCATGTCCATCGTATACGATAGGCCTCCAACGTCAGAACAAGACCCATCAATCAAACGCATCAACGACTTTGCTACACGGTTAACCCGTGCTGCTATGCCTGGTGCTCACCTTGTGGGTTAGACTCTCATCTGTTAAGCCCGACATCTGATTGATCCAAAGGTGGAGTCTTTCCCCTGGATGCTGCGTATCCCCAGCAAGTAAGATTATACAAAACGTCACGGGAAAACGTGCTGATGGCTGATTTGATAGATACGCAAAGTGGAAAAGGGAGGCGGAAGGCTGGTACGCCAAAGATTCGTCCATGTTTGAAAACCTCTTCCACAGCGTCAAGGATCGAGTAGTACGTTACCGATGATGCGATCGACAGCTAGTGCTAATTTATTTATGCAAGGCCGAAGGTAATAACCGTCCCAGCTTTGCGGCTACTCTGATTCAAGGTGCCGGAAGACATGGGCTGACTGACCATGAAAACTCTTGGCTGGCGGGGACCATGTAGTACGCCTTCTAGACTGCGTTTAGTTTCCGCCCATCTGATTATTCGGTAGCACGGCTGGTGCAGAATCGAGCTCAGCTGCCATGTCTTGGTGGATGCTCGCCATGATCCTTTACCCCGATGCGCAGAAACGAGCCCAAGCAGAACTCGATAGGGTTGTCGGTCGAGGTCGACTCCCCGCTTTCTCAGACTATGAGCATTTACCGTATGTTCGTGCAATGGTCAAGGAGACTCTCAGATGGCGTGCAGTGGTAAGTTTTCTCTCTCGACTCCTCCGTTTGATGCGAATTGTTGTCCTCCGTGCAGGATCCAGTTGGTGCGTATGACTCTCGAGATGCGTGTGGCACGACACTGACAGTGAGTTTCCAGGGCTTCCTCATCGGTCGACCGAGGACGATATCTATAACGGATACTTCATTCCCGTAAGCGTAAACGACGTTCGGTTCGCTGTCATACTCATCTGACATCCACAGGCCGGTAGTATCCTTATCGCCAACGTTTGGCATATTAACAGAGACCCAGAGAATTATGGACTTGACGCCGAACACTTCGATCCGGCCCGGCACTTTGATGAGACGGGCCAACTCGCTCCGGTTGCGGGCACTAAGGAAGAGAAGTCCGTTCATGTTCCTTTCCAACACGACATGGGCTGATCTATGCGAAGCCACGTTTCCTTCGGTTTTGGTCGGCGTATCTGCGTTGGACGACATATTGCTAATGACACTCTGTTTGCTGTCATAGCCACGTTGCTTTGGGCTATAGATATCGAACCCGCCACGGACGAGAAGGGTGCTTCCCTTCCGTTGGATGTTGACGGATGTATTGAAGACGGAGTGGTCGTGTGCGTAGTTCTCGTTCATCATTACGTACGATATTTATTGATCGTATGCCTTGCAGTCGCCCGATACCTTTCAAAGTCAAGATAACTCCAAGGTTCCCGGAAGCACAGGCCATTGTGGAGCAGGAGCGGGAGCTTCTTGGCCACTACTAAAGGGAAAGGATTCAGTAAATTTCTATCTTCTCAGTGTGTGATATGCTTTCCTGTATGTAAGGAAGTAAAGTATCAGTCAATTCAGGACGTCCCTTGCTCAGATTCCACGCAGGAAGTTTCTTCATATGTGATGAAAGCATCCGTCAAGAGGTGGGGCTGAGGAAGAGGCGTATGCTGGATGATGCTGGCGCGCTGTTACGACAGCCTGGATGCCTTCAACTTTCAGTTCTCCAATGCGCTGAGCAACTCGGGAGAAATACGAATGATAAAAGCCGCTTTCTTGCTGGACCAATTCACCGATAGCGCGCCGTCGATGAAGGTTGTCGCAACTACGTCTCAAGGCAAGGCATTGAAGATCAGAGAGTCCAAGGGGCATGGAGCATGGAGTGGCGGACTGCGACCTCCTATAGGTCAAGTGTTACGGACAACGACTAGGGTCAAATGAAGGAATGACTGGTACTGCTGGCGGTGTTTTTGTAAGGACCTGTTGACATGATCAGGGCGATAGGCTATAGCTGATATGAACTCGGTGCCTTTGTATATGACCATCACTGTGCTCTATCTTAACATCTTTCTTCAAAGCCTAATGACCTGGAATACCCGGTTGAGGTAAACTTTATTGAATTCTCATCTGTGGGAGGGTATTGCCTGATGTGAGCTTACAATAGGTCCAAATCACTGATACGGGGCCTGCCGCGGCACTAGATCGGCGATCGAGATTGGCAATACCTGGATAACCGATCACCCGAAGGCTCGGATTTGCTTCCGCTATCAACGTTTTATACATAGTGGTGACAGAATTGATACAATCAAATAGTAAGGTCGCATACGCGTCACGACATAACTTACACAGCCGCATGTCTGTTGTATTGAAATTTGACTATCGACACGCAGTGCAAAACGCCTGTCCAAATATGGTCTCAGCGCGCGAGCACTCACGAGTCACAACCTCAGGTTCGACTGAAACCTCCGCAGTGGTAATCTTCGGTTTCAGCTCCACAAATGACCCTGCTGAAGTCGCAATCAGTACTTTCCACTTAATCACTTCCGGGCCCACTTGTTGAGTTGTCGTATGGGTCTACTACGGGTAATCTTTAACTTCAAACTTGCTTGGCTCCCCGATGGCCAAACGGGTGGCGAGAAGTAGTGCTCTTCAGGTTCGGGTGCCCGTGCATCACCGACCGAGTGTTTCAAGGACATTTCGATCGATCCTTCCCTGGCTCAATGGGAACAGGAACGCAGACTACTATTACAAATTGGCTTGTTGAGTTCGAAAGTCTAACGTTATTTTCCAGATCCAGGCCGATGACAAAATTAAGGTAGGCATAGGATTTTGCTTCGGCCCCCGCTTAGTATACATCGAGCTGATAATGCGTCTGCAAATGAGTCACGCAGATGGTCACTGCAATTTGAAGAAATATTCTGATAACCCCTCTCTCGTACATACCCGTTCAGATGGAGCAATTGTAATACAAAATTCTAAGGTGATATGTGGCATATTGTATACTGTTATTCTAGCTGGTAGATGCACTAGTCAGGTTGATGGGAATGACGTCGTAGCGTAGACACTAATCAAAATTTCCGTCAGGCCATGTTCCTCTAATCCTGCTCAAATGGCGCGAAAACCTGGCGCGCTTCTGCAAACGCATTCTCGACCATGCGTTTGTGTTCTTCACTCCTCACTTGGAAGTCGCACTTGAAAGGTTTCGGTATCGTATTGAGGCTCTGGAAACTTTTGTCAAGGTACGGGTAAACTTTGCATAAGAGACAACACGCACGATGTCATATTCATTGATATCCACAGGGATTGGTTTTTTGGTCTGTGAGTCGATAGCGTTGGTCAAGTTGAACGCCCAAATAAGATACATGCTCGTAATGGCCTGTTTTCGTCCAAGTGAGCATGCGGATTGGCATATCGCAACGTCAAATTAAACCTACCAGTGAGTTCTGTCCGAAATGCATGCCAACACAGATGCGCTTGAAAAAAGTCAGACAACTCCGATGTACATAAACAAGCATGCTGCTTACCCTCCCGCCACCGAAGTAAATATCTTTACTCCGACCCGTATCATCCGCTCCAGGCTTTGTGCCAAATGGCGATGTCAGGAAACGCTCGGGCATGAATGAATCTGGTTGGTCGTAGGAGTCTGGGTCGTGTAGCATGCCCCCTGCAATAAGATGGGAGCTTTAGTTCGCAACGGTAGGAGGAGGGTACTGTACGCACATTGATTCATGAAGATCATCGAGTTCTTCGGAATCACGTAGCCGTCAATCTGAAGCGAGCGAACATTACTTTGTGAATTATCGGGAGGTGGAAATAGAAGGACGCACAACTTCAGGCTGGGTACTATAATGTGGTGCTCCCAGTGCTGTAATAGGTCGAAGACGCAGTACCTATGATATACGTAATGAACACAATGGCATAGAACAAAGACGAAGCGAAGAACTTACTTCTTTAATTACGGCTGACACGTAGGGAAGATTGTCCATATCTTCGATGTCAGGCAACCGATCCAGCCCGACAATCGAGTCTATTTCCGCGCGAGCCTTTGCCTGGACCTCTGGGTGCGCTACAAGCATAAGAATGAAGCTCTGCAGATATATAGACGTCGAGTCGGACCCGCCCTCCATGAGCGCGGAACACATCCCTCTGTGAAATATAAATTTGTAGAAATGGGGCACGCGTACTGTTGAAACATACCGTAGCAATCCACGGTCCACATCCTTGTTCTCTAGCTCACCTTCCAAAAAGCATCCATTGCGTATACCGCGTTCGACGCGTTTTGCGCAAGCATCGATAATCCCACCGTATAGCTCGTCCTGGGAGACCTTCATTTTGGCGCAAATTTGCTTCCAACTTCCAGGGATGTATTTCAAGAAAGGCACCATGTCGACAGGGGGGTGGGCGCCAGGCATGAGGAGGTTAGTCCATTCGTGCTGCATATGGAAGAAAGAGGTGACGAGCGGGCTGGTGCGGTGCGGCGACCGGGTACCAGAGAGGATTGAGGTGATCACCGAATTGGCGTAACGCTGACCATGGGCGACAAATTCCTGACATTGACCGTCAGATTTGCCCGCATTTGCAACTAGAATTTGGTGGGAAAGTTTACCTTGGGCTCGACAAGGTAGTCGTACATCAACTGCGAAGCTTCGGCGCGTTGGATAGTTAGATGATTTACGCACGCTTTCTTCGTGAGCATCGAGTGCATGACACGACGTCCTCGTCGCCAGTAGTCCGCTGTGAACCGAGATTTAGCCGACCGTAGAAAATGACGAAACAGAGAAATCCGCACAGTAGCGAGCAAACCCAATGTTGTTCCCGCCGGTAATGACATTCGAAAAGTGTGACGGTGGACGATCTGAGGTGCTTGCACTCTTCTGATCAATTAGCTCACGAACGGCGCGAGGGCTCGTCACGACAATGACCGTTCCGGGACCGAATTTCACCTGGCGTAGATTTAGAATATGAGTACAATTTACGACGTCTTTCATAGTTCTCACCGAGAAGATCCCTCCGAATTCCTTCGCCCAGGCAGTGAATCTATCGGGACATGTTCAGGAGAGAATTGGGACATCTCGCCGCCACTCACTGTAGATGCAGACCACCTTGTGGGAGCTGGTGGAGGTTACCTACCAAGGGTAGCGTAGACGGCCCTGGGGGAAGCCCACTCTCCCTTCTCCCGATCCTAAGTACGTAGAGGATCAAGGGGACCGTCAAAAGTGAAAACGCGAGAGCATATGCTGAGAAGAGGGCCATTGTACAAGTGTGATAGATCACGTCAAGACAGTAATTGTGCTGGGTTAAATACAGACGAGAACGGATACGACAAAAACCCAAACCTACTTATATTATAATATGCGGAAGGTATTTGATAGATGATTGGCGTCACGAATCTCGACCGGCTCTTCGGGCTCTTCTAACAGCGCTATCAGCAACATTTCGGGATCTAATATTGAATCAGTTGCATATGGGCTCGGGTTGCAAGGCGACTATTTTGGGGTGGGCAAATCATATTCAAAGAAGAAAAGATCAAGATCAAAACCGTGGTTAAACCTGGTTGAACACAGCAAACGCTTCAGGTTTTCCAAATGTGGGAACGCCGATGAGCCTTTGCTCACGCTGTGGGCTAAAACATCGGTCGATATGCTGGCAGGTTCCGTTCCGCTAGGACATCCGACGGATACGCACTCCACGGCGGGTGTACCCGCTCGGCACCGCTAGCCGTTCGCACCAGCTGCGTTTGATATGGAGCACTACAGTGATGGCAAAAAAGGAGAAGTCAAATGATACGTGCCTTCACAAGGTATGGGGCACGCGATTCAGGGAAATCGATTTGCTGTTGATGGTAGTAACACTGGCCTCTCGAGGTCTGGAGCCCAGGCTCTCCTCCCACATCACTGTCGAGTCAGTGTCGACCTTCACGTCATGCAATCGCAACACGCATCTGGTCATCATCATGAACGGGGTAAGAAGTTATCGCCACCGGAATAAGGACCCACTTTCCCTCGCTGACCAACGATTCAGCTCGCACCCGCTTATGCATCCTTCTTTACATTGTCTAGCTTGGCGTCGCGCCAAAGTACATCCTGGTTTGACAATGCCACAAGGATATAATCGCCCTTTTGTCTGCTACAAAACACATATTGGTTCTTTCTTAATCTTCTCGGTTCCTTCTGTTGATGAAATGATGACTTTTAAATGAAGGTTAATGATAGAGCAAAACGCGTACTTGATTCCGACGTCTTCGAACTCAAAGTTTCGGATTTTGAGCCCATGGTTCACGTTTCCGACGGTATCTTTTCTGACTGATTTTTGGACAAGCAACAAGTTGTAAGTCGGTGTCAAACTCATTGTGGCTCATCCATTCACAGAGATCCTGTTACTGGAATCTGCAGCCCGTCAGCCTAGTACCGACATACGAATTGCAAACGTCAGTGTACGCACCGTTCAATCCATCAGAGCGATACCGGCTGCGAACCAGCTGGCCTTACGGCTGCTCTTCATTATCCCGTTTGACGGAGGGTACATGCCTGCATGCAAATAGCTTTACTGCGCCGGGTTGCTTACAGATACTGCGTAGGATAGGGCTATTCAAGATTTTTGGGATGTTCGGAACAGAGGAGGTTGAAGTTAATACTCCGATTCCAGAGTCCGATCATTGAACGTCCTTCCCACCCCCATGGTCCACATAAAAGTATTACCTAGGTTATTCTGATAGAAGATACCGACGGCCAGTAAATGAACGGAATATTGAATTTGCCGCTATCTGGTACTCCAAGCTCGTCGCATCGAAGAAAGCGAACTCGCCAACTTCGCCTTTCCGGGGAAGCACAGTACTGGGTCTTTACGGGAGGGCTGCTGCCCAATGTCTTTTCATGGGATCCGGGTGATTCCCTACGGCGGTAATCACAAAGCCACAAGCATAGGTGCGCTGAGAATACGACCAGCTGGGGCGTTCCTGGAAGTGCTCCTCCTCCCTGCATATATCCGACTTGTTATTCATGGTGCTGCTGCCAGATAGCAACTCTTGCGAACCCCTTTTACCAATCCTCCCATATCTGAAGGGGACAATAGCATCAGATCTCGTACCACTACCACCCAAATGACGCTTCAGACGCCGTGCAGGCGCCTGAGAGCCACCTTAATCCATTGTTCCTAGCCCTAGCTCTCGATAGGCAATGTGCCAGAGCACCGACCGAACCGTATGACGAGGACTCCATTTACGCCTGGGATCGAGGTATAAACTGCTCTGTGCTTTGATTCACACGCTAATTGTGACAGAAAACACTAGCAAGTACGACACTGACGACTCTTAGTCGAAAAGAGTCACGGATCTTAGGGCTGGTATCCTAGCAGAACCGTCTGAAAATGACAACCTGATGGTTCAGTCCACAGATACGTGAATGTAAACGTCTCTTCATGTTCGTAGCCCTAGATTTCACTATCCGCAGCGACATTCAGGCAGGATACACGGGACTTCAGATTCGTCGGATAACCCCCGCCTCAGTATTTCTCTTGTCCCGGGGACATTCAAGGTGGCGTACTCCTTCAGATATTTGATGGTGTATGTATAAAAGCAACCGTTCTTGCTTTCTCCGTCATACTGCCTTTTCCGTTACTCACGCTCGTCTTATAGATTGAAGGGTGGCTGGATCTTAGGGGGATCTTCAAGCGGGGCACGATCGCTCGTTACGGTCGCCACCAGTCCAACGTTATGGAGCTACCATATCGTCCGTTACACCCCAGTGCCTTGGTCTTCTCCTTCAGCCTGCTGCGCACATTCAACGGAAAGCATCCAATTAAAAATCCTAGGGCTCGCTCCTCCCCCCTAGTTTCCACTGTCACTTCGAGTTCCGAGACTTCCTGGTCACTTCACTATGCTCTCATCATTTCATTTACCTCCATACTTTGCCCAAGGCTTTTCCTACCCGACAAGGTCGAAAGGTATGTTCCGGAATGATGCTTCTGGTTCTTACCAATGGTTTGTGGCCTTCGGACCCTCGACACATCCTGCCCCAGAACACGTCAAGAGAGACCGACGCTCAGGCGTCAGTATCCGAAGGGGTCCGTTCAGTGACGCTGTCAGCCGAGAAGAATATTTAAACTGGGAAAATGACCTGGAATGCACATCTAGTGTAACCGTGGGCGTTTTTGGTGCCTCGGTAAAGGTGTGCTGCCGTTCCAAAGTTTGGTGAGATTAACCTCACTTCCAGGTTTTCATTGCGGTTGTAATTAAACCTCCATCGGAGTTATGACGAAACGTCCTATCGATAACGCTCACTCGTGATGTCAATGATGTGCGTATCTGACGTTGATCGCGAGTTCCATATAATCTGATCTTGCAGGTTTATGAGCGCTACATTGATAACAGTAGAAAGAAGAAAAGTGAAGCCGTACTTGTCCGATTTCTTTGGTAATTGGTTAAGGAAAACCACACCATAGAGTTTGTATTATAGGTTCCTGTGACGGTATTAACATGCCAACTTTTCGCCGTTATGGGGGGAAAACACTGGTATCATGCTGCCCGACCTGGATGGACCATATCATCATCATCTGCGCTGTGATGTTACGCTGCTTCGCATCCTCGATCTCTTCCTTATGAGCAACGATGAATTCATCATCGCTGTCCAAGCCCGTATCATCATCAGTCTCCGTACCGTCATCTTCATCTTCATCTTCATCATGCCCGGATGAACGTGCACGCTTCCTGCACGCTTCCTGTCCCCTTCTCGCTCTCTTTTGAAACGGCGGCCTACCCACCACATCTTGTATGACGTGGAAATACTTGGTGGTACCGAATGCATGGAAGAAAGAGATAATCGCTTGTAAATCTTGAAGCTGGGCCTTTGTAGTGCGGTGTTTTATCTTCCTAGGTTTCCGTTCACCTTGGTAGAGATTACGATCAGCCGGAAGCATTTGTGGATCCCAACCATATGTCTGGAAGAGTGGGCAAGGTTCGTCATGAATCCAAAAGGCTTCCTATTGATCGCAGGTCAATGTTTGCCTGAATAAAGCACCGGAATGATACATACTCCTCGATAGAACAACCACCAATATTTATCATAAGTCTTGTGAAACTGGCTTTCCAGTATCATGCCGTTTGTGGGCGTTTCCGCCAAAGGTAATGAAGCTAGTTTCCAGTGCTTCCGCGATGGTATGGGAAATTCAGCATCTAAAAAACCAGGCTCGCCAACGTAAGTCAGAACTGGTAACTTAGGATTGCAGATGTTGCGGATGTCATTTGAAAGTTCCGCCAAGGCTTCATATGCTTCGTCGTTCTGTCCACATTCAATGACTCGGATGTGGCAGGCGATCGGCGACAGGCACGCCGTGAAAGGGCAGCGAACCCCATCTGGGTTGGCCCGTTTGATATAAGTAGCCCACTATGAGATTAAGACTTCAGCTTCAATTAGCCTGTAGAGAGCGACGAATCATCTTACATCGCTGGGGTGCTGAAAACACAATTAGCATCACTTGTTATTACGTATCAGAATGTTCACTCACGTTGCTCTTGTCCTCTTTGGTTGGTTGCATGCGTAGATTCGTCAGATTCTTGGTAGGCAGAGAGCTCCTATAAAAGAGTGAACATAGGGCATATCGAAGCTATGCCTTACATACCCCTCTACCTTGATCCATAGTATCTTCCCTACTAAATCCTTCAGCGGCATCGAGAGGTCCTCTTGTGACAGCTGACGCCCGGGCTTTTGTTCAGTTTCGGGGTGTTGACCGTGAAAAGTGAATCGAAAGATGTTGTCTTTGCGCGGTTTTGAGTCGGTTGAATCAGGGATACAGAAACCCCCCAAGGAACCCCGGGCAATGTTGAGCAGAGTCTCTGCGGTGAAAACCGCTTGGGTATCGATGGGCATCGGTGATCTCTGACGGACACTGCACCATCCGCTGATGGGCAATAAAGGAACGGCGAATATGGGTTGCTTGTGGAGTTCGGTCCCCTTCCACCAGCAAAGGACATTGACGAAAAGTGGATGTGACCGTACGTAAGGCATTGGTGGTAAGAGAAGGGAATTGAATGTGATCCAGCTTTTAAACTGTCTGATACTCACAGGGGCTAGTTGTTGATTGCATCCTAGATTTACTACCGATCGTCTTGCTTACTACTCGATCTGGACCGATGGGTGATACAGGATACGATCTAATTTCAGGCCGCGACTTGATTTTCAAGGAAGGAAGGTCAGAGTGTGAAATATACCAGAAGGTCTCTTGCTGCTTGCGCGATACGATCGATATAAGTATGGGAGATTGGGGCGGTCAAGAAAGGTCGGTAACCTATCGGGTCCCGGCCGACAACCGTGTTGAGTGAGTCGGCCTGAGCTTTCGCTAGTACAATTTCAGGATGTAATATAATAACGGCAAGGAAGACAAGTTGAAACAAACAATAGTAGAACATACCTGAATGACTCGTGGTTAGAAGGAGGGTATAGTCGGACATTCGACCTGATACTCGGTGTCTTGACCGGCAGCAATGAGTAGTAGTTACGGTTTAGCGCTGGTAGAATCCCTCGCGGGATCGCTCACAAAGTGGGAAGATGAAAATCAACTTGCACAGCGAAACTTTGAGCTGAAATACTAATAAGAGTTTAAAGAAGATTTTATCCGCTGTTCCTGCTGGATCACCTCTATGTCCTTGAAAGTATGTCTGCGCTATTTGTATGAATGGATCAGTGTCCGACTTAATTTTGTGACCGAAAGCAATATCTATAATAATGAAACGACGAATGAGACGGTCGTATTCTTCCAGGATTTCCATTAGATTTTGGACAAGCACGCGAGCTTCATGCTAACTTCATGCATCCGGGGCTCTTGGTACTTGACAATATGTGGCTTGGATAAGTTTCCGACTACGCTGGAACCTAGGTCCCCATCGCATAATGTGAGAGTCCCCTCCCAGCCTATTCTTGGGGTGAAAACCAGGCATTATGTATAAAGCTATGGCAGGAGGACTTGAACGTACTCATCAACAAATGGAATGCTGGTCTGTCGCAGTAATTTCTGCAGCGTTTATCTAGTAGGCGATAGTGGCTTTCACGCTGTTCAGGATGATTACCGGTTGGCCTAAAATATGGAAGTAGAGGACGTCTCCTCAGTCCTGCAATAATTCAGGAAGTCGGACGACGAATCCGCTAACATGCCATATTGTCGACTCCATTCACGGTGCTGCGCTGTTCAGGATTACCCACCGGAACCATACGCAGATGTCCCAGCATGGGTTCTCCTAAAAAGTCGTACTAGCAATCTGACTCATTGGAAAATCGACCGGTGTACATGCCTGGTGGTCTAGTAAGAAGAGGTTCTTGATTCAAATCCAAAGAAAGTATGCACAAGCAGACGCCTCGAGATACGGCCAACACTCCGACATTATAATTAGGGAGGCGACGCGACCCTAGTGGATCTGTACGTACCACCTGTACTCCATCAGCAGTTTACAAGTCAGATCAGTAGATCAGAAGTCTTCAGCGCTTCAGCCCCCTTCCATGCCGAGATACCCGGAGAGTCCGAAGCTTAGTGCGTACAGTGGATGGGTCGATGGAAGTAAACATCTCAGTTATGAATCTATACTACTTGAAGGGAGAATTCATGGCCGACCATCATAATTTGATGAATGTTGGTCTCAAAACTTCAAAAAAGTATGATTACGCCTTAGTTTGATCGCGACTCGGAAAAGTCTCTGGGGAGATTAAGGATAGCATTTTCAATGCAGGGAGAAGTGCAGACATGGTGAATATGGCAAAACCGTTTGGCTCTACTACCACCTGTCTTCGAGATTAAAACAAGGCAACACCAAGGACAGCACTGAACACAAGCGTAAGCCACATCTTGACGCTGCCTACAGACATCGAAAGGGCGCCGTTGCTGCTGCTTGTCGAAGCGGCGTTCTTGGCGGATACAGAACCCGATGCACTCGTAGAGGAAGCCTTGGATGCACTGGTCGACGACGCAAGTGCTGATGTGGAAGTAGCTCCAGCAGTCGTAGGTCCGATAGGCGCGGTGGATTGGCCATCAATTTCTGCCTGGACGGATGCATTGAATGAACCGCTCATGCCATTGATCCTGTTTCAAACATTTCTCGTCAGTGAGAACAGTCATACATGTATAACGATAAAAACGTACGTGAATTTGGCCGAAAATCCGAGGGCAGGGAATCTTGCGTCCTTGGCATCCTTGAGACTGTTGGATTCAACACGGATGAAGCTGGAATCACGCGAAGTTCATTGAAAACCAAAACGGAAGTTGCATGGTAGAAAGAAGACATACTATTGATCGCTGTCACCGCCAATGCTCGCATCTGGGGTGAATTGGATTGTCGATGTCGTCGAAACGTCGACATTCTCAGCAATGACTTGAAGAATAGTCTGCAAGAATAAAGTTAGCCATGCGGAAGTAATTTAGAGCGCTGCGCAACGTCGATCATGTACAAATATGGCGAAGATACGAGCAGCACCGAATCTTCACCTGGGATATCGCGTTTCCTACAGCTACGGAGAATTTTGCCCCGCCAAATTCACTGAGGGAAGGCGAGTCGGTGGTGTCTTGCCATGCGATGCTGGCAGATTGGCCAGCGGTCATTACGGTGGACGCCACAGGATTCGTGAGCTAGGAAAGACACGAGCTAATTATCAACCAGTAAATTCGACAACCGCGCAGAACATACGTAGATGTCAGCCAAGGCGGACGAGGCGAGACCGAAGAGGACGAAAGACAAGGAGAACATCTTTGCAAAACAAAGTTGAAGAGTCGGGAGTTGGATGGGAGAAATGAGTGGAAGATTCAAGAGAATGTGAGGGTGTTACTATCTAAAGATAATATACAGACGAAGGGACCTTGTCTGCAAGAAACAGTGGTGGTGATGTGTAGAAAGATGAAGAAAACGAGCGTTGTTTTCGTGATGATATTTTGGTTCCAAGCTCCGCTCGAAAACCTTCATACAATGCGGTGTGCTTGGTGCCTTGCCACGCGAATGTGTTGCCTGATCCTGCCATTGCCATACCAACTTTTGAGATCGTTTGTTCAACAGATGGCAGTGATCCTCTGCTCACAATATTTGTACTTTTCACGCTCATCACGGGACCTGGAACATTGAACTCGGTAATGTCAGCGTCAATTGTTGATAGCCGGCCTCCGGTAACTAATTAACGGTGTATGTTCGTCAGTAGCTGGTTTGTAGCTGGTATACGGTCAACATCGACGACCTTGACCAATCTTTGACTATTCAACGCTTGAGCAGTTATGACACGTCTCGCCAAAACTCTTCTAGTATATGTAACTGTTGGTTGGTTCTGGAAGCGTGGACGCGTGACTGAATCTGGGCTGGAAACTTCATATGTCGTGGGATTTGGGCTTCCAAGTTATCCGATTGTATTTCCCTGGATTCGAAGTAGATTCACGTAAGATTATCACGACTAGCGTAATAAAACAGTAAAGCAGTCTGCAAACATCTTCATCTCTCTTCAGTAGACCCTTATCTGCTCATTATCGGCACGCGTCTTATCGGCGGCATTTGATATCGGAGAACAGCCGGAAAATCCCTTCGCAGCGAGTCACTGGCATTTGTATGTGTTGAGCGCTTGTCATTTCCGCTGTTGGATAAATCCTGTAATGACACGAGCGTCGTCGTCGTCGAAGAGATCGTCTGGAGCGGGAACATCACGTGGCCGGGGGACTTACGCTTCTCATGCCTGCAACGTTTGCAGAGCCAAGTACGTACTATTACCGTGCTGGAAATTTACCCTAACGTTGTGCCCAGGAGGGTCAAGTGCGACGAGGTCAAGCCTGTCTGCGGCTTCTGTCAAGCCTCTGGACGTAACGATGAGGTCCGTGCGCAACAGGGATCACTTCGCTGCCTGCTAACCGACTGTGTAGTGTTCATGGACAGGCGAAAGTGCAAGGAGACCAAGGACAGAGGCCCACTACGAAGCACTGAGAAAACGAGCAGATGCGCTCAAGGCCTATGCAGATTTGCTGGAATCGTTGCTAGAGAAATGCCGTCGAGAGCACGGAGGAGTGTCGGAGGAGAGCATGTCGTATCTCCAGTTCCGACCGCCGGACGCTGGAACCGCCATTCTGGACAATGAAGTGCCACCGCCGCATGACGACGGTGCCGATGTTAATCAGGTCGAGGGAGAGGACATAACACTGGAGATCTGTGTGCCCACCCGGAATTTGAAGGTGTGTCGCCGACCAGCGCTTTTAAAGGGTTGCTGATCGTACGTATATGCAGTTGGAAGACAGTCAACTTGTTTTCTATGGCATTGCGGCACCGTTCCGCCTTGACCAGACTCCTGCAAAGTCTAGGGTAGCATCCAGACTCCCCGACGTTGATGACCCTAAAAAGAGCCATGTCCTTCAAATAACGGATGGCGATGGAAGTTACTATGACCCGGATTTCGACTGGTCTCGCCATCTCCCATCCATCGTGCCTCTGGACAGGAAGGAACATGATAGGTGAGTTACCCATCCATCACTCTTACAGAGTATTAATGTGCTCTCAGAGTTCTTGATCTTCTCTTCAAGTTCTTTACACCGTGGTGTTTTCGCATTGTTCCAGCACTCTTTCTTCGAGATATGCATAGGGCTCTAAGCGTACCTGCGCACCAGCCACCTCCGAGGACCGTCCATTATTCTCCCATGCTCCATAATGCTCTTGTGGCATTGGCGACAGCTTTTTCGGATGATCCTCGGGTACGTGACTTCAAGTCTCGTAAGTACTTTGCCGACGAGGCCAAGCGCCGGTGGGAGGAAGAATGTCGAACGCCGAACATCAGCGTCGTACAAGCGCTTTCAATACTATCCAGCTTCCATTCAACCAACGGTGACCAAACTATCGGCTATATGTACTTCGGTGAGTAATTCGATTTCTATTCGAACCCTTCTCATCCAGGGATATCAGGACTCAGCGCTCGTATCGGTCAAGCATGTACGTACGAGTTATCCCCACAGACAAAATTTTACTCATCGTGATCATCTCAGTGGGTCTCAGCTTTGATAGTTCGCAATGGGTCAAGGCTGGACTCATATCCAACGATGATATGATGGACCGAAACTGGGCATACTGGTTTACATTCAGCGAAGTCAGCTAGTTCTTTAAGTATCAACTTCTGTCTCACAATTTTTCACACAGGATGTCTGTTGGTCCGTTTACGTCGGCCGGGACTTTTGTGTCCCTCAACCAGTAGAACAACATGTCCCGGTTTCCTTCGTCGACAGCGAATTCGATGAGACTCCATGGCATTACCCTCCTGCTAATATCCCCCCTCAGCCAAACTTCGTATCGAGAACCCTCGCAGCAACTTGCGAGCTGATGATGATAGCGAGACAAGTTATGGACGTCATGTATGTGTCTCGTGCTCATGTTTCGACTGGCGCAACTAACAGTGCCACAGAAACAGTCTGAATCTCGTTGGCACTCGACAGGAGATAAGTGATGAAATTATCAGCAAAATCGAGTGGGTTTTTACTATTGTGCTCTCCTTTTCCGACTTACATATGGCTGCTAGTCTGCAACTCCACGAATGGAAGAGTCGGCTCTCACCAGAAGTCGACATAACTATCAGCAACAAGTCGTCTGCTACTCCTCATCGTCTAATGCTTCACCTAGCCTTTTGGTGGGTGTTCATCCTCTTGCACCGCCCATTCTTTCATCGTCGAAAACGTGGGTCGGATGGAGACATCGATCACATCAAGGTCTGTCGCCCTGACACCTTAATGAACCCTCCCTGACATGGATGTACTAGATGTGCAAGCGGGCGTCAGAAAACATCATGGAGCTTCTTCTTGTCTGGCGATCACTCTATACCCTCCGATACGTTCCAATGACGCTCGTGCAGGTGCTCTTTTCTGCTGGAACCGTCTACTTGCTCCTCGCTGGGAAGGCCGCCTCCGGTCTTCGCGTCGCCAAGAAGGACCTTGAACGATTTGTCTCCCAAGCTGATCTGTGCGTTGACTATCTGAACGAGATCGGAAAGTCATGGAGCTCCGCCACAAGAATTGGTGGTATCTTGTCGAATCTTTCACACAGACAACTAGATCCGCTGTTGGAGAAGAGGTCCGCGAAGCGTACCTCAAAGCAAACAAAGCAGGAGGAGACCAAGTCTGAAATGGAAGCTGACATAGGAACGCCTCCCACAACACAGTCTGAGGCGGGCTCGTCTGAATCTGGGTCTTTTCAAAAGGACGTCTCTCCGATGTCAACCGAGGCATCTCATCCTCAATCCCAGTGGTTCCAAAGTCAGCACTTCCACATGCCGAACAATCACAACAGCAACAATTTTGGGTCTCTTGTTGTTTCGGGGATGTTGGGCGGGGAGCCGTTTGGTATCGAACCTTTCGTGCCAGATTATAATATGGGCTCGTATAATGGGTACGGCAACATGCCCAACGGGAATAGCGGCGTGGCCGCCCCGTTTGGACAAGCTCAGGATTTTATGACCGCTTCCCCATCGGAGTTTTTTGGGGCGTATGATGCTGGTACACAGCGTCTGTGGGATATCCTACAGCGGCACCATTCTGGTGCGATGTGATTCCGATGGCTGTCAGTTATTTTGTGTTGCAGTGCTTAATTTACTATACATATGAGTTATTATACTTTACAAGGACATGCGCTTGTAACCTTTTTTCGTCCGTCGGTCTACTTATGTATAATATGTATGAAGCATTGAGTACCTACGTTATTTTCTGTACTAATAATGTAATACGGAGAAAATTTTGCGATATTATCGATTGAACATCAGATACTGTAATAACCTGTATGGAAGCAACGGTGAAAGACCCCTTACGCTTACAAACACTTCCACTGTATGCAACGAGGTGTTTTTAGGCCTTATGTTGCCTAAATTCCCCAACATTCGCCTCGTAGAGAGCGAAAATTTGCTACTTTTGGGCCATATTTATTTCCTCCATAAGCCCCTCCTCCTCTTACAACTTACATTTCTCCCATACAGGTAACTACAATATGCGCATCTTTGTTCAAATCGCGAAGTCGACGCCACTAGTTAATTGATAAGTAAGGAAGGCCGGCGAGCCGCGAGCGGCAATGCCCGCTACCATGTCGTCACGTGTCACCTTTCTTCTGAGTCCTGACCGCGACGCTACAGGACGCTACTATATAATTTTCCGTATCTACGCTTCTAAGCACGTAAATACTCAATTATTTAATAGCTTAACTGCACAAAGTTGTAGAGCGGTACCTACTTCAGTCCTCGTTTCCCGGATTAGCCCAGTGAGATTATCCACATTACGTTGCATTAACAACATATCCTCCTTCAGCTTCGTTAATTCATCACTTGCCACAGAGTCGTAACACCGGTGGTCTAGTTTGCGACGCTTATTGTCATGTGCAACATTCACCCTATCGGAAGGAATGTAGGCTTCTTCGGTCGGTGCTATCCCTTTTTTCTCTTTGGTCCGGGGTGCACCGTCTTCACCATCTTCAGAATTACGACCATGGGTCTTGAACAGTGCGGCGGGTGGACGTCCCCTCGGACCGGCTTTGGGACACGAGAGCTGAAAGAGCGCACACTCTCTACACTTGGATATACCGCCGTATTGAATTTGACAAGGGTGGTTCTTCCTAGTGCAATTTCCGCACTGAATACTTATTAATTTTGCCCAAGTCGAACGACTATCATGTACGCACTGGAGGGTCCATATCCCTAGGGAACAAGTCCCACTCTAGAATCTTCACCTTTCCCACAGCGACGTCTGTCAACGTTCGGGCAGGCGTCGGTCTGATATTAGCAAACACGAGCGCAGACCAAACACCGACAGGGCACAAGGCCTTTAACTGCCGAAGCTGTTCATTGGACATGATAGACGCTAGAGCGAGAATCTGGGTGGACCAGGCGGTCCTTTCCGCAGGTACGGAGCATTTATGCTCAGTAATGATTGCGAGTGCCTGCGATCGAATGAGCGTACTGTCCGGAAGCAGCAGCGTGGGAACATACTTGCGCTACTGGATCTTCTTCATGCCTTAAGTCAATGACATTCGATTGCCATTCTCCCCCTTCTGATTCGATAAGATCTGCGAGTTTGAACTACACGGAAAATGTCAGTCCAAATCCTAGACGCAACAATGGCGTAATCACCTTCAGACTTCTACCGAGTTCAGCCTGGTCTGTATTGTCACGTGCGTCGGCTATCGCATTCGCATATAATGCCATTACTTGCAGTGTTAGTGTTGATAGAACGCGTTCGGATGTGACAGATAGACCCAAGGACGACGGGCCTATTGAGAATGTAGGCATGCTCGTGGATGCAATACAAGAAGAGAAACAGGAGTCCGATGTTGTATTTGACATACAGTACAAATAAGTAGCAACATAAGTTTCAGAAATCCTCGGACGTCGAACTGCAGACTTCATTGAAAGACGGCAGGGCCCTTAATATCGAGTCAAACTTACAAAGTCAGCCTCTTCTGTCCGTGCGCCACAAACGCCCTACTGTATTCTCCAACACGTTTCTCGAAGAAATTGGTCTTACCCTCCAAGGAGATCAGCTCCATGAAATCGAAAGGATTATCCGTCCCAAAGACTATCGTAACCCAAGCTAACGAGCATATGACCCGCCACAAATTCGCCGTACTGTCTAAACCCAAACAGGCGGCAGAAAATGCCCCTAATAAATGTTACATTAAACGGTTCTGAAGATGAATAGAAAAGATACCGTCCATTGCATCTTTGTTCAAATCGCGAAGTCGACGCCACGAGTTAATTAATGACGCGCGGACCAGGGTTTCCAGGGGGTAAGTCACGCATCACGTCACGCGACACGAGACTTTATCCCCGACAAGCCCTCATTCTACCTCCTACTACCACCATCTTCCCTTGATATCTTTCACCATGGTTCTCTCTCGCCGAGGAAGTGGTAGCATTACGCTGCCGTCGGGTCAGACGATGGCGATCCATACTCGAACTCACGAGGAGGAGGATCTGCCTCACGCTACCAAAAAGTGCGTATTTTTCTGTGTCGTCGCCTCAAATCCATGCCAATTATTAGCGGTCCAATATCTCAGGACTATGGCAGATCATCTGCGGAAGTATGAAAGTCTGTAAGTGGTGTTCGCCTGTGCCGCCTTGGCCATTGACGGATGAACGACGATAGATTTACACTAACACCCCAACGGATGCGCATGATAGTCGAAGCATTCAAGGATACGCTCGAATTGGGCTTACAGAAGCCACAACAGGTCGTTGTGAGTCCATCCACCTTATATTAGTGGATTTATCTTGATAGATGCAGCCCATGATTCCTACCTATGTCTTTGGATGGCCGACTGGCACAGAAATCGGCGATTTCCTGGCGGTAGACCTCGGTGAACACTCATATTACAGCACTTTTCGGTTCTCGCTGATGCATCTCACTCGTTAGGCGGTACCAATCTTCGTGTCTGTCTCGTGAATCTCCAGGGCGAAGGGAAATTTGAAATCACACAAGCCAAGTACCGTCTTACCGAGGAGCAGAAGCAGGACGACGGACAGAAACTTTTCGATTTCTGTGCCGAATGTTTGAAGACGTTCGTGGATACAAACCTTACCGATGACAATGGGGAATTGTTGCTCAAACCAGGCGAGACATTACCTTTGGGCTTCACAGTGAGTACGCTCTTCATTGCCATAGCCCTTTCCATAATACCTGGGTACAGTTCTCGTATCCCTGCAGGTGAGATGTGCGCGGTGGAATGGGAGCAGTATTAACGGATCTCGGCTTAGTCAAGAAAGGATTGATCATGGCGTGCTCATTCGATGGACCAAAGGTTTTGGCGCTGGCAACACGGAGGGTCGCGACGTGGCCGAGATGTTCCGCCATTCCCTTGCTAAATATGTACGCCCTCCTAAACTACCTATCATTCATCATGCTGACATTCGATCTTACGATAGAAATTGCCCATCACCCTGACCGCTCTCATCAATGATACAACTGGAACGCTCATTGCGTCGCACTATGTCAACCCAAAGACTAAGATTGCTGTCATCTTTGGAACGGGATGTAACGCGGCTTACATGGAGAAGGTTGGTAACATCGAGAAGATCCATTCCTTGGGCATCGATGAGAATGCCGAAATGGCAATCAACTGTGAATGGGTAAGTTCAGCCGTCCTTTGTCCTGAACTGGTACGACATGCTTTATTACAGGGTGCGTTTGACTCATTTGAACACGAACATTTGCCTCGTACGAAATATGATATTACCGTCGACGAGACGTCCAACAAGCCGGGCGAACAGGCTTTTGAAGTGGGTCACATTCACCATCACAAGTGTATGGCGACTAAGTAGCCTTTGAACAGAAACTGATTTCTGGACGATATCTGGGAGAAATCCTACGATTGGTTATCTGTGAACTGATTGACGAGGGTGTTCTTTTCCTTGGCCAAGAAACATACAAGCTCGAAATACCTTATGTGTTTGAGACCGCGTTTTTGTCGCTGATGGAAAGGTAAGGAATATCTTTTGTATGGAACCATCTCATTGTCTTCGAAAATTCAGTGACCCAACCGATGAGCTTTTGATGATCATTGGAATCTTTACCCATTTTTTTGCCGTCGAGACCACACTTGCAGAGCGTCAGTTCTTCCGGGCCCTTGCAAAACTCATTGGACGACGGGCTGCTCGTTTGAGTGCCTGCGGTATCGCTGCCATTGTAAGTAAGATGGGATATTTAGATGAGGGCTGTTCAGTTGGTGCTGACGGTTCCTTGTACAACGTTGGTGCCCCAGTATTTCTCGTCTTACCCGTTCTAACCAGTCCGTAGAAATATCCTGGGTTTGCTGATCGAGTCCACGAAGGTCTACAAGACATCTTCGGTGAGAAGGGAAAGTGCGTATAAATATATCGTGTTTCAAGATGTTCTGCTAATTCCACGTAGGAACCTTGTCACGTACCATGCTGAGGATGGAAGTGGTGTAGGAAGTGCGATCATCGCCGGTGAGCCTCAGTCATAGCTGTCCATCTGACCCATTTACCAAAATTTCTCTTGTAGCCATGACGAAGCTCAGAAAGGACGCCGGCCTGTTTTCTCAGGTGTAGGTCCAAGGCATTCAGGCGCTTGGACACTTGGACTTTTGACAGAAAATCAAGTAGAAGAAGCCATGTATGTGTTTTTTATGTACTTTACTACTTTGTTCTTGTTCGTTCCTCTTTGGAAGAGTATAGATTGTGGTTGGTTATCACACCCTTTCTTGTCCGACAGCCGGAGTCTTTGATCTTCTTAAATGCGCTTAAAATCTGTCTTCTATTCTCCGGACCGTGACGCGTGATGGAGCGGGCCGCTCTTCGGAGTTCTACAAAACTTCGTAGTTGCAGCGAAGAGGATCATCAACGATGCTGCTTTTGTCCCTGTCCGCAGCGGTTTTGCTATTGACTGCTCACACCGTTCTCGGACAGGAAAACTGTACTCTGACTGCTTCTGGCGAAGATGACGCGTCTCAATTTCTCTCTGTTGTCCAGAACTGCGATACTGTGGTGATTCCAAAAGATGCCACGTTGAATATCGCGACGCGCCTGAATATGACAGGACTTTCCGATACCACTATTGTGTGTTGATTTTATCTTTGAACTTTCACAGCACTGATATCGCGGTTCAGAACCTAGAAGGGACCATCCGTTTCGAGCCCGATATTCCATATTGGACAGGGGTCAGTAAAGCCGCTTGTCTTTATTCCTGTGTTTATTCATGTCGTGCAGAATGCATTCTACTTCGAGTTCCAGGATTCGGTCACTTTTTGGCTGCTTGGGGGAGAAAATATCGTTCTAAACGGCGGAGGGACCTTGGATGGTGCGGGACAGGTATCATCCTTTCATTCCGTGTCCGTTCTCGTGCTGACTTCGATTTTTTTTAGGACTGGTATGACGAATTGTGAGTGCGACGTATGTACTCTTGACCCGCCGAAGTGTCATGAAATATTCTAGTCCTTCGAACGACACCCTTCTCCGCCCCATCATCTTGATGGTGTATCAGGCAAACAATGTTGTCGTAGAGGACATTCAGATGGTCAATGGCCCAAGCTGGTTTAATCTTGTAAGTGATCCTTGTAATATTTCTTGACTCCAAGTGTGAATTTCGTTCGCAGATATATGAGAGCAATAATGTTACTTACAGCAACATCAGCATTACAGCTGAGTCCACATCGGACAATGCTGCCAAGAATACAGATGGTTGGGATGTCTATCGCAGCGATACAGTTGTCATCAAAGACTCTGTCATCGTCAACGGGGACGATTGTGTGTCGTTCAAGCCAAGTAATGGATCTCCGTTATTTTACCGCGATGCTGAAGTTGATCGTGTCTGTAGATTCCACCAATGTCTTGGTGTCCAATTTAGACTGCGCCGGATCGCAGTGAGTTCCTAAGACGCAATGTTTGATTCAATTTGTTAATCTGTTTCCTAGTGGTATATCTGTGGGGCACGTCAGACTGCCACATTGTATTGACACAAAGCTCACTGTAAATCAGCTCCCTTGGTCAATACGCTGGCATCTATGACGTTGTAGAAAATGTCACCGCAAGGTTTGATTCCTTTAAGCACTCTGTGGCGGAGAAACATCCTAACCTGTCATCTCTAGTCATATTAAAATGTCCAATGCTTCTAATGGTGCCCGAATAAAGGCATGGGCAGGACCCAACGTCGGCAGTGGAATTGTCAAGAATATCACTTTCGTTGATTTCGAAGTGTCCGACGTAAACAATCCAATTGTGATCGACCAGGTGAGCATTTTCAACGGGTGAAGCTGGTGAGGATTGACTTGTCTTTCCCACACATAAGTGCTATTTCAGCGAAGATGAGTGCGATGAATATCCCTCAAATACGTACATCCAAGATGTCTATTTTACCAAGTACGATTCCTCTTACTAAGGTAATGACAATGGGACTGAGCGGATTATCAATTTAGTGTCTATGGCACTGGTTCGAGATCTACCGTTGCCTCCTTGGTTTGCTCTCCTGGCGGGCGATGCGAGAACATCAACGTGAATGATCTGAATTTGGCGTCAGTAATTGGTGTTCCATCATTGGTGATCCGAGGCTGATATGTACTTGTAGATCTGAAGAGGGGATAGCCACGTACCAATGTGCGGACGTAGTCCTGACTGGAAACTCTGCCGGTCTCTTCAACTGTACAGAGGCGTAGTGCGGAAGCCCATTTTTGTGCCCTGGTAGAATTAAGCATGAGTCGGACTAATTACCTCACGAAAATGATCGTTCAACTTTGCGAAGTTCCTCCGTCATTCTTGTCCCATGTCATCCCAAAATACATCTTCTCGTCGTTCTTCCACGCCACAAATATAGCGAGCGGGACGCGTGCTACGTAGAATCGTGAGGATGACCTTCAACCCGTGTCCGGACCGTTCATGGCGGTCCGGTACATGGATCATATATCTTGGAAGGGTTTGAGGTGGGGTGCCAGCAATGCTTCGCTTATTGTGTGTTCTTCTGATCCTTGCGGCTGCCTTTGGGCAAAAGTGTACTCTGACACCCTCAGGTGGCGATGATGCTCCTCAATTTCTGGCTGCTGCAGCTGCTTGTGATACCGTTGTCATCCCAATCGGCAAACAGCTCAACATTGCCACGCGGATGAACATGACGGGTTTAACCAATACACATATTGTGAGTGTCAATGAAATAAAGTTCGCAGCCATCGCAAAGGAATCTAAAAGTCTTCAATCGTAGAACCTGGAAGGCACCATCTGGTTCGAACCTGATATTTCATACTGGACTGGAGTAAGTTACAGGACTGTCGCCTCCTCGGATACTCATGATACCTCCAAGAATGCTTTCTTCTTTGACTTTCAGGATTCCATCACATTTTGGTTACTTGGTGGGGAGAATATCGTCTTGAGTGGAGGTGGCACACTTGATGGGGCCGGTCAGGTACGCATAACAATATCTAGGATTTTCTATGATAACATTCGTGTAACAGGCATGGTACGACGCCTTGTGAGTTGACCATCAATCAGACAGAACTTCGGTGTTCATATTCCACTTTAGCGCGTCAAACTCAAGTCTCCAACGTCCCATCATCTTGACTATTTATCAGGCAACGAACGTTCTGGTCGAGGACATACAGATGATCAACGGTCCGATGTGGTTCAATCTTGTGCGTATTCTTCCAACTTGACTGCTCCAATCTGAAATTTCGTCAGGTCTACGAGAGCAATGATGTCACATACAGCAACATCAATATCACTGCTGTGTCGACTTCGAAAAACAAGATTGCGAATACAGACGGGTGGGATATCTATCGCAGTGATACCGTCGTTATTCGGGATTCCTCTATTCTTAATGGGGATGACTGTGTCTCTTTCAAGCCCAGTAAGGTTTATGCATATTCGTCAGGCGATTAATTCAACTCTCGTGCAGACACTACCAATGTCTTGGTATCTAATTTGAGCTGTAATGGGTCACAGTGGGTCACCTCTGCTATGCGCGCTCGTCTCGAGACTGACGGAATTCTATGCAGTGGAATATCTGTAGGGTAATAGATCGACTATATGACCTCTATAACAGAGCTCATACGCTGTAATAGATCCCTCGGTCAATACTCTGGTATCTTTGATATCGTAGAGAACATAACGGCAACGTCGGTTTCCTCTCTTTCTGATTCTTAACGTTGTTCAAGTTACCATTCTAGGGACATATCCATGTCGAACGCACAAAATGGCGCTCGTATAAAGGCATGGGCCGGCTCTGGTGTGGGGAGCGGGATTGTCAAGAATATCACCTTTACAAACTTCGAGGTGTCCAAGGTAGATAACCCAATCGTGATCGACCAGGTAAATGGAATCCCTTACAGATGACTGAATATCAGAGGCTTATAAAGACGACAGTGTTATATGACAAGCTCAAGCGAATGCTCTAAATTCCCATCCAATACGATCATCGAAGACGTTTGGTTTAATGAGTAGATTTTATTTTACTGTGAAATACTTGTTCTCGGACTAACTGTTACTTAGTGTCTTTGGTACATCATCTGGGGCCACTGTTGCATCTTTGGAATGCTCTCCTGATGGTCGGTGCGGCGATATCAACGTGAATGACTTGAATTTGAAGTCAGTTATTCTCTCATTTTCGATTTTTTACTCTGTTTGTGCTCACTTCGCACCGCAGAGCCGGCAAAGGAACCGCCACATATGAGTGCCAAAATGTCGTTTTGAGCGGGAATGCAGTGGACCTCTTTCCTGATTGCACAGAAACGTAGGATAGGTGAAACTAATGTAGCGAGAGTCGTCAAATATTATCCCGCAACGGCGGTCCGTAAATCAAAAGTGCCCGGAAAGTTCTACGAAGTTCGAACGCAGTGTTCTCCTTCGGCGTTAATATTTATACGACGGCCTATTCTTTGTCTTGTGACAAAATGAACAGCCGTGTTACCCAGTCTATTGCTTGATACCTCGGATGTACCCGTTATTCCATGACTTCCGAACTTTCCTGGTTCTCGGTGACTAGCTTCTATCCTGGTAGGACACTGAATTGATCATTTTTTGTGAAGATCTGTCACACAAGCCCGACAGGACGTATGATTCCAAGTTCTGGACCTGTACACAAGTACAGGTTTGAATTCCCTCGGTGTATGCCTGCGAACAAAGTAAGCGCCCGTCATATATTTGGAAAGACGGATACACAGCTACCGTCTTCTTTTCCGATCTTAGGGCATTAATAAACACAGATGATACAGCTCTTGTTGTGCCTCAGTTTCCCAAGCCATTCATTCCTTCTCATCAGCAACGGCTCATATCCGTTGACAGTAAAACGAGACAATAATTTGTACGGGCCTTTTCCTGAAGACCTTCTTCCTCGTTTGCGCCAAAGTCCAAACCGCCTTTCCTACTAGCCCATCGAAGGCGTCCTAATACACCGTAAAATGGGACAGCTAACCTGTGCGTAATAGCGGCCAAAACGCGCACAACCAAAGCCTGATTGTTTGTTTTGAGCAGACCAGCTACCTTCACTTGTCGAATACAATCGGCAAGGATGGCAGATGACTTGTTCAAGTGCCGCCATTGTTGTATGTTAATTGAATTTCCGAGTAGGAGGGTCATTAATGCTTGAACAGACGAGTTTGCTCGCAGCTGTGGCTACTGGCCTTTTATCAGTTATCAACGATGTTGTCAATGATGGAGATTTCAAGCAAATGGAAAATCCACACGTCCTTAACTTTCTTTATGTCGCATCGTTTGGGGCCATCATCTTAAACGCAAGCGCCACTGTCACGTCTCTATTTCTCATCGACGAACTAGGAGACCTTCCCACACTTGCCTCCGACCTTGACAAACCGAAAGAAGGCAGTCTTGCATCAGATACCGATATTTTAGTCTACTATGGACTGGGAAATACATGGACCTGGACACGATGGCATTGTAAGCGTTCAATGAAATATGAATATAAATGTTACAGCGATTTATTGTTCATTAGGGATCATCTCACTGGTTCTGGGGGTGTGGTGCCTGTTTCTGCAAGTCATCGTTTTCGTCTACATTACGCAAACAACGCCGGTAAAAGTGATGATGACCTTAGCGACTGTTTTTGCAGTCCTGCCTATGTACAGGCTAGTGCCCAACCTCTTCAAGACAAACGATATTAGTCGAAAGCACCTATATGCGTAGCTGCCCATATTTCTCATGTATGCTATATTCATATCATTTTTCTCTCTCGCAAAGATCGAACATAAAACCTGGGTACAATTTACAAGTGAAAACCTAAAAGTGTGCAGATAAAAACAAGGAGCAAGCCCCGTCGATCAAGCACCTATGACAAGTAGCAATACGTGACCTGCAACTTTGGAGGCAGGATCGGACAAGGACAAGGTTCCTGGAGGAGATTCCGTCTCAAAGTGGGATCTGCTGCGAATACGATCCCGGATTTCGGGCGACGCATGAGCAAGTACTTCCCACAAGATCACGTCCAACTGCGTAGTTGGGGGAACAGAGACAGAGACTAAAAGAGATAGCATCAGTGGGCATGGAATCAGAGGCAATGTCTTCCGATCATACTTTTCTGCTCCCTCGGGTTGACTGCGCTGCGTGGGAGGGCCTCATCCTTGAATTTGACAACAATCTCCACATGACCCAGTGGTTTGTTCATGTTCTTGCCCTGTAGGGGCGAAAGTGGTCAGGTTAAGTGCGGGAGAAACAGGCCACCACGAACTTGCACCCTGTCCTTCCATGCCTTCAATCGCTTCGCGTCGTTTTCCTTCGCTGTGTCCATCCGTGAAGCATCGAATCCGATCTACATGTGCACCGAGTCAGATCAAGATCCGAGAACTGCCCATAGAAAAAGATGCCTCGTAGGATCTGTACGAAGATCTGACTGTCGCAATCGCGGATTTATAGGCGTTGGTAACTTCGCTGGATTGCACATTCTCAAAATCGATGGTTGTCCTATTGGAAGCCTTGTCTCGTAAGTTTGCAGCACCCTGTAGAGCAATCGTCGTTGCCGAAATCGCGCTGAAGAAGAAATACATTTAGAGGTTAATAATGAACCAGAGAAACCCGGTGCTGACTCGTCCATAGGCTTGCGCGGCAGCTCCGACTCTGCCTTAAGGTAACGATTTACCAATGTATGACAATACTGTACCAAGACCAGGGTTTGCAGGTAATATGGCGGCCTGATATTTCCGGGGAACTTCTGAAGTTCTAGAAAGCTCCCCGGGGCCCTGCGGGAGCCAGGTTGTAGTCTGGTAGGATCTACTCCTTGTTTCATCTACTTATGAATGTTAATATGGTGAAATTAAACGAACACTCCACGACTTACCTTCAAAAGAGCCTCAAAATCGGAATACTTTTTTTCCAGTTCGGCTTTACGCGGTCGACCAAAAATTTGAGAAATCGAATCCAAGAGTCTGGTCAGGTTAGTTTAGCCTTCAAACCCTACAAAACCTCAGCATAGGACATACTCCTGTGTTTCAGAAAGCACTGTAGCGGATCCTAGATGTGCACGAATTTCAGGCACGTTAGTATTGGTGATGACTTCAACCATGCCATTGACAAGAATAGTAGACTTGATAGCAATGACGATGATTTCCTATGACGAAGGTAATATTAATACCTCATCCTCAACATGAAACGAAAGCCGAACTGCATACATCCGATGTAGAGTCCTTGGCCTTCATTTGAATTTCTTTGAGTTTCGATTGGATTGCGGCGAATCGAGACTGAACGCCGGCAGCGGACTTGAAACGACGTTCTAATCCACGAATAAGGTTGTCCATGAAAACGTCGTCGTCATGCTTCCAGGAATATGTAATATCCTCCGACGTGAGTGTCGGCGCAATGGACTATAGGTATGTTAGTAGCTGGATTAAATCGATCCGATCATGATATACCTGGAACACATCCTTGGAGAAAGCGGTCGTCAAGGAGTCTTTGACTTTCTTGCGGTCGATATTCCAGGACTGTGCGCCCGTGATCCACTGATCGATGTAGACCGCATCTGTCAAAGTCTCGACACGAGGGGTGTCTGTGACCTCGGAAACTGACAGAAGTAAGCTGCAGGCGCCATGAGCGATGACTATGCAGTGAATCCATCAGCACATACGCTTCAAGAGGCTCAATCATAGCAGTATATTGGTCATAACTGGTCCATCCATCCTCGGTGATAGATTTCTCGATGAGAGAGTTGATATGGTCGCATATATCCCTAGACCTGAAAATCAACGTGCAAAACGTATGCGAATTTCGCTGGAGGTTTGAAGCACAAAGCTCGTTCGAGAGAATACAAAGCAGAGATTTAATGACATCTGTAGCAGGAAAGGCCTTGTTACTGAGCACCGTGAGACTTTCGTAGAGGGACATTGTGGCAAGGAAATTTCCAAGGATAGAGACGCCTCTTGAGAGGATCTTTATACACGCTGATAACCAAAGATGAGGCCTCGTCCGGAGCGAAGTGCAGATTACATTAGCCGGTAAGCGCTCTGTCTATTCAATTCATGAAGAGAAGTTCAGAAAAAAGAATACTCCCACAAAGACATAGGGACCATCGCGAAAAAACCAAGCACAGGGTCAGTATTTACACCTTTAGCGCCATATCGAACGTGCTGTCATCATGCTGATGTTGGAGGCCGCCCGATGTTGGCGAAGCAAAAGGATAAGCGCCGGCCCGGCGCTCAGGTGATTGGACAGTATTTACGGAATATCCCGACAAATCTTGAACCTGAACCTTGCGCTGATGGTCAACAGTACAAAGTCACCACGCAGATTATTCCGATGGGAATTTTCAAGAGTTCACATGTCTATGTCACGATAACATTCCATGCTTCAAAGAAACTCCCCGCCGTTCTATTTTCTTCCTTATCTCAAACTACCTGAAAGGAATCAGCGAGGCGAAGGTGTGGGAGCAACTGCGAACCGCTCTGTCTTTTTCCTTTCCGCTCCCAGTCAAAGATGCCACTCATTCCCTTTCTTGAAAAAAGTATTCGTCAAAAAGCTGCGAATACCAGTCGTGCACATCTTTCGGAGTCAGTTGTGATAGTCCGCGGCTGTCGTATTATAACACAGGATAAGAATCTGGCAACGTCGTCTGATGCTGAGAAGTGAGTGACACTCTATCAATATATATATCGGACTCAGGAGAGACGCGTACTTCAACTAGGATATTAAGCCAAGCACTGAGGGCGCTTGCTGTAGCAAGCGATAAGAATGCAAAAGAACAGGACATCGTTTCGGTTTACGATGAAGCTATCACTGCCATCTTGTCGGTGAAGAAGCCCCATCCCGATGGCGTACGTATGAATGTCATTACTTATTCAAGAAATCAGTTGAATACAACATGTTGCAGCTCGAAAATATTCGAGAGTGTATGAACGATGCGAGAAGCAAAGATAAAGACGTCCAGGTGAAAAAATCTTCGATTCTGAAACGTTCGGTAAGACCTTCGCCTACGGGATGTTCATTTCCGCCTGAGATATGCCGTAGAAAGGTTCTGCACCCGATAAATCCCCAACCATCAAGGTCGACGTTAGAGTGCGGGAGGATATCAAAGATGAGGCAAGCCAAAAGATGATTCCAGGTTCGTATCCCTGGTACTACTAGATATCCAAGGCACTGGCTAATAATCCTTCACTGTTCAGTTTCATGCAGAAGAACTGATACTCTGGATATAGTTCTGCTCATGCTGGTACTGCAAAAGGGTCCCCCACTGCGGGATAATCCCCATTTCTACGACAAGTCTTTGCTCGATGACATAGCGAATGTCAGAACTTTGCACAGGAGTGCTCTTTCCTTTGATAGTGTTCTCCGGGACATCCAACCTGATTCAAAATTCCCGGTGCTTTACTGTCTCCGTGATCATAAATCTAGGAATTTCATTCTACTCCACTCTGTCAAACCACAGAGGTTTGCTAATATCTGGCGAGTCGACGTGAACAAATACATCTTGAAAGGTCAAGATTTTCACTTCTCTATCCATGACGCGATACTTGAGTATTTCTCCTTAGAAACTATCGGAGATCTTCGTTCGGCAGACTGGATCATCAGCCATGGCTTAATTTCCGATGTAAAAATCACCAAAAAGCCCATACGCCCAAATTCGGACGAAAGCGAAGTGCGAAAAGATACGTGGTTAGAACTGTTTCAAGAGGTGTACGAGGATTTCAAATGGCAAGAAGGGGATATGTGTTGGTCAATCGAAGCAAAATCACCGCAGCGGGCTCCTCTCAAGTCTATCGTTCAAGGACGCCTTGATTCCCCGAGTACTGTCAGCTTCAAAACCGTCGCTAGTGAAACATCGGTCTGTCTGAAAGCTGCCTTTTCATTTGCCAATTTAACCAGACAACGAATAGACCGTTGTTCAACTGTCAGTTCCACCGCATCCACAAGGACGCCTTGATTCTCCAAGTACTGCCAGCTTCAAAACTGTCGCCAGTGAAACACCGGTCTGTCTGAATATTGCCTTTTCATTTGCCAATCTAATTAGACGACGAATAGACTATCGTTCAACTGCCTGTTCAGCCACACGCTGCTACTAAATCAGATGGAGAAAGTCAAGACGCCAAGAGTGCTTTCTCTTTCAGCAAGTGGGTCAAAGATGTCGTGACCTCCGCTGTAGCTAGCGCCGTAGGTGTCAGCAAGCCGAGTTAACGACTTGATCACTTGGAAGTGGGCCGGGGTATTTCGTTCGTATTTATCTACTTTGTCTGGAGAACATAGCACGCAAATCACTGTACTATGAATAACGTTACTGTTTGAATGAAGGTGGACGGTCACAATTCGAAAGTTTCAAGATTGTTATCTTCTAAGCAGAAAACATCGTCCACCAGTGAAGGAGACGCTTATTCCTTGCGTGACAATATTCCACATTGAAAAACAGATCCTCCGAAAACAGACCCAGGCCATGTGTATCGTATGTTATGACGCATACTTTCCAAAACAGGAATTACGCCCCTTTCCTTCCACCACCGCTCTGGATCAACCGTATCCAATACTGCGCCTGCACGTAGCATCAACGTAGCTTGAAAGGATCTCTTTTCAATAATGGCTTCCCCCGTCTTTAAAATTATCCCCACAACGCAGCAGTACGACTGGGGCAAGCTCGGATCCAGCTCAAAGGTTGCGCAGCTCGCAGACGCATCTGCAACCTCAGGATTCCAACTGGATGATAACAAGCCCTACGCAGAAGTGAGTGCATCCTGACCTCATACGGATCGCTTCCATACAGAAATCCGTCCCTAGCTGTGGATGGGCACTCATCCTACCTCGCCATCGAAGCTTCCATCGGGCGCGACACTGTCTTCTCTACTCAAAGAAAATCCTTCATTAATTGGCACAGACGTCCTATCCAGATTCCCCGATGCGATTGATGGAAATCTCCCTTTCTTATTCAAAGTGCTCTCTATCGAGAAGGCGCTCAGCATACAGACCCATCCTGACAAGAAGACCGCTGAACAGCTCCATGCACAACTGCCGAACATTTATAAAGGTAGTTCCTTTAACCGGACTGCCGTAATGTTTTAATCATCACGCCTTGCAGACCCCAACCATAAGCCTGAGCTAGCTCTTGCGCTGACTCCATTTCGAGCTCTGTGCGGATTCCTACCTCTTCCCGACATCGCCAACCATCTCCGAAATACCCCCGAACTATCCGCAGTTATTCCGCCCTCTATCGTGAATGCCTTTCTCGCAATAGCCGGATCAGATACGCCTAGCGGCCCGACGGAAAAGGCTGCTTTGAAAGACCTCTTCGCTGCTCTGATGACTGCGGAAGAAACTGCGTTCAAAACTCAGCTATCAGCCCTTGTAGAGCGATATTCCTCCAAGCCTGATATTGACCCAGAGAGTGTCGAGGCGCTGGTATTGAGGTTAAATTCGCAGTTCGCAGGAGATATCGGCATCTTCTGCGCGTTCTTGTTGAATTATGTCAAGCTGCAACCAGGGGAGGCTATCTTCTTGGGTGCTGGTGAGCCGCATGCGTATGTAGACGGGGGTAAGCTTGCATGCCGTGTTCCTTGTCCCTGAATATTCTAATGGTAATGGACAGATATCATCGAGTGCATGGCCAACTCTAATAATGTAATTCGTGCCGGTTTGACGCCCAAGCTTAGAGATATACCTAATCTTGTGGCGGGCCTAACATATGTTCCAGCGGATGCTTCAAGACATCGGGTGCAGCCTACGCCTTTCTCATCGAATGTCAGTACGTTGTATGACCCGCCTATCCCAGAGTTTTCGGTTGTGCAGGTCAAATTGGGTGCTGATGCTACCGAGTCGCACCGCGCTGTAGAGGGACCCAGTCTCGCAGTTATTACAGAGGGTGAAGGCGTTGTTTCGTGGGGAGATGCGACATTGAGCATTGGTACCGGAGACGTCGTTTTCATTGGCGCGGCAACAGACGTCGATTTTGTCGCTGATTCTGGTATCGTGCTATATAGAGCTCTTGTAGAAGTCAATTAAAGCGTCTCAGTCATTTGCTTTGTATCTCGTGTGCATAGCAAGTGTCATACAGATAGCGACGTGTTCTCCAGCGGGGCGTACTCTAACCTGTCTTGTTCTTACTCCGCTTCCCAACTTGCGCCTGGAATCCACTCTTGATGGGATTCACACTACGCCTACTTCCACACGACTCGCAAGACATAAAGAAGATACGGTTTTCCTTTGTCAGAAGTGTGTCCGGTGATTTGCAGGTTTTGCAGGTGACGTATTCGACTACATCAACATTAGCGCCACCACATTGCAAAAGAAAGGAAAAGCTCACCAATGTACCGCCTCAAGACGTTTTCGACTTGTTTCTGTTGGAAGCGACCTTTTATAACAAGTCGGCCCGCGCCATCCACACTACCGGTTGTACCCATTTCGGAGAAGAGGAATTGAATGACGTGTTCAGGCTACAAGTAGGACTCAGTGTCGAGAAATTTCCACGGGGAATACACTGGCATACCTGACGATGCATCTTTTTGCAAATATCGGTGACATTGGCAAAGATGGATTTCTTGTTGCCTTCACGATGAATGGAAGGTGGCGCAATGGTGTAACGTTTTGTGGATGACGTGGAGAGGAGAGATGGGTTGGCGGCGTGCAGGAGGGAGTAAAACCGTGTAAGAAGCTGTAATTTGCAGATGAGCCGACGTGTACGATGACTGCAATGGCGCATACCTCTGGATACAAGTAGTCCCGGTCGCTGCCTAGCCATGCCGCCTCGCCAGTTTCCCCGCCCGCTGGCGCCTCGTGTTGAGCAAACGGATCATCACCAAGATCACCGTCGTCTATGTTATCGAGAGTAGCGGGGTCGACATCGGCCTCGTCGTCGTCTTCATCAGCATTCGCCGATTTAGCCTTGGATTCATTGAGCTCCTTCTCGAATGCTTCCAAGTCAAACGCCGCCTTTTTCTTCGACGATTTCTTTTTCTTTTTTATGTCAGAGAAGTCGAGGTCGTCGGCAGCAGCAGCTGGTGCCACCGTCGGTGTCGATGTACCAGAATCGTCGCCCTAAGCTGCTCATGAGCAAGATCAATATCACAGAGAATGGGTGACATACCAAATCCAGAGGGATCTCCTTCTTTTTCTTCTTCTTCTTGAGATCACCAAACATGGCCTTGAATTCATCATCCTCCTTCTTGTCCTCCCCGTTTAGCTTCATCTGCTCATGTGCAGTCGTTGGGCCGAGATCGACTGCCTCGCCATTGGTGGTGGTATTGTCGATAGTCTCTGGTGCTGGCGTCGTTGGATCAGCATCGGCGCCTAGAGGGTCTTCAGTGAAGGCAACAGCCTTTTTCTTTCGCTTTTTGAGCGACGGGTCGAACAACGGTTCCTCGGAGGCCATGACTGTAAATGTGTAATGAAGAAATTGTCTCGTCCCCCAAGGATGACTATGTGACCGTGGGAACTTTCCCGTTCTGAGCCGAGAACGTCCGACGGTTCCTTCCACCAGCTCCCACTTCCCCTCCATGTTTGCTCGTCAGTCTCTTGCCCGTGTGGCGACCCAGTCGTCGCTGGCTGCGAGGCACAATGCTAGGAACATGGCTACCCTCCGTGAGCTTGAGCTCCGACTCAAGTCCGTCCGCAACATTGAGAAAATCACCAAGGTGCGTCACAGAGGCTATTCGCATTTTTTGAGGGCGCTCACTGGCATTACAGTCGATGAAAATGATTGCGTCTGCGCGTCTTGCCAAGGCCCAGCGTGCTATGGGGGCTGCCAAGGACTACGGTGTTGCCAACGCTGGTGCGGAGACCCCAATTTCGTAGCGGAGTTCGTGGAATAACGGGTTTTCTTTGCAGAGGTGTTCGAGCAATCCAAGGACGAGGCTCCCACTCCTAAGAAACTTTTCGTCGTCATCTCGTCCGACAAGGGTCTTTGCGGTGGTATTCACTCTTCGGTCACCAAAGCGACACGTAGGGCCATTGGGAACTTGCCTGACTCTCCCCTCGGTACCACAACAGTCGAGTCCGATTCTCCCATCATGATCGTCGGTGACAAGTCCAAGGCCCAGCTATCTCGCGCCCTACCCCAGAACATCCGTCTTACCTTCAACCAAATCGGAAGGGACGTCCCCACCTTTGCTGACGCCTCTGCCGTAGCCGACTTGATCGCGAAAAGTGGTGTTGAATATGATTCCGTCGTTCTTGTCTACAACAAGTTCGTCTCTGCCATCTCTTATGAACCCGCCGCTTTGGAAATTAGGGGCGCGAAGTCTTTGGCTGAGAGCAGTGAGTACTATCATTCCAAAGGACTATCAAGGTCACTGATGATCGGTACAAGGCAAATTCAAGACTTACGAGATGGAAGACGACTTTACCAAGGACCTCTCTCAATTCTCGCTTGCTAATGCCATCTACGCTCTTCTTGTCGAGGGTCATGCTTGTGAAATCAGTGCTCGGTACGGTCTATCGACTAGCATTGATGTTCGCGCCCATTCTCATGCTTATACACAGGCGAAACGCTATGGACAATGCTTCAAAGAACGCGGGTGACATGATTGACCGTCTCCAAATGCAATTCAACCGTGGTCGCCAAGCCGCTATTACCAACGAGTTGGTCGATATCATTACTGGTATGTTCATAAACATCATATCCTCTTCTTGTTTATTAAATATGTCTTTAGGTGCAAGTGCTCTGTGAGCGAGCGGGTGGTTTTGCTGTGTTACGTCAAACAGAACTGCATAGACATATCGATTAACTTCAGTTGTCGAACCGCAAGAGTATTGAATATCAAAATGAGAAGACTTTTCGAGGAACAAGTTGAAACTGAGCTACTACGTGAACTATGGATTGGTACCAATCATGCGCTGTCCTCGATTTGATCACTCCCTAATTTTATCTCTGCGCATCCACTGTGGTCGTCGGAAAACCCTGCGACATCTAATTTTGTGTCATTTCCCCCGACTGACTGAAGGCATGGAGCTAGGACTTGCCGAAATTTATGCAGACATTACTTAAGTGGTCCCGGTCCTCCCTTACACTTGTGGATCCTCTCCAAATCTTCGTTTCCAGATGTATAATTGCAATTGTGGGAGAATCTGAGAGAACATGATAGATTGTCGCCGGGAATGGATGGCTAACGTTGTTCATTACTATCGTTTGTACACTATTGTCAATATCTCAAATGCTACGCGGCAATGGAGTGGCATCAAGCTCATATTCTGGATCTCTAATTAGGTATGCCGTAGACGCGAACCAATTCCTCCCTTAACTTGATGATAGTTGATACAGTTCCGCGACTTTCTCACAAAGCCGGTTTACCTTATTTCAAATCTCGACTGCTTACCTGTCAAGAGATTAAGAGTCTGCCTAGGGGAGACAACGGTTTACTAGGGTTTACCAAGCTACTTCAATCGCCGATTCATAGGGTTGGAGTTCACGTGATTAGAGTTTCTGTTGAGACGACGATTTCGCTCCTGAATCTGAACTTGCATATATATAACTCAACAGCGTCAAGGCAAGCAGCGTCAGTAAGTTCATGCCTTTCTCTAGTCTCTAGCAGCTGAAGATATCTTGCAGGTATCATGGCTGTCTCGACGCGGAGTAGAACGCGCTCATCAGACTGTGCCACATCTACTCCAGATGTCCGTGTACAGAAACGCTGCAGAAAACGGAAGAGGCTTACTCGTCAGTCGCCGCAGCGCTCATCGTCTCCATCTCGTGCATCTTTACCCGACCTTCCAAACGAACTCCTACATAAAATCTTTACTGAACTGCCTCGCTCGGTCGAAACCACCATCGCTCTAGCTACTACATGTCGCCGACTTAATGAATTCGCCATGGCATGTCATTTCGGCACTGATTCCTACCTATCTTTTGGTAGATACTCCAGGCCATTCACCTCTTTCCGGATGCTTCGCTTGTCATTTGTTTATAAACCATCTCTGTCCCGTATCGGTTGCAGATTCTCCAGTAACTTTAGCAAGGAGATGACTGAGGTCCAGCGATCTCTCGCCGTTCTCAAGGCTATGGGAACGGATTTTGACGTCTCTTTTGAGGGCATGGATTGGCCAAAGCTGTCAACGAAGAAGCACGTTGCTTTCTTCAAGGATCTCAGCAAACTCAGGTGCACCACGATAGACACACGTATATCGGGTTCGTTTGCAACTACTAGAACAGGCGTGCCTGCACACACAAGGTTTGGCCCGCCATGCCTTACCCAACTGTCAACGGTCACTCTGGCTGAGCGTCCGGCGCAGTATATGGCTTGGATGCTACGGTCTATGAAAGAGTCACCTGTCAGAGCGTTGACTCTTAATTGCCTTTCTGACGACACCCTTCTAAAAATCACCGAGACAACCCTCAGTAGTCTTCAGACAGTGACGCTCTCGGACTGCACGTTCAGTTTTGCAGCTGTTGCAGCATTTCTCGAAAGCCACCAGCACATCAAATCGCTCATCACCGGGACATGGAAACCTGTATCAAGCGTCACAGGAAGCAAGGGACACAAGAGGTCAAAACTAGATTTGAAGACGTCGTTCAAACCCGCGACCCCCCTGTCATTGTCAAGTATCACTGGTACGGCAACTGCCATTCGTGCACTTCTCTCCTCTCCGGGAGCATTTCCTTCCCTTGAGCGGGTCGATGTTACGGATGGAGATGTCACAGAAATGCAGGAAGCACTTCGTCTGATATCCCATATCCCTACAGTTCACCACCTCCGCCTCCACCTCCAAGACTTGAACGAATGGCTGCGGTTCAAATTTCGTCGTGGAAGGAGTGTGAAGAGGGCAGAAGAGCTGCTTAAAGGGATTACCGACTTTTCGATTTCCTTAGATCATCAGGAGGTGATCCGTGCCGTCGAAATTCTCATCGCAGCGGCCTTGATCCCAAATCTGGAGCGGTTCCATACAACGTCTCGATGCCACTCGGAGAGGGAACAACTCAATTTCGTCAGAACGATGAAAAATGCCTGCCCTCGTTTGAAGGTGGTAGCTGTGGATTGGCATCACTTGTATACGGATCCGGAGTGGTTGCAGCAGAAGGAGAAGGAACTGGATGACAAGGAGAAGTTGCTGAAGTACCAGAACACGACATAATGCACTATTAAAAATCTAGGAAAACATCTTATTTTTTCCGACTTGAAATATCCCACTTGCTTCTTTCTTAAAAAATCTTACACGCCGTACATACATTCGACCAACAGAGCGAGCACTCAGAGAGGCCTCCCGACCGAACTTAAAGGCAGAGGCTGAACATTGAGTGAGTCTGTTTTGTGACAAATTTTGTCAGTGATTCAGTGAACGATGCGATCTTGTATCACGTGAGATATCAACCGTGCGACTTCGAGTCTTCGACTAATAGTAACCATCGACTAAACCTCGACCCACCTCAACCATTTACTACCAGTGTCAAGTCGGGTCATCGTCAGTCAGCGCGCGCCTTTTTCTAGTCTCTAGCAGCTGAAGATATTCTCCAGGTATCATGGCTGTCTCGACGCGGAGTAGAACGCGTTCCTGTGGCACCTCTACTCAAGATGCTCGTACACAGAAACGCTGTAGAAAACAGAAGAGACCTGCTAGTCAGTCGCAGCGCTCTCCATCTTTATCTCGTCCATTGTCGACTCTATCCGACCTTCCAAACGAACTCCTACACAAAATTCTTGCTGAACTGCCTCGTTCGGTTGAAACCACCATCGCTCTAGCTACTACGTGTCGCCGACTTAATGAATTTGCCATGGCATATCATTTCGGTTCTGATTCCTACATGTCTTTTGGTAGACATTCCCAGCCTTTCGCCTCTTTCCGGATGCTTCGCTTGTCGTTTCTTCACAAACCGCGTCTGTCCTTTATCTATTGCATATTTTCCGACAACTTTAGCAAGGAGATGACTGAAATTCAGCGATCTCTCGCCGTTCTCAAGGCTATGGGAACGGATTTTCACGTCTCGTTTAACGGCATGGATTGGTCAGAGATACCTGCAGAGAAGCACGTCGCCTTCTTCGAAGATCTCAGCAAGCTCAAGTGCCATACAATAGATACAAGTGATGCAGGTCCAAAGCTGACCAATCCTTCAATGGCGAACGGTATCATAAAGTTCGCCCCACCTGCCCTTACTCAACTCTCAAAAGTGACACTATCCCAGCTTCCTGAGTGTTACATAGCATGGATGCTGCGGTCTATAAACCAATCGTCTATTACGACGTTATGTCTACATTCCCTATCTGACGACAACCTTCTGGAATTAAACAAACTTCCCCTCCATCATCTTCAAGATGTGACACTTTCGAGTTGTACATCTAGTTTTGCAGCTGTTGCGGCCTTTCTCAAAACCCACCAGCACATTACATTTCTCGATACTGGAACATGGAGCCCGATATCAACCATCACAGGAAGTAAGGGACGTAGGAGATCGAACCGGGTTTTGAAGACGTCCTTGGAACCTGCAACTCGCATGTCAAAGCTGTCGATTATTATTGGTACAGCAACTGCCATTCGTGCGTTACTTTCCACTCCGGAAGCATTCCCTTCCCTCGAACGGGTCAATGTTATGGAGGGAGATGTCGCGGGAATGCAGGAAGCACTTCTTTTGATATCCCATATCCCTACAGTCTATCACCTTCGCCTCTACCTCCAAGACTTGAACGAATGGCTGCAGTTCAAATTTCCTCATAGAAGGGGTGTAGAGAGGGCAGAATCATTGCTCAAGACGATCACCGACCTATTGATGCGTGGTATCTCTCCCGCCAATATCCCTGCTGTTGCGGGTTTGCTCCCCAATTTGAAGCGGTTTCATACATTCTCATTCTTGGACATTGTGGAGAAAGATATTCTCGGTTTTGTCAAAAGGATGAAAGCTGCTTGCCCCGGTTTGGAGACTGTCCGTGTGGATTGGTCTGATTTTTTTACAGATCCCAAATGGTTGCAGCAGAAGCAGAAAGAACTAGATGAACAGGAACGGTGAGACTGGAGTACCGGAACACGAGATGATCCATAGATACATGTTACTATTCTCTCAAGTTAATATTTTTTCTCATTATCGTTGCTTGCCGGCCCAGCTGTTCCTTGGGCGGTTTCCACCCTATTGTCGGCTCTCTGCTAGGACAATCCGTGAATTGGAACAAGACAAAACAATCAGAAATCGACGAGACACGGACATGGAAAGTTTCAAAGGCAGGTCATGACCTCAGCGAGATGACTGGGGCGCGACGGGGCGGCGTACCATTTCACATTATCACACCACATGATGTAAGTAGACAAAAATGATGCGACGCGACGGTACGATCACTTTCACCCTTGAAGGTAAGTAGCGGGACAATCTCAAGAGTTAACTGGCACTAACTTGGATTGGGCTGAAACGAATCTCTCTGTACCTCACCAAGCTGTTGTAGTCAATTCGCACCGGCAAGTCCCTCTCAGTTGATCTTCGAACTTCTGTTGTTGGGCTGTTGCCACATAAATATTGAGAAGATCCCATAACAAGGATGGAGTCGAAAGATCCGGAAATCTGTAATCACCGGGTGTTCCTTCGTATGTCGTCCTTCGCAACTCTCCTTGTCACTTGATATCAGTTCCCATGCAAGCGTGGTTAAGTACCCCCCAACTGGGTCTAGAGTCCTTTGGCTTCCCTTCTGCCGCCATAGTTCGAAGATTAACAGCGCCTTGGCTCCTTGATGCACCGTTTTGATGCATTCTTTACTTGGTATCTATCATTGAACTCTGCCTGCTGTTATCCGGAGCCCACTAGTTCGGAATATAGCCTTCCGCTTTTGGAGGTACAAGTATATTGCGCTTGCAGGTTTGTCTTCAGCCTGGATTTTGGAAACTTGCCAGCGTACAGGATGTGGAATCTCGCGGCCGTCAAGTGCGTTTCCCTGGTTCTCAATGATTCCCCGTCATCCGCTCCGTCATCGATTCTTCGATGTATTGGCATCAAACCTACTTAGTGCTGTTATTACTCCACGCTATTTTCATATACAACTAACCTGGGTTCGACGAGGATACCTGACACCTGTACTCGGCATTTACAGCACATGCGATTAATGACGGAAGCAAGGTACCATTTGGCGATATGGGGGTCATGGGAGTCAACACCCGTGATGTTGCAGGCTGTTCAAGCTGTAAATGTCTCAGGCAGAGTTGAAGCCCTTCCTACTCTGATGCGGAAAAATAATACAGTTCGATGATTGTGATGCAAGACGATGCTACTACAAGTACATTACGAGTGGGGTTTTCAGTTCGATAAGCTGGAGACAAAGCGAGTTGCCAGTGGTGATAACTACGTTATAGGGATGTTGGAATAAATTTAGGCAGCGACCTGTGACCAGACGCATTAAACCCAGTTCGGAGACTAGATCAGTGAAACAGACGAACCTGTACGGTCTTGGAGGTTGGGGGAGAAGAGGAAACAGCAGAGGAGGTTCGAGCAATGGCCGCAAGGTCGACTGAAAAACAGATTGTTAGGATGACTTGAGATAAAGTACAACGAAAAATTTACTTTCTCCCTTGAGGGCCTTCTTCCTGAATTGCTTGGCGGTTTCGATTTCCTCTTCAGACATGGAGGAAGCCCTAGCTGGCGCAGGCTTGGACTCGTTGGCTAAAGGATAACGTTAGTGTAAAACAGGACTACGAGTGTAGTAGTAAACGAACTGGAATCGGACGCCGCACTGACACTGGCGTTGTCGTCAGCAGCCTCTTCAAATTCCTCCTGGAGTTCAAGAGCCTCGTCGTCCATAGCAGCATACTCGAGGTCGCGCTCATCAGCAAGACGACCCCAGTTGTGCTGGCCGGCACCGTTCTTGCGCAGGGACTTGTCAAAGCCAGACCTGGACTCTGAACGGTCCTTGAGGACGGCCTTGGGGAACGTAGCACGGGCGGTACGGGTCATAACGAGATGAGAGGTAAATATGAGATGGAGGAAGGGTACAGCAGTAGACGATGGTGGGTGTCAGTGAGGAGGTGGAGCTTGAAGGTGGTCGTATTTATACGTTCGGTGCGAACATCATTAGTGGCGCGTGACCATCGAAAGGCCTTATTATCTAGGCCTTTTGTCGGCCGGCCTGGTTGCTAATGTCAATGACATCCTTGTACTCGTTCCCTGTTTCTACCACGTCAGACCACTTTTTTGTTCCCTACACTTTGTTCTTTCTCTGCTGGGTCGTCTTGGATGCCGTTCAAAGGGGGAAAGATAAAGAAGAGAGTGCGGGGTAACGTGGGAAGTTTCACTCAGCACGTGGATACGGACATCCAAAAATGGATGATTTTCCTCTCCTTTCTCTCCAGTTCCATGTCGACGTGGCTTTCCCAAGTTTTCTATCATCATCTACTGGCGATTCTTGGTGCTCTGAAAAAAACGGAATTGTTGGCCCGTATGGCACCTGCCTTTCTAACAGCTCCTTACATAAAATCTCAAGTCTCGACTCGCTGTCTATTGAAATTTCTGGTCGTAGTAGACGTGCTCCGGAGGTCGCTTCGGTCTTCGAGCTATATGATGACGACCTCGTTACAAGATTCTCCTGTCTGTTGGCTGTCTATCCGAAAAGACTATTAAAGTTATGTTCACATGTCCACAACTGCTCCACTAAACGACAGCCGATGCTCAGCTGCTCAGTTTTTGACGTTCTTTTGTTCCGGATACGAAGGCGCGTCGGTGCGGTTTGCAAAGCACTCTGCCCTCTCTTACGTGATATAGGTCTTGACTCCAAATGCAGCAATGGTTCCGGAACCATTCTGCGGCACTACTGAGTAAAAACACGCAACTTGTTGATCCATGGTCGTGTCTAGACGAGGATAATTTATTACTCCCGAGAAGGACGCCATCGTAGCTCTCATACTACTACGGACCGGTGACCTCATCCCCTACGATTTGTATCCGATTTTTGGGGGAAGGCACTTGGGATCGAGACCATTATATTCAGTTTCTTCTGATGGCCTTTGTATTAAAGAGCCGCTGTGCTTATCTGCTTGCGATACAATGTCATCGGTATTGCCGCGTCGCAGACTTTTCCTATGGGCTCAGCTGTCAAAGGATATCCTTCTTTTTACCATGACGCTTTGACTTCACCGGTACCACAATGAAGTTCACGTGGCTTCCAGTTGCGAAAATGAAACTATCAACTTCGACTTCAAAATAACGTAGAGGTTTCCTCCGCTGTGTCCGTAGCCAGGGGAAGGTACCGTGGATGCGACAGCTCACGAGCATCCCATTGATGATTGATCTACATAGTTCAACGTCGCTCCCAGGGAAAGGGTCCTCTCCTTTGTTGCATAAATTCGGCACACGTAACTTCTCACCATCACAGTCTGGATCTAGAATGCTCGCCTGTTTTATAGGTGTGGCCAAACAGAGGGGGAAGCGAGGAGGTATGGAAGGCATCCGTCCCATACCTTGACATTGCCTGTAAGAGACAGCAAGCTGTCATTTCACAACACCGAAGTCATCTGTTCAGAGCCTGACGAAGTCCATCAATTTTATTGAGCATTCTTTGCTGCGATCAGGCGAATATTCCAAAAGAGCCTTGTACCGCAGGCATAAAGAGTCTAGAAATTGCTGCATATGAGATGACTGCAAACTGCTGGACGCCGATCAGCACGAGGGGACCTTTGACTGCCCAGCAGACAGAACGAGATGTTGATTGTCTCGCGTCAAGGTGGGATCACATCAGTATAAAGATCGAGGCTACGAAGTGAATGGAAGGGATTAAACCAAACGATGAGAAGGAGCAACTTTACGTTCTCTAGCAATGGATCGCTATACCTACAACGTTGACGCTAGGACGTGCCAGCAAAGATTCGAGAACGTGCATATGTCTGGTTGTCCTTCGAAAGACAAGTCTGTATTCTACTTCATCCTTGCCTTTGCGCTCTCGCCCGATACTAATTGCTGCACCAATCATCTGTTGGTCGGCCTATTATGCGATTGGATGATACATCAAGAGCTCAGGACTTGAATCCTACGATTTTTACGTGTCCTTCTCTTCTCTTCTCCGTACGGTATAAATGGACCCTTCAGCTCCAGTTTCCATCTTCGTTCAATGGAGACAAACAGCAATGACCCCGCTTGTGACACTGGCGTACACAAAGATATGCCTATGTAATACAAAATTTCGCTGAGTCGCTATAGAAAGTGCCCATATCACCACAGCACTAGACGCAGGCAATGCAGACCCACGAGAGGGTCAAGTTTATAATATTTGATGTTCCCAGGAGATGAGCAGACAAGACCAACAGCAGCTTTTTTTTGAGCGTGAGTCCGAGAAAAGTTTTGCGGCAATTGCCGATCGAAATTCACCTCGACCGACATGAATCCTTAGCGATGAGTATACTCCTTCAACGGCTGGCTGCTCATCTAGGTCGTTCTCAAGCAACGCTCGAGTTAAAATGGATGTCTGCATTCGCAGAAACGTCAAAGAAATCGCTCTCTGAGCTTGTCGACAGGCGATTGAAGGACGAGCCTCTGCAGTACATTCTGGGTGCGTATATGCTCACTAAATAATCGTAATTCTATCTGTACGAAGATATTTTACAGGTTCCCAGCCATTCGGTGGCCTCGACTTGATTGTACGGCCTCCAGTGCTTATTCCGCGCCCGGAAACCGAAGACTGGACCATCAGACTGTCGAAGACTATCATGCCGTCGCCAGAGCGCCCTATATCTATCCTGGATTTGTGTACAGGAAGTGGATGCATCCCATTGCTATTATGCCGCCTATGGCCTCAAGGGAGCGTGCGTGCGTGTGGTGTTGACGTCTCTGTTGACGCAGTAGATCTAGCGACGGAGAACGCTGCAAGACACGATATTCCATATGTAACAGGCGGTATGCGGAATAGCTTTACAGTTCAGCAAGGAAACATTCTGGACCCAGCGTTTCCCAAGAGCCTGGAGCCACCGTTCGACATCCTCACTTCTAATCCGCCTTACATACCCTGGAAGGAATACCTTGAGCTCCCTCCGTCGGTCGTGCGGTACGAGGACCCAAGAGCGCTTTTTGGTGGTCCCTCAGGTCTTGAATTCTATCGCGCCATTGCCCGCATAGTCTCGCGTCAAGGCTTTCTCAAACCCGACGCTGTTGTAGCACTCGAAGTGGGACATGATCAGGCCGAAGAGGTGGAAGATATTCTGCGCGATACTCGTGAAATCAAGCAAACAGAGATATGGAATGATCCTTGGGGAAAGGCTCGTACCGTTGTCGGATGGCGAACGTAGTATGCAAATTCACAAACTGATATGGATGGTAATCCACTCCTTTCCTCTGAATCACTGTGACCTGATCTCTCTCTAAGTAGACAAGAAGATGTCGGCTAAATGTCCCACTGTACCTTTGAAGCCCAATAGTTTTCGCATTGAGACTGGACAAAGTTACATCTTTATTCCGACAGATTTTCGCACGTAACACGAACTACCGTCACGACTTACGCTAGAAAGCTTTCGGCGGTCCCTACTTTCCTGAAGCCTGACGACGACATCTGACCAAGAGTCACTTCACATGTCCAAATCGCTTAGGATATACCTCGCTGTCACAGGACTACCAAGCCGGCATGTTGGCCATGCTGGTGGAGAAGGGCCGTTTGCCTCGTAGCGGCAGTCCGCCATGGTTTGAGGATGAAATGCAGAAACTGAACTTTAGTCCAGAAATGCAGTTGACGGAGGGAAGAAGCATCGGCACGTCGTTCATGGGAGAAATTCAGTGTTTTCGAGGGAAAAGACTGCCTTGAGAATCTGGGAAGCCGTTCATACGCCACTGTATCTTCATCAGCCAGTCAATCAGTCCATCTCTTGTCCCAGGCTGTCCCTGGTGGCGACGAGACCTCAAGTGACTGACATTCCCTTCTGGACGAGTTGTTTGGTATAATTCAGTATACCTCGGGACCCTAGCTGGCTTCGTATGTGAACTGGGGTTAGATCGCAGAAGCTAAGTATGGTATGTTGTTTAGTGGGACGTGGCATTGCATGACCTTTTGGATGACTTGTTCATCGACGGTACTTCGACCAGAAGTTTCAAGTTACCTCCCATCCCGATGCGAGGATTGTTGTGCAGTTCTACGTGGTCCCATAACACCGTGCGTCGTTGTCCACGTTCGCTTTAATATGGAGTCGTTGGCTACGGCAAGGTCAGTAATGCCGAGTGGGACCAGAGGAGCGGGAACGTCATAAAATTCCGCCTGTCGTTGCATCACTCTCGCACACATGTCATATCATCGTACGCTTTTCTTATCTATATGAAGGCTGCCTTTCGCTGGACCGCAAGGCTAGCATTACCCTCAGGTACCACTTCATTGAAATTGGAAGATTAATGCATTCACATCGTCAGACAGATCATTTCCAGACCCCTACAAGGATGACCAGGGACAATATAGTGCCCCTCGACTAGCCAGTTTTGATGGGATGTTCTGTTTTTGTTATGCAGATGGTCAGTATACTACATTTCTTATTCTACTCGGAGACTCACACAATCTGTATCCCTGTGCGACTTATGAACATAGGTGCCTTATAAGGTTATGTCTACTCCCGCACCACCTGTGTACTCTTTACCTGCGCATTTAAATGATCAGTCTGACTTTGTTCGAATACCGCGTCAGAGAGTTTTGTAGCCTCTCTCGAGCTCGGTTCTCAGATCTCCACCGATCACCTCAACGTCCAAAAGGCCAATCAAGTTTGTCCTCCTCAAGCCTTCCACGACTTTCTGCCTAGCCAATTGCTTGTTCCTTTGTCTTGCGATGGATCCAGGTTCTGTAACAATGACAACATCCACGCGATTCTTAACGCGTACCATGACGTCGTCGAGCGACTCCCATACCTCGGCTGAGCAACGATGCACCGCTCCTGAGTCCAGTGTGACAACTCTCAGTGTGACATCCTCCATCCGATATTCCTCGCGATTATAATGCCCTCGGAAAAGGTCTGGGAGTCCTCCAATGGAATCATATGTCGAGAAAACGCAAGTAATGCGTGGAACGCAGCTGATATCCACGAAACCCTCGGTAGCTGTAGCGCAATAGTGAGCCGGTGAAAGAGGAAGCTGTCATCTAGACCACGTACCTCGTTCGATGAAGGTATACAGCACGAGTTCCTTCAACGTACTTTGGGTCATGTCCAGAAGCTTCTGTAAACACCCTGAGTTCACAGACCGGGGGGTGCGAGTCAAATAAAACTGCAGCATCTCCAAGTCTCCGAGCACATGAGTAGCGAACGAAGAGTTCATCAATGTTTCGAATGGCGATCCTTTCAACAGGGACATCCGCACGACAAGAGAAGACAGTCGTGGCAATCGAGAGCTATTAATAATGCCATGGCATGGTAACGAACCCGCGATTGTTTTTGTGTGGACAAGGACATCCAACAACTGGAGTTCCTTCAGTGTCAGACGGTCCACGATGAGGTCCATGAGCTCCTGAAAGTCAGGAAAAATGACGTTCACAAGCGATATCTTGGTTAAATGAGGTAAAGGTGTATAGAAGAGGGATGCCCTTATGGCGATGGATAAATTCTGGCTCCTGCGAGTAATGAACCTCGCGGCAACGACGGTGATAGAGGTTAGGTTAACCAAGAGCTCGATGATCCTCGGGATCAGTATATCGTCTTGTAGAAACCACGTGCTTTCTATGCCTTCCCCGTAATAGTCGTGGATATGTAGCATCTTTACAAACGCGGCGATACGTGGTGAGTCTAGGATTAGCCGATGGAACTGGATATAAGGATTAAGTCTTGGGGAGCGGAATTTCAACTCGATGCGGGAGAATATCAACTTCTGGCATGAGGAATGGAAGGAACGATTGACGAGGGAAGCATTCTTGAGGACGGTGTCTTGGCCTTCGAGTTCATCGACGATGGCGTCGATCAATTCTTGCGGTAGCCCTTCCCCCGAAGTAGTAATCTTCGATTCTATATAGCATTATTTCTGTGCAATAATATCTCTTCAAACACACTGACCTTCATCCGAGTCGGTACACGAAATTGCACCCGCGGAGGACGATGACATGATCGTGGCTGATAGGCTTAGTGATTGGCATCGGTTCGAAAGGTTAACGAAAAGATCTTATCTTATCTTCAGCTTGTCCTTCTGCCATCATGGCGCCTTCCTCTTAGTGTCTATAATGCGAGCTCTCTTGGTCAGCAGCTGCCTACTGAGGGATGGGTCATGTGTTATCATGGCTTGATTTGCCGCAGTCCTTGCCATCAATTCTCTTCCAAAAATTTGTGTATTGCTTACTCAACTGACATTTGCGAGCCTTGTTTACAGTCTACGAAATTACATTCACCTAAGGTCATGGAAAGCGAAGCCATGACGATGGACTTCGGGTCAATCCACATTTACAATTCTTTTCGTAGCTTGAACATGAACATCCTTCGACCGAATCTCATTCTTTGTCTTCGACCACGAGACCAGATAGTCCAAGAGCTCCCTGTCTTTCATCAATTCACTCTTTGCCACTTTGTCTAAGAGCGCAATCCAATTTGTCGAGCTTCCGTCACCAGTGATAGATACTTTCCCCGCATCCAAAAACCTTTGCACCAACACGCAAGTCTTCTTGTGCGGGAATACGGGATCGTTCCAATCCTTGGTCTGACAATTAGGGCTGCAATACGGCACAATTCGACATCCGCTGCATCTCTTGAACCCGGTCCCGACCTCCTGGAACGTTTTTCCACATCTCGGGACGCAGCAGGTCGTGTCCCGTCGTAAAAACTTGATTTCGCACATGATCCACATCAATCTCTCGTCTCGTTCGTCACCCATCCCGCTAGCAACCCAAAGCTTCGGTTCCAGGTCCTCTGGTACATGATCCATCTGGTAGGCGACGGAGCTTCCAAGAGAAGCGAAGAAAGCCATCGCGTTATCACATCGTTCCTGGGTGCCAAATGCGTGCGCACCACCGAATTCAGGATGTCGACAAAGCTTGATCATGTCAAAAAACATGCGAAGGGCTTCAACCTGGAATCCACCGTTGGAAGCCCAGACACCCATGTAGTAATGGCTGGGGCATTGCTTCGTCATGGCCTCAAAGAAATTATGGAGGGAAGGCAGGGGGAGTGTAGTATTTTCTACTTGGCGCTTGCGGACACGTTTGCACAAGCTACGGACGGATATAATGAGGTGCTTCAAGAAAGTATCGGACCGAGTGAGAGTGACAGCGAGGATACGTCCGCAGATGCACAGGGCGCCGGCCAGAAAGTTCAACGCAGAGGGACATGGAAGTAGAAGGTTCCACTGCCTGACAGAGTCAATCAGGATCTGAGGTGTGTCGATGATAATGTCATTGATACTATTCGGCCAGCGCTTATGACTTGCGCGTTTGGAGACTTTGGGAAGGCTGCTGCTTCGAAGAATTCCAGCAAGTCGATCGAAGAGGAGATGAGCGAGGGACATAGCTTGATTCGAGCTGTGATTACAGGCTTTACTGCAAGGACTGTGTTCGTCGTGAGTGTGGCTTCCGTGAACATGGTACATTGCGATGGTGTCAGTCGTGATCTCGCAGGTGCAAGTATCCAGTCTGCGCAAGAGCTCAGACAGCTGCTGGGAAGTTCGTTCCTTCGTCAAAAAGCAGATGGAGCTGGAACAGAAAGCCTGTCGCTTGGACAGCAAGCGATCATCAAGGCTATGCAGAGCCCTATGCTCTTCCTTTAGTCCCAAGGTGATCTGCATCGCGCAGCCCAGTAGACATTGTCCACAATGCTTTAGTCTATCAGGATCCTTCACAGACGCAGCAAAGAATGCGATAGCGTAGTCTTCGGGATCCGTTATCGAATCAAGATCTTGCTCAATGCGACGTGATTTTGGTATTACAGGCATTGAAGTCGCTAGAATACCGAGGTCAATCAAGAACCTGAGGGCGATACAAGAGCACTGTACAGAAAATCGTATCCTGGAATCAAGATTGACACAAGGACAAGAAGGCGAGACCTTGAGGAACAGAGTAAGAAGTCAAGAAGCGAAGTTCATTCGGACTCGAAAGAAGTCCTCCGGGGAATGCCGGTTCCCATTTGGGCATGATTTCATAAGTACATTGGATCCTCTACCAGTTATTATAATGTTACAGTGGCTATTCTACAAGATATTTACACCAAAGAGTTAGTCTCCAATAACAAGACGATACCTGAAATTACGGTTAGAGATGGGCTACCAAAGGAGAAATGGAGATGCGTACTATGAACAATTTCCGGTATGCTTTGCGACACCGTATCCACTGTAAGGTCGGCGCATGAAGGCCTTTCGTACTCCAAGTCGACACCTGGGAATCCAGTGATCTCGCCCCGGCGTGCTTTAGCATATATGCCCTTCCTATCCGTCTTTTCGCAGTGCTCCAGAGGTGTAGCGATATGTATTAAAAAGACGTTACCGCCAGCACCAGCAGACTGGAGGATAGTATCTTTCGCAGCCTGCCGCGCGTCTTCATTGGTATCAAAAGGCGCTGTGATGACCGCCGCACCAGCGCGGGCAAGCTCAGCGGTAACAAATGCGGCTCTATCGGCACTCTCTTGGGTGTTTCCATCCTCTAATAGTGTATCAAATGAGTTCCGATGTGAAGAAGAAGAATGAAATGGGACCCACCAAGGAGTACGGAAACACTACGACCTCCTTGTTCGTTAAGCGAGACCTGTAAGGCCTTGGCAATCTTCTCTTTCCCAGAATTGGGCAATCCAGTGAGGAAGAGAACGAATCCTTGTTGATTGCGAGGTGGGTAACTTTCACGCAGAGTTTTGACAACAGCACTAGAAGATATATGATTGAGAAATAGAAAAAAGGAGTAATGAACGAAGACTTACTCGTAACTAAACCAGTCAGGAATGGGCGCGCCGGTTTTGAGGCGTCTGCGGAGCTCAGTGCCAGAGATGTCAAGGGTTTGAACTCCTTTCGGAACTTCGTCGACAGGCTGGTACTCATCTGCCGAAGGCAAATAAGTCATCTGTTGGAAAGGCACCATCTCGATCTGAAGTTCATTTCGGTACTTGGTGACAAGGTCCTGCGCATCGTAGGGGCCATAAAAGTCCTTTCCTTTGGAGTTCTTTCCGGGGCCAGCGTGGTCACGGCCGACGATGAAGTGAGTTGCGCCGAAGTTTTTACGGATGATGGCGTGCCATACGGCTTCGCGAGGGCCTGCCATGCGCATCGCCTGAATGAAATGTATCTCAGCGTGTGAGTAATTGAACTCAAGAACATGCACGAACCAAGGGAAGCAAAGCAAGATGCCCCATTCCATTGGGATACTTGGCCATGATGGCTTCGTACACGCGAACCCGAGTATAATGGTCAACATCACCGGGCTTGGTGAGCCCGACAACGGGATGAATCAAAACATTCTAAACGCGTTATTTAATGATGGCGTCTCGCGAGAAAAGATGGTCTACGTACTGCTTGTCTTTGTCGGGCAGCACGAACGGTCAGTTCACGGTGAGCGCGATGCATTGGGTTGCGCGTCTGGAACGCGACAACTTTCCTCCAGGACAGTTTTTGGAAGTGTGCGCGCAATTCGGCGGGAGTGACTGCAGTTATGATGATCAATGGCTGGCTCTCTGTCTTCCATGAAAAAACATACATCTGAGTGCGACATAGTCGAAGTGAGCGGGAGCTTGGATGGCTTGAATTTTTCCGCCAACATAGAACTCCTGGACGCGTTTGCGAAGGTAGCTGACAGCCGGATGAGCTGGGTCGTCAGCACCGAAGACTTGAACTGCTTCTTTGGCGCGGTCTGGCTTGTAGATATCCTCGACTATCGCGAGATAAGTAAGAAGACCATGGTGTAGAAGATTTCAGACACACCAGTTATAATGGCTAGAGCCTCTTCGTCCCGCGGGTCGCGAAGGGTTACTCGCGAACCAGGGACAATCGAGAGACGGCTTATTTCTTTGCCAGAGACATCCAGAGTGATAGGAATGGGGAACAAAACTCCGTCGGCCAACCGAAGAGTATCGACAACGCTGTGAACACAATCATTCGGGATAGATCGGTAAAAACAAACAGGCCTGCAAACCTTTTATAATCATTCTCCGTCATAAAACCTTCCAAAGGACTGAAGCCTCCATTGGCGATCAGCTCTAAATCGCAGAGTTGTCGCTTGGGGGAAAAGTCAGTACATGAGACAGAAAAATAGGGGGAAAAGTACCTCAGTGAGGACGATGTCAGGCAAAGTCTCTGCTTCCTCTCTAAGTTGGTGAGAGATTTTATTGTCTCTTGCAACGAGATCCTAGAAAGAACAGGTAAGTCAGCACTACTTCGAAAGGACTTTTTTTTTTGGCTCACCTTGAGAACACCACCGTGAGGAATGGTTGACATGTTGGTATGATGTTGTTCTTGAGTTATTCAAGTGAGCGAAAGGAAGAATTGAAGTGTAGTTTGTGTTGGGTTTGGAGGTCTGGCGCAGACTTTTTATACGACGGCGCGATCGCTCAGAATCACGCAATCATAATTAATGCGGTCGGGTTTGTCAGTGTCATGCGCGTCGTATATGGAATACAGTGAATACATGATGCGTGCAGCCTTGCTTCGAATGTTCGGGGAGTTTACGGGACAGTTACATCAGACGGTCGCAGAGACGGGTATTTGATGGCAAATTTCCGCATTGGGCGTGTCAGTGGGCGGGCGTAGATATCTAATTCACTGAACGTCTCCAAAGCAAACCCGGATGAAAATTGGCATAGTCCGCGATACAAAAACGAGGCTTTCCTGAAGCTTACTGACCATATGAACTCCTCTCTTGATGCAAAATGACAAGATAAGACTTGACTGGTTTATGGAATTCGTGTTATCCACCACACCGCTGGAAGTGTCTCCATGCGACGTGAATGGTGATTGTCATTCAATAGACGGGAGCCGATACCACGAGTACTGCTTCTCGATTTCTGGTTGGTCGCCGTCACATGGTCCTTAGTAACAGTAGTCGGTATCTTGGTGTGAGTTTTCTGGACGCAGTCCCGTCACCACACGGCGGAACACTGGAAGACAGACATATCATGACGCCTGGATTCTGATAAGTCCGATAAACGAACACACGTACGGCATGACCGGCGTTGTGTGAATGAATGGTTGTCTAAACTCCCGGAAAAGTAGAACAAAATGTATTGAGAGCGGGCTGGATGTCAACAGCTGGGTGCGCGTGCTGAGGAGCGCAGCTGAACACAGGCAGCCAGGTGCAAACCGTCAAGGGAGAGCATACATCTTCATGGAGTATCGATAAGTATCAATCCTGAGACTCCTGGCAGCGGTACCCCACGTCGAACTTTTTTGATGGCCCGAGATATCAACGTATATAGTCAAAAGAGTCGGGGTGTATTCTCAGCCCTAGGCATTGTCGGCGAATGTGTCAAGTAAGGTGGCTCATGGGAGCCTCAGTGTGATAGGCTTAGTATCCAGGTTATCGACGGCAAAGAAACGCAGCAATACTTTGGAAGATACCAATAGAACATCAGGACAACAAACGAGTTCGCCGAGAAGGGATGATGTATCAACGAGCACGTAAGGATGTCGAAGTTTGGTATGCGGTCGTGACTCTGACCGCCAATGCTTGTCCGAGGTGACAGGTTTGCATACCTCCTGGGATTTCCCGCGACCGGCCTCGTCTGAAGAAATCCGTCTTCTGACAGCGATCCTTCGTGAGCGTACGTTGACGAGATGGTGCATCTGCATCAGTAAAGCAGTCCTCGACTAAGGTTCGGTGAGAACGTCATTTCTTATGAACATATCGCGGTACTGGGTTTGAGTCACCATACTAACTCCATGTACTTCGTCCTTTGTGAAAAATTTCAGGTCGTTATGAACTGAATAAAGTACACCTACTCACAAGTCGCATCCGACTCGGACGACCGTAAGAAAAACTATTCGACGTTGCATGTAATTCGGAATTCTGTCACTTGGGGTCGATTCAATTCGTGAACGCCGGGCGGGAACGACGTCATATATAGAATAGGTCATCAACTTATCCGCGCCGGGCGTATACAATCAGATGGCAATCCACGTCGGTGGTGCATTTGAACCAGAGGAAATAAAAGCGCGGCAGTCCTTAGCGGGGCGGTGGTGACGACGCCCCTAGCTAGCCCTAGCTAGATGGTGTCCTGGAAACATCCAGACCGCAGGAATGCAACGCTCTATCCAGGGATCCCGGAAACACTAGTCGAAGGGAATGATGCATATTCATAGCTGGGACGCGCGTCGAAGTGGCAAGGGGCTGTACGCAGTTGCCTCAAATTCGCCCTCCGTGACCGTTATGTGACAGCCAGAAAAGGTAATCACACAACGAACCGGCTCACGAGCGCTCAATAAGTTGAGTGGCATTGAAGAGAAAAACCAACAAGTTCTACACTGTACAGGGCTAACTTATCTGTTATTTTTCATGCTGATAAGGTGAAAAAGAAGTGACGACTCCATATTTATTCAAAGAACATAAGTAGCTAAGAATACATGATGTACCACTATTGACTAGGGATGAGCTAATAAATAAATATACGTACTTATATTCTTCTGTGACGAACATCGTCCTGGAGCAGCTGTGCCAGCAGCCTGACACCAGTAATATCCAACGTGTCAGGTCAAGCGATAGTCGCGTCGCCGATGATCCCGATTCCTGGCCTCTTGAGTTGTGATGTGCGAGCGTCCGTCGCCGAGCTCGAACTCTTAGAACGAGTGGTGGTGGTAGGGCAGCATAGCAGCGGCGCATGGGAGAGGGAGGCGGCAGCGGTTGTCGTCGTCGTCGTCGTGGATGATGGCGAGGGGATCGTGGTGGGAGAGAGAGAGAGTGGCAGTTGAGCTGACCTATGGTCATGTGTCAGTTCGTCAGACGCCTTCCTCTTTGGGACTCACGTGGCGGCTGTGCTGAAGGGCGAATTTTCAAAAACTGCTGTACGCACGTCGAGCCACGTGGACTTGATGCCGGCGCGGCAGAGTCACCATCGTGGAGATATAAAAAAAGAGGTCGATTGCAGTGCACTGGTCAACGAACTCGCAACATGACTCCTGCCATAGCAATTATTGGAGCTGGTCCAAGTGGTCTTCTCCTTGCCCGCCTTCTTCAACACCTCGGCGACATACCATCCACCATATTCGAACTCGACCCCTCCTCCTCTGCTCGCGGCCAAGGTGGTACTCTTGACATCCATGAGGAAAGCGGCCAACGCGCCTTGAAACGCGCCGGTCTCTCTTCAGAGTTCCAAAAGCTTATGCGTCCAGAAGGTGATCACCTGCGTCTGGCAGACAAGACCGGTTTCATACATATAGACGAAGAAACGCCCGGTGAAGGGCGCCCTGAGATCGATAGAGCTCAGTTGCGTCAACTCCTCATCGATTCTGTCCTAGCCAAATCCATCGAGTGGTCATCCAAAGTCGCCAGCGTTCAGCCTACCCCAGACGGGCGTTTCCGAATCATTTTCGCCAATGGATCAGAAGACCCACGCAGTTTCGACTTTGTGGTGGGAGCTGACGGTGCATGGTCCCACGTTCGTCCCCTTGTAACAGATGTTCTCCCCTTCTATTCGGGAATTAGCGGCGTGGAGGTACGTTTCCGCGACGTCGACAAGGCTCATCCAGAGATTTCCAAGCTGGTGGGACAAGGAAGCTACGTTTGCCTTAGCGATGAGAAGGCATGCTTTGGACAGCGCCAGGGAGATGGCAGTATCCGCAACTACGCCATGCTTCGTGCTCCAGAAAGCTGGATAGATGATTGCGGTATCGATTTCTCAAACCCGCAAGCAACCAAGGCCGCAATGGTTGAGCGATACTTCGATGATTGGAGCGAGGCCAACAAGGATCTCATACGTCTAGCTGACGAAGATCATGTCATTGCACGAAAGCTGATGATGCTGCCTGCGGATCACCGATGGACTTCACGGCCAGGCGTGACGCTGATGGGTGATGCGGCTCATGTCATGACACCGTTTGCTGGAGAAGGGGTGAACAATGCAATGGTGGATGCATTGGAACTGGCAGAAAAGGTAGTTGCTGCGCTGAGAGACGGCTCGGCGGGAAAGATGCAGGAGAATTTGGCGAAAGCGGTGAAGGAATACGAGGAAGATATGTTTGCGAGGGTCCACGGCGTAGCACTAGAGACCTTGCAGGGTTTGGCGGTCCTTTTCTCGAAGAATGCGCCTTTGGAATTCAAGGAGATGATGGAAGGATTCAAGGCTGGTCATCGTGATGTGTAGAAGCTGTATATATTCACGTTTCTCTCTCTCTTGTAGTACTGTATAGGCAGGTAAGTAGGTTAAACAAAAAAACTAAATGTAACATTGGCGCACCCATGGAACAACGCAAAAGATGACAGAAAAGCAACAAATCCGTCTAAACGAACAGCTGCTACTGTATTACAGGCAGAAGCGATGGCAGTAGTGGTGGTCCTCTGGAGAGAGATGCCCGTGGGAACATGTTCCCAACTGCGGTGGACGGCAACTCGGTCCGACCGAATCATGTTCTGACCATTAACCACGATGTCCCGCGGACCTATATCCTTCCAACGGCCCCCCTACTTTGGCGCTGCAAGGGGCCACCCTATGAAAGCGCAGACATTATCCGGTGCATATTCTCCGGTGCCTCGTGTACTTCCAGATTTACCTTCGACTATGACCATTATCTCCTGGAACGTAAACTTTATGGCACCTATTGTGGAGAGGCTGCGCTGCGCACTTGAACATATGCGATGCATCGTCCTACGGTCACCGCCATTGTACCCTCACCCTTGTTGTATTCTTCTCCAGGAAGTAACGGGCGCCGGTTTCCAGACTCTTTTGTCTACGGATTGGATCCAAACCTACTTTTCGGTCATTCCACAGTCAGAAGCGACGGATGAAAATGGTTATGGTTGTGTCACTTTGATTTCGAACAATATACCCCTCATTGGAGCTTGGTCGCTTCCCTTTCCATCGGAAATGAGCAGAAGTGCCATATTGACAGACCTGCTTTTCGCCTCAGGTCTTGGTCGCCCGCCGGTGAATGTGCGATTGGCTAATGTGCACCTTGAATCCCTTTCATCTGGTGCTGGAGCCAGAGCCGTGCAGCTAAATCTCACTGCCGAAAGGCTACGCGATGTCGGCGTCGACTTTGGCATTGTAGGAGGTGACATGAACGCGATCTCTGATTCGGACATGGCTCTTCCTGAAGCCTGCGGATTAGTAGATTCATGGAAGGGAGCAAATTATGACGAAAGCGGATTCACATGGGGATATCAACCTACCAGCAGGTTCCTACCTGGCAGGTATTACTTATTTTTCTTTCCTATGACATGATCTTTGCTGAATTGCGCCGACTCGAGGTTGGACAAAATATGTCATACACATTCATTCAACTTCACCCTTGACGTTCCTCATCGAATCGGGGTCAACTTGAAGACCCCGACTGGTAGATGGGTCAGCGACCACTACGGACTGGTGACAGATTTTAGAATCGATGGATCATATGAGGCGGCTTCGAGGCTAATCCCACCTTTCCATTATTACCGCTGATCATCCTGACACCCCTATCACCTTTTTACCACCCTTACAGGGAGGTAAATTCCGAATCCCCCACAAAATTTCTGTGTCCTTGATCATCTGGCAGTACACCTGTCACGCGAACTAACGCAAAAATCACAATTGTGGTCCGTAGACTCGCGTTCTATGTTTAGAGCGGACCGCGGACCGTCTCGCGTATCCATGCTATATTCCTAAAACCATTTTCCACACCGGAAAGCAGGACACTAGGAATAAATCTGTCACCGAATTAGTTCCACGTACTTGCGTACACCACAGCGCAGTCGCATCTCAAGGCAGCTGGGGCGTTCTGAAGAATAGTGGTGGTTGTCTTTATTTTTCTCGCCACCCTAACACGACCGGTCCGTGTGAACCGGGGCGTGGCGCTCCACATCAAAATGCAACTAGTATACAGGAACATTAATTCAAGCGCCCTTCCGGAAGCTCCGAGAAATATATGTGTAACTGGTCAGTCAGTGTCTCGTGGATTATCATCTCATGACTGTGGACTGAGTTATATACTCTGCAGTAGACTCGACTCGAAAAATTATGCGGCCATCCAATAACCTTTTCCAACGAAACCTCCACGAAGGTCGGCAATTATACGTAGACAATCAAATCCCTTATTTTTAAATCCCCAGGCTCGACCAGATAACGCAATCCCCATGACCCCACAGATTGATTTGATTTGCTTCGTCCTTCTGGTGGGAAGATCACCTGTCCGATGGCAATGACAGGATGAAGTCCCTTCCGTGTATAAAATGTGCTGCACGACATCTGATTGCCCAGTCTTCTTCTCCCCATTTCCTCATCATGTCGGAAGGCAAGGCCCCGGTGGATGATATCGAGAGGCGCTCCATTGTCGAAGAGAAACCGAACAAGGAAGGCACTGCGCATCAAAATGCTCTGGGACCAGTTCCGAAGAGGAGCTTGAAGCAGTTCTTATCGCCTTTAGACGCAGCATATGCTGCCGCTGTGAACGCGGATGCAGAGACGGTGGAGTTTACGCCAGAAGAAGACGTGAGCGCCTTTTTTATTTCATTTTTAGCTCTGCGAAGCTGAATTTCTCATACAGTATAGGGTAAAGAGGAAGATTGATAACAGGGTATTACCTTTGGTGATATGCAGGTACGACGTCCTTCGGTGCCGACATCGGTCATCTGCTGATGCTATGGTTTTTAAGTTATGTGTGTAAGTGGCACTTTTGGAATTCTAAATGTATTGTTCAACGCCATATAACTATTGATAGTCAATCAATTCGGTAAGTCAACGATATATCGCGAAACAGTTGTAAACCTGACCTACAAACAGATCGGACTAATATGTAACTATCCATTTTCGTCTATGGATAGTGTCATCTCATCGGACTCTCACAGCGGAAATGCCCACGTACTAGACGAGTTTAACGACAATTTTGTAAGGCAGAATATTGTCTTTCCTCGATTATAATCTTATCTTCTTCCAGGGTATCACAAGCAACGCCAAATGGACCCTAGCACTTAGTATCTTCTACGTGGGCTACTGCCTCCTTGAGATGCCTGCCAATGGTACGTAGAGAACCTTATTTCTGGCATACTTCTGACATAAACCATCACCAGTCTTCCAACGCCACATCGGAGCTAATAGATTGTACGTGGTCTGGGGTTTCCCTGCATCCAGCTACTTGCTCATGCAAATCCTAGTTTCTTCTTGTCCTTGACATGGTGGGGGATCGCGTCTCTGTCCTTCATCTACGCCAAAGGATATGGAGGTTTACTGGTGCTCAGGTAAACGATACATCTATTATACGACTGGTGCGGAACTTATGATATCTCCAGGGTTCTTCTTGGAATCGGAGAAGCGGGATACTACGCCGGCATGATCTATTATTTGTCGTTTTGGTACAGGCGGTAAGTGATGTTCAAAGAACATGTAATTATTACTTTTGACTGAACATTGCCGGCAGTCATGAACTCGCCATGCGTATCAGGTGAATGAGATTCCCGTCGTTTCCCAGATTCGACTTGCTTATCAAACCTTTCGATAGTCTCTGTATGACTGGAACATTTCCCGGCGCCATCGGGGTTCGTTGACTGGCTTGAACGTCTGCCTTACGTTGTTTAACAAGTATTGGCTATACAGGGTCTCATAGCTTTTGGGCTTGTCCGAGCGCATACCTCTGTTTTAAAAGGGTGAGTGCGACCGTTCATCTTGCAACATCGAACTAATCTCTGCTTTCAAGATGGCAGTTCCTCTTTCTTGTATGCCATTTCTCTATCCGATTCGAAAGGTTTACTGATTTGGGGGGTAGATTGAAGCTATACCCACTATCATCATGGCTACCACGATTTTGTTCTGCCTTCCTTCTTTCCCTTTCTCGTCAACATTCCTGACTGCCCGGGAACGAGCCATTGCGCAGGCTCGTGTGAACCGTGATCACAAGCCCCAATCCCACGGCGGTATGACTGGATGGGAAGGCTTCAAGCATGTGATGCTGGATATCAATTCCTGGTTGTTCATGTTAATCTATGCTAGCTGTAAGTTTACCATCAGTATCTTCATGCTTTAGAGTTGATTCATGGTAACAGTCAACGTTGGAGTCGCAACCATTTCGTACTTCCTGCCCACGGTATACATCTGCGAATTTGCACCATAGGAAAAGTACTAACATATCAGACCAGCTTATTAAAGGCCTCGGCTTTTCGTCCATTAATGCACAAGGAATGACCGTGGCTCCCTACCTTGTAGGCTGGTTCATGGTCCTCTTCCAAGCATGGCACAGCGATCGTACACGCGACCGAGGCTGGCACATCATGCTGTCATGCGCCGTCTCTTTTATTGGGTACATCATTCTAGCGACGTCGGTGCAAAAGAGCGTTGGAGCGGCGTATTTTGCTCTTTTCTTGGTCGTGGGCGGAAACTACAGCTTGTTCCCTCTCGTCATGTGAGCTTTCTCTGTGCAGTTTCTGCTATCCACTCAGCACTGACGGTATATACAGGAGCTGGGCCGCTAATACTTTCTCTCCAACATCCAAGAGAGGCGTCGGCACGGCTTTTATAGTGTCGATCTCAAATTGCGTGTCAATGTACGTTTCTCTTCTCAGCATCTTTCGACGGCCACTGAACGGTTTCTGCATAAAGCGCTTCACCTCAAATCTATTTCGACGACGATGATAACTACCGGAAAGGCCACGCCATATCGGCCGCGTCAGTATCACTATCTAAAAACCAATCAATTTACTGACTTTCCACGTCTTCCAGTTGTTTGTTCGTGGCTTTCATGACGGCGTTCATTCTACGCTCTCGTCTATCGATGCTGAACAAGAGGAACGCAAAGAAATTACAGGAGATGTCGGCGGAGGAGAAGGAACTAGAAGAAGGCCCGACAGGAGAGATTCCGGACACTGATCCTAGATATGTCTTCATGACTTGAGTCGATGATGCTCTGGACCTCGGGTAATTCGGGTGTGAGTGTATAAGTCATAAAAGGAATAAGAGATGTGTCGATCATGGTATCTGCATCAGTATACTGAGCACCTGGTGGGTAGAAAGTTCAGGTTTCTATAATGCGTCGATGGTCGGGATATTTATGGCGCTTGCAATTTTTGTCCTGTTTTATTGGGTGGACTCGGACCCGGACCGCACTCAACGCCAGAGCGGCTGACAAATCGCCTCGTCTTGCTTCCAGACTTTGTCGTGACCCTTCAGCGGATCTGTATGGCTGGAATAGAGCACAAATGACGCGATTTTGCTTGCAATTTTGGTGTTATCCGTGTATCATGTTGGACGTCTGCCAACCAGTCCAAGGAGCTTGGCAAACTCGGACCATTATACTTGGCTTCTTGGTCTTTGGAAGCACCAGCTTTAACTCTCTTCTGGCTCGGGTCTGATGGCTTCGAGACGGCTTGTTGTTTCAATACATCACTTCCGCTTCTAGCCCTCTGCAGATGATTAACAGTGCCAAAAATAAAGGGAGGAGGTTCCAAAATAGGTGATCGACCAGCAGGATGGTCATGTCCCTGGCATGAGGTACCTGAAAGCCCCTTTGAAAGGGGGGGCACGTCGACTTTTTTCCCTCCTGTTTTACTCTTTAACGTCTACGTTGCATCCCATTGTCTCTGCGCGACTCCCCCCTACGCTCTCTCGAACCTTACACTCTTTTTTTACCCTCTCTTTTCGCTCTGTCCTTTCGAAACGCTTCACCCCCCTGAGTTTCGTCCTCTAATGTTCTCCAGACCCTCAGCCTTTGTGCTTTTTGGCCTTGCGACGTCGGCGCTCGCCACGGTCTATGTACGTCCAATTCATTTTTGAGGTATCGCTCGTCTGGATCTTACTCGTACGTAGATCACAGACCCGGTTGGTTCCACCGTTTGGAATGCAGGTGATACTGTCACTGTCTCCTGGCAAGATGACGGTACCTCTCCGTCGTTGGAAGCGTTTGGTGCGGCCAAATTCGCCATCGCGGTTGGAAACTCGCTGCAGCAAGTATGTATTCGATTCTTAAGGAGAAGTGTGTTCTGACTTGCCCTACTTCGATGATAGACCACTCTTCAAGTCATTGCTGAGAATGTCGATGTAGCCACCACCTCTACTTTGCAGTTCGTTCCGTCTGCAAATATCGGAGCTCCCAGTGATCAATAGTACGCGAACTTTTTGATATGTTGCTGCTATATCTCACGGAATGATTTCCAGCTTTATTCGTGTGGACTCCAACTCGCTCAAGGACACAACCAACTCGCAATACCCTGCTCTCTCTTTCTCCGCAAAGTTCACGTAGGTGATACTGACTTGCTTGCATACATCTTTTAACACTGTCGTAGAATTAACGGCCTTTCTGGGTCGTTCAACACCTCCGTCCAAGCACAGATTGACGGCCAGTCGACTGCACCGCTCGCTGGCGCTTCGACGTCCGCCTCGGGCTCAAAGAGCGCTTCCAGCGGTGCAAGCACCACCAAGGCAGCGTCGTCGACGTACAAGGCAGCTTCTGCTTCAACCACTGCCAGTGGCACCGCCCAGGCGACGTCTTCGGGGACTGCGACCCATTCTGGCAGCGCTGCGAGTTCTTCGTCAACTAGGAACAGCGCAGTCGTTGCTACGACCAGCAACCCTAAGATATGGCTGTCTGTGGCGCTAGCAGCTGCATTTGGTTTTGTCGTCTGCTAATGGACCTATTCCCCCTTATGTCTTAGCACTAAACAAACTCCGTAATTGAATACATATTATTTTGGATACCAGATCACCAATATGAAGCCGGATCGGAGGGCGCCGAATTATTGGGGAAGGTCTGGGGTAAGGTTTTCCCATAACGTTCCCTTACAATGACCCCTTCATTTCCACGTTCTCTCTTTCTTTCAATGCTTCCAGGATAAGCCTGCATCCTCGATGCTGCCAGTACCTTTTCGAATACCAGCAAGCTCGGCCTTCCGTCAAGCATACAGGAGGAGCCGACCTAGAGTATTACCCTGCATACGACCAGCGCAATACCGTCACTTCATCGCCGTCATGCCAACAAGGGAATCAAGTAACGGACCGCCCAAAGTCGATTTTGGTTTTGAGCTGTCTCCAGTACCGACAAATCCGCTGGGAGAGGGCAGGTGCATTCGTACGGCGGCGGCGGTCATCATCGGGTGCGGCGTTCTCACGGCTTTTCCTGTTTCATCTCTTACCAGTCCTGCAGCGACGAGATTCTGAATGGCAAAACACTCGAGGCAAACTCGCACTTTTTCGCAAAGTACTGCTTTGAGCATGGCATTGAGCTGTGGGTGTCTGCAGCCATTGCTGCGTCGGAATTTGTTTCCTGAACTGATTTCAGGAAACGTATAGAGGTCATTGCAGACGACGAGACTGAAATGTACGTGCCTCGTGGCTCTCGGTAGGTGCTCCACTGACATCATGCAGCATCGAGGCGAGCCGGCGAATGGTGCAAAACTACGACTTTGTGGTCACCAGCGGCGGGATCGGTCCAACTCACGACGACATCACGTACGCTTCCCTTGCAAAGGCATTTGGACAAGGCCTGGCTCACCACACGGAGACACTGCGACGATTGGACGAAATGAACAAGCACCGACCGTGGATATCATCGCAGACAACATCACAGAGAGAAGCTACGCAACGAATGGCCCTGTTCCCCGAACGCGCAGAAGTGATTTTTGTAGGGAGCGATATATGGGTGGTACGCCTCACTTTTATATCGCCATTGTCGTCTGCCTCATATCCAACAAAGCCCGTCGTCCGCCTCGAAGGCAAATTATGCATATTCCCAGGGATACCTAAACTGTTCCAAGTCATGCTCACCCAACTCACCCAGTTTTTACCCCTTCCACCTCCAAGCGACCGACCTCTAAGGATCCAGATATTCACAGAGTACGCTGCCCGTCGTGCCTTTTCCTAATACAACTGACACCCCGTCCAGCCGACCTGAATCAATGATAGCTCCATATCTGAGCGCCCTTCAAGCACGGCTGAAATCTCGTGGTATCCAAGTGGGCTCGTATCCCGTCTTGGGCATCGGTGTGTTTGTCAGTCTCATTGGACGGCCTGTATTTGATAGCCCCGAATGCATCACCAATGTGGTGAAGGAAGTAGAGAGGGAGATTGGCGGCAAGATTTGCAACGAGAAGGAGGTGGCAGAGAAGAAGAAGGAGGGACCTCTGGTGGGTTCTAGGGCGGTGACTGCGACGAACTTTACTTGCACGACATCTCTCGTAAAGGCCAAGATTTGAGACGACCATTTTCTCTGTACCATTATATCGTTTCCTTGTACTTCAATTCTTGCAGGACCTGTATTAGACTCTTTGTATCGTTGTTGAGGAATTATCTTGGAATTATCGTATCTCAAATTACTGATAAGATCGCAATCTAAGGCTCATGGCAAACAAACAAAGCTTCATTGCAACCATCACCCCCGACCCTCTCGACCTCATTTTCTCCTCATTTCTTCTGCATGCCGTCTCCTTGAAAGCACGATAGATTTCGATTTGCCTCAAGACCTGCCACTCCTTTTACTCTTCAGCGTCAACTTTCTTTCTCAAAAATCATGTTTTCCCTTTCAGCCCTGGTTTTGGCGTGTATCACTCTTGATTTCGTTCTTCATACGAATGCTGCATTGTCAGTTCGCAGCCTCTACGTCATTGAGCCCAACAGCGGCTCTTCCTGCCATGGCGGACAGGATTGCACGGTCGAGTGGCTGGACGATGGCGTCCGGCCGCTGTTGTCGTCTTTTGGAGTCAGTACTGTTGGTCTGTATACCGGAACTCAGGTATGCCGCATACAATATGGAAGGCGGAATTCACCTAAAGAATATATCACGTTTCCAGCAACTAGTACAGAATCTCGACCCGGTAGATACGTCCACGACCCACTCTCTTACATTCACGGTGCGCGACGCCGTGCCGTGTATTTCCCCAAGTTATCTAATCAAATTTCTGTAGCCTATCCCAGAGGCGGGCCCTGACTCGGATACCTAGTTTGTATACCGCACTTTTCCGCCAGATTTCATGCTAACAGATCTTGTCTGCAGTTATATCTGTTTCACCTCCACATCCATTTTTGATAACGGAACAGCCGTGATGGCATTTTCTCCATTTTTCCAGCAAGTATATTGCCGTTGGTTGATTTGTTCATTTTTAATCAACTTCTCCCGTAGACTCGATCAGATGACGGGTTCCTTTGCAACGCCCTTGGAATCGGCTACAGCAAGTATCGCCGTCCCAACCTCTTTGACGCAAACAAGTGCTGCAGATTCCACCAGTGAACTGTCGACAATCATCGTCGGGACGCTGTCAACGTCTCTATCTTCTCTTACCTCTTTGTCCGCGACAACCCCTGCTACTTCTTCCTCTTCGTCCACCACGTCGAGATTCTCGACCTCTTCAGCACCCGAATCCACTTCGACGTCTGCGGCTGGGAGTGCAGCCACTCAATCAGGAACTGCCAATGGCGCACTTTCCCGCACCCATGCGGTATCTCCGCTCGTCATGGGTGTCCTCTCGTTATGCTACTTCATTGTCTGTGTTCTGTAATGTACATTGTCCGATACCCACTTTCTTGGACCTTGTTTTCAGATATCTTTATTACATGCGATACCATTTCTTTCTTGCATATTCAACCGTTCAGTATCCTGGTTTTGTATATATAGTACATCATTTCTTGACTTTACTTCTGCATCCCGTTAGAATATGGACACGACGATATGACCAAAGTACTCACCTCATATGGACTAGAGCGTCTTGATCTTTCTTGAATATCCTAACAATGGCGCAACGTAGTATCCGAACAATGTCAGGAACTGTTCAAACATCCAAGTAAACACTGCGGAGAAGTCTTGCATGATACTTTGACTTACAGCTTTCTCGAGCCAACGGATACCTCCCGGAAGCGAAGGGATTACATCCCCATAATAACAGTTATGCATAACCTCGAAAAAATTAGTACTCAAAGCGCCGCCTTTCTCCATGTTTCTGAAGAAGAGTTGTTTCATCGAATCCTGCGTGTCAGTTAAGCATCCGATTTTACCATCACCGTGCGAGAATTCAAAAACCACGAACGTCGGGAATGGTCCTCTCCAAGATAACACAATTACCGACGCTTTTGAGTGAATGCGGGATTCCTCTTTCGATCACTTGTTCACCGTCCTCCGGGCCGTACACTTGGATTTCTGACCCGCGAGTGATTTGCAGCTTTCCTTCGACGACGAGCATGTATTCATCGTGCCTTTCGTGCCAGTGTAAAGGAATGGAAAGCTCCTCATCGCCCGGTACGCCAGAGACTGAAATGCGTGTTTCATACTTGTCGTCCTTCAGGAAGGTCTGTTTCAGAGCGGGAGTCAGAATGGATAGGCTTGATGGTGGAACTTGGGGCGAATACTTACGACAGTGATGCCTTTGCCGATGGTGATCATCTCTGGTAGCTCGGCTGCCATGGTTGTTGGTGAATAGTCAAGAATAGCGGTTTGGATTTCCCAAACCCAGACACAGATGAGACATTTAGCACGCGACGTCAAAATTGAATTATAACTTCGAAATGTATTCCTAATAGATAAATAATAATGGAGTAAGACTACTCTGCGTAAACGTAGCAGAGAGCACCATCCGTAGTGCTCAAATAATCCCCAATAACCCATTCATCGAACATACCTTCACCGGTAATGACAGATTGAGGCTGTTTGCAATCAACAAGCCATGCTTGGATGATGACTTGGGGAAACTCACCGTGAGTGGGGGACCGCCTCCGTTAGGATTCTCCAGATACATGGTCCGGTTCTCAACGTGTTGCACAGAACCACCCTTGAAAATGTTCTTGTTGGCGGGATTTTTGTTCTGCCAGTCATACCAGACTTTGTCGACAGTCTAGGAATGGGAATGTGGGTCATGTGTCGGTATACGATAGTCATGATTGACACTTACGGTATGGTGGAGGAAGAACAGTGGCTCTACAGAATATTAGTACGAGACCGACGAATACAAAATTTCTGGACTATACCATTTGGAGCCCAAAGCGGACCGGGTATGCATGAAGGGGGTGCACTTGCAGGGCAATTACCAGCCATATCCCTGTAAATAGGCTCAGATGATGACAATAACGTCAATCAAGACGCACTTACCCTCCCGTCAGTTCATGAACGCTTGCATGAGCCTCCTGCCAAAAATAGTCAATAAAGAAACCCGTTGTGAGAGAATTTCCCCTACCTCCCAATCTTCAAAGCCGAACTGGAATCCTACGTAATCTCCTACATGGCCGTTGACAAGCGCTTGGATCTTGTCGGCGGTGAAAGATATGTTCGCCTCCTGACTAGGATCTAAGATAACAGATAGGCCGGCAAATTGGTCGGACTCCCAAGGCCGCAAAGTGTAGTTTCGTCGAAGGCCATGCGGAGAGGGATAGGCAAGGTCGAAATCATACGAGAAGCCGCCATCATGGACAAGATAATCATCTTCGGAGTGTCCCCACCCTCCGAGACCGCTCCTAAGATCGGGCTCAGCAAAAATGGTCGCTCCTTCAAAGTCTGCGGCGTCTACGAAGGGGAATCACGACATGAGGTTTGGGGAGAAACTTTGCAGAGAAAATTCCCTACCACGCGTCCAATCCCAGTACGGCATAGTCCCAGAAAAGCCGCACTTTTCTCGAAGCGCTGTTTCTACTGAGTGCATGTACCATCGATGCCAAGGTAAGAAGAGTCCAGTGAAATGAATCTGTCACGTGGCCGTTAGGATAAGAGATACGGCGCCGAAACACGTTCGTCTTACCACAAAGTTCATATCCATGTGCATATAAGAGATGTCTTCACGGGAATGAGTTGGTTTACGCATGGTATAATCGAAAAACGCGTACCGTCCCAATACGAGCCGGTTTCATTAACGGGCGGGATATTGTCAGGTTTGACGGTGGGGCTCAAGTTTGGATTGTGAGGCAAGTGAGCCAAGCACTGAGAAGAAGATTAGCTCTGTCATTGTCTGTACTCGCAAGACCTCACCTTGATGGAGGAAATCCAGTCGGCCTTTTCGTCGTCAGTGAGAGAGCGCCATTCCTTTCTGACAGAGGGGTTTTGACATCCTCCATGCTCAGTGTCGCGGGCACCAAAATTTCCACCATCGTTTGCAGATGCAAGTGTGGCGAGAAGTGCAAGGGTGCCTAGGAATGACAGCTTCATGGTGCTTGAGTCCTAGACTGCTGAATGTTTTCTTATCCTCAGAGTCCGCCAATTTTATACGCGAACATACGGCGGTTATGCGGGATGGTACCTCGATCCACGCCAAAATCCTTGACTATGTGTGGCGCAGGAAAGGCCTTTTGGCAGAGAGCCACTCCAAAATCCCTGTCAGAGAATGGATCTCCCCGTATTAGACGAAACTTCGGGAGATTCTCACGTCCATTTTCGCAAGGCCTATAGAAATCCAAATTTAACTACTCACTTCATCGTTTTATGATGTCGTTAGAGCTTAATAGACAACGGGCAGGCTAGGCAGCCGCGCGATGAAAAAGTGACGCGTGTGATAGCTCTATAATTGCTAACAGACGCGCTGAAAAAGTGTCTGCGTGCCTGTAAGACAAACCCCGCGGATAGGATGCCGGAACAATCAGTGCGGATCATCCCAGAAAACAAGAGACATACATGTATTTGTGTCGAGCAGTTCGTAATGAACACTATACCCTTTCTCCCCTGCCGTATCCTTCAGAAGCGATGATCGTGTCGAGTAGAAAGTACGAACCTATGCGGTTGCAAGTGATAGCTGCTAAGCACTGCCTAACAAGCTGTGTTCGTGACCGAGACCCTTTCCCGGCCTGTCAGTCTGCTGTCCAAGTAAATTTAAGTGGTACTAGGATACCGAAACACGGGAAGGATATCTAAAGTAGCCGAGAGTAGCCGCCGTGTCCAAAATAGTCCTTCGAGGTAAAGGGGTACCTGAGGACAACAATCAAAGGTTTGCAGCGAAAATAGCGCTACCATTCCTGATATGTCAAGAGACATAAAGAGAAGTTCCCCCTGTTTCGTTGCCCATAGCTCGTGTCGATGTCCCAGGCACATCCAAAATGCATTACGTTGTTAACATAACGTCGCTACCGAAGCGGTGATGCTTGGCATAAGGAGCTTTCTGCTCGACCGACCATCGGTTTGTATACATAGAGAGGTTTCCTGGATGTTTCCGGTAAAAGTGTCCCATTAGCATGTTGGCATGGCCAGACAAACACGAGTGCTGATAACGGGACAGAACGCTGATATCAAACCGGATCCATACGTCGGACTGACCAATCAAATAAGTGAAATATGGAGCCAGTTGACCTCGTTGAACCGCAAGGCTTGTCTTTGCAACGAGCTGTCAAGTATTGTGTCCGATTTCTCCCGTGGGTGATCCATAAAGTACCTCAGGTAATGCACAGCAAGCCTTAAAGGTTCTCGACGCTGATACGAAGGACCTCGTCCTGATGAAATGCCTCTGGAACGGAAAACTTGAGACCAAGTCGTGGCAATGGTGACGTGAAGAAGGAAAGATACGGACCGGCCCAAGTCGGCCCGCACCCCACACCAATTCACTTAGCCCCTATTTCTGTGCTTCAATATCTTTCAAATACCCCAGAACTATCCTATATCTTCCCTCTAATCGCTCTGTTTACCCTCCATCACATCTTTTACTATGGCTGCTACGATCGCGACTATGCCCCAGGAGCCTCAGCCCGAGCCTGTTGTCCTGCCTGAACATATGGTCTGTGCGAGTATCGTGTGACCGTAATATTGAATGCTAAACCTTTGATAGAACATTCACGTTGACGACCAGCTACAGGCAATCAGCATAGGACTGCATCACCTTATCCAGGCGGCCAGCGACTGTTCTATCTCCCTCGATGACATTCAACTCACGTCAGTCCTTCGTTCCATTGAATACTCGTCCAGTCAGCTGAATAATTCGATGCACAGGTTATCCCTACAGCCCATGCGCCTGACAAACGCAACGAGTAGTCCTGATGCACCTCTTTCATACCCAGATGGCTACGCTGCCGGAGGGCCACTTCCCGTTACGAAACGGGAGGCTTTTGCTCTAACTGGTTAGCATTTAACTCGCCGTTAACTGCGTTGTATGAATTGAATCGTTGTTTAGGCGCTCAATGTGCGGAGGCATCTGAGGCTCTCGGCTTGAAAGATATCCCATCTGATGAACGAGGTCAAGTTACCCAGTTCTTGACATACATGGGGTTGTTTGGGGTATGAATAATCTATGATGTAGTCAGATGTAGTCGTGTACCTGGTTTAATATGCAAATGTCTTGATCGTGGCCTCCGTTACGGCTTTCCGTTTTCCGCTCTCAACGATGCGAGAGCTCCCAACTCCCCCGAAAAGCTCCGTGACCAAATGAGATAAGTAGTCCGTTGCAACGCACTCGTAAGATCCAAAAAGCAAGTGTGTATATGTTCCTATGAATAGTTACAAGATGGACATATATATATACAGGGTATACAACAGTTGATGGTTTACAAGATACTAATAGTTCCGAGAAGATGGTAAAAAATAAAACACAAGTGACATACCTGTTGTACAAAATGAATAATTGATGATGACTGTCTACAACCTTACATAAATAATTCGGCACCATCCAGGCCTTCTGAGAAATCCAAAACAACGATTCGCTGATCATGAGAGGTACTGCCCAAAAGAAGCGTTCGACCCACAGCTAACAACCGACTATGAAGAGGAGACGCACCTGACGATTCTCGATACGTCAAATTTGACGTCGAATATGTGACTTGTATGACTCTGTTTGAACTCTCGCAACATTTTGCCTGTCGGGGGATCAACTCTCCGCCAAAAAGTATGTCACTAGACATACCGGTGGCCACATCCCATACTCTCACGCTCTTATCATAGCTAGCACTCACTAGCCTCCCGCTCCGAGGATCAAAGGCCAGCGCCCTGACAAGAGCATCATGCCCAACTAAGGTGGTCAGGCATTCTCCAGAAGTAGCCGACCAGATCTTGATTCTGCAGTCATTCGACCCAGATATTATGAGATCGTCCTGCCTAACGGTCAGAGATGGTAAACAAAGCAGTAATATGGCTCAACCTTGAACTCGATACAAGCCAATCCTCGGTCGTGTCCCTCCAAGGTCCTCAGTCTTTCGCCTCTTGCTATATCCCACAGGATCATCTTTCCATCGCCACTAGCACTGACCAATTTGCCGCCCTCAAGGCATACAGCATTAACAGGACCCTCGTGACCACGAAGAGTTCGATACAGCTCCAGCGTGTCACGGCGCCACACACGAATGACGGTGTCCTTCGAGCTGCGAGGGCGTTAACAATAGTGTGACACGAACTAAAACCAACATACCAGCTGACAATCCAGTTAGCGTCTACTCTCAAGTCCAACACACCGCCATTATGACCTCTCAACACAGTCTTAATACGTGCTTGAACCTCAATGCCTTCATCGGAATCGTCAAAATGCCGTGAACGGCTCGGTTTCACGATCCAGACATCCCAAACACACACGGTGCAGTCGCTGGAGCCTGAGTAAAGCACCCCATTCCGACCATCATTCTCCCAGAAGAACTTCAAACATAGAACACTTCCTCGGTGACCATCGACATCGCCGGTGTTGCCGCCAAATGTTCCTAAACATCTTCCCGTCTTTAACGACCACATCTTGATGGTGCGGTCGCGGGACCCGGTAATGATGTGTTGCTGCCCCGAAGCTGTACGGCACAATTCAAGGCAATAGACGCTACAGATATTAAAGATAAGTATGGAGGCCACAATTGAGAGCATCACGGACCTGTCACTATGACCTGTCAATTTCGTGATCTTGGGCTCCCATGGTAGATGATTAGAAAGACTCTGGCGTGAGACTGCACCCCAGCGGCGTTCAAGTTCTAGGCGCTCTTGATATAGATAACGATAATTGATGGAGCCCGACGCTGTGTGTGTTCTCCGTGTCCGATGGTTGGCGTGCTGCAAGTTCTTCCTCTCAAGGGACTTGTCAGGGCATTCCAGATTGCCCCAGCGTGAGATGAAGAACGCACGCCAAACGCTATTGTCATTTGCGAGGCGTCGCCACGTCTGTGAGACAGCTAAACATGTGATGATCGCGTGCAGCCCATCCTCGTGGGACGGATAGAGGTCTTGTAGCGACGCTGATGGAAGACACGAAGGAATAAATGCAAGCATTGACAGAACTTGCAAGGAAAGTTCAGGGGGGAGAAGCGAGAGAATGTCTGATGTTCGTAACATATCAGAAAGGGCAGTCTTGGAATTTTTCGGAAGGACACACCAATTCCAGTCACTACTCTAGCCCTAGAGGCATTGATGGCTCCCCAAGGATGTTCCACAGCAATGAAGCAAGCCTCGTCATCCACATCGATGAGCTCCCCCTCGTCACCATCTAAAGGTGGCAAGTCCAAGAAATTGATGGAGTCATTGTAGTAGTCTCGATCACGATACATTCTTTTACCTTTAGAGCGGCCAAAAGATGTTGTCGAGTAAGAAACGAACTTAGCGTGTCGGCCTGAGCCGCTCAGAGCGGGCCGGGAAGGAGATAAGATGGTTTTGGTTGGAGATGCTATGAGAACGTCCCACAAACGCGGAAGCAAGGACTTGAATGAGCTGTTCGATGGAACATCTGAGCCTGAGATGAATGGGGATGAAGATGAAGAATGAAAGTGGCTGGTAAGTGCAGGCGATGAGTGAATAGCACGACGGCCGAAGGATCCTATGCTCTTATACGGGGACCTGCTATACTCCCAGTAGAGATGGTCGTTGTCACTGGACGCCTCGTCCTCTCCAATGAAGGAGAAACCGGAGGTGCTGGGGGAGGGTGACGAGGGCCTGGGGTGGTATACCGATCCTCGCCGTGGCGTAGATGGGGTGGTCATCGAGTTGGACGTCGACCAGTGGACGATAAGATAGCAGAGAAGACCCGCTCTGGATGAAATAACGGTGCCGAGAACGTCGACTCGACGTTGGAGACGGTGGTGGTGGTGGACACTGAAAGAACCACAACGACCACAGGACAACCGTAGTGGCGGTCCAGTGTCCCGTGATTTGCCAAATAATGACGTAGAAAGGTACAAACAATACCGACGCGTCTTTATCCCTCCTTGTCCTTTACTTCCATCTTCCGCCATGCAGGGGCCAGCTGAAGTCACGTACGTGGCGCCTTGTTCTTTTATATTCAGAATGGAAGACTCACTGGGTAGACTGTATGCTAGACATGGCCCTATGTTCATCGGCTTGATGTTCAATCTCCTTCTTTACGGAATTATGATCACTCAGGTGTACCTATACTTTGCCGCATACAAGCAGTGAGTCGCTTCTTGAAGAGATTTACTTCTTCTTTTTTTTCTCTAGAGACAAGCTTGTCGTCAAGCTATTTGTGAGTGCTATTTTTTCGTTGTCGGCGCGCGTTATTTAACATCAACCAAGGTCCTCCTTCTTTTTCTATGCGATACCATTAACACCGTTTTCGACTTTGTGTATCTCTACGATTGTTTTGTCCTGCATTTTTGTACGTGGTACATGTTTATACCATTTACGGGGGTGTCATCGACGTATATTCCAGCAGAAGCCGCATATTTGGCTAAGGCAACTTGGGGTACGATCTAACCGGCCTCTCGACGCTCCCATCTATCTAATTTCTCCCAGTATTTTCTACAGGTACGATAATTGCCACTGAAAACATGTTACCCATCTTGAACCGCTCCGTTTTTAGATCCCGCCATGACGGTACGTGTGTAACATAACCCTATTTTAACGATTGCAGCACTTAGAAGGATGCAGGGCATCATTTCCGGCCTCGTTCAGCTCTTTTTTGCCTGGAGGATTTTCGTCTTGACTTCTAATCTTTGCCTATGCGGTATTGTTGTGCTTCTCGCTCTTCTCGGAACCGGTAACCGTGTTCTCCCCTGTCATTTACTATTCTAACTTGGGTGTGATAGCCGGGGGAATCGCCACTGCTGCGGAATCTAGAATAACATCGCAATTTCTACAGTTTCAGAGGTTTCAAGTTCGTCGCGTCATATTTTTACATCTCCCAAGTGTGACAGCTGATACAACTATAGGATGTTGTCACTATCTGGCTAGCATCCGACTGTTTGTGTGATATCGTTATCACCCTTCTTCTGGTTCGCCATCTGTTTGTGTTTTCGAAGCATTGATAATATTTAATCGACTGACAGTTATGACAGGGTGAGCATACTTTGCTCGCGCGCTTGTGTCAATATAAAACTCGCGATGAATAGCGAGGACAAAAAACTGGATTTAAGCGTTCAGATGACCTGGTTGACAAGATCATTCGGAGTAAGCGTACACTTTCAATAGCTTTGATTCCATCTGAGAACTCCATGCAGCTACTGTTCAAACAGGCTTGATCACGTCTCTTTGCGCCCTAGTCGACTTGATAATATATTTGTCATTGGTAATGTTGATCCTTCTCGTAATATCTTCCACTTGACCTCGTGCTCAGCCAACAGGAATGTGAGTAATCGACTGCTTCGTGTACCTTGCTTGCAAATCATATTTGAATAGTCACCTCATCTTCAACCTGCCTCTTTCAAAGCTTTACACCAATTCTCTCATGAGTAGTCTCAACTCGCGAGAGCCGCGCCAGGAACCTGCTGCGTCGGCACCGAATACACTTTCTTCCGCCAACACGGCCGCATACAAACACACTGTAAGTATGCCCATTTTCTTGCAGTCAATGACTGCGTGCTAATAGGACGGTAGCCAGTCTTCTTGACCCAGCCCTTACAAGAAAAAGATCACAATGCAGTCGCTCTCGATTCGCGACGGTTCTTGGGTGTCACGCCTCACTCTGGAGACGATATCAGTTCATGTCTTTCTATCGAGATGCTTCAACGAGACTCGGACTGCGCTATGATTAGAAACCTTGGCTCCTCTGGTTCTGTATCTGGGACAACGCCCGATTTTGGTATATGCAATCCGGTCTGATCGTGATCTTTTAGAGGTTCTATAATGCTGCCTCGGCCGTTCGCACTTTCAAGATCAGACTTAGTATAGTGTAGTTGTGGGGCGTGTGCGAAGTGCGTATACCTACACGTACGTTCTATTGTAATCTCGTTTCTTCGTTTTACAACATACATATTCATCGGTTTTAACGTGGACCTTGGCGTGAAACGATCGGACATATTCATTGAGATTCGTTATCTGCAAGAACGCCACTGAAAATGGGTCGCATGTTCAGGTGGGCCACTAGGTACCTGGTTATGCTAAAGCACTTCTTCGAGCTCAATCATAGCGAAGCATGATTGGCTTTTTTCTAAACTCAGTGTTAAACGGATACATAATTAGCGTAAACATAATATCCAAACGGGACATCGTAATTTAATACACCTTGACTTGCTCGTCTAAATATTCCCAGAGTTTCAGCCCAAGTTCAAGATCCTGAGTACCCTTACTAGCTATCCCAACTCGAGCCCATGGAATGAGATACTGATGCACGTCCGTAATTAGATTCAATAGAAGAGGAAGCGGTCGTAGGGCGCACCTTGCCGTTTAAATCAGCTCCCTCGGAGGAGGTGCCAGCCCACAACATCGTTAGCGCACCCATGTCGGCTGGATATTGACCCTAAGAGGAGAATGAATATGTATCCCATGATGGAGACAGTAGAAATGCTTACGTGCATAGCAGCAGCGGCTGGTGGAATATTGCGGTGGAGATTTGTCTTGATGCACCCCGGGTGCAGGGTGGTCGTGACGATTCCTTGAGAACCATACCTCCGTGAGAGTTCACTAGAGAGAACTATCATCCCCTGGGTTGTGGTGGACCCGTAAGCTGCCTGCTGAGTACAAAATACGGAGATTAAGTCCTACGTATTTGCTTTGAGCATATAACATATCTGTATACATCTTCCGGCGCTTGGGGCCGTCCTTAAAGGTAGCGAAATCGAGGCTCCGCAGGACATGGGCGATGGACGATGTATTGACAACGCGGACCTTTTTCTCGGGCGTCGTCTGAGCGGTGGATACAAGGATGGGAAGAAGAAGTTTAGTCAAGTAGAAGGGTCCTTGAGGGGGGAAGTATGTCAGCGCCGTACGTGTCCGTGAATTAGGAATAGGGTGATACCGAGAACGTGGGTAGCAAACTGGAGATCATAATCTTGCGCGCTTACTTCCGTTACAGGAGGCGCAAGTATACCGCTGCAGATTCGTGTGAGTGATTCATAACGATATCATGGGCAATTCAACGAACGCATTGTTGTAAAGGACGTGAAGTTCGGTCTCCTGCCTAAAGGAGATTCCAGTTGAGAAGCCTTACTGCGGAATACACAACATTATCTCGTACCTTGTGAACTGTTCAGCGGCAGATTTGACAGATTTGAGATCGGCCAGGTCTACTTTTAAGAAATGGGCTTCTTTTCCTGTTGTTGAGCGGAGGTCTTCGATAGCCGCCTGAGCCTTTGCCTCATCACGGGCTCCGATGTACACTTTGGCGTTGTGTTCTAGTAATGCCTAAATAGAGGATGCTGATTTAGAATCTGTCAAAGTGCTCGGGAATCCATCGCATCAAGGGTACCTTTGCCGTTTCTTTGCCTATTCCTGCACAAAAAATGAGAATTAGGATGAGACAGAAAAAATGCACATCAAACCTGAAGCTCCGCCCGTTACCAGCATCACCTTTCCCGCTAGGTCGGGTATCTCAGCAGTCGAATATTTCGGCTTTGGGGGCTTGAATTCCGTGTACAATGAAGCCAGTCGAGAGAACATGATGGGTAGGATTGAAGTTCCAAGGCACAATTAAAAAAGCCATATAGAAGCAGTGCAGAACGCGTGTTCATGACGCCGAACAGAGGCCACATCATCGCGGCTGGCGGTCGTTGCGGCTTACTCAGCTGCCGTTGGCCCCCAGCCCCACATCAGGTCCGATGGGAGCACCGTTTGAACTTCACAATTCTTTCGCAAGTCAAAACAATCTTTCCACCTCGACCGATTTCTAGGATGTGGCTTGGCATTCGACTCCCCAACATATAAAACTTGTATAAAACATCCAGTCAGTGTCGATCGCGCCACGATCAGACAAGGGGGTGGCGATGCAGAAGAATGGCATTGTTTGGCCGAGAGCTTTGGAAAGGATTGCTGCGCACAGCCTCATACTGTGCTCGTCGTCTCTCACTCTATTTCGCAGAACAGCAGAGGGAAAGGACCTTTACTTTCATCATACTGCAAGCTGCTGTGTTCTGTGTGGACTCGGCTACTATGTACTTCACGCCCCAGCGCATCTAATAGCGAATTCAAAGCACAACCCAGGGCTAAGTACTTACTACTACTCATCACAAAGTCGCGTCTTTCCCCCCAGGTACAGCGGTGCTGGAATACAGGGCTTATTCATCTCCCGAGTGAAGGTGCTGACTGAAGTGTATCTCCTAGCACATAACAGCATATAGGTTCTCCGAAAGGCGTGAGTAAGTTCAAGTTGATTATACCTTTTGATTGCAGCAGAGTTGTTCAATTCCGGATTCTTCAGGGAATGCCCGGGGCCCCTGGCTCGTTCTTCAACCTCGGCCACATTGGCCGCTAACGTTCATGCTATAGTGGGTTAACAGCTTCAGTCAGCGACATGTTGTACGACAAACGGACTCTCAGGGTCATGTCAAGTCTCACTTGAGCCATTTTTTCACAGACTGGCATACCACTCCGGAGTTACCAGTGGAATCACAGCAGCTGAGGCGTCCACTCGGAACTGGGTGTACAAGGCTGACTGAGGCCGCCGGTTGGATCTAGGAGCCGTGATCTAGGATGTCGGGTTCATGCGCGTATAGTAACATTCTCTGTGTCGGCATTATCATCTAGACCATTATTGGGTCAAAAAGTGGGGCCTCTCAACCTGACAAATTAACAAGGTACATGATTGCTCTGATATGCGCTAATTTCCGGTACTGACCACAAGGCCTACATAGTGTCAGTGTTGTCCGCGCAAATACTGTTGATCAAACTTGACCTCGGAGCGGAAGATGGTGCGACTATGCCGATGATGAAGACGATTTTTATAGATGCTGTAGAGGCAGATCTCTTTTTCCCCGAGATCAAGGAAGCGGCGAGAAGAGCCGTGTGAGCAGATCAGTTTGCAAGTGCTGACGTTAAAATATTTTGCCATTCCCCAACGGTTATTGGATAGTAAGTGGGGCTCATTCTGATCAAATTGCTCAGGCACATATTGTTTAGTATATGCGAACTTCCGGTACTGAGTACAACGCATCCAGATTTTACTGACGCAGATATTGTTTAAGATCATGACTTGGCTTCGAAATGGAAGATGAGAGGACTACTGATGAAGATGTATTTTCGAGACGTTACTGGGGTTCATCTCCCTTCCCCGAGATGGGAGTCGATATGAAGAACATTTCTCCGCGCAAGTTCTGTTGAAGGTGTTTGCTGTCTTCTGCTTCGCCATTTACTGGACATCACCGTTGGCGGACTCCGCGCACAGCATGTGGCGACCAGTATCGGGGTGGTGGGGTGGTGGTCACGGTCAGTGAGAAATGTATACTAGGTTTGATGTTGGATGGGTAAAGTGTACGTCCTCCGTGCATCCTTTCATGAATACACGATCAGCGGCTTTGCACGAATATGGAGCGGGTGCTGGTTGTGAAGGACGATGTTGATGGAGATCTCGTGGTCACCAAGTTAGGGCTGCTGCTTGGAAAAGTCGCTAAGTACATATTGAGTACATAGCTAGTACATAGTTGTGTATCATTGAAATGCCGAATAAACCCGATCAGAGCCATCGGCCGAATCCATCGTTTTCCCCACACCGGGGAAACTCAATTGGCGGCATGCGCCTGTGAACAACGAACGAGATTATTCTATCTTCAGTCCCACACAAATGTTTCGTGCTATTTCTCGTCGTGCATTTGGCAGACGGCATTACGCGACAGCGCGCGATATCGTCAACATCGTTGAAGTCGGACCAAGGGATGGACTACAGAACGAGAAAGGCGTCATACCTGTCGGTGTCAAGGTCGAGCTCATTAATCGCCTCGCAAGCGCTGGGGTGCAGACGATAGAAGCTGGAAGCTTCGTCAGTCCGAAATGGGTCCCCCAGGTGTGTAATACTTGTCTGTATGCGATGGATAACTTATATCCGTTAGATGGCAGGTACTTCAGACGTTATCAGCCAAATGAATCGGATTGCAGGCGTTCATTACCCCGTATTGGTGCCCAACCAAAAGGGACTGGATAACCTAACCCACTTGCTCGAGGAGCATCCGACTTCACCGCCTTTGACAGACGAGATATCCATCTTCACAGCCGCAACAGACGCTTTTACCCAGGCCAACCTCAATACTACTACGAAGGAATCATTGAAACGTCTAGCACCAGTGGCTCGGTCAGCATTGGATAAAGGATTGCGGGTCCGTGGTTACGTTAGTGTGGTTATCGCATGTCCGTATTCAGGTCTGGTGGACTATGCACGGGTCCGAGAAGTGGCGAAGGAACTGATGGAAATGGGCTGCTATGAAGTCAGTCTCGGGGACACAGTCGGTATGGGTACACCCACCCAGGTTGCAGAGATGCTCGAAGAGGTAAAGAAAAGTGTTCCTGTAGAGCAGCTGGCTGTGAGTGAGCGCTATTCTTTCAATTATCCAGCTCATCTGACGTCTTTTTTTGCAGGGACATGTAAGGGTAAAGCCTTCATTCTCAGCACGACGCTGACACCTTTCTGGCAGTTCCATGATACCTACGGCACTGCAATCGCCAACGTCTTCACCGCACTTTCTCATGGGATTCGGACCATTGATTCTTCCGTTGGTGGTCTCGGTGGTTGCCCATACTCTCCTGGAGCGACAGGTAATGTCGCTACTGAAGACGTACTATATGCACTACAGACATCTCCGTACTCGGTCGCTGGCAATCCAGATTTGGACGAAATCGTCAACATCGGTTGGTGGATCAGCGAAAAGCTGGGAAGGGAGAGTGTAAGTCGAGCAGGAAGAGCAATTCGTTCGAAGAGAGACAGAGGAACTGAAAAGGAGAAGGCTAAATTGTAGTAGGTTGGTATGTATCAAATTGGATTGTACACTATCGAGCACTATCGTTGTAAATGTGAGCTTTGAATTGGAACACGGAATCAAAATGGTTCAGGCCCCTAATATCGGCAGTCGGTCCACACTCCCTGTACCGGCGGCAAGCCGCGAAGATTTACGGGTCGACGTCAACGCGAACCATCTCAGACACCCCCTAAAAGCATCGTTATTATTGATTTCGAGATAGCGATTGATATTGTGTAGTGTGTCGGAGTCTGTTATAAGAATGTGATGGTGTAATTTCTAAGGGAAAAAATATAGAAAAACGTTTGAAGTAGCCATGTTCCTCCCTCTCAGGTCGAAAACACACCCACTTTCCTCTTGATCGGGGAATCAAGGTCCAATGTCCTCCCTGCGCGTTTCCTGGTGGTTGGGGAGAAGGCGCTGACAGGAGACCCAAACAAAGAGGTGCCGATGGGGATTGGAGAACTGTTCAATCCATCATCGACAGTGTCCCTTCGCTTCCCCTTTTCCAAGGCGTTCGGAAAGGGGCCATTTCGTATGACTCGGTTCGTCATGTCAACCAGGCCAGTCCGTGTTGTAGGAGTCGCGATCATAGACCGTCGGCGGCACGTACGACAAGCTTCTACGATGTGATCAACAACCCGACGCGGTACAAAGGCGTAAACAGCGCTGATAGAGATGAACGTTTCTTCGGCACAGCAGTGGTCATTCTTGACATGATGGCGCATGAAGATAGCATAAAGTTGACTCCATGAAGCGACGAGCTTCGTCTGATAACGCAGAACCATAGTTCGTAACGACTTGCGGTGGCTAGGAATGATGCGAATCGCCGTATCGTGGTCGATGTTGTCAGGCGATGCAGATTCCAAGTCGAAATCGCGGAATACTTCTGTATGGGACTTGCGATCCCAGAGAGGAACGCACGCCTTGGTCGTGTTGAGATAGAACAGAACGCGCCTTTCAACGAAGAAAGGCGTCGTAGGAGTACCGGGTAGTTTATCTCCGAAGAGGCTAGCTTCACGTTCCAGCTTGCCCTGTATTTGCTTGAAGGTCTCGAGGCTGAGAAAAGAGGGATCTTCGAGCAATGGCGGTGAGTTAGGCGATATCGTAAATGATTGTGATATAGAGGCGGAAGGATAGAGTGGTATCTTTGGCTTGGACGGACGAGCACGACGAGTAGTAGATTTGTTCGTGTTGGAGACTGAATACATCGTAAATTCTGGAATCGCCTGTAAGAATATGACTGATGGATTGAAGAAAAAAACATACAAGAGCGGGAGCAGAATCCGGGTCACCTTGGAACCGAAGGGGCAGACAGTAGATAGACAAGGAGGGTAAGTATTTATAGAGCTAAGAATAGATCAAAGCCAACTGCCTCGATCGCCATATCAAAACACGATCATTGCCCTTACGAACGAACAGAAGAAAGCAAGATATTAGGCGTGTCTGGACATCATTCACCACCTTGCGACACGCGTAATTGGACGCGTGAAATTTCTGGAAGCGTATCCAATATATCAGTATAATTCAACAAATAATACAATCCTCCTTGAAACTGAGATTATACATCGTCTTGTCGACCGTTTTCTCAATCTTCTTCCAATCTGATCTGTGCTGGATGAACTCGTAGATATCCTGCAGTTCAATCAGCAAAGGTCATGGTGACAACTAACAGGCAAAAATACCTCAGGCTTGTATGCACCCCCGTATCGGGTAACATCCCTGACGATCTGCGCCAAATCCTTAGCATCCTCAACAACATACACATGCCCCAGCATCTTCAAATGCGAAAAATCCGCAACAATCGAAGGAACCTTAAGCGACGATATAAACGTATGATACGCATTCAAGTCAGCGATGACTTGAAATCCTCCGTTCAGCGATATGATTTGCCTCTTGATATGTTTCTGCAGGATCCTGTACCGACGGATGTTTAATGCCAACTCTGAGACTTGAGCCTCAGGACCTACGCAATGAGTCGGATCCCCACCTCCTGGTGGAACACTTCCAGGACCTCCTTGCTGGTACTTCCCTTCAAAAGCTTACAGTGCATTTCAAGGCACTTGATAGCCTCCTTACACCCTTTTGTCGCACCCAGCTCCAGAGGCCTGTCTTCGGGAGGATAGTATTCACGAGGCTGTGTCAAAGTGATGATAATGTGCTCAACCTCCACATTCATAGTCAGTAAAAGAATCGTACCATGTCATGCTACTCTTCATACCTGATTCATCAGCACTTCTGTGCCAGCGTTAAGTCCACCAGCAACGGAATCATCCAGAGCATTTTCGAACCGCTTTTTCTCCCGCACGACTGCGTTGAGAAAGTCGTGACGATCGATATGAGGTGCCTTCGCCACAGTAAGAATAATTATTCCGAATGATAATTCGGATACCTACAAGCTCCTTGTCAAAATACACTTGAACCATGGACTGAATAGTGTCTCCGATGTGGACAAGCTCAAAGAACTGTAGTAGTGGAGCAACACTCGTTGTTTCTTCGTGCTCGGCAGGTTTGTAGGCTCCCATTTGCTCGATAGCTCTGTATGAATGGCATGGCGCATGTCAGCGACATTAAACTGAAAAAAGCACTGACTCACGCAGAAAAACCTTTGGTTACGTGCCGTTCACTAAGCGTCTGGAGCATCAGGATGAAGATTTCCTCGATAGTATCCCGAACTCTATGCCCGTAGTGCCCCGGATATCCGGCAAACGTCTCAACGCGCTTCAACCCTTCACGATCGGCATGAATGAGCTCCAAAGCCACATCAAGGGAAAGTAGAAGGTCGAGTTGATTGACTCCAGAGCTCCCTGTAAGCGGTGTGACAGCACCGTTCGAACTTGATGCAGGTGGTGTTGGTGCCGACGAAGAAAGGTCTGGGGTGGATACTAGAAAGCGAAGTCAGATAGTCATGCAAGGCGGATAAGCATGAACAGACATGAGGGTTCCAATTTCGGGGGTTCCTTCTCAAAAGACTTTTCGTCGTTTTCATCATCATCATCAGGATTATCGAATAGCATTTCGCCATCCTTTGCCAAATTCTTGGAATACCCGTTGGACGTGACCGCGCCACCACCTCCCCATCTCTGAGGGTTGAGCATTGCGATCCCTTGAGCGGCGGCGGTACCTCCAGTCATGATGGCGCCACCCACAGCTCCGACAGTCCTTGGAACAATGGTAACGGGAAGCAACAAGACACTGGTAAAAGAGGCCAGTACGTTTCTTTTCACTTGGGCAGGGTTGTGGGAGGTCAGAAACCGAGCGGTGTTCATAGCTGACGATGTTTCGGCGTGCTAGGTAGCTTATAAGACCTAAATATAAAAGAATGCTATGAAAACCGACCTGCCGATCCCAACCTTTACAAATCACGTCCAGTGCTTGTTTTACGGACTCTACCTCTTCATCGAGGTACTCGTCCATGTTAATCTCAAACATCCGGTACCTAGTTGGCAATATTAATAAGACGATTAACGCAGATGGAGGAGACGTTCTGACACAACATCCTCTGCCTTTGTTTGCGTCAAGTTGGAGTTGGGGCTGGCTTTGGCAGCTTGTAGAACGGCGTCTACCATGCGCCAAGACTCCTTGAAGCTGGCTGCTGCTGCTTTAAGGTACGTCTCGTTGGAAATTTCGCGGGCTCTTGTGAGAAGGGATGTCACATATTCTCCGACCTGCGATCAAGTTCAGAATAGTAACAGACACGGAAGACTGCCCACGTACGACTTCGGTAGCGACACGGTCAGCAAAAGACACGAGAACATCTGATGCTGGTGGAAATACGCGTACCGCACGCGATCCATATTCGACAATGGATCCGAGAATCGCAGTCATGAATTCATCCATGGCATCAAAATCGAGTTCACGATCCTTCCTAGATACAAGTCAGATTCGCACCGCGAAAGCATGACACGAGACGCACGTAAAGTTGTCCATAGGATTCCATCTCTCTTGCACGTAGAATATCTCTCTCTTCTCGGCCCATACCTTGCCCATCTCCCAGTCGCCTCGTCCGTCCCAAATCTGCCAGCTGGACTCTGCTGCGTCCTTCATCCCTACCTCATCAGCTTTGCTGTCTGCCAGGTCGAATGCTGCGAGGAGGTTGGCGTCGAACCGGTCCATCGCCGACCGCAATGACGAGGACAGAGTGTCCCATTGCCGAAGGGGCTGCACCTGGGGTGAGAGGAATAGGGAGAGAAGGCGTAGCGTCTGTGCTTCATGCCGCAGTGTATGTGACACCAAATTAGATAGTTCATTGAGTACTATGTGGGGCGGCAACGACAGTATTCGTGTAAGGGGCCTGAGCAGCTTATGTGCCCGGATGTACCGCTCCCTGAACAACGGCTCCATATACGTAGGCATCGGCGTCTTTGGAGTGATCACGACGTTGTCGAATGCGCCGACAAAGTCGCCCATCTCTGCGTGTGGCGGGCTGAGGACGTCGACAGTCGCAAAGTCCCCGAATTCATCGTCGACTGCAATGGTTGGTGGAGCTGCTGCACGGCTCGCTGCTACCTGTCCCCTCGATTTTGCCTCCAAGTCTTCCAGAACAGACGATAGGGAGTGTTGTTCTACTCCCAAGGCCTTCCAACGCTTCTCCCAGACGGTCTCGTTCCGAGCCAGGTTGGCCGTAGACCGTGAACATCGACTGTATGCGGAGAAATCCGGTATTGGGACGTAGGATAGAATGAGGAGATGCAAGTCCGTTGGCAGACGGCCCACTAGAGGTGAGCCGACAGGCTTCGGCACTGGCTGATTTCGCGAGAGCAGGCGAGCACCCGTCGACGTCGCTGACGCATAGAGTTTTACCGGTTCCAACGTAACGAACTTGTCCATGTTGCTGTCCTATCTGTCGCAAGCATGGATTGAAATACTGGGCAGTGACGGTAGCCCGACGAGCTCGAGGATTGTGGACAGATGTCAGCGGACCGGCAAAAGCCGACTCTGCTTACCCGTCATCAATGCTGACTTTTTACAACTTTATATTCTCAAGTATTCATGCAATTGTCGACGTCTGCTGGCTTAGAATAAAATCAACTAGAAAGTCTTGTTCGGAATACGCCGATAAACCAATGCTTCACTACGGATATATTCCAAACATCATTCGAATACAACGACGCCAATGGACAACGACTCGCTACAAAACGGGCATTCAGTCAAAACTTGTATCATAACTTTGCAAAATCAGCTACCTTATGTTATCATCTATAGCGGACGACCGAGACGACACCGATCCGGCTTCATTCTCACCACCAAAAGCCTTGTCCACTAGACGACTCGCCAGATTTTGGTCCTCGAAATGCCTCCACACCGAAAACACGATTTGATCATACACCAGCAACGCTGAGCCTTGCGGCTCTTCGGTTTCGCTGACAACCGCGCGTTCGGAGGGCTTCTTTTTCTTAGACTGTAGCGCTGACCCAACCTCTTTTATCACTTCCTTGTTCGACAAGGACTTCCAGAGTCCCGACGACGCAATAACGAGAAAATCTCCAGATTGAACGAGCGTCGTCGTGATGACCGGCTCGGCAGTGAAATATGGAGGCGTCTTCACATCGTTGTATGTCTTCTTCTCTTTCACGTCGGACCAGGAAAGCCTCTCACGGACTGCCTTGGCCCACTTGTACGGCCCTACTCCGAATAGCCGGAATGGAGCCATACCAAAGAGCGTATCGTCTTTTATCACCTCTTCCCCAGGGTGCTCCCGCTTCACTCGTGCCAGCTCTTCAGCATTGGTCGCATCCTGATCTGCTGAGAGGACTTTTAGACGATAAGACTCTCCCGCACGACCCCTCCGACCCAAAATGGCGCGTGAGTTGCCTGTCAGCGCAACACGCAAAGCGCGTGTCTCCGTGTCATAGAAAGCAAGCGTAACGGAGGACCCAGAGTATGCTGCATCCAAAATATGGGGAAAATGCCGCGACGAAGATCTGTTATTGGAAGCAAGCATGGCACTGAAGTTAACGATATCATCGTCGAGTCGATTGAACGTCTCCTTGATTTCTTCATCAATCTCATTCGGAGCGGGGTCAGGACCAACTTCGGAACGGTCAGAAAGGCTGCTGAACTTGGTCTCTTTCGCTCGGCTGAAAAGATCAGCTAGACCCCCGATAATCGCGTTTAAAAGATTCCCTGCGAGGTATGCGCTGGTGTCGACGCCGTTGTAGCTGTCGTACAGAGCGAAGAATGACCAAAAACGGTCTGGTAGACCAGTGGATATAGACTGTATATGATTGCTGCCTAGCTCATCTCTGTAAAAAGTGTTAAAATTCGCATACTTATGTCGCGACGAAGAAATGCCGTACTCACCTGGCGACAACATGGTAGTCGAACCTCGCAATCCCTGGGACCGGCCTCAGTGACGACTCGGAATACTGTTGGGAAAAACCAGTCAAATCTCAAGACAGATGAATCCCTGTGCAAGGAACCGAAAAGAGAACACACCTACCGTTCACTAGACGAACGTTGAGTGCGGCATACACTGCTCCCGATGCTAGGACGAGACGGCGCGAGTGGCGCAGAGTACGCGCAAATTTGTAATAGGTACTCATGGACAAAGTAGAGGCAGGAATCGAGCAGTCCCAAGGACAAGTGAGAGTGTGCTCATTTGAAGGGCTGAGGTATGACATCGGCATTGCGCATGTTTCACGCGGAGCGTGAATATCGGCCATGATTATGCCGCTCGGCAGGCACTTGCGCTTTCCACCCGCCGCGATCTTCCTCGGTATTATATACTACATCAACCATGCGTTGATTCCTCTGCTTTATTTCGCCTTGACCTCGAGCTGTCGCTATCTACTGCGGCTATATGGTCACTTAGCCTACTTGTAGTGACTTACCGAGAGTTCGGTTCGATTAGGTATTGTACGTGTGTAGCCGCAGTGTAATTGCTAATTTTCTTCATTGACGTCTGTGAACGAACAGTGGCAGGTCCACCTTTAACGTAACATGAAGTATACACCCGCTCTATGCGGAGAAAATCAAGGCCAGCTAAATCGTGTCAGGACTACCTTCGAGTTCCATCGAATCTACAAACTCTCAAGCCCTAACATGTTTTGTTCTCGATGTATCATTCAATCGCATCTGAGTAATGGGGTCTTGACAGACTGGAATGCTCATAGGCAATGTAGCCAAGACCCATTTGATGAAAGTCGGAGACCTCTGGGATTATCTGGTCACAAAGAATGGCACTCGGGCGATGGAAGTTGATGCCTCACATCCACTTGGCGCTCCACCTCACCGCCTCTCCATTATGTATGGCGCCGATGCAATAATGCCCAGTGGAACCAGAAGACCGGCAACGTCTTGGTATAAAGGCCAGCTATCGCCAAGCTCATCACTGCTCTCGCACACATGTCCTACTACCCACCCCAAGGTCTGTCGTACCATAAGTATCCTCGTACGATTTTTTACATTAATGGACATGCAGGTCCCCCGCCCGGACAACAAGGCGGCTATTACCCTCAGGTACCACTTCATTGAAATCGAAAGATTAAATAATGCGTTAACATCGTCGGACAAAGGGACCCCCGCAAGGATATGACCAGGGCCAGTATGGCGGCCCCCCTCAAGGATACGCTGGACCACCTCAAGGATATCAACCCCAGCCGCAACCCCAGACCGTTATCGTGTATGTCTCTATTTTCGCAGTGAGGGTAATATAAATAAACCCCCATCCGTAGTCAACAGCAAGAAGAGAAGAGTAGTGGTTGTTGCGGTACTTGCCTAGCATGCTTTGCTGGAATATGCTGTTTCTGTTGTGCAGATGGTCAGTACATTCTGTTTCTCAATCTGCTCGGAAGCTCACGCAATCTGTAGCCCTGTGTGACTTGTGAACATACTTGCTTTCAATCTTTAATGTCAACTCTATTCCCGCATTACCCGTATACTCTTCACCTGTGTACTTGAATGATCAGCCTGACTATTTCTCGAATACCGCGTCAGAGAGTGTGTTGTGGATTCTCTCAATCTCCGTTTTCAAATCTCCACCTATCGCTGCAGGCTTTGTTGACTTTATGCCTATCCAATTGTTTGTTTCCTCGTCTTTCGACCGATTCCGGAGCCAAGGCGCTGTGGATCTTCGAACTATGGCAGCAGAAGGGAAGCTAAAGGACTCCAGACCCAGTTGAGGGGTACTTAACGGGCCACGCTGCATAGGAACTGATATCAAGTGGCAAGGAGAGTTGCGAAGGACGACATGCGAAGGAATACCTCTGGTGGTTACAGAATTCCGGCCCTTCGACCCCATTTTCTGCTGTACCTTCTCAATATTTATGCGGCAACATGGTACTAGCCGCGCGGAACTCGTATCTAGCCCTGTTCAGTGTTAAGTCTGTTGACCAATTGGGGAACCAATTCACAATCTACGCACTTGGTCATCGACTTTACGACGTTGGACAGCTTTGGCGATCCTCATGACTCTGTTGTCTTATGGCCCATCCTTGTTTTCTTTGTGCAGCTAGAGCGGCTGGCCCAAACGCTGGGCATGATCTCCCAACGTGCCCTGCCAACGTGTACTGCTGTTGAATCATTTAACTTTAAGAAGGGCATGTGAGAGGACTTCTTCTCAACCATATCTGATGTCTGACCAGCGAACTCATGTCGTCTATACGAAGCTTCTCCTACGACGAGGTCATGGTTATCCTCTATGGATCCCTGAGCCTGACTACAGCCTCCCAGATGCATATCGCGATAAGGGCGTCTCTGTGGGAGACCTTGACATTCTGACAGAGGATGGTGGTTTCGATTTCTTGTTCAATATCTGCGTGGATGCAGACGATCCGGTTAATCAAGGACATGTCCCGCCTCAATTCGAACCTTTGCGTTTTCCACAGAGGGATCCCATACGAAAAGTGATGTCTCTTCATCGCAAAAATTCCTCTGTCACCAGTGCTCATGTATCAACCACGGAAATCAGCGTTGAGGGTTCGGCTGAAGTGTCGTGCGTCAAAGTCTTGCCTTTTCTGAAGTAGTTTTTTGCTAATTAGAGACCTACTATCAGCTCATTTGTCACCGGTGGAGGAAGATTTGAATTCAGCACTTCGAAAGCTGAAGCAGCTATCTTGATGTTGCCGGACGGCGGCAACATATACGTGAACAGCTTAGACCATCTAGCACGACAGGCTCCCAATGGGTCTCTATATCTTGTCACTGGATGTGATAAGGCTCGGTCCTGGACTGCCGCAGTGTCACGCCCATCCGAATCGCACACAATATCTGTCAAATTTGTGATTGGACCGATCATGGAGGGAGGGATTGCCCTGCAGACATCTTGGAGCACGCACATTGGCGCTGACACACGAATATACCCCGACCATCCTGATTCCATGCCCCAGCAAGAAAATCAATGCGTATTTATGCGGGGATTCACCATTTCGGTCAGGGAAAATAATCTCATGAAGAAAATGTTCGGTCCCGTTCTGATTAAGGCCATCGGTGGATCGATGAAAGATGCTGCGCCTTCCTTCAGTTCACGAAGTCCTTACTCCTCATACCATGATAATATTGCAGGGCCGTCAAGCTCCGGGTCCCATCATCTACGGGTCCTACGGAGGATTTCAACGTTCCTAATTACTGGATCGGTATGATCTTTGAGATGTCGGTTTTTTTTTGCTAACTACATATCTCGTTAGTCAGATAAGGACGTCAAGTCAGATGATCACATAGAACTCACCTATTTACCTAGCGGAAGCACCGAGGTATGTAATTTGTAAATCCCTACGAGATCCGCTCTCTGCTAAAGGCTAAGTATTGTAGTTGTTGAACCCATCAGTCAGCATAAATGAACAATTATTGGCCCTGGTAAGAACTATTGATCATGATTGTCCGCTTGGCTAATAGGTCGAGTCATCAGCATCCAGATATTCTGTTGCAGTCACACACGACGAGGACTGGATGGAAGTCACCAAAGAATACCCACCTGACCAATGGTTGACCTCGAATTTCTATGAAAAGAAATCGGCAGAGTCACTCGTACTGGATGGTGGGCAGCCTCTGACCAAGAAAGCCGGACCATTGAAATCACCACTGCGAGCTCCTTACACTGCACAGGCCTGTGATGTTTGTCGCCGAAAGTGAGGCATACACCAGGTCGCACTTCCTCGCATATCTAACTGTTCCCAGGGAGACCAAATGCGACGGGGTCAGGCCTGTCTGTGGATCGTGTGAGGCATAGAAGCGCCCTAACGACGTAAGTCACTATGATAAGAGAGACTTGTATTCGTTCCTAATGATCATATAGTGCTCTTGGACTGGCGAGAGTGTCCGCCGTCCCAAAACTTGCGCCCGATGCAAATCTCTCAAAGTTAGGTGCGAATTCAAAACGGACACGGATCCTTGCAAACGCTGTTTGAATGGCGGACATGAATGTATATTGCCTGACCAGAGGCATAGACGTGTTCCGCCGTGAGTAATACGTGAATTTTACGCCTTCCACCACTAACCTTTTTGATAGGAACCCTGAGCACTCGGTGAATGAAATTCGCGAACAGGCTTTGCACTCTCCTGTACTTTCACCGTCCTTTTCCCATGGCTCATCATACTTAAGCTCTGAGGCACCTCCGGATGTCAAGGTTAACAACGATACAGAAGCAAATCAAAACATTGAAACTTGAATATCCCAAGCGCGATCTAGCTTCGCAGAATTCGAAAGAAACATTGGCATAGGATTACCAAAGAGTTACGTCGTGGACCACAATTTTGAGGATTCTAGTGAAGAAGATCTCGATGATAGTCATGACGATGAGGGGCAGTCGTAGACTGATGCAGAAGGATGGACTTCGGAGGCCATCGAAAGTAGTAAAAAGAATATAAAACGACGACATTCATCAGCATCGAATGGTAGTAATGTCATTGGAGCTCGGAAGAAGGGCTTTGGTGATAAACTGGCAACCTTGCCTGGCGAAACGGTGCCATTTGGATCGATGGCTGGGTTAAGTCTCAAGAAACACCGACACAGAGGGCAGCATGGTGCCCAATGAGCATGGTGATGACAAGGCGAACGTGGGCTCTGGGAGTTACCAACGATGAGTTCTTCACCAGTCAGTGTTTGCTGGCCCGCAAACATTGACAACACGAATTCATTAATTCGGCGGCATGTAGTAGCCAGAGCAATGGTGTTTTCGACGGGGCAAGAATTTTGTGTAGGAGTTCGTTTGGAAGGTCGGATAAAATCGTCGATGGACGAGATGGAGACCGCGAGCGCTGCGGAGACTGACTGGCAGGCCTCTTCCGTTTACCACGGCATTTTGTGCACGAGCATCTCGAGTAGAGGTGCCACAGTCTGATGAACGCGTTCTACTCCGCGTCGAGACAGCCATCATGATGATGTCTGGAAGATATTCAGCTGCTAGACTTGAAAAAGACGCACGCTGACCGACGGTGACTTGACACTGGCAGTTAAGTCGAGGTCCTACTGGTATCGTCTCGCGTGATACGAGTCCTCGTTCTATTGGCGGAATCATGCACAATGTGTAAGATATTGAAAAGAAACAGGTGGGGTATTTCGAATTGAAAAGATTAAGATCTTTTCCCTAGATTTTTAGCAGTGCATTATGTTGTCACTCGTGTTCTGACTCGGATACTTCACTGTTCAGCAACTTTCTCCTCATCATTCAGTTCCTTCTCCTTCTGCCGCAACCACTCCAAATCCGTATACAAGCGACACCAATCCACAGCCACCACCTTCAAACCAGGGCAGGCATTTTTCATCTTTCTGACGAAATTGAGTTGTTCCCTCTCCGAGCAGCGAGACGTTGTATGGAACTGCTCCAAATTTGGGATCAAGGCCGCTGCGGCGGGGATTTCGGCGGTACGAATCACCTCCTGATAATCTAAGGAAATCGAAAAGTCGGTAATCCCTTTAAGTAGCTCCTCTGCCCTCTTCACACCCCTTCCACGACGAAATTTGAACTGCAGCCATTCGTTCAAGTCTTCGAGGCAGAGGCAGAGGTGATGAACTGTAGGGATATGGGATATCAGAAGAAGTGCTTCCTGCATTCCTGTGACATCTCCATCCGTAATATCGACCCGTTCAAGTGAAGGAAAGGCTCCCGGAGTGGAAAGTAGTGCACGAATGGCAGCTGCTGTACCAGTGATACTCGACAGTGACAGGCGAGTTGCGGGTTCGAACGACGTCTTCAAATCTAGTTTTGACCTCTTATGTCCCTTGCTTCCTGTGACGCTTGATACAGGTTTCCATGTCCTAGTGTCGAGCGATTTGATGTGCTGGTGGCTTTCGAGAAAGGCTGCAACAGCTGCAAAGCTGAACGTACAGCCCTCAAGCGCCACTGTCTGAAGACTGTTGAGGGTAGTCTCGATGATTTTTAGAAGGGTGTCGTCAGAAAGGCAATAAAGAGTCAACACTCTGACAGGTGACTCTTTCATAGACCGTAGCATCCAAGCCATATACTGCGCCGGACGCTCAGCCAGAGTGACCGTTGACAGTTGGGTAAGGCATGGCGGGTCAAACCATATACGTGCAGGCGCGCCTGTTCTGGTGGGTGCACGTGAACACGATGCATGCGTGTCTATCGTGGTGCACCTGAGTTTGCTGAGATCCTTGAAGAAAGCAACGTGCTTCTCTGCGGGCATCTTTGGCCAATTCATGTCCTCAAAAGAGACATCAAAATCCGTTCCCATAGCCTTGAGAACGGCGAGAGATCGTTTGATCTCCATCATCTCCTGGTGAAAGTTATTGGAGAACTGGCAACCGATAAGGGACAGGGGTGGTTTATAAACGAATGACAAGCGAAGCATCCGGAAGGAGGTGAATGGCCAGAAGTATCTACTAAAATATAGATGGGACTTATTGCCGAAATGACATGCCATGGCGAATTCATTGAGTCGGCGACATGTAGAAGCTAGAGCGATGGTGGTTTCGACCGAGCGAGGCAGCTCAGCAAGTATTTTATGTAGGAGTTCGTTTGGAAGGTCCGATAGAGTCGTCGATGAACGAGATGGAGACGGCGAGCGCTGCGGCGACTGACTAGCAGGTCTCTTCCGTTTTCTACATCGTTTCTGTGCGCGAGCATCTGGGGTAGATGCGCCACAGGTTGATGAACGCGTTCTACTCCGCGTCGAGACAGCCATGATACCTGAAAGATATCTTCAGCTCCTAGAGACTAGAAAAAGGGGGTTTAGTTCAACTTCAAGTTGAGGGTAAGTCGAGGTCGCACGGTTGATATACCACGTGATAGTACGAGACCCCTTCGCAGTCGGGACTCGACAGGTTATGGGGTTATAGAACTGGAGAGGGTGTAGGCCTCTGGTACGTATCGCATGCATCGTCCGCTTTCCCTTCCTTTCCCCTTTCACTCACCCCTTTCCAGACGGGAACATAGGCTCATGGATATCGAAGTTGGGTTGTTTGCGAGCTGCTTAGGTACGCGTCATTTTGTCATCGACCGACCCATCTCTCAGACGCGAATGTAGCCTCAAGGCGACAAAGTTGGGTCGTTTCGATGCACGCAAGGAGGGGAGCTGGTTCGCAAGCGGTGCGGGTGTTTTGCCGTATATTGACGGCGCGGAAGCTTACGCGTATGGTTTTGAGCAGGGAGGTGCCCAGAGTCGTGCTTCAAGGACAGGTACTACGTCACTCTCGCTAATGGACGGCTCGTAGGCTGAGTAGGCTCTTCATAGGCGCAAGCTAGCCAGGCTATCTAGATCTCGCGATATTTCTCATAGGCTTGGTCATTTCCTTCGTCCGTTCCAGGAAGCTCTATCGTGGATCATCTGTGCAGCAACTACGATTGTCTCTGCGGTGTATGTGGTGGCGATGATCCTTCGCATTCTCTTTCCACGATACCCCTACCGTACACCAATTTCGTCTATATATCCGTTCGCCACATCACCCACAAATATTATGGAAGAAATATAGCGTGGAGACAGACGTTTTAGCGACCTGATTCATCGTCTTCCTGATGTGAAAACGACGGGTACAATATCACTGACAACGGTGGAGTCCGAGTCTGTCCAACAGACAGCAACGAACGAATGCAATCACTGTCAGGGGGTCTGACGACGATGTTTTCTTGGTTTTTCGGTTGAATGAGCTCGAGATACCTATAGATTACTCGTGAAGCATCGCTTTGGATGCTTCTATTCCGGGCACACGAACGTATACTTTTCATCGACCTGAATCGGGTCCTATGACTCGTGCTTACTGTACGAACAAGCTGGCACCCCAACTACATGGACGATTTGGATACGTTCGAAGCTGTTCTATCCCAATATTCCGAACTCTCCCACACTTCAGACGTTACTACCACTCTGGCGTACGTCTCCCACATTGATGAACACGCACTCAAGGAGCTTGCAGATTACCATTGGACATTCTGTTCCCGTCAACGAGGACAGCCGGGAAGTAGCAGGAGGGTTTGATAAGAGAATATCTGCTCAGGAAGATCCTTCGATATGGGAACGCAGGCACGAGAAAGATCCAGTCGTCATCTCGAAGTCCCCGAAGGACAAACGGTCGACGATGAGCACCCTCTTTAGTTCTTCGCGCGTGCAGTACCATCAGATCAACACGACTAGATCATGTTGGGAATAGACGTCGGCAGGGGAAATGAACGTGGTGGTTGCGGCTTGAACGAAGGTATATTCCGGTATAAATACGCAGGAGGTGGTGGTACAAAGCCAAGTTTCGGTAATGATCGATACGAAAATCAAAATAAGGTAAAACAAAAACGGCGTAGCCGTCAGCCCAGTGGCTGTGAAACCATATCCTCAACACTCCCACTGTTTCACAGACACCGTAGCATAGAAAGATAGATATAAATAAAGAAAATTAAAAGACATACGAAGATATGAAACGGCTGGAAGCTCCCACTGAAATGATACTCCCACTGAATCCGTAGCCCATGAATATCTCCTACAATGCCGTCACTTCGTTGTGTGAAATATAAGCAGAAAGCGCTTGAGCCATATTAGCATTGGCCGTAGCGGGAATTTGGTTGAACGGGAACGTTCCACATTCATTCTTGAAGTGGCCCTTCTGTCCACATGTGTGGCAAGTGATGGTGGAACGATCAATTGGTGCGCGACGAGCGGAAGCAAGAAGTGCCTGGTCTGATGCCATCGATGAGCTTGAAATGGCAGTAGCGTGGTCATGCTCTTCCTTCTGGCGGACTTCCTCGTTGAAAATGCGCGAGATGACGTACTCGAGTTTGTTGTGGCTGGGGTGAGAATCGAGCGCAATGATAAGGGATTCATATGATGAGGGAAGGGTTTCCATGATGATGGCGATGACTTGGCGATCTGAGCAATCTTCTCCCAGCGACTTGAGCTTGTCAACCGTGCTCTGGATCATCCCGATATGGTCCCGCAAACTGACTCCTTCCTCAGCCTTCTTCATCCTAAACAATTGCCTCCATGTTGCAACAATGCTACCCAGACCCGTCGTGGTGTGGTATTGCTCAAGGGCATCCCAGGCCATCTTGGAGGTGGTAGCGGGGCAAGTAAGGTGATACTGGGACTTGTGAACATTGCCGACAACGGTAGCCAGTGCTTCCTCATCCTTCCTAACCCATGCCTTCACCGTGACATGATTGGGAGATCCAAGGGGCTTGGTGTCATTCCCATTGACAGTGTCCCAAAGCCTCTTCTTGATGAGCTGGAGCTTTTGAGCATAAGCCCAGTCATAGTAGTTGGTGTTGTCGAGTTTCTCGACGTCGTATTTTGAATCAGAAGGCATAGTGATGATAATGAGAACGATATTGAATAAAGCACAGATAGGCACAATGATGGCACGGTTATAGGCACGATAATGGCACGGTTTAGGCACAAGACACAAGGCACGAGAGTCGGAGCCGTGGATCTACTGACGGCGAGAACGACGAGGTGAAGACGATAATATAGGGGTCAAACGAATGCGAGTTAAGAAGTTAGAGGGGCACGGGGCCCATAACCTGTTGGGAATAGACGTCGGCAGGGGAAATGAACGTGGTGGTTGCGGCTTGAACGAAGGTATATTCCGGTATAAATACGCAGGAGGTGGTGGTACAAAGCCAAGTTTCGGTAATGATCGATACGAAAATCAAAATAAGGTAAAACAAAAACGGCGTAGCCGTCAGCCCAGTGGCTGTGAAACCATATCCTCAACAGATCACAAAATCCGCGTCATCGTAAGGTAAGAGCTGTTTGGTCTAATTTCGCGTGGTATTCATTGACACCGCATGAGCTAGCTATGCCACCCAACACGACCAGCTTATTCTTAACTAGTGGCACCTTATTACATCAACCACTCGGCGCCTTCACCACACCATCCTGCTAATGTGAAGCCAGGGGAACCGCCGAAATCCCCACTACGCTCTGGTCTTGTTGACCTCGGACGAAACGAAGAAAGCACTTGCTACAGCCCATGCTTACACCGGTCAGGCGATCAAAGTCAGCTCGAAAACACAGTCTATCATTGAAGGTATGAATTGGGAGCAAGAAGAATGGAAGGCAAAACTAGTCATCCGTCTACCCCCGGAAGCGGGAGCCTGTCTCCTAGTACGCGGCGCGCGCTCGTCTTACCGTCGGCGGGACGACTCCGGTTGATTTTGGGATTTTTTGGACAATGATGACAATCATGCCACAATTTCCTGGGCTTCCCTCCACAACTACCGCGGTCCCACCGCCACCTTTTACCATGGGCTCTGTCCTGCTCCCAGTCTCAGAAGCCTAGGGTGTCTGTAACACAGAATATCCCGGCATGCCACCGCTGTTTGTACTCGTGATTTCCTTTGATGTTTGCCATCGGCTTCTGCCTCGCCAGGCTTTCGTGGTCTTCATGGGCAGTTTAACTGTCTTACCCAGTTCGATGCAAGTACTGCTTGATGAAAGTTGATGTTTCATGTAACAGCTGCAATTCCGACCGGCACTACTTGAGCTCCTCCATCGTCTCGATATGTGTATTCTGAGGAAAACATCCATAATAATATCTTTTCTCTCTGCTGGCGACGCGAAATATCCCTTCAAGTCGAGTATTGTATCAGTTAGCTTCGAGAGGTCCCGGCCGACAAGGCAGGATGTGTTCGGGACATGGAAGAGGAGAAGGATGATCTAGATTGCGAACCGTTCTCAAGGAACAACTTGGAAGCAAGTGCCGGTGCGTTCTAACTCATCTTTTCTCACTGTTTACTGAAGTCCTGCATAGAAAACTATGAAGAGACCTTGTCAACACGTCTGGTTTGCAGAATCTGAAGGTGCAAACCAGACGCGTGCGGCAACTCTTCTAACATTGATGCAGATGAATGGAATAGGGTCCCGTAGCAGTCCATGTCAGCGAAAGATGGCTAGTACGCCAGAAGCAATCAGGTGGTTGTTAATCATATGAAATCTAGACGCACCCTGCAATCACGTTGAGGTCTATGCTTGTGTACTGGTGAGCATGTGGATGTCATTCCCAATTGTTCTTTGTTGCTGTCCAAATCGACGAGTATTGTGCCTTCAGGACGCTACGGAAATTGGGCAGTAGGGTACCCTCGTGCTGTCGCGAGGTCCAAAATTATACGGAACACGCGGAGCGATGTGGCAGTGCCATACATGGATTGTGGCATGACTGCGTTATTGTGCAAAAATCAACCGGAGTCGTCCCGTCGACCGTACTCGTCTTCACCTAGTACATCATCGTCCCCGCTGCGGCCTTATCGTGCTGCACATTCCAGTCCATTTACCTCATGAAAAGCTGCCTTTACCTCCTAGATGATCTCTTAGTCCTTCAACGTCGTGTTCGCTGTCTCCAGTACCCCTGTTACCCCCGCAGAATCTGGGAAGGACAAGACGACGATTGCCGTCCGCCGGAGTCCTCGTGTTGACATTGGGTATCCCTACGAAGCGTATAGAAGACGAGGGGACTGAGAGGCTTGGTTCGATCGTCGGACCCAACTTGAAGGAAGTATATCGGTCGTCCCACTGCTTCTTAACCGATCAGTGATGACAGGAACAGCGAAGAACTGCGCGCTCATATGTGTGGATATGAGTAAACCTTCTTGATAAATCTCGCTGTGGCATACGGTTTGTGCACAGCATGGCAGAATAAAATGGAGATTAAAGGAACCCATAGTTTCCCAACGCCGGAAGACAACCTGAATCAATGATAAATGAACATTGATTTGACCACCGAACGGCGAAGAGAACGACTTTGAAGAGATACTCGGAGTTGCTGCCTTCGGTCGTGTAGTGACGGGGGCAAGGCGGGTGAGGACAAGAGTTATGGTAAGCAGGATGAAGAGTGTTTGACGGTAAATGCCTTTGTGAACCCTTGCAGTGACTACTGCCGGAGAGTGTTATTCAAAGTTCTGTTCCCTTTCTTCCTCATCGTCGGGGGGTATCCAGTGAAAGCAAAGTCCAGCTCTACCATATCATTGTCTCCGTTCCAGGCTCATCAATGCCCCAGCTCTAACCGGAGTTTGATCCCGATCAATATCAGTCAAGCGCGGCGAGTACCTTTTGGGCGCTTGCCACTCTAGTGGGAACATGTCGTAACCACAACGCGTGCCAGTGGCTGGATTGCTTCTCTCCACCATCGTCCCTTCAGCTTCAGCAGCTAGGTGCTATGTCAATTCGCGAAATCGATAGAACGTCGACCCTGGATCAGGGAAAGGACAGTGCCACTGTACGCGAGGATGCAGAAGCCGAAGAACCAGGAATTGAGGGAGATGGGGAGCACGGGCAGACCCCAGCTGAGCAGGGGGTAGAGTCGGACAAGGAGGAGGAACAAGATAAAGCCCCCGCCGCTGCCCCACCAACTTTTGTTACTGCAGCCAATGCAAAGACGACTTTTGGGATGAAGAGATCGAACCCTACTGTTAAGAAAGGTGTGACAACTTTTCACAATCCTTTTCCTCTCGTATCTCACAAATTTCTAGGCAACGATTCCTACGACTATGAGCAAAAATACCCCGAGGATGCGCCCTTTGAAGAGACAGCCCCAGCGGCGAGGGTTTGGAGAACGTACGAAGATGAAAGTCGAAACCACGATGCAAACATGGTGGAGGAATCTCGTGATAATGTCGATGTACTACTCGTCTTTGTGAGTCTTGTCGTTGCGTTACTTTATTTCGTCACTCAGCCGTGTCGAAGGCGGGTCTTTTCTCGGCGGTCGTTACGACCTTTATCGCCCAGACATACCAGAATTTGAAGGCGGACTATGCCGCCATGTCAGCTTCTCTACTGTATGAATCGGTCCTCGTTCAACGTGCTATCGCCAACGGTTCCTCGGTCAACGCTATTGCCCCTTCTCCCCTCAATCCCACCATTGCTTTTGTTCCTGCTACCACGGACGTCTGGGTGAACGGACTCTGGTTCACCAGCCTGTTCCTAAGCCTGACGACTGCACTCGTCGCTGTTCTCGTGAAACAGTGGTTGCACCATTATGTTGCGCTCCCTTCCGGAACACCACGCCATCGCAGTTTTACTCGTCAGTTCCGATATGCCGGTTTTCAAAAGTGGCATGTTCAGGTCATCATAGGACTACTCCCCGTTCTTATGCATCTCGCTCTCGCCATATTTCTCAGCGGCTTAGTGATTTTCCTACATCCTCTTCGGGCGGCTCTGTCATGGATCATTTGTGGAGGAACGGCTACCGTCTATGCTGCGTATCTGTTGGCAGCCATCCTTCCCATTATTTTCCCTCAATGTCCCTACCGTACACCTCTTTGCGATCTTGTCTATGTTTCTCTTCGTCGTACCATCCCGCGAGTGACATGGTCGCCGAAGTACAAAATGAATTTCCTTTATTGGTACAGACAAAGAGATTTTAGGACCATGTTCCGCTATCTTCCCCGTGTACAAGCAAGAACTCCACAGTCGCTGACGACGATAGAGTCCGAGTGCGTGCAACAGAAGTCAACAGACTTGGCGGCTGAAGCAATGGACTGGCTCTTCTCAGTCTCTTCCAATCCCACCGTCCAAAGTATAGTCGTACAGGCCATTGGCGCACTGTCGATGGCCTCGGATGAAAAGCTTCTTGTACTGCGGGGAAGTAATATGGCAATGGATGATTTGCGGGACACTTTGATCGAGCAATGCGTCCAGAGGAAAGGTTCAAGTAAACTATCTGAGGAACCAGTGCCAGGCATGGAACCCAAACTCGGACGTTTGCTTCGCTTTTCTACTCGCAATCTCTCTTTCCATCCCTACATTGATATCCCCGACCATGATTCATTTGAGCTCACCGTCCCGATCCTATCTAGTGGGTATTCCTTGGTCAAGAGAGACGATTTTGTATCTGTCCCTGCTGCCTTTTTCATGAATTTTGCCCGTTCTTCAAAAACATTGCCACCACGTCAGTGGCATCGTTTTACGATAGCTCAATCAACGGATGTCTTTCGTCCCCTGGATCCTAAAAGGGATAATCATGCCGACACATTTCCACTTCATCTCTGCTCTGCCATCTTATGGTCATTCAACGCATCACTGAAGGGCGCCTTTGATCCTCCGTTGGTTCTTGATTTCAAGGACGCATTACCCTATTTTCTTGATAAAATCCACGACCACGTTTTCCGCATGTTTTCCAAATTCATTGAACATCCATATTCAGTGGATGAGCCATCGTCGGTCAAATCTCTGAGGGTACTTGCGGTGGCCATCAAATTCCTACTTCACAGACTTTCACTTCCCGACTATGACAAGTCTGATACCACCATTCTCGAGTCGTTGGATGTTGTGACTGAGCGCATCTGGGAATACACGTTCTCACCCCAAGAAGCTACTGCTGTCATGCCGGTGCTCGAGGATATCATTGCTCACTGTGTTGTTCCACCACTCAATATTGATTCTAATGAAGCTTGGGACTCGATGGCTCCGACGAGGAGGAGGTTGTGGTCTGTCACTATGTACGCCTATCAGACTTTGACTAGCATCGCCCCTTCTGCTAGTTCGTTGCCTGGTCTCCGATCAACGGTCGACCTCATGACAAGTCATTGGGACCAGACAGCCAGGTCTGAAAGCTACCCGTCCGTGGATGCATGCGAGGTGTTGACCTATCTCCTTGCGAAGCGCATTCCACTCGCATTTACGGTGTTCCGCGAAAAACAATGTCTGGAGTTTCTTGGAAACCATGTGTTTCTTGAAGCTTCGGTTCCTTTTGTTAGCGCGTACGTCGCAGGAATTTTCGCCATGCAGCGCGGATCGGATGTCGATGCAGCAACGCTTCAGCTGCACATTGAATATCTTCATCATCCACCCAATCTTTTTACTGTGTGCTCTATCTTGGCGATACATCGCATGGATGACCGGCTTCTTATCGATACAGACCGCATCAAGGCCCGGGATATAGACCGGATTGCGATTCATAAGGACATCACGACGCTGGTAAAGCTGCGTCCACGAGACGCTGCCTGGGATGAGTGTCGCAGGAAACTCCATGATCTGGAACAAAGCAATGGGGGTGACTTTTTCAGCAAACGGTCCGATGAATTTTACTGGGAGCCCGATGAAATTGAAGTCATAAAAGATAACATCAGATATGCGATACGTGTTCTTGATGACTTTTTCAATCGCAGAGCCATGGTGAGCTGAAATTCGTTTCCTTCGACGAGTTTTGCATTTCACTGACATTCAATCCAGGGCCGCTTCCACCGCTTTTTAGGATGGTGGCCTCGTCGAAAGCCGGATGACAAGCCGGACCAAGAGCAGGAGGTTTAGTTGATAAGGATGTCAACCCTTTCCCGATAAGGATACAGTAGTACATAGTTAGTGGTCATAAAAGGCTTTGTTCATCAAAGGCCTGGGAACTATGCTCATTTTATGCACCGCGGCCGGGCAATTATGGTTACCAACCGGTCTTCTTTCCATCTCGTCGTCGGTTCATTGTTTGCATACACTGTCCTAAATACTAGGCAAAGTATGTTTCACTTTATATTCGTTGCTGATACTTACATATTTGACGTATTTGACCCATCTGTACGCCCCAACAGCCCAGGATAGCGTCAATAGCCTGCATCCATCGTATAAGCGCTCGAACAACGCTGCACGTCCGCATCGTTGACTCGCAAGGCTGGATCTCGACGGCCAGCACCGACCCCGCTGATATCTTCGCAGTCGGTCTCTTGCATACGGATCGATCCCGATTCCCAATCGCAACAGATAGCGGCATTCCAACCACGAAACAGCCCTGAACACACCGTAGGATTGGCAATCGGACACTATCTGGGGTTGTGGGCCTAAAATGAAAATCGAGCGCTATGCTGTCTTCAATATTTCACCTGTACTTTCAAGCTTCGCCCTTCGACCCAGACCCATTGATTTTTCTCGATTAGTGCCCACTTGGACATGCCCAGGAAGAACGAGGGAGTAGCGGCCTCAAGGCCTCAACAGCCGACGGCGGCGGCGGCAATGCAGTCATTGTTGGGAACGACTCTATCTCCGGATTTCCTCAAATAGACATCGCCACTACTACCAACACGACGGCTGGAGTCATGCAAGCTGCAACGGCCACGCTACGCAGATTGGAGGGTTCCCTGTGGACCCCTGCCCCGGGTACCAGGCTTTATATACAGATACGAGTTCCGCGAGTATAATAAAGCGGCTTGCCAGGCTAGTCGGGAGGCCATAATAAGTGCGATGTTATTAACATTGTATTAACACAGGTTAATAACACATGTTAATAAGTGGTCGCCAAAAGTACTAGTGTTAAGTTTTGGAAGGCAGCTGGAGCAAGCTCAAAATCGATATATTACTACATGGTCTTAGTCATGTAAAATCGCGGTTGTGAAAATATTGTAATAGGCCCATTGCAAGGCCTCTGACGTACCATTATTTTGTATTTTGCCGTTAAGCTGCCTCGCAGTCTGTCGTACTCAATGGGCTCGTCAACTGGACTTGATGGGTAATCCGAATTGACATCGATCAGGATGTTATTAACATTGACAATCCCGTTAAACGTTAGCAACCTCGCTCTATTGGCGGAACGTATGCGCGATAATGTGTAAGATTTTTCAAAAGAAACAGGTGGGGTATTTCGAATTGAAAAGCATAGGATCCTTTCCCTAGATTTTCAGCAGTGCATTATGTCGTCACGAGTTCCGACTCGGATCCTTCACTGTTCAGCAACTCCTCCTTGTCATCCAGTTCCTTCTCCTTCTGCCGCAACCACGCCAAATCCGTATATAAGCGATGCGAATCCACAGCCACCACCTTCAAACCAGGGCAGGCATCTTTCATCTTTTTGACAAAATTGAGTTGTTCTCTCTCCGAGCATCGAGACGTTGTATGGAACTGCTCCAAATTTGGGATCAAGGCCGCTGCGGTGGGAATTCCGACGGTACGGATCACCTCCTGATCATCTAAGGAGATCGAAAAGTCCGTAATCCCTGTAAGCAGCTCTTCTGCCCTCTTCACATCACTTCTACGACGACGAAACTTGAACTGCAGCCATTCATTCAAGTCTTCGAGGCGGAGGCGGAGGTGACGAACTGTAGGGATATGGGATATCTGAAAAAGTGCATCCTGCATTTCTGTGACATCTCCATCCGTAATATCGACCCGTTCGAGGAAAGGAAATACTTTCGGAGAGGAAAGTAGCCAATGAATGGCAGTTGCTGTACCAGTGATACTCGACAATGACAGGCGAGTCGCGGGTTTGAACGACGTCTCCAAACCTCGCTTTGACTCCTTAAGACGCTTGGGTGTGATCCTTGATAAAGGATTCCAAGTTCTAGTGTCGAGCGATTTAATGCGTGGGTGGCTTTTGAGAAAGGCCGTAACAACGGTGAAACTGACTCTGCAGCCCAAGAGTGTTACTATCTGAAGGCTGCTGAGGGTAGTCTCGGTGATTTGATTTAGGGTTTTATTAGGAAAGTGACAAAGAGTCAACACCCTCACAGGCGACTCTTTCATAGACTGCAGCATCCAAGCCATATACTGCGTCGGATGCACAGTCAGGGTAACTGTTGACAGTTGGGTAAGGCATGACAGGCCAAGCCCTATGCGTGCAGGCACGCCTGTTACGATGGTTGCACCCGGACCCGGATGCGATTCATGCGTGTCTATCGTGGTGCACCTGAGTTTGCTGAGATCCTTGAAGAAAGCAACGTGCTTCTCCGTTGGCGGCTTTGGCCAATACATGCCCATAAAAGAGACGTGAAAGTCCGTTTCCATAGCCTTGAGAATGGCGAGAGATCGCTGGACCTCATTCATCTCCTTGCTAAAATTGTCGGAAAAATTGCAATAGATAGAGGACAGACGCGGTTTGTGAATAAACGACAAGCGAAGTATTCGGAAAGAGAAGGGTCGATCGCCATCGTTCCTACTGAAATTTCGGTAGGAAACTCGGCCAAAATGATGTACCATGGTGAATTCATTCAGTCTGCGACACGTTGTAGCTAGAGCGGTGGTGGTTTCAACTGAGGGAGGCAGTTCAGTAAGGATTTCATGTAGGAGTTCGTTTGGAAGGTCGAATAAAGTCGTCGATGGTCGAGATGGAGACGGTGAGCGCTGCGGAGACAGACTGGCAAGCCTCTTCCGTTTGCTACGGCCTTTTCGTGCACGGGCATCTTGGGTAGAGGTGCCACAGTCTGATGAACGCGTTGTACTCCGCGTCGAGACAACCATGATATCTGGAAGATACTGTCAGCTGCTAGAAACTAGAGAAAGGCATGAACTTACCGACGCCGCTTGCCTTGATGCTGTTGAGTTCAACGTCAGATATAGGAGCGAAGAGGCCCCGGGAAGCTCCTGAACAGTTTTGTTCGGCAAATTTTGTGCCGGGCCAAGCTATAAGCAGAGTGTAGTGGCGCGCTTTGTTTTGATCTAGTTGTACAATAGTCGCTCGCCGCGCAGACCTCGTAATTTCGCGACCCTCCCACCTGCACCCTCGATATTGGATATTTGTTCGGGTTCGTTTGTCTGTCGCTTCACGCATCTCGCTGTCGGCCAGTCGAGAACTTCCCGAACACTTGGTCACCCTTCCCGACTTTCCTCACTTTCGGAAGTCGTCTCCTTCACAAGCGGGATACTCACCCCCAAACCCCCCCAAGATACTTTGTATCTTGGTTCTCTCTCTCTCAGATCACACTCCAGTTGATTCTAGCGGTCTCAGTAGGGTTGAGCAAAAAAGTACCACTTTTTTACAAAAACAGTTTTTTACTCAGAGACCCAGATTTTCGTTAGTTAATTACAAAGTCACGTGTATGCCCAGGGGCCTAGGAAAGGCATGGATGGTAGCCCGGAAGTATATATCTTGTACCCATGAGCAAGGCATGAACGCCGGAGCACTCTGTAGCAAGGGATACACCTTTTTCACCACCTTCCGGCATGTCGTGCCGATCTCGCGACAGCGACGGAAATTTTCTGGTCATCCGCCAAATTAGTCACGTGACACGTTATTTACATGTAAATTATTTATGGGCACCGGCAACTCCCGGTTCTAGATCGTGAGCTGAGTAAGCGTCTTTTTGGGCCTTCCGGCGGCAAATCCCTTCCGTATTCGTCTCTGACCCTCCGAAGGATCTTCGAAGGTCCTGTAAAGTGTATATCCCACGGTTATATGTTAAATAGTGTTTTATAGAACGGTAATCACTGTAATAATCATCTACCATGGTTAATATACATGGCTTGCTTGTAGCTACTGTCTCTCTCAGCCAAAGCCAAGAGAACAGGGCTACTGTATATTTTGTCATGTCTCTTTGTCCGGACTGTCCCAAAGTGACTATATAGCAATTTACATTATTTTCCACCTAAAATGGTGTATTTGGGAACAATCAATCACCGTAAGCTGTGACAAAATTGGTGCGATGCGACTATTTGTACTTATTTATAGTGTAAACTTGTTCATCCAAATGCACCTGGTACAGGCTTCCACAGACCTCGTATCACTTCGAAAAAATTACAGAATATCATTTAAAAATAAACTACATGTATTCTTCGGAGCACTTTTAAAAAAAAAGCATTTTAAATGCTATAAATGCAATGAAACTATGGTAAACTGGGGTCTAAAAAATAAATTGCCTCGAAGAAAACATGTAAAATTATGTCCTGAGTAAAATGTTCCTGCAAAAGTACTCGTGAATCTTCTTCCTTCGACCTGCAGAAGGTGCATCCATGAAACTCACATATTTTGGGCTCTGATCGAGATCGCTCGGAGCGCGAATTTTGGCGGGAGTTGCCGGTACCCAAATTTAGTAAATTACCTGCAAAAAACGGCTCACCAAGATGCCGATGTAATTTACCTGCAAGAAAGTCTGGACGGAGTTTTTTGCGCAACCCTAGGTCTCAGTCACGTATGCACGTGGTCTTAGCTTGGTAGCCAATTTTGGCCCTCAAATATGCAATGATTTAGGGCTAAGGTTTTCCCTGACGGCCCTCCGGGAGGTGAAATTATAAGTTTGCGCCAGATCTTCTAATAATGATATGCAGGGCACCAAAATCAGGGAGTACCTACGCGGAAGCAGACTTGTCCCTCAAAGCTCTTGAATTTCTCCAGTGGACGCGTCCTGGGCTCCTCCCTTCGCCAGCCGCATTTCCAGGGTCTGTTGAAGGTCGCCGGCGGGGTTGCTCGATCTCTACTTTGTAGTAGCATCAAGTCAGGAAAATGTTCGAACAGTGGATGGGGGACGTTTGGCTATAACATGAGTTGGGATTGACGACTGCATGGCGCGTCGTCACTCATAAGAAGAGAATTTAAGAGGGTCTGAGTCTCTGTACCCGCCGTCTTGGAGAAGATTTCGGTAAATATTAGAAACATGAATACAAGGTATCTTGAAGAACGTGAACGCACGATTGCGGCACACATTCCGAGTATGCAGATGTAGAGGGAAACTATGAAACGCCGCTATTCGTCGAAGGGAAACAAAGCGCATTCTCTTCCGCACACGCCTCTTCGTCGTCCTCATTCCAATCGCTCACCGTATCCCACTCGTTCTCAAACTCGATATCCAAGCTCAGCTCAAACTCCCCATCACCCTTCTCTGTGAACGGCATGAACGACGTCAACTGCTGAGTCGACGGGTTGTGTGATATTGGCTGCACCCACCGACGCTCTCGGAGCCGTTTGTGCCGTTCTCGGTCTTCTTCTATTCTTTTGAATATTTCTTGTCTTGGGAGGTGCGCGCGGTGGGTGCTGCTGCTCTCTCCTGGGTTATTTTCGCGGGCGCTAATATTGGACAAGGCTTCGTCGATTATTTCGGGGTCGATGACACGTTTGGTCTTCCAGCTTTCGAGGATCTGAAGCGGAGGTAAGAATTCGGGAACCTTAAATGGCGGGAAGCGTAGAAATGTTATGTCTCGGTGCAGAAATATTCAATAGTTCTTTTTCAGCACCCGAGGAAAGGCAAGATTTAGTATGTAAGATTGCAGACTGACCTGGCGTGTGCTGATGAGATTCGGAAGACCCTCCCTTCCCGAAGGTACAACACATTCGACGATCTTGCCTAAATCGCGGGCGACATAGTCTACGTATTGGTTGCTTTCGGGTCTGTTTGACCGTACGACCTTTGCATGGGATTTGACAAGCAGAGACATTTCGCAGAGAGAGTCAAGGAAGTATAAGGTGTTTATCCTTGAGTTTATTGAGCCCTGTCAAGCAGTTAGAGGAGAAATATGTTATCCTGTGCATGTAAATACCTTTTGGCATTCCTCGACGATACAATCCCAGAGATCCTCTCCGCATGGTGCAAAGTATTTCACAGCAAACGCCACTGCTTTGTGGATTGACTGTTGAGTACTGAATTGAGCGACGTTGAGAGGAAACACGAAGGGGTAAAACGGGAGTACATACGCATTCAAACGACGCAACAGGGCTAAGAACTGGATCCTGACTTCGAAGGGATCCATGATGATAGTAAGAGTAAGAGTGGCAATTTAGGGTTAGGGTTCGCCGAGCTTGTTGCCTTTTGCCTCCACGTCCTCCTGAAAAGTTACCTTCATGTACTGAAGGCAAAGGTAGATGTCTCCAAATGCTGTATTCCTGCAGAGTAAAGCTGATTTACGCTGGCAGGTACGCGTGCAGGGCTATCTATACGTGTAGAAGCACCGGAGCCGACTTAGAGTGCGATATCAGTGCATTTACTTACTAGCTAGAGAGACGTCGCTGCCAGGTGAGTATCCTGTATTTCTTATTTCCTGGGATCCTGCTGAATATATGGGCCAGACTTGCTGTCGTAATATGGAATCAGCACCCGCCCTTCACCGACGCAAATCAAGCAACCCCGACGACGACGAGAGCACCCTCGTAGCTGAGCAGTCGACGCCGCCAGCGACACCGCCGAGGATGGTACCGTCCATTATCGTCCCGCCACCGCCGCCTCGCAATCGAGTCCAGTCGACGCCAAATTTCGAACCAAAACTCGCCTCTGCCGGCCCGTTTCGAACAGTGTTCAACGTTCCACGTACTCCACCAGGGACGAACGGCGCAACGCTCTCTCCTTCTCGCTCTACATTTCCTTCCAGCCATGCTCGAACACGTTCAATATCGACGCCATACTCCCCGCCGCTCCCTTCGCCACTGTCCTTTTCCTTCCCTGGCAACTCACTGACCATACCGACATCCCAGTCGGCACCTACCGCATTGACCTCCCCCAATGAAACTTCACCAAAACAGAGCCGTCGGCATTCCCGAATTCACTCCCGCAACCTCTCCGTTTTCTTCCCGCGGCCCGGGTCTCTTCCAGAAGCCACCATTTCCGAGGACGGCTCGCAGGAGGTTGAAGCAGCTGGCGGTATTGAAGTGCCAGTGTCTTCGATTCCCTCAGCCGATCCCAGCGTGAGCATGCGACCTCCCCTTACTCCTCTTGGCGCCGGATTCACGTTCGGTGGACGTCCGCCTTCTTCAGCAGGCATTCCAATGCCACCGCTCATGTCCAAGTCATCCTCGTCCACATCCTCTTCAAGACGGGGTCACCATCACAAACACTCCCTCTCTCACAATTTTTTCTCTTTCTTGGAGCCCGGCTCCCAGATCAGGCCTGAGGACCTGCATACCTTGCCTACACCCTCGCCTGTTTCGCAGTGGACGCCAGTGTCGCCTATACCGACCTCTGCTTCATCTACAAGTCACACTCACGACGACGAAGACCTAGAGCCGAGTGTGCCTATGGGTGCCATATCCTTGACATTCGCGCAATTCATCTTGGGCGCATGGTTGTGGGTATGCGGTCAACAAATAGGCTCTCTAGGGTGCACGGGTCTCGGATATTGGGTCGTGTTTGATGCGTTTGGGCTTGGTTTAGGGAGTGTCCTTCCTGGCTGGCTGGGTAATGGAACTCGGAAAAAGGAGAGGATACGACGACCATATGGGTCAGTATAACACCTCTATTCTCCCTGTAGTGATGCTGACAGTGACGCAGGAATGCGCGGATAGAAACCGTACTCATGTTCGCCCAGTCCGTGTATCTGATGTTTTCTTCGGTGTATGTCTGCAAAGAGACCGTCGAACACGTCTTGTTGAGCATGGGAGGCGGAGACGGGCACCACCACCACCATGGGGATGAGGAGACTGGATTCGGGTACGTCTATCTCATATTTTGAGATTGCTCTCTAACGGAACCCAGGATTGAGTTCCCTGTCATCTCAATACTACTTTCTATCTGCTCGATAGTAGCATCTGCATTCTTTTTCAACAATCACGACAAGTTGGTCACCGGTACGATATCTGTACATTCGCACTCTGCAAAACTTGTTTGACCGCAGTAATTTTCAGTGACCGGAAACCGGATACCATCGCTTGGCGCATATATTCGTTCGTTATCTACTACTCACCACGTACGCGATCTCCCGCCTACATCTCCCTCCGCGATCATACTCTCCAATCCTTACATTTCGAGCTCTCTCTTATTCGCACTGTGTATTCTTTTCGTCTCCTTCCTCATTCCCTCGTAAGTGAAATTTCTTCTCATTGTGCGCCTATCTAATGTTTAATCTGATCTAGATCCCAACACCAAGCTTGCGACCTCGTAATCGCGACCCTGATAACCGTGGTGACCTTCAACGTCTCCTACAGCGCGTCCGTCATACTAGGAGCTGTGCTCCTTCAGACGTCACCTCCCCGGGGCTCCGCTGGCGGGCGGATGGAGGCGTTTTTACGCGCAATGCGCGAGGTCGAGCGACATCCCCAAGTGCTCCACCTCCCCGCCCCACATATATGGCAGCTCACACCGACGTCCAAGGGTGGAACGCTCGTGGTGACGATGGAGCTCCATGTGCGGCCGGATTTGGGTGACAATGAGGTGCTATCACTGACTAAATGGACTTGGGAACGATGTACGAATGCGCTGGGCGGCGAGAGGGAGGTGACTGTGGGAGTCGTTAGAGGGTGATGAGGGGTTATCTTGGGTATCGTTATAAGTTAATAATCACTATACTGCTCAATGGATTTGGATGCTCATTCCGGGCCGGCCCGATGAGTTTAGAGTGGTGACTCGAGCAGTGAGGATCTGTTCTTTTCTTGTTTTCCGGACTTTGGCCTTGATTGATTAACGTAGAACGCGTAACGGATTTTCGTTGCGACGCCCTGATTGAAATTCGGATGTTTCATTGAACCGCCATAAAACGCCAAAATTCGGAATTCTTACTCTATGACTTACGCCCTGCTCCTGCCTCCGAATCCCTGATTTAAAAAAACTGTTGACCTTCAAATATCCGACAGCCTCCTGTGACAAATCTTTCCTATGGTCGAACATCGGAGAGTGAAGGGGAATTCCAAGTCCAAGGTTCTAGGCATGGTATGTGATCTCAAGATTACATCGCCCCCCGGCGAATCAGACGTTGGTACGTTTGCATCTTCCTTCACTAGAGAACAGTCCATTGATTTTGGTTTAGTAAACAAAAAAAATTGCCGAGAGGGTTGTAAATTTTCAAGACCTGGGCGCTCTAATATCGTCGCGCCTATCATCTCGGGGACAACGGCCTCTTTTCCTCGCGTTCATGGAAGAAATCCACCGCCTCGCCACTAGGTTCTCGACATAAGTAGCGAATGCTTCTAATTCCCGTCTTTTTCTGAGGCCTTGAGGTTTACCTCACAAGTCGAGAATGAAAACATGCACGCACACGACCCCCTTGAATTCAAGGACTTGGGAACCGGACCTTCTTACGCCGTTATTCGGTAATTAACACGCACCACTCATTTCCCGGGCTTGAATCTTTGTCGCTAAAGTCACTCGGACATATTCTTCCCCACAAAGCAACGCTTCGAAAGCTGGAGATCTCCAACTGTCGGATGGTGGAGGTAGGTAATATTCTTGATAATAGATATGAACACACTGCGCGACATACGCGTGGCCCGGACTGAAAGTTCCCTGTGATTCCCAACCGTTCCGTCGGTTCGAAACAGCCTTGAAAGTTGGAATGTCTCCTACGTCTCTGGGGACTGTGAGGGCATGTGCAATTGCTTCGTTGAAGAATGATTAATAAATCTTGTTCAAAGGGGGACCCCAAATTCTCAAGAAGACACCTGCAACTTTGTTGTTGAGGTGAGGCTTCTTTGAGTGGGCAACGTTCAAGCTGTCGAGCCTTCTTGGTAGATGAATGTTTTACGAACCAACACGACCTCCGAGTCCTTATGAACAGAGCGTGGTTACACCGTGGTTCTTGCTAAATAATACTTCTCCGTGTGTGTCGTAATGCTAGTGTTGTGATTCGCTGGAGTATAGTAAGCGCAGCTACCTTGCATGATCATCACCGCCTAAGTAAAGAACAATTTACAAGGTGTCTGCAAACATGAGCGACTTCAAGTTTTCACTTGTGAGATGGCGTGAGATTGGAAGTTAAGCAGTCAATTGGCTCCGAGGCTGAGTTTAACACAATAATAGTTCCTTGAATTCGCCGCCTACGCCGTCGACACGAACGCGCTGCGCCTTGGCGGTGGACCCAATTCGGAGGACCGTCTGTCGTGTTCCCGTTTTCGGCCGTTCTCACCCAGGTCCAGGCCCCGGAAAATATGTCTGGAGCGTTTCACCATCAATACGCTCTCATCTCATTGGCTGTTCCTACGGTCTAGACGATATCTAGTGGAGGGGCGACGTCTATTGGCTTTCCCGGCTGTCGTACAGACGCTCGCTTGGTTATAAAGCACCGTGTACCCCATCTACCACGACAGGCCAATCATGACGGACACCCTGAAACTCGACTCGCTGAATATTTCAGCACCGAAAGCCCAGGAAGACGGTCTGCAGACACCACATGCTGAAAAGGAGGAGGCCAAGTGCCCAGCTACTGGCGCCGTTGCTTCTGATACGGCCACCTGTCCAGTCACTGGCGCCTCCCTCCCTGAAGATCCTACAGCACAGGAAATCGACCCAGAGCTCTTACGGACTTCGATAAATGCACGGATGGCCTACCTGAAGGATTTCCTTGGTTTCGGAAAGCCCCAGCAGGACATACTCAATAAGACTAGCCCGTTAATATACGGCAGTATCCCCGAAGTCGTGGATGGGCTCTACTCAAAGCTGTTCGAGTTTGATGTCACGAAACAGGTGCGTGTGCTGAGCCAGCGTCGGCGTGATTGTTAGTTACTCATTACCGCTGATAGATCTTCATGGAACGGAATGAGGTTTGAATTTGCCTCCCCGTTTGAGTACCGGAGAGTCACTGACTTCTATCAGGGCTTTGACGGACCGCTACCAGCGAAATTAGAGGACCTTACCTTAGACAGCCCACAGCTCATATACCGAAAGGTATGCTCGCCTATTGAGATCCCAATGCCGCTCACGCAGAACTCTTGGCCAGATTTTCATGAAAGCCTGGGCCCGACGAATCATCACCGCTGACTACTCCTCGCCAAAGACTTGGGCATACCTCGACAAAGTTGGTATTATGCACACTGGTGTCAAGAGTTTCAAGCACAGGGCACATGCACCCCCGCTGATTGTACCTTGTAAGTAGGCTCCCTCTGCCCCTTCTGCTTTTCGTTTAACCGTAAAATGCATGCAGATAGAGATTGTGCATTGGCTCTTGGCTGGGTTTGCGACGTTCTGCAGACCGCTATCCTCCAATTACCCGACGATAAGCTGTCAATGCAGGAAAAGATCAATGCTATTAGCGCTATCACCAAGGTGCGCCTTTGTCTTTACCGCTCAAGTACCCCAGCTGAACCGCTTTAATAGGTGATATGGATTCAAAATGACCTCTTTGCACGACACTATATCAATGAATGAATGCTTCTCTTCACATTTGTTGTAGCCCTACTTCGTAATGATACCGACGCTAATTGTACACTAAATATATCCAATTTCAAGATCACCTCTTCTCCGCTCCACTCCACTACAAATAATTGAGTATAAAATGAAGAGAAAATAGTAGCATAACAATCTATCAATACAAGGTGATGCACATGGACAATGAAGAAGGGTATACGACGTACTGTACATATATTTTAGCAAAACAAGATTAAGATCCACATACAAAGAGAAAGGATGATGGACATTTAATATTTAATCCGTACCCATATCCTCCAGTCATCCAGAATTCACTATTGAGTTGAATAGAATTTATACTCCCCCACCGCTGAAGTCTGCCAGTACGATCCAGATGTGTTGGACTGCTCCGTACTCGGCTGCGGCGGCCAAGATTGCACCATGGGCTCTCCCTGATACTGCTGAGCATAGGAAGCCTGCCTGTCCAAACTAGGCTTCACATCACCCTCACGGCGCTCATACATCTCTTGCGCTTGCGAAGGAGGAATACCAATATTCACACCACCATCATTGGCAAAAGGCGAGGGGTACGTTGGCGAATCAAACGGTGTGGCTGCGTAATACTGCTGTGGTGCAACGATAGGAGATTGGACTGGTATTATGGGGGGACTGTGCGTCGGTGCATAGGTGGGCGTATGATCATGGGTTGAACCTGTCGTATAAGGAGAGCTTGCCGCCGAAAGAGGGCCGCTAGATGTCGTTACTGCTCCTCCAAAGGGGCTTGATGCGAGATACGGACTCTGTGCAGAGACATACGGCTCTCCAGGCTCGAAACGACTATCATTTTGATCGTAACCGGGGTGAGAATCGTAAGAACCTGCGCGGTCATATAACCCGGGAGCAAAGCTTGATCCTTGTGACTGAATTTGGAGAGGCTGCGATTGGGAAGGCTGCGGATATCCAGGCAGAGTGTATCGTCGAGGAACGTCTGGTCTCGATCCGTCTACGTTAGGATAAGGATAGTTTACGGTCGTGTTCTGTTGCTCAGTCCGGCGGGGAGTGAACGGCGGCAACGGAGGATCCTGGGATACAGTAGCCGACCTCGAACGTAATGCTTCAGACTCGAAGGGGGACGTAAGAGGAGCAAGCTGGTGTTGCGAAGACGACAGAGGTGGCTGATATGATGTGGGGGCAGGCATAGAAGACGCTAGCGGCGATGAAACGGGGGGATGGTGTTTATCAGCACCTGATGAAGGCGTAGCAGAGCTCAACGAAGACACAGAATCAAGCTTACGCCTGGTGAAAGGTGAACTACCTTCCTTCCCAGGTCTGATCCGAATACCGACCGCCGGATAACTTCTCTTCGCGTGCTTCTTCTTCTCATCCTTTCCGGCTTTCGACGGATCCATTGTTGCAGAAGGATTAGAGTTAGGTGACCGAAATGGTGGAAGAGGAAGCTCAGGCTCTCGTGGCGTAGGTTCAGGCGGTGGTTGCGGGGACAGTAAATCATTGAAAATTTCTGGATGTGGCTCTTCATCATCGTCCGCATACTCCGGGAAGACTTCCATATCTTGTCCTGCTTCTTCATCGCGTTCCTCTACAAGATCATGCTTCCTCTTCAACGAACCCGGCGATCCCAAGCCACAGCCCCGAACATGAATGGCCTTGACCTTCAACTCCTCCATGAGCTTGATCGCTTCGCCTTCATTGACGTCCTGACCGGAACCAAATCCACAACCTCCTCCAAACTGCGACGTTAGCCGACCATCCCTGAACACTTCCAAAGCGCAATCAATGTCTTCCAAAGCAGCACTAGCAAGCATAGCCATAGGCTGCTTGATGGCACTGTGCGCACAAACAACGGCAGCATCCAGCAGACAACGCGCGAAGGGGTAGAAATCAAACATCGCGGAGGACAATGATGATGGCCGGATGCCATTGAAGGATGACTTCTTCCATACCGAATGCAGGAAACTACATGCGCGCACGATACTATGGGCGGCGTTTACCGAGCCAAAGGACGCTTGGTGTGGAGCAGGGACCGTCTCAGACACGCTCGCGTGTTTCTTCAAGAACGGCATATACACTTTCATGATCAGACGGTGCGCAGTAATGGACACCTCGCAGCGCTGAGCGGCCAGGACGGGGTCAGGATCGGAGAGATCGAGATCAGTAATGTCCAAGCGATAGCAGGGCGTCAATTCATTCAACCATGAACGAATCTCCGACTCCATTGACGCAGCCTGGTCGATAGTATAGCCGTATCCGTTCTTCGAAGTGGAGGACGTCCCATGGCCATAACTGAAGCGGCTGTTGCTTCCCATGTCCGGCGCACATACCCGGCGCTGGATCGCTCGCACGAGCAAGGCAAGGCTAAAAGTTGGTTTGAGTATTAATAAAACAACCTTCTTTGATATCATCAGCAACACATACCGGCACTTGACATCGAAATATCTAAATCCATCCCTGTTGAAACCTGATCCTTGCGCTAGATCCTTGGGAATCGGGATTCGAGTCGAAACGGGCGAGAAGACCTTCTCATCAACATCTGCAACAGGAAGCTTGGTGTTGAAGTCATCGCCGATGAGCGGAGAATGACCCAACGCGTCCGACACGAAACTAAAAATTATTCCACATGAGCACGAAAGACCACGCGGAAAAAAAAGGAAGGTGACATACACATCATAGTAAAGAACGTCCCACCAGATTCGCCTTCTCATCTCAACGTCGAAGAGATTGGCAATGCCACGGATCGCAGAAGAAGCTCCGTCGACTTCGTTCCCTTTGTTCTTCAACTTCCTTGCCGATCCGGACAAATCATTCGAAGAGATGGGAATCTCTTGCGGGTCTCTCGCTAAACCCATCCTCCTTGCGATGTTCACCATCTTCCCAACCTATAGAACAATTAGAGTCAACAACAATTGACACAAGAGTAACTGGTATTATACCAGAGGAAAGACGATCCCCCCTACGCCACCGAAGTTCTTGACTCTGTCGTTCTGCTTCTCTCGTTCCCGCTCCCGCTTCCTCTTGTTGCCACCTTCACCACTTCGTCCAGCTGCTGTTCCGGCAGAGTCCACTAGAGCTGGGCCCAGACCACCCTTTACCAGAAAGATTACCTGAAACAGACAGGCCACCAAGTAATCCAAACCATAATCATCTGACTTGACTTTGACCTTGGTACCTGAAGCAGCGGGCGCCGAAACCTGGACCAGAGACCCTTCGTAGACAGATAGAGCCTGAACACTGACTCTGTACCAGTATTCAGGATCTGAACAGTTTGCGACTGCACGGGCAGAGTCCACTTGCATGACATCCGGGTTATCGAGTTCGCGTGAGCTCTCCAGCGTCCCTAGTGCAAGGGCCGCACAGAGCGCCCCAAAGAAAGGTACACTCTCTCCGATAATCGGTTGTGCATCATTGGGATCGTCGGGTGCAGTGGCGTTAGAAGGCGGAGTGCCAGGAAGAGAGTTATCAGCCCTCGCTCCAAAGTAAACCGTCTGCTTTCCGCCTCGGTTTCTGTTCTTGTCTCGGTCGCGATCTCTTTGGGAATTCTCCGAAGGGGCCGACCGAGACGCTGTTGCTATCATACGCGAGGCGCGCGCACGGAAATGTTTCCAGTTCGTGGATGGATAAGTATGGGAGGTGGATTGTTCGGCTAATTGGAGGAGGGATTGTAGAGTATGAGAGACCGTCGCTGATGGGATGGATGGAGGAAGAAGCCCGAGGAGTCCTATTGTCACTCGAGGTTTTTGATTAGGTGAGTGCGGTAGGACTTCGGGCGATGTTGAACCGGTGAACGGGGGAAGAGAGGGCATTTCGTTCAAATTTCGTGAAGGCGTTGCATAATATAAGTTGAGGGGCGGCAGCGGCTGCGCAATTCTAGATTGCGTTTGCTGAGGGAAAGGCAACGACGACTCTGAGAGATTGCAGGGCATAGAAGATGATGTTGTGCGATCGCCGAGGCTTTGGTCGGGTATATCCTGCTGAGATGCGACCTCGCCAGAAGCGCCCTCGGCTTTGATACGATTGGACCCGGTACTCATCGAGGGTGCCGTGCCTTTAAGAGAAAGGTGTGAATCAGTCAGATCGAGGTGGTCGAGCCATACGGTGGACAAGTCCTCGAAGGGAAGGGCCAGCGACGTGTAGGGAGTAGACACAGGCTGCTGAGGCGCTATAGGAAGGGATGTTGATGTAGGCACCGGAATGCTTGATACTGCTGATGGTGGCGGCGGCGGCGCCCAATTTGACGTAGGAAACGAGGAATTGAACTGGCCCGAGGTCAACTGTGCCAATAATGATTCCACTTGAATAAGTCGGTTATTTAGGGAATGTAGGTCTCTAGATGGGTGTCAACGCGATGAGATGGACTGGTAACGATGAGATACACTGAGACGTACACTTTCTCGGCAGCAGCTGGTGAATATATGCATCTAGCGACGGTGTCGCGTTTGGTACAACTCCCACAAGGATTTCTCCTGTCGCATTTCAGTTTGAGGCGCTTGCACTGAGGAAATGCTAGGTGAACAGAGAATGCAGTGTACGAAATAAAGTAAGTACCTCAGCGCAGACGACAGTGATACGGGAGCGGACTTGACTGGACGACAGAGTCAGCAGGACACGGCGACGGCGAGCACGATACTTACGGAGCGGTCGTCGCTGTGCTCGACGACGAGAGGGGCTGGGGCTGCTCAGCGTCCATGGGAATGGTGGTCAGAGGGAAAGGGGAGTTCGGGTAGGCCAAGACAGGGATCTTTTACATGACCGCATTTGGCAGGTTGCACAGGGCAATGACCACACGGTGGTTCGCCCGCCCTGGTCACTCAATCACTCAATTCTTACTCCTTTTCCTTCCCGGAAGAATTAAACAACCAGACGTTGAATATTTTCTAATGACTCTTCACAGTGAAGATAGGCTTCTCAGGCTGCAATACATGCCCTTCGAGCCCTACGTTGGAAGGGGGCAGCTGAACCAGTTTGGATATTTTTTGCATTGGCTCATTGTTGACCAATGTCTCCGATCAAAATGATATGCCTCTTGTCTGTCTTCCCTCGATATACCTTTTCCGCGACACATTGGACTTTCTCGACTTTTACTTACTTTTTTTCCCTCTTTGCTTGGTGTCTATCTGCCACAAACTGGATCACGTCTATTAGACGTTCGGTACCGACCAGAGTGTTCCTTATCGCCCTATAAACGTATAAGAACGTATTTCATATCTGATTCGCGACGGAACCAATTGCCTGCCACTCGTGAATTTGCGGGGTTCCTCCGATAGGTTGGAAGCATATCCACCTCTCTGTTCTCTCTTGTGCTCACTAGCTCGTTTCAGTATTTACAGCGATGGTAGCGTGCTCTTATCTCAGCCAGTTACACCCCCCGCTGCTCCGTGTAGTTATTCTCCAAGCGTTTGACACCGGCCCTTTGTTCCGGGTTACATTCTCACGAATCTCAACTTTCCGTACCTCTGTATGGCCTTCGGCGTTCGAGAGCCCAAGCAAGGCACGCAAATAACTTTCGCGGCTCATATCTCAATATTGACTCAGCAGATCTCTCTTGTCTGAAGTACATATGGTTAACAGTCCCCCAATCTGCTCATTTCATATATTTCAGGTCACCGCTGTTCGTTTCAAGCCTTCTTCAGACGTGTTCTTTTTTTGTTTCTTTTTGCGATTTCGACAAGCCCGAGGCATAGTAACAGTCCGTCCCCAAACAATTCCACGGATCTTAACATCGGCTACGGCGACGCATGCGATCTGTATCAAGTCTTCCCGAGCCTATGAACCTTCTAGGCCCTACACTGACACTGTGATAGACTCGTATAAATCCCACGGCTCGTGGGTGCTAACTGCGGTGTAGTACTTAGTGGTGTAGTACGCTGCTCGTCTGTTTTCCCATCTACCCCACATGCTGTGAACTTTATACCTTGTCGAATTCTCAAATGCATCCTTACTTACCAATTCCTGTCAGGGTCACTACTGCACCGAAATATTCGTTTGGCAACTACTATTAGCTGTACATGCGCCCAAAAAGCTAGAGTCGTCTGAAGAAAGTTTAGCTTTAGGTCGATTTTTAATCACCGTACCGCACAAGCTCTCGACCTCTGACTGAATACACTTTTGAGCCGCAGTATCTTTCGGCCCGCTCGCGAGTACACCCACATCCAGGGTGGGTCAAATGTGTCAATTCATACATCAAATTTCGAAGCTATCGTGATTCAAGGTAGCGCCCACGAGGAAAGTACCACTTCGAACTCATCATTCGACTTGGTTCAGATCAACCAGATGACTGTGTCATTCTGCGGTGAGTAACTTCCTCCAACTTGAGCTCGCAGTTCTATATCAATTGGCGTCTATTGAAACTCTATTGAAATAGTTCTATGAATTCAAAGCATCGCCTCGTATATCGTTGTCGCGGCTGCTCATTCATGCGGCACTATGTATACAACCTCGGCATCGGTTGTTAGACTTTAAACCGTATCTACACGTGTTGCGCAGGGATGCAGGGACATGTAGTTTTCACGCGGTCGCGTGACTAGCGTCGAGTTCAACACTGGAGTCTGCGACAGTGTGACGTCCGGCAACGTCAACGGTCAGAACGAAACTCTTCCGTTTACCACGTCCCACACGTCCCGTCTCTATCGGGACCGTTTCTACCGGGAACCTCTTCGACTATTTTGAGTCGGCGTAAGTTGGAAGGCGTTCAGTCTGACGTTTGTTTGTTTGTTTGTTTGTTTACAGCTCCAGTTAGCTGCTACAATCAGACCACGGAATAACGTCCTTGATGCCTTGACAATGGCCAACTAATCAATTTCATGACCCGCCCTACACTTATCCAAGATGAGCTTCAGCCTGGTTATCAGCACAATACCATCACGCGTTATCGACGAACTGTTCCTGTCATCATTACCGCCTATCGCATGGAACGCTCTATCAAGGCCCTGATACCTCTCCGTCGTTCTCGCTGCCTGACTGCTTCGCTCCATCAGTACCTCTGCCCGAAGCTGAAACCCGAGCGTGATACTAATCAATTGACCACATCCCCGGAAGATATTTCCGAACAGGTCAACGTACCGTTTGTTCGGGCACGTTACTCTATCAGGAAACTCCAGTTGTCTTGTCCTTGCCAAGCTCGAAGGGTTCGTTCAATGAACAGGGCAGTCGACGCACTAGTGCAGTTCTCAGGACTAGACCGAGGGGCCTTCCACTCCTGATCCTGCACCTCTACGTACATGATATGGACGTGCCTGTAACCTCCGTGAGCTCGCACAACAAACGATTTATTCGTCGAATAAGTAACTTGGATTTCTGCGTAGTCCATAAAAGCACAGTATCGAAACTGTTTCATCATGCGCGTCGTAAGGCTCGCATCCTTTTTCCCAGACTCCCTATGACTGTATGGAAGTCGAAGGTTCTTTCTCGTACCCTTTCCAGTTGTATGGATTCCAGAAGAAATATGGTCTGCTGTTCTTCATACAACATCTAATATAGTACGAGCATGAGAATGCGCTCCAGCCAGCCTCCAGCGGACTAGATCGACTTGATTTCTATCACAGAAGAGCAGCGAAAATTCTCTCGAATTCTTTCCTTCAATTCGGCGTAAGTTATCCTCGCAATACTATACTTGCTAAAAGAACATATGCTAACGAAGTGGTAACAAGAACAAATAACGCGATCGCGAAGAACTCGAACTGAGGTCATTCGTCTTCCACCTATCACGCCCTTCACACACAGCCTAGACATGTCTACGCCAGAACTCCCTCTGTATATCCGTATGCTTGCTTGTCTGATTTCTATCGTGGGATATGCAACGGCAAGCACCTTTTTTACATAAACTAATCTCGACAGCAAATTGAATATTTTGAATCTCTAACTGCAGAGCCTTCTGTCGGTCCTCATCGTTCAGATCTTCCCGGCTTGCAAGGCCGATTATCCGGTATATTACTCAGACCTGCCTAGCCATCATCCCGAACGACGACTCAATCATCCCGTGTTGGTACCTACGTCTGACTCAAAACAAGATACCGACGCCATCCCAGGCCCTCAAAAAGCCAAACCTTGTTCGCAGTTCCCTTTTCGTCCATATCGCTCATGGCCATATTGCTTTCCAAAGATTCCGACCTGCCCGAGTTTACCGATCCTTTCAAAGCAAGACGAAACCTGGTCGTGGTCCCTCTCCGCTCGGTCACTTTGCCCCAGTTCATTCCTCGCTGTCCTTCTTCTCCGCAAATTGTGAATGTGGCACCCCGGGCGGTGCTGATTCCTGACATCGTCGTGCGCATTCCTGAAGAAGGACCCAACGGTATTGATGTGCTTCCTCAATCTACGACTCGCGTTTCATCGACGGCCCAAACGCTTCTTGGTACGAAGAATCCGTTGCATACGGTGTTTTACAAACGATGGTAAAGGAATTAGGATCGCTTCAGTTGGTTTAGAATTTGTTGTCATACCGTTACGTTTTATCGCCACAACTAGAATACACCGCTTTCATTCGATCTTGACTCTCTAAAAGCGCACCTAGAAACATATTTATAGACATAATTTCGTCGTCCCTGCAAAGAACGAGTAATAGTCTCTAAGACCTCTAAGATCCGTCTAGTCTTCCCCGTCACAGAAGATAACGCCCATACAATCCATAGCCAAGCCGCCACAATTTGCAGGGTCAGTGCAAGCTTGCTTCGGCATTGCGGTTACTTCATGCCACAAGGTCAGTGACAGATGAATGATTCACAGGCTGGAATGGGCGAGACGTTACTCCATTATACGTTTCGCCTCCCGAGCCTCTGAAACATAGTCCTTCATAAGCCCAACAACTTTCGACAAGTTCTGACTGAACTTTGCCGAAGTGGGAATCACATCGAGCCTACGCCTTGTCCCTGGTATGGTCATATGCATCCTGACGTATTCTTCCAACTGCCGGAGCTTCTCGCGCGCCTGTTCCACAAGAATGGGGTCTCCATCACCTCCCAGGAGATCGGCCTTGTTGGCGATGACTAGGCGTGCTTTAGCACTCATACCCGGCTGATACTGCTCCAGTTCGTCACACAATACACCCAGCTCGGTCCAGGGTTCAGGGCCAGCCAGGTCAACGACGTAGACGAGCGCCAGTGCACGTTCCATTGATCTTAAAAACGTGTGCCCCAAGCCTATATTGTCTGAAGCACCTGAAATAAGCCCGGGATTGTCGGCGATGGTGAAACGGAAAGTTTCGAACAAGTCAAAATGACGGCCGGTGCCAGAGGTGAGTTGGTTCCGGGTCAAGGCGTGGGCGTATTCGCCTCGCCGGTGCTTTTCTTGCTCGAGCTGCTCCTCTGTTAGTGTCTCATCGTGGACAAGCCCGGTGGAGAGTCCGCCCTCGAAGCTACCATCGTCACCAACGCGAACGACGCCGACGATGGGATTAAGAGTGGTAAATTCATATCCAGCGATCTCGGTTCTTGCTCGGCCTCCAGTGAAAGCACGTAGAAGCGTGCTTTTACCTGCGTTGGGCATCCCGACGAGCCCCACATCTGCAAGGATCTTGAGTTCCAGTGCTAACGTTACCCTCTCGCCCTCGTGACCTCTAGAAGCGAACTTGGGTGACCTGTTCACGTCAGTGAGGAAATGGGGATTCCCTAGACCGCCTTGTCCGCCAGAGGCAACGAGATATCCAAACGAATCCGTGCGTCTTTGGCCCAACGGTAAATTCGTGTTGTCCTCCATGATCTCCTCCGTATCCAGATCCAGAAATATGGGAGAGTTCAGCTGCTTCTTGCGCCGCTCAAACCTTCGCTCCCTCTCCTCACTGTAGAGCGCCGCTTCAGCCTCTTTGAAGGAGTCGCGCTCCTGATTTGCCTCTGAGAACCGCGGATAATGCACCCATCGTCTCTCTCTCATCTTTTCCCGTTTTGATTCGTAGTCCAGACCCTCCAAGCTCTCTTCTTCGGTCTCCCATTCATCCGGTGCGGTCCTGGGGTCATCTGGGGGCAGTTCTCGGACCACAGTGCCCAAGGGGACGCGGATGATGGTGGGATCCCCATTCCGGCCGTTTTGCCAAGTTCCTTGACCGTTTCCGCCTGGGTGACCGTGGACGCGCTTCGGCACCGAGGTCAAGGTGGTGAGGGACGACGTCGGGATAATGTACACGTCACCTCCACGGCCTCCGCTGCCGCCTGAGGGTGGGCCAAAGGGTTTGAACTTTTCACGATGAAATGCAGCGCAGCCATTACCGCCTTTGCCTGCGCAACATTAGCTACATAATGCGGTGGGTGAGACGGCTAACCTGCGCGTACTGTCACGATGAGATGGTCAAGGAAAGTCTGGCCCTATAGCAGGATAAATCTAATGCAGAAAGAGGATTCGAGGAGACGCACCCCTTGCTTCCGCTTCCATTCTGTTTTGCGTCTCCGGATGTACTCGGTACGGTCTTCATCGTCGATTATGTCCCTTGAGGTACTTATGCCAGCATATTTCACAGTTTTTACGGGAAAGGTGCAACGTCGGGGCAGACAGAGACGGCTGAGCATAAGCAAGAGAGAGAAAATATTATTTATTTTATTTATGGTACTTGTAAATCGAAATACAGAAAACAATTCTCGATACTGACTGCTGCTTGTCTCATACCACCACCGTCCAATTTTCTACTTTTCTAGACCTACCTCTATGCTCGTATCCTTTCTTGAGAAACGGCATATTTATCTGAGGACCTGTTCGAGGCAGTAGAAGGACGCCGGGATCCCTGCACAGCCCCAAAGATGAATATCAAAGCGTTGCTAAAGGCTGGCGTTGCCGCTCCACTCTTCTCCCTTACGACCACCCATGGATTTCTCTCTGCTTGAAAATAGTCTATGCAACACCGTACTGGTGCTACCAGACGGTACACCTGCCTATCATATCGATACGCCCTTCAAATTATTCGGGTCATCAACAAGGATCAAGAAAATTACCGGTGCTACTTCGAGCGACATGGCTGTCATACAACTTAATGGATGGGATGTGAGTGTCGTACAAGTCTGGGGTCGTGACGTATGTCCTCACCGGGAGAAAATATTCTCAGCGTGCGTCCCGCTTTGACGCATTATTTTCCAACTGAACTAGGATTTTAGATCCGAATCATGGATCGGTGTAGACGGCCAGCCATATAAATGGAAACAGTACATGGGAGATCTATATGTATGTCTTACTTGCACTCGATCCATTGCTAGGTTTCTCATTGGATTAGCTCGTTAAAAACGACGGATCCCATGCACTCGTTGCGACCTATGACAGAGGATCAATTGGGTTTTTTTCCAAAGCGAGGCTACCGAAGTTGACTATCAATCCGGAGGGCCTTGCAATAGCGGATGAGATTGTGGCGACCTTTATCTACATTGCGCAGAAACGCGAAAGACGGAGGGGAAGGAACAACCTGTAGTTGTTTTCTGTAGCTGCATGCCGGACATCGTTATCGTTCCTCATGCCTTTGACTGTAAGTGGCTGTCCTGTGTCATTCATTTGCATGTTTACGGGTTCCAGGTATCATATATGTATATCATTTTATGCTAACACCTTTCATGCACCTAAGCTCTTCCGGATCTACCCACCATGGGTGACCACCGAACAATATCTAGCATCGAGGTTTGGTGCTTTCAACTTCTCGTTGAACTACATCTGGCGTCTCAACCTTCATGAAACTTTGGGCGACAAATAGGTGCTCTTCAGATGCGGTATGCTCTCGTATGCTCCAGGTAGAATGTCTCCGCCTCATGTGTGAGAGGGACAACCTAACTGACATTACTGATCTTTAGAGTTTCGCGGTGGATACCCTACTGAACGATTGAAGCGTCCTAGCGGAGAACATACTGCTTGCGTATCGCTCCGACCTTTCCGCACCGTTATGAACTCAATATGTGGTCAAAGCATTTGCCTGTGACATCCACCCTATCTTTATCCTTTTCCGATATCATCTCTACTAGCACCAGAAATACAGTGGCTGACCACTGCTACTCGGACTCTGACAGAGAAACAAGGACAATCATATTTCCCATCTCCTTTTTATCGTACCTTGAATGATTTTACATCTCTTCCTTGGAAGCGAACATTATCGGGTCTCTACCGCTTCATACTTTTGCACGACTTCCTTCGATGACGATGATGGCGGCATCGTGTGTGCTGTAGGCCATATCAAGCGTACTATATCACCTCTGCTCTTACATAGTGTGTTCCACCACCGCCATTTATGCGAGGCTTGGCCTAGCCTCTTATGCGCCTTGCAGTCCGAGTATATGGTGACTTTGGCAATTACGTCTTGCCGCGTTTGGTGGTGTCTCGATCACATGCGAACATTGATCTGTTGAAAACTTTTTGCGAAATGATCTAAAGGCTAAAACTATACACGTCGCACATCATTCTATTTTTTTTTGTCAAGTAAGATCTGCTTTATGTATAATTCGGTTCCGGAAGATTCCCAACCCGAACAAACTGAATTTCCAACTAAACTGTTCGAGTGGTATAACATGTTTTGTAAAAAAAACGACCAAAGTTCCACCCGTACATGACATAGTACATTACATCCTACATCCGGAATAAATAAATAAAAACCCGGGGTATAGATTTAACGCTGCATGTACTGAATAGCAGATGGTTTTCCTTTGACGTCCAAATGCATACCCTCCAGGCTCTTGGTGCTTTGATTGACGTTCTCTCGAGAGGACATTTCCATATTCATACTGGAAGCCGACGAGCGAGGTTCAGATCGCTTTTCGATGATGTTCAATCTTTCGCCGAGTTGTGACCTAGTTGCAGGATACTTATCAGAAAGCGATGAGCTGAGCCAGCGACGTTGGAAACTCACATCCAACCGGGTACCATGCCACCAGGGGGGATGGACCACTCTTCCGAACTCTCCATGTTGGGGGGAACGATATAGTCGTTTGTGAGTTTTCGAATGACCCAAGGAAGGCCGTTGAGGATAAGATAGGATAGAATTCCGGCAATGACGCCGTAGGCAATGCTATGGCTTGGATTAGCAACGTTGAGGATGTCAATAGAGGTTGTACTGACTTGTAAGACAAAGGAATGATGATTATGGTCAAGAAAGCAGGAACGCTGTCACCAATGTAGTCCCAGTTGATTTCTCGAACGCTATAGCAAGCCATAAGCCAAACGCTAGTGTGTATACTTAGAGAATGACGCACTTCCGAATCATGAGGGAGCCGACAATGACTAGTGCACCTCCAGTAGCCCATGATGGTATTGACGCAAAGATCGGTGCAAAGAAGACAGAAACAAAGAAGGCCAATCCGGTAACTATTGCAGTGATTCCAGTCTTACCACCCTCTGTACACGTCTCAATAAATGTCGTCCAATACAATAAACAAAAATCATACCACTTATACCCGTCGCGCTCTCGATGAATGCGGTCACAGGACTGGTTCCCATTAATGCGCCCATACTGATGGAAAACGCGTCAACACAGTAAGCCCAAGTAGAATTCTCGAAGTCCATGGTGACTGGATCTCGTAAACCTGCGAACTTGGCCATTGCGTAAAGTGTACTGCCGATCGAATTAGATTCGATGGTAACGAATGGGACTATCAGGGCCTTACCCAGTCGTGTCTGAATAGAGATGTTTCAGTGTTAAGCGCTGCAATGCATTATGACCCACATACCCAGGATATCGACGTATAGGAAGGTGATCAGCGCATACCAGACCCTGCCGTTTCTGAAGGGATCGTTTGCATCTAGCCGCCACAAAAAGAACCATCACGTACCCATAGTTGTACTAAATACAACGATAGGAAATTAGCAAATGTTTGAAATAGAGTTTACCATCTACTCACATCTATGGTGTTACCGACTTTGGTGAGAGGATGGAATGTCGCGACCTTCTTGAAATAGTCGAAAAGAACATCACCAGCATCAGTGTGCGGGAAAAACGTCACAGAGGTCGGCCTGGGCCATGATATGATGGACGTCAAGAATACTCCAATCAAGATGGCGCCGCGAACGCGATACAGCATGAGAAGGACGGTGAGAAATCTGCCAGCGCATCATGAGTACCTCCAACAGGGAAAGGACTGATGACACCGCACCCCCCAGCAAAGATACCAAGCCACATTGTCGGACTCTGCAGAACACCGCGAGCGCAGTAATTTGGCATGTCAGCGCTGATCCAGTCTTCTGGTTTGCATCCCCCGAGTCCGACGAAGTTTGTGGTATCGCCTCCAATGACCCCGAGTCCATTAGCCGCTATACGTAGGCGCGTTAATGAGTGACAGGACAATTGACGGATAGAAGCGCGAGCGACCCACATAGTCCGATTAGCCTATATACATAATCCCGTAGTGAGATAGGGTGGGATCGACGAAGGGACGAGATAACGTACGCAATGAAGAGACCAATCCCGGAGCCAATCCCTAAAACTAGAGATTGGGGCATGATCCTGACGAGCCATTGCCGAATTCCGAGTAAAGACAGTGCTAGAAATATCCATCTAACAGAAGATGTCAACAGGGTTAAGAGGCGGTGTGACGGAACGCATACCCTTCGAGAAATACCGCCGCTAGAGCTTCGCGGTAAGTGATGACCCCAGAACCATGGAAGCCAACGATGGAATATGTAAACTAAATGCGGGAGATAAGCAGAGATTGAATCCATAAATTTGTAGTTGAAACTAACATAGGCGTTTAGTCCCAAACCTGGGGCCATTCCGATTGGCAAGTTTGCAAGGACGCCCTCGAGGACAGAGGCGAGAGCAGCAATTGCTGCAGTCGAGGTTATCAGGTCATTGCGCACGTCGTTGACGCAGGAGAGATAGGTCTCGTCGGAGAGGCAAACAGGATCAGTCTCGGATGTACAGACGCAAGTGCCTCCGGAATCCGATAAAATCGCCGCATTTACCGATATCTAGACAACAAAGGGTCTGTTCAGCCGTCCTCCAAATTACGAGAAGCTACGTTACGCACAATGTAAGCCATCGCAGCCTGAATGTACGTTTCAACTGTCAATTCGCGCGTAAAGCACACGTTTGCTCACCCATGTTGTAAGACCAGCTCGGATTTCAGTCTGTTAAAAAATGTAACTCAGTGTGAGAGAGAAAATAAAACAAAATATTTTGATTTACAGTGAAGCGGGATCCAATTCGCTCTTTGGGATGGTCTGAGCCCTCGAGACGAAAGTACCTTCCCACAAACGAATCAGCTACCTATGGTCAGTGGTTAGTGAAACAGCGCGTTCATAGGAATTATAACAACATGCATGGGCATTTAGACGGTCAAATACATTGACCATGTTGAATATGACCTGGGATCGGGAAGGAAGAAAGAATTTTGCCACGACGATACTTCATCCCGAGGTTTTCACTAGTTTACGAGGCTTCTCTCTCCCACAAGCGGAAAATCGGCATCAGTTGACCCAATAGAAACTTGTCTTGGCTAGATGCCTCGGCTGCAATCAATCTAAACCTAAAATATCGATTGAACCTGAAATAGCTGACTTTATGAAAGTCAAATTCGCATCCCGCTAACAACGATAGTTCTACTTACAGGATGTTGCAGATGTCGAGATCGTACTCCTCTGAAGAGAGCCGGCGGCAACAACCGAAATTAGGTTCGTTGAACATTAGGTCGATCTCACAGATATATGCCTGCTGTATGCATTACATAAACACATGATTCACTATCAATCGATACAGACAGCGTACCTGAAACGAAGTAGCGCTCTGCATGAGTTCGTCCTTTGAGCTTATAAAAGTGAAAACGCTGCTTGTAGTAGTCTGCGGCTCTGAAGTCACTGTATCAATTTGTTACATGTTCTCATCATTGTCAGGCAACGAACAAAGCCAAGCTCAGCCCTAGAATATAAAGACTTCACCGATTAATCAAAATATGATCACTTCGCTTCCGTAACAGAACATGAGCTTGGCCTTCTCGGATATCATGATCTAGCGAAAAGAAAGGAGAAATCAGCAATCACTCAAGGAACGAAAACGACAGCACTACTGATTGGTTCGGGCTGTCTAGTGGACGAAGACTCACACCTGAGTCGACCATGATGGACTGTCTTTCACACATACATGAGGATTCTCCCAAAACAACTTGTCCGCGTTGATTCATTATACAATTGGCCTAAGAGCGCCCCGGAGATGTCCTACGGTGCATACGATAAGATGTGAAGGGCGCTACACCACCTACCGACATGACATGGTAAATGTTGAGGAAGGTCGAGCATATAGGCGTCATGTGAGTCTCGTAGGATGGTTTACCATGCGGAGAGAACATTAGAACACCTCCGTGACTTCGAAGCGCCTTGAATCGTAGGCCGTACGAGCTTGGCCCTATTCCAAGATGGGATGCAGAAGAATTGGAACCGCAGGAGGCCAGAAATAGATACTCCCACGTCAGTGGATGATAAGTTGTAGCATGCGAACAGCGACCTTTTTTGACCGCAGCTGTGGGCATACCATTGCCAGATAGTCACAGACTGACAGCCCGGCTCTTATCAAGAAGGCATTTTGTCGAACTGGAAGTTCGAAATACAGCAGTTGCGATAGCTATACTTGCTTTGGCATGTTGAAAATACTTACCGTAAGCCAATTTGCTACGAAAAAAAAAGGATCAAACAGAAAGAATAGAACTAGCCTTCCTTTAGCTCGCGAACCGCATTTCTCTCAGTCATTTTGTGGTAGGTTGAAGCAAAAAAAGATCAGCACGTGAACTGCGTCGAAAATGGTTTAGCGAAGATGTTCGGCTGCTGGTACAATAGAAGGATAACGAAAAGAGATGACGTCACGCGTCAATTCATCATTTGCAGTATGAAGACTTACTTAATTTCCGACTCCAAACTTCGAAGCCGGGAGGGAGATCATATTCATATAGCTGCCAAGGAGTTCACAGTGACCTTGAGTGGGACGAACCCATGCATCACGGATTGACCGTCTTGCCCGTAGAAGGGGCCACCGGTCATTATCATCATTGATATATCATCTGCCGCGCGCGGTAGCTAATCGGCAACCACTGCCGATGCAGTTTTCGCGGTGTTTGTTCCCTCTGATGGGTACCTTAGTCGTTTGTTTGGTAATTTGGTTGAGAAAGATAGACTGAAAGTGACCTATTCACAGGGACGATTGTCGGCAAGTGAGGAGATGGCGCAAGTATGTTGCTTAACAACCGTTTTCAATAAGGTTGACACGTCCCAGTCACCTAAAACAAAGCAACAGCCATAGAATTCTACGTCGCGAAGGACTTACTTAGTCCGGATTCTCAGCTGTGTAGCATCTAGTCTTTGTTATCCATCCATCAAGCGAAGCTGGTGTATTTGCAGAGGATATTAAGTGTACAGTTGTGAAAGACAGACTCGCGAGCTAATAAGAGCGATATTTCTGGCTAGGATAAGATTAGAAATGCGAAAGCACGATAACATGCTCAACTGGATAGCCCCGATATTCCTACAGCTCCCTTAGGGCGCTAATAACCTCCCTAATATTCCCCCGGTTCCACTGCCCAGTCCACCCTTGTTTTTCGTCCATCACCGAGACAAAACCTCCACCTTCACTCATAACGCGCTCAAAAGTCGGCGGCGAAATGGGAACAATCGAATCCACAAATGGTGAATCTGGTCGGAGACTCAAAAGCGTGTAATCCGCCCCTTCAGGCTCAACAGTATGTAAGGGCACCTCCTCGATAGGGTCCTGCAGTGAAGGCGCTGGGGAGGGCGGGCTGGAAAATATCATGGAGGAGACCGGCGTTGTTTCTGCTTTGCATTGGTTATCTTCACATGCCTGTGGATCCTCGAAGGTTCCCAGAGTACTTGCAGATTTAGGTTCAGGTATTGCAACGGGTAAACTATGTCGACGGGATGGTCCCTTATACTTCGTCGAAGAAGAGACGCCAGACATCGGATGAAACGAGGGCATTACGATCCGCCCAGACATTACTCGACTGTAATTCTTCGGCACAAAAATGAATCCTGCTTTGGGGTACCGGATGCCCTCTCCGGTCATTTTCCGTTGTTGCATTTCCAGGCCAGACGACGGTATCGGTGACGGTGCGGCGGTATCCGGTTTTTCAGTAGCAACAGTGTCCTCTATGACATCTGGAATCGACCGGCATTCTTCATCAATGGCTTCTTCGAACGTATCATCTTGAGGTCGAGATGGCGAAGAAGGTTTCGGCAACGGCACCATAGGTTCTGCGAAATGTATCGAGCTAACATCCGATTCCGAGTCCCCGATGAATGCGGTACTGTCAACCTCCTCCTCCTCAACTTTGGTCTTCCCTTTCCACCGTGCTGGAATCTTGAAGTCGAATCCAAAATGATGCTCTTTGGGGGGTTTGGGAACAAGGGAACGAGGCTTGGACCCTGCGCCTCCTCGACCAGAATAACGAAGCTTGGTTTGCGGCGGCGTAGAAGCCGCAGTATTGACAAGCAGAAGAGGGAGGCGTGATGGTCCTGCGATCGGAGAAAGCTGAGCTTCACGAGCCTGAGCTAGGTAAGGCTCGCTTTTCCGGGATTTCGGCCGAGTGGGTGTAACAGTACGAGAGGATCCCGACCCTCCGCGTCCTATTATGCGAAAGCCATGTTTGGGCACGTCCATTGAAAGGTCCGCACTGCTAGGAAAACTAGACTCGCCCTCCTGTGCCTGGTAACTGTGAACTATGTGTGGTACTGAAAGTGACAATTTGCCCTTCTGTTTCCGGGGCAAGGATCCAAGCTTGTCTTCGCCCGCCGGGATATCAGTGTTCCCGTCATGGGAACTAGTAGCCGTGATGCTTTGAAAGTCAGAGGAAGATATTCGCGTGGGCGGCCTGTGATCATCTAAAGAATGCCATCAAATGAAATACTTGAAACAACAATGAAGAGCGCACTCCTAACTAGTCCTCTTAAGTCGCCTAGAATCGCGGGAATAGATGTAGAAGCGGCGTGGTGTCTTCCTGAGTAGTCATCAGTCAAATTACTTGAAACAGAGAACCTGATATGATTGTATACCGTTTGGAAGCACCTGCAGTGGCCCTTGGAATTCGTCTGGTATTCGAGGTATTGAAGTGGACAAGCTTGCTTGAGAGTGAGAATACTTGGAGCTGGAGTGGACAGAGGTTTCAGAGGCGTTGGTTTGAGAGCTCGTTGTGCTTGGTTTCCTGAACGGACGCCGCGTCATGGGCTCCAAGAAGATGAGTGAAAGCGGCTTAGTCGTAGAAATGGTAGCGTGAAACGAAGCAGAATGGCGTCGGACGTCCTGACAGATAATATGGACAATGAGTAAGGGTCAAATGAGGAGAAATCAGGTAGTGCTAGACCTTTGGCGGTAGTGGCAAGACTTGTGAGAGAGGCGTAGGAGGGATCATGGGTATGGAAGTTAAAGACCAGTCCGAAGTAAACAATGGAGTTATTTAAGAGAAGGGTTTCATGCGCCCAATGACCGGAGCTAGTGACTCGTTCTGGTGATGGTGAGAATTACTGAAGCATGGAGTGGGTAACCAATTCCAAACTGCTGCAAATATATGGTGTTGATCCAGGTTCATCATCGTAACCGGATCAGGAACCACTTTTTGATGATTTGATATCCATCATGATCTGCGACGGCCTAGTCGGTATCTAACTCACAGATCGTGTTTGTCGTATTGGTGGGCAGACCCTACTTTTAGCACGTCAGGTAACTGAAAATTTTCTGCATAGTTTCAACTCGCATTGCGTTAGAGAAATCAAGGTACTGACATTGTTAGGGGCCTACTGAACCCGCTGTTTCAATACGAACGCCGAAAAAGCAGAGTAGGAATACTCCTTAATATGGTGTAACCACTCCCATCAACAGGATCAGGCACTCCGTCATCATGCACGTTACACACCAGTAGCATATATCACGACTATTGGTTCCGACGCGCGAGTTTATCAGTTCTCATTGCAGTGTAGGTGTAAAAGGCCATCGCAGGAAGTAGATGGTATCGCAGAAAAACCAAGCAACGACCAAAGCCCACAGATGGCGCGCGGGTAACCTAATTCCAGGAACACTGTATCATGATACAACGCGTGAGCGCATGTGTGAGACATTTGCAATGCGCCAAACCATAAGTAGAATATAAGCGACATCATGAATCGCATATCTCCGAAGAGCAACCGCCGCCGGTTCGTGCTTCGGAGGATCTTTGCGCTGAACCATGAGGAGAGCTATGAATACATGGTATACATCAATCAAGAAGGACGATTGACCACCTCTGACTCAGTCAAAAAAAGATGCTTACTCTCAAGGCGTTGATCCACTGCTACACGCACCTTAAGAACAAAGTCTTGCAAGTACTAGATGAATTTAAGGGTAAAGAACCAGGATGACCCTTCTCGGTCGAACACTGGTCTGCCCGAAGTAATTAGTCAGACCCCCAGCTGATGGGATCATCGGCGAAGAGAATGGAGGAATCTATAAGGATAGAAAAGCTGACGTCAACAGTCCATCGTCTAAATTGTCTACATTAGCGGGCTCTTGAAACATGCACCTGCATCGCCCGGAAGATTCTAGGGTCTAATAATCGGAATACCGCAACCCTAGTTGGGGACCATGCTTTAGAATAAGTAACATCAACGCACAGCAGCTAACGACTCACGACGAGGACCATACTTGTAACTACAAATTCTCGGCGTCCGAGAGGGGCGGAATGGGCGTCGGCATACCCAGTGCTTCATGGAGCGGTCTCTTGTTCAGCATGCCAGAGTACTTCGGTTGGACAAAGAGAGCGCTATAGACGCATTAATCACGGTAGCATCGAATGATATTGACTGACGTACGATGCCTCGACCAGAATTTTGCCCTCTAAATCTTCTATCCGTCCAGTGACAGTAATCTTGCGCCCTTGGAGCTCTTGAAGAGATGTCTTGATGACAACAAACTGTATTATGACATGAGATGATCATTGGTTGTTTTAATCTACGGAACTGACAGACCTGATCAGCAATCGTAGGCGCCTTGTAAGTAAGTGAGAGCGTCGCAGTAACACCGACTTTCTCGGGAAGATTGACGATAGCCTGATAGTTAAGCGTCAACTCACCAAACGAACTCTTGAGGTCGAAAGTGACATACCAATCTGCCCAAACTCTCATCTAGTAGCGTAGCTAGTAATCCACCATGGATGATCCCGTCGTGTCCACACAAACTTCTACCAAGGTGGGCAAATATCCACGCCTCACTCTCGTCCCTCTTTGCCCTGACTACTGGTGGAAGTGCCAGTTTGCCCGGACCCCTTAGAGCACCCGCCGTCAGGTTGTTAACGCGCCTGTCCTCGGGAAAGTTGGTATATGGGCGTGTCTCGTACCACTCATCTGCATCCTCGGCTTGTCGAACCTTCTGCAGTAACGGAAGATTCTGCAGCTGTTGTTCCAGCGATTCCGTATAGGCGATCACATCGGGCGAGGTCAAATCAGACGGAGGAGCAGGTGCATGCCGTGGGTAGAGAAAAACAAGCTCCTGGGGTGGGTAAATTGCTCCTCCCAAGTACAGTCCCAGTCCCGCGACGATGCCAGTAAACAGAAAGTGTGGACGACGCGAGGGCCCTGCCTGCGTCTCCGTTGTCAGCCGTCTTGTAAAGATGGGCGAGATGAAGGGCTGTGACCTAAAATTTATCGGAAATCTAGCCTGTAGTCTTTTCAGAAGCATGACAAGGAGGCAGGAAGGACGTCGTAGTGGTGGTGAGGTGAGTGTATACCGGCAACCGGTTCCGGTACACACCGGTCTTTCCAAACAGGCTCAAGCAAAACAGTGCTACTTCCGAAATTGGAACCTCAACTCCTTCTTTCGCTTGTCTTCTGCTGCGGTGACCTTTCTTGGACTTTTCCCTTGAAGACATGATTCATCGATAATGATTGCTGAGTGTTCATCTGGGAGCCTGCCGGTTGGTGACATCAGCGGAACTCAAGCTGTTCCATCATGGCACTAGGGCCAGCATCGTGACCTGAAATAACCCTGACAATACCGCTCCGCGTTTGCACTAAATATACTTGTGGCCCGGCAAGAGTACAGGAGATATTGTTTACAGGCACCGTGTGCCTCAATAACATCAATGACTGTGTGCATCGTGTCGTTATCGTGGTCAGGCCTCCCGGATTTCAGTCAGCTGGGCTTGTATACAGTTCCAAAAAGATTTTTACTTCGATTGGTACATCTTCAGCTTAACGGGAATTTCGGGATGCATCACACCTGGATAGAGACAACGTCTTGTTAAACTAGAAATATCAGGAAACACTCAAGTAAGTTATCCGCTGTGTTCGTCATCGCGAAGATTTACATAACTATTGCTCCCTCATAGAAAACGAGCTTTCGTCTTAACGCCACGGCATGTGGCAAAAGGCCACTTTTTGTGCTAATAATATCTCCTCCCCGCACTCATGATCAGATGTGATTATCTATCTATACGTGTGCTGTTCTTCTCTGACAGTGCTCGACACTCGGACGTTCGGGCAAAAATACCAGGTGATCTTGCAATGGCCCATATTTAAATGAGGCCACTGTATCAGTTATACTCCCCAGCAAATCAACCATGTTCCTCAATGGTCCACTTGCCTTATTCGCACTCCTCTGCTTTAACCCAGCGTTCACAAGAGGGAAATCAACTGTCGTTCTTGACTGTTCGTATCTTGCGACTTTCTTCGACGTCACCTCGTAATTATCCTCGATTTAGATGGAACCTTCAATGGGGCGACCAACGAAACCTCTGGGATCGTATCTTACCTTGGAGTTCGGTTCGCTGAGGCACCTATTGGAGACCTACGGTGGCGAGCACCTGTCTCTCCGCCAACGACCCACCTAGGGGAAGTCAATGCTACTAGTGTAAGTAACCTTCCCAGCCTGAAATCTATGCCAACTCACTCGCAACACAGTACGGTCCCACATGTATCTCTACGTCACAACCATCGACAGTAAATTTCAAAACGACGTCGGAAGACTGTCTCTTCGGAAATGTATGATCCGGCGCGATTGCTCTGCCATTACATTGACAACGATAATATATGCAGGTTTACGTGCCGATCGATACTGACACGTCTACTCCTTTGCCTGTACTCGTGTTTTGGCATGGTGGTGGCTACCAAAGCGGAAACTCGCACTCGTACACCCCGGAATGGCTCATGCAGTCGTCAGCAAATTCGTTTGTTTTCGTGACATTCGAGTACCGGCTGGGACAATTTGGCTTTCTTGGTAAATGACACGATAAAATCTAGCATTCCCTTGTTGGCTCATGCAGGCGAATCAGGTGGCTCTTTGCTTGAAGCAGATGGCGTGATTAATGCCGGACTACTTGACCAGGTAATTGTCTGTGCCTATACATTGATTGCTAGGTACCTGACAAAGCTCGCGCAGCGTGCTGCTCTCCGGTGGATCCAGCGTTACATAGGCCAGTTCGGAGGCGATTCGAGGTATGTGATCCATCGTGTCTAGCTTCTATTACGCTGAGAATGTGACGATATGTTCAGTCGTGTGACCATATGGGGTCAGTCTGCAGGAGCAGGTTCAACAATGTTCCAAGTAAAATGTCCGTTTTTAGCGCATGCTTCCCAACCTCAATTATCTCACTCTAGGTTATGGCAAATGGTGGAGATAATGAAGACTTATTTCACGCGGCCATGGGAGACAGTCCATCTATGAATTACATGCCTCTTTACAGCGATAGCTATCCCGAGGAATTGTTCTCACGATTCGCATCACTTGCGTGCGTTCCTCTATCTATTACCCAGATGATCTATCTTATTCTCTCATAGCGGCTGCGGAGGGCTAGGAAGCGATACGTTGACGTGCTTACGAGCTGCAAATAGTAGCGTGCTCACCGTTGCAGGTAACGCCACTATCGACGAGCGAACCTCGACTTTGTATCCATTTGCCCCAATCGTCGATGGTACATTTATCCGTGAAGGACCGGTAGAGGCATTTACCAATGGCCGATTTGCACAAGTCCCCATTTTCTACGGGTATGTTCTTAAAAATCGCACCACCATGTCATGCTAACAGAAGAGTAAAAGGTCCAATACCAACGAGGGAGCAAATTGGTCGGCAGAGCTCCCTGATCCAGCCGCGAACACTTCTACACCAGGTGCCACAGAAAGAACAACGTTCAATTTCATCCAAGGTCAATACGGCAATTTCACCTCCGAGTCTTTCGATAAGGCACTTGACTTGTATCCTATCAAGGATTACAACAACTCTGTGATGCTACAAGAACAACAGATGTATGGGGAGATGAGATACATCTGTACCGCCAAGCTCATCGCTGGAAGCGCGGCCGACGCTGGCCTCGTTGCATATCTTTATCACTATGACAATCCCCATCTTGGCGACGACCATCATTACGAGCTCCAGGCGCTGTTCTCCTCAGAAGAGCCTGACTTGACGCCTGATAGTAGCGATGAAGCACTCTTTGAGATTATGAGGGAATACTGGACCTCGTTTGCTACTTCGGGAGTACCGAGAGCGAAACTCGCGCCGAGATGGCAGGTCCGTACATTCGCTTGTAGTTTGGACCAAATTTATGTTGACCAAAACTGCAGACGACATCGTTGAGTGATGGAAATCGGCGAATGCTCTTGCAGCCTGGCAGTATTCATTTGGAGGACGTTACAGATGGATTAGACGAACGATGTGAATTCTGGCATAGTATATCTAACGAGCTACGAACATGATTCTCGTGCGGTTCACGCATACATAGAATGTCAAACAGTAAAGTATTCGAGAAGACATCTCGATTTCTGGAGTCGCGAGTTAAGAGCAACGGAACTGGTCAGAAAGAAAAATCAAAAGAAAATGGCACCCTGCAACTATTACCGACCGGAACTATATCATTCAATGTACATTTCACGAAGCCCAGCCGGTAGCTTCACGAGAACGTCATCTGGGTCATCTGCCATGCTAGCGGAGGTTCTGGAAGGTATTTCCAAATGTTACGAGACTAGTCTTGGATTTCAGTTTTCGATGTCATTTCCAACTTCCAAGCGGCACCCAGGACCTTGCTGGCTTTACGTGACTTGCGAATCAGGAATACTGGCAGGACCAGTGATGAGAGAGCTGAATAACTTACGAGAACATCCAGCAGGGGGTTGTGCAGCTTGCCATCAACCAGTAACGGACAAAGTCTTGCAAAAAACTTGCTTTCTCCCAATGCATCTTTAGATATACTTAGTATATGAAGTTGGCCCACTGGATCTGCCTGCAGCGTGGCTGTAGACGACCGGCTAAGTCTAGAGTTACCCGGCTCGAGTTCGGTGTTACATATCGTTATTGAAGTATATTTTCCCATTCACGAGATTCGGGTCTGAAACCTTGCTTTCCAGCAAGGAGCAAGGTAATTTCAACAGGGCCCCGTCACAGAGTACAGTGGGCCTTGCTATGCCGTACCATAGAGAGAAATAGTAACTTCATTTCAGTCGGAAAGATTTTCAAAATACGTGGATGATTTCAAAGTCTCGCTCATAGTAGAATCCTTCAAGGCCTGTCAATAGCGCGTTGTGGGTCCTTGTGGACTCGCGTGCCGATATTAACGATCGTCACGTGAGAATTGTCACGTTGTTACGTCACAGTCTGTTTTCGAAATTCGCGTTCGCTGCCTGCTTCAACGTCCTTGTTGCCTATCGCTCTTCCGTAGCCATAATTACCACTCATGAAGTCAGGAAGCCTTCCAAAAATAATCATCAAACCTCGTGCCCCACCACCGCCACCAGAACCAGAACCGGAGGAACTCGTCGAAACAGAGAGCGACGGTGAAGCTGAAGTCGAAGCTGATGCTGAAGGTGGAGACACCGAGGAAGCGGACAATGAAGAAGGCGGCACGGAGGATGCTCCCACACCATCTAGCGATGTCCGTGTCATAAAACGAGGGCGGGGACGGCCGCGAGGGAGAGGACGAGGCGCCGCCATTGCTGCTGCTCCACCGACTCGGACGCGGGGAAGAGGGAGACCACGGGGGAGAGGCAGGCCGCCGCGTGGGTCGATCACGATTAAGCTGCCGAGGAGAGGCGAGGACGATGGTGACGCTGGGACGGGTGGTGAAGGAGAAGGCGAGGATGACGCTGAGACGGAAGTTGCCGAAGAGGCTAAGGAGAAACTTGCTCCTCTGGGCGGGGGGAAGCCGTTTCGGAAGATTCAAGGAGAGGTCTACGTCATCGAAGGCGACGAGTTCGTCACCCCCGACGACCCGAAAGGTGACGAAAAGATTGATAAATGGGGGAATCTCCTGGGAGGTGCGTCAGTTTGTTGTGTTCTTCAAGGTGGCGTGCTCAAAAGGAAACAGGGCGTAAATTCAAGGCAAATACATTTTTTCTTCCCAATCGTCATGATAAACGACTTTACATGCTCGCCATCGACGCGGCGCGGACCTCAGGCTTCCGAGATTCGCTGTATTACTTCCGTCGGAATCCCCTGGCATTCAAATTAAACGCGACACAGCCAGAAAAAGACTATCTCATTGGGGAAGGAAAACTTGGTTCACACCTCCGCACGAGGAGCGTTACTCTCATCACTGCACGTAGCGCGTTCAAGCTACATGGAAGCAAGATGGTGTTAGGTACGTGCATGGCTATCGTAACGCAGGAAGCACGACTGAATTGTGTCATACAGACGGCAGATGGGTGACAGACGATTATTATGAAGAAAAGACCCTTCAAGAGATAGCCGAACGAGGAATTAAACCAGGCGACTTAGTTGGGGACCTTCCTGATCCAAATGCCCAATCAACCGAGGCCGCGTCCCGACCTGATCGTGCAAACCCCCAAGGTGGCGGTGGTAGTGGAGGGCTAGGAATATATCGTGCTGGTGGGCCCACAACAATATTCGGCGGAAGCGGCTGGGGACCATTCAGCGACGGACCGTTAAACGCAGTCAGGAAAAGTCTACTCAGCAGAGATGGCGTGAAAGAGGAAAACTGGATGTGGATGATAGCACAACGGGTACGTGAAAGCGACGAGGAGTTGGCCAAGTGGAGACGGAATAGATTGAAGCTTGGTGGTGGATTGGAGACGATGAGGGAGGAGGAAGTCGAGCCTTTGAAGAAGAAGAGGAAGGTCTCGTCGGATGATCCTCTACCCTTGGGAGTGTACGAGCCTCATACCGGTAATGTTTACTGTGAGCTCAGCTTTTTCTTATTCTCGTGTTTGCGTGTCGCCCTGACCGCGCGTGGTGCAGATCGCTCCGATACTCAGCCGACGCGAAGTCGATTGGAAGTGGACCATACTACCAAGCCCGTACTTGGCGGCACCAAGGCCGGGAATATGGCCTGGGGTTTGGCCTGGGTCGATACGATTATGGAACCTCGCATAGAGGACGAGAATGCGCATGAAAGAGAACGATTAATACGAGAGGCTGATGAACATAATGTTTCTACTGGTATGACAGTTGATTGACTTGATGTATCGATAAGTTATCTCGCTGTTAATTGGATTCGCTGCTATGATTGGAGGCTGACGATGTGTGAAAATAGCATAGACTAATCATGGATATCCTACCCACGGAGGCTTCTGAGTTCAAGGATTGAAGTTTCCCCTCCCAAAGTCCGAAGATCCCACAAGAAGGTCTTATCCGATCCACTGTCAGAGTAGTGATCTTCTATGGGGAAGACAACAGATTTTCGCAACCTTGCGGCAAGATGCAAGTAGGGCTGGACAGTCAGTAGCATTTTGCACGCGTGAAATGCATCCGTTGTTGTCGACTCCACGATTCTCGATGAAAAGGATGTCTTGACTCTTTGTACCTTTTTCCCGCACGAAACCCATTCCGCCCGGAGAGGTGACATTCTTTATTCTGAAGTTTAGTCTTGCGTATCTATTGTTCTTCCTTCTGCCCTGCCCCTTCCTTCTCACTCCTGGCAGGTGACCAATTCTCCGCCAATCGCAATGCAAGGAAGATAGTTAGAATAGAGATGAAATTCAACCTCAGCTTTACTATTGTGAAGGGAATCTCATTTCGCGGTGGTCAAAAGCTGGATCAAATTTTCATTTCATATCATCCAGGTTGCTGCTTCCCAGGAGTGGGACCCGTAAGAACGCAAGAAAGTCACATTTTCCTCTCCAAGTTGCTTTTGGTGAGAGTCTTTTTTTACGCACGAAACCCATTCGTCCCCCGAGCTTCCTTCGTTCCGAACTTTGATCTTGCATCTCTTCTTCTGCCCTGTCTCTGCCTTTCGGCTGCATCCGTAAGAATAAAATTACATTTTGCGTAACAGCGGAAGGACAATCTTTGAACCGAACCTAGCGGAAGCATTTGAAGACCCAAATAACCATTAGTATTATTGACAGACGAGATCAGATATACCCTACCACAGCAGACCAGAAATGTACCCTACAATATAACCTACAACAACATAGACCCAAAATATACCGTATATCCTAAGAAAGCTTAGTCCCAAAAAAATCCTACGTAAAGAGATCCACCAGTATGTATAACAAAAATTAATTCCCCGACACGTCCAGCACACCCGCGCGCCTAAGCTGAGGGAACGCGTGCTCAATGGCCCTATCGCTCACTCGAGGATGTTTAGCGGTTACTACCACCCTCCTGACAGGTAGCCGTGCCAAAGCAGCGTCGAGGTCCGCCCACATCTTGTCTTCAAGATTGAGTAAAGACTTGGCCAACTCCAACCTCAAGCATTCACACACGCGACGAGCCTGTAATACACATGACCATTGACAAATCCCAACGTAGCCAGACAGAGCCGGACTTAACCCATCATGCACAGTCACCGGGACCCCCAAAAAACTGACTCGGAACACACGCCAGGGAAGGCGTCGGAGGAAGCGTAAGGCTTTGGTCCACAGCGTAAGGGAATTTTGGGTTTTGTCGACATACACCGCTATAAATATTGGAGGGATGACAGCCATGTTCCTTGGTAGTTTGTACTGTACACTACATGGCAGTAGGAAGCTGTTGCACTGGACTATTACCGGAAATATCAGAGAGCTTCAATGCACCAGGTCCTGATGTCCTGCATATGTGCGGTAATCAAGGTTTTTCCGTCTGGTGTGACCAAGATGCGCCAAGGTCGTTGGAAGCGTGGGAAGGGATGACGGAATATATCTTTCTTGGCTCGTACATCTCGAATGACCAAGTCTTCGTTATGATAATCCTCCGCCGTGTAGGCGATTTTTGTTCCACCAGGTAAAAATGCCACACTGCCCTGATAAACATCTTTAACACGGATCACCTCAGGCTCACCACTGTTGTCAGAAGGGATAATGTGTAGATATGAGTGATCTTCATGGTCTTCTGCGATGATCACAGATGTGGTGCCATTGGCTGATAGCAGCAAAGACTTGGGTCGATGTAGATCGGATTCCATATTCTTGGTGGACAGGATGGCTCCTGTAGTTGTACTCCAACGGTGAAGCACCCAATGTTCCCGATCCGGGCAAGAAAGTTGTGTCAGTGTCGATCCGTCTTGGGAGACTTCTATGAGTGGACCATCAACCAATCGTAATGGCTGTGATGCATCCTCTTCAGCGACTCTGATCCAGATGCGATCAGCAGTATTCATGTCAATTCTCATGAGGACCTTAGCTTGTGTGTCGATGACAATGATACCCGTTGCATATAGAAGGAGATTGCAGTCCTCCAAGCCTTTGAAAAGGTAGTGTTGGGGATGGGATGCTTGGTTGCGGACGGATATGAGAGAAGACGCAGGCTGGCCCTGGGCCGCCAATGGGCTATCAGAGTGCCTATTGATGGTTTCCCAATTGGCCCGAGGGTCAACCACCGATGGGTAATCCACGACCGTTGACTGGCGTGCTACAAGATAACCCAACACATGATAGTAAGGATCCTCCATGGCAGGCAACGACTCTTCCAAATTGAAGAACGATGACATTGGCTCCAGTGGTCGTTCTTCTAGAACGTGAGTTTCATTGATATCCCATGATGTGTATGATGTGACATCGTCGTCAGTTGTACCGATAAGGGTTCGAGAGTCTGCGGATACACTGAACCCCATAGTACCCAAAGGCAAATCGGAACACAGGATGTTATAGCAGAGGACCCGTGCCGCAATAGGTTGTGCAAGCCGTATCCTGGGTACCAAGTCGAACTCGACACGTTGATAAGCATGACACACAATCAGGCGAAAGCTGTTATCTATGTCTGCTAACTTTTCAATGGTCAGAAACAATTGTATGAAATGTCACACGACAACTCACGCTACGAACCCAACGCGGAAGTCGGTCTATCTGGTCAAGGAGATCTTCATGTTTATCGGCTCTGACTGCTACCTCAAGCCACTTGTCCAAGTGTTCTTCAAAGATGATGCGTAAATTTGCGACATCAGTGTTACGAAACTGCTTTATGTGCCACAGCGGTCCAACAACGGCATAATTTAGGATATCGGGGGGAATGGTGGGAACGTTGGTATTGGGCGGCCAGGACATCAGAAAGGTAGTCAAAGACGACAGACATCGCTCGGCAAGTTTCCTCTCGTGGTCCTCGACTTTAATCAACCATGAATCCTTGCAATGTGAAGGATTTCTCAAGAAGTCATCAAACGACTTGTGTATGAGCCGAAGAAAACCTCCTTCCTTCGCATCGGAGAAATGTACCACAGCGCCAAGTTTTTTTAGAATGGCCGTTGCTGGCAGGCCCCCAGGAGTGAGCGCGAGAGCAGTCAGATCGTCCGGTTTCAAGCCAGGAGGTGTCCTCGCTACAATAATAGCACCAAGGACAGCCCGTATATTGGTTGTTTTTCCAGATGCGGCGGCCAGAGCAGTGGAATAGAGAATGCTCAGAGCCTCCAGAGCATCTGTTGAGGTCTCGGCACGCAACAAATCTTCCAGCGTGTCTCTACAGGGTTCGTCCCTTAAGAGCCCGCAGGCAACGTCGGCCCAGACGAACAGTCCGTTCGCCCGTTCCGCCAGTTCATCTGCGGCCCTCTGTTCCCCGCAATATGTGCAAAAAGCACCCTCATCGTCGAGATGAACAAATATCTCTTCCAGCTTGATATCGATGAAATATGCGACATCGCGGATAACATGCCTGGAATTCGTGTTCAAGTGACATGGATATACAGTGGCCTTTTTGTCGAACGCTTGGGTGAAGAGCTCAATGGAACGGCTGAACACAATGAGTCGCATGAATGGGAGATCTTCACCGAATCCTCGAGATAGAACATTGAGTATCTCGGCAGATATATTGCTACACTCGTCCAAACCGTCGATGATGACAACCAAAGGGCCGTCATTGACCAGTTCCTGAACAGTCTTCAAAGGTTCCCGAAGGAGCATATTGAATTGGTGTTCCGGAGATAGTGACGATACGTGCGGGAAGGAATGAACCACTTGAGAAATGGCCTTCCCTATCCGTTCATCTATCTCTCCCAAAGTGTACGCTATGGTCGGAATCAAACCTGCCACTGGCATATCTGAGGACCGTTCTGTGCGATCGTAGCGAATGAAGGCGCCGAGATGGCTCTGTCCCTGGGCTCTCAGGGATCTGGCGAGATCGTCGTGAAGCGTCCCCGCAAGTGAGCTCTTCCCTGTCCCGGCCAATCCGTTGCACCACATCATATCTCCGCTGCATTGTTCGATCCAAGACTTGATACTTTTGATGGTTTCGACGCGTGTACCCGTCATGCATGATCCTTTGGGTGGGAGAAGATGTTCGTATGGATGGAGTTTCTTCAGTATGTCACTCCTTTCTACGTTCGCTTTTGAGTCCTGGTGCATATATGTATGTTTAAAAACGTACTCAGCTCCTGACGAGTGTCGCGGACCACAATATTTGTATCTTTACCGATGGCATCCCCGAGGTTCTTGCGGAACACTTCAAACGCCTCCTGAAATTCTTTGGTTCTATCCGAGACATTGCGTGTGAATAATCGCCCTATCAAAGTGATATGAAGATCCAGGTTTCAAGTGGGATGTCATTTCTTCGTACCAAAAAAGCCCTTCTTCGTGTAACTCTGGATAAATACACAGCATTCAAAGGTCTTGTCGAACATAGAATTATAGATTCCTTCAAGCACGGCTCGCTTCCGCAAAACATCCTCGTTGCTCGCCTGTTCATAAGTCGACTTCATGGTGTCGTAGAGGTTTGAAACATGCTTGTCTGTGTCTGCTTGCTTGATATATGCCTGTCGATGGAACAAACGATTAGAACTATTCTGACATGAAGAGAATATACTCGCATTGAGGCCGAACGACAGAATAGTCCAGGCGACTTGAGCTATAGGATGAACCTATCACCAATTCGTATCAGTTGCGTCGCGTGAAGCCACATAATACCTACCTCTGATACCGCATCCATCATCGTTTTGATTACTTCCAGAAATTGAGGAACTTCCTCAGCTGCTTCCGGTGGGGTCTGAGGTTTGTTGGTGGCATTGACGCCGTCTCCTACAGCCTCTGTGATATCGTTGATCCGATAAGTCTTGAGGGTGCATATCACCGATGGCGGAGTCGCGCTATTGGAAACAGAGACGGTAGGGGCTGAATGCATATTCAGCACCAGTGATACGTAGAAAACATGCCCCACCCTTTCCGTTAAATAGGTCTGATATCATGCTCTTTCCACGTCCAATAAACAGTTTTGTGGGCAGACGAAACGAGCTGCGGCTGTAGAGCTCCAATTCAACGATCGTTGATGGGCTAAGGTTACTTCTATGAGAACAAACACGATAAGAAGCTACCAAGACGAACGTGCCAATTAACGCTCACGCGTCAAGACCAATGACCCAGGCGGCTGGGTGTTCAGAATCTTCAGATCGAACTTTCAAGGTGGTCGACTTTTGAAGATTGCCTCCAGCGACGAGTTTCATCTCGATCTTGGAGGAATTCGTGGGCAGTTTGACCTCAAATTCCTGAACCTCGACTGATACGATACGAGGATAATTAGACGATGACATTTCCATGAGACAAAGTCCAGACGGCTCCGTCACTCACTCTGGATATATTTGCGTGATCTATAGTCACGGGCGTGAGTAAAGGCTGTTAGAGAAGGGCTATAATCGTACCGTTCCTCGTCTGACATTGCGGTGTTCGTCATGGTGGTTCAAAGGAAAGGCTTCGCTCCCACGATGTGCATGGCTTGATGAATGTTATGTAATTGCTTCATGTCGTCCGGGCGCGTATCTGCAGAGTATTCATTGGCTGCCGTAGGTCGGCAATCAATTGAACTTCGCCCGCCTTAGCTAAGCATTAGGAATGGAACGTGAAACGCATTCCTTTCTCAGGCCAAGGCATGACAGCGACTACGTGCAACTCATGAGAGACCGCTGAGCATGTTGCGACGACTCGGTTGATGGTTGGACAGTGACCAACGGCAAAGGTTGCGAAACGCTGTCGTGAAAGATGCATGGATTTGTAGACATGGTCCATACGAAGCTTTTTTGATTACGAGCATAGATCAAGCATAGATTCAACTTCATTGACCAAAACATTTGGCCAAACACAAACACTGGCCTGGCAGACTCTATCTTACGCCTTACAATCGTCTTTTTTGCTCGCTTCTTTTTCAGTCCTTTATGGATTTCTTATTAGCGCAAGACTCTGGTTGCAAAGGGGTGTATTGCTGTACTGCTTCCCAACGGGCGTCGTCAAGTTTATCACTGACTTGTTCTTTTTTGTTTCTGCTACTGTGTTGACACTCGGGGCCGACACGAGAACCTCCCATATATAACGAGCGCTAACGCTCGCTCCTAGTGGGTCCCCACTATCCATAGTATCTGCCTATGAAGGCGCGGGATCGATTTGCATCAACACGTCCCGGTCAAGTCCCGGTTGACGAAGGGTCCAGGGGCAGCCGAAGCTTCAGAATTCAAATCTTCAGGCCGATTCATTGTCGACTCCATGTTCTCGATGAAAAAAGGGCGTCTTGACTCTTTGTACCTTTTTACGCACGAAACCCATTCCGCCCGGAGAGGTGACATTCTTTATTCCGAAGTTTGGTCTTGCGACTCTATTGTTCTTCCATCCTTCTGCCCCTTCCTTCTCACTCCTGGCAGGTGACCAATTCTCCGCCAATCGCAATGCAAGGAAGATAGTTAGAATATATAGAGATGAAATTTTAACCTCAGCTTTTCTATTGTAAAGGGAATCTCATTTTGCGGTGTTCCAAAGCTGGGTTAAATGTTCATCTCATATCACCCAGGTTGCCGTTTCCCAGGAGTGGGACCCGTAAGAACGCAAGAAAGCCACATTTTCCTCTCCAAGTTGCACTTTTGGTGAGTCTTCTTTTACACACGAAACCCATTCGTCCCCCGAGCTTCCTTTATTCCGAACTTTGATCTTGCATCTCTTCTTCTGCTCTATCCCTGCCTTTCGGCTGGACCCGTAAGAATAAAATTACATTTTGCGTAACAGTTGAAGGTCAATCTTTTGAACCGAATCTAGCGGTGAAGCATTTGAAAACCCAAATAATGATTAGTATCATTGACAGACGAGATATACCCTAACACAGCAGACCAGAAATGTACCCTACAATATATCCTACAACAACGTAGACCCAAAATATACCGTATATCCTAAGAAAGCTTAGTCCCAAAAAACATCCTACGTAAAGAGATCCACTAGTATGTATAACAAAAATTAGTTCCCCGACACGTCCAGCACACCCGTGCGCCTAAGCTGAGGGAACGCGTGCTCAATGGCCCTATCGCTCACTCGAGGATGTTTAGCGGTTACTACCACCCTCCTGACAGGCAGCCGGGCCAAAGCAGCGTCGAGGTCCGCCCACATCTTGTCTTCAAGATTAAGTAAAGACTTGGCCACCAGCTCCAAATTGACCTCCTCAAGCATTCGCATCTGAGACTGGCTGAAAAGCTCTGTCCACCACGCGACGATGCTTGAGAGAGACCAAGGAAGCTCGGACAAAACGCAAGTCGTCAGACTTATTCGACGAACGTAAGGAAATGTTGCCGGTTCATTGGACGCTTTCGAGATGTTAGTGGAACAAGTGAAAATGGAAGGGCTAGAACTCACAAAGAGGAGAAGCGGGCGCAAAGGAGAGCGACTCGAGAGTGGGAATCTTCAAAAACTCCTGCAACGACTTATTGTCCCACCACGAATATGTGTGGACCGCCAAGTGTCGAAGCTCCGACGCGTCGATACTAGCCTTGAGGACGTGTAATGTGTCCGTCAGGGCCTCGGGTTTGAGCGTGAGGGACAGCGAGCGCAAGCGAATACCCTGTGTCACCGGACCACCCAACATGTCCACGGGTACAGGTGTTCGTGGAAGGATCTGGAACAGCGCAAGATCCGTTAACACCGTCGACTTGGCAAAGAGTGAGAAGATGCGCTGCATGTCGCCGGAGAAGGCGAGCGAATTGAGTTCGAGGCGGGGGACACGGGTCATTGCTGTCTCCAACGCCGCTCGGATGTCCAGAGGTATGTTCTCCCAGACGACGCGACCGCTGCCCCGGATCTTCAGGCTCCTGAGATTCGACAGCCTGGACAGCACCCATGGTATTTTGGCGTCACGGTCGAGGGCCCGCACGCATATAGTCACCTCCCTGACGTGCGATGCGATATGCGGCGACGCCGAGAGCAGCTGGTAGAACTTGTGCACAGTATTCACAGGAGGCTTGCCGTAGCTGGAATCGAGCTGAATACGAGAGAAAAGCCGCGCCTGGGCGAACGCGTGCCAGTTGCGACACACGACAGAGCAAGAAAAGAGGTCCCCCGGGGTGTCCAGCTCGTCAAACATGTTGTCGACGAGTTCCATGGGTACGATGAGCGAATCCATAATGTCCTGGAGAATCGAGTGAGCGACGAACAGTGAGGAAAGTAGAGAATTACCAAGTAATTACTACGACGCCAGTGAGGAAGAGTGGAGTGTCAGCACAGATTGGGTGCGAGGTCATAGTAGGAGCACGGAATCATATATGTCCGAGTTAGAATTACCGTCAAATTGCGCCGGGCCCCTGACCAAAACACGGACGGAACCATATATGCCCACCACTTAATCTCCGACACCCATGACGCACGGAAAAACATAATCGCTTACAACTTGGCAGTGGAAACAACATTATATAAATTTCTTAGCAGTGTACATATGTACGAGACAAGAGAACATAATCTGAGGGAAAAAATGCATACCGGTATATATATGTAATGAAGATAATGAGATGGGCGTAAATTATCGTAGATGATAGCAAAAAGTCTAATAAGATGCATAAAGACCGTGCCTAACGCCTAACGTATGATCGATCCTCGTGGTGACCTTGGCCCATATAACCCCGGACTACCTTGATCAGGGACGGGTAACTGAGGCTCGGAGCTCGATGATCGGAGGAGTGGGTACAAACATATTTTTAACTTGTATTTTTCATTCTAAAATGAGTATCACTGACCTCGGATCAAGGTCCAAATTTCGAGGTCGGCTCGCTGCGGGGAGCAACACCGGACGAAGCCTCGCATCTGCTTAGATTTTTGGGGGGATCTACCAGACTTGTATTCGGCCACAGGCTTCAAGTTTCAAACTTCAAGATTGACGCCTGAAGGAGAGTGAAGAAAAAGCGCGTCGCCATCTGCGTAATAGAACTTCCAGAGACGTGTTTTTGGAGCCAAAAAATGGCCCAAATTCCAAAAGGCATGCGGCGAGTCCACGCATCGTGAAGAGAAATCCTGCAGTAAGTCTTGTCCAGATTTGTAGCACTGACTTTGGGCAGAGCTTGAAATGCACGAAAATGCGGGTATCGGGCAGATTCGTGGCATCAAATTTAGGTGGTGAAATCCTAAGGCCCGAAAACCTGAAATAGACGCAGTGCGAGCGAGATTAAATTTGTTCCCGTCAGCGTCAGTTCTGCGTGTGTCGATGTAGTTAAATGGGGTACATGATGGCCAAAAATGGCGAGGACGACGCAAAGGGGTCGAAATAAAACTAACAGGGAAATGCAGAAGATCAGTAGTACGTAGTCGACTATGTTGTAATACACTCATTTGACGTGATTTTTCAGTCTTACTGTGTGCGAGATCGAGGAAGTAGTAGGGGTCCGTCAGGGTCCTGGGATAGCAGGAATTACCACCTTGCGCAAGTCCCAAGGTGGTTATTTTTTTTTGCTGCGGAAAATGAATGGTGTTGGTGTTGTTACCGGCACAAGGTCTGGAGGCATGGGAAGCGGTGGGCGCGACATATCCGAGTCCTCAACTGGTATGCGTCCCGTGAATTAACGTTGTCGAGGTTTTCACTCCAGCTGGAACCCTTAGAACGATCAGCATGCCGACGACAGGCAAGACAAGGCTTAACTCAGATACTACCGCTTACAGCTTGGTAGTGGAAACAACATTAAAATTTCTTAGCAGTGTACATACGAGACAAGAAAACATAATCTGAGGGAATAAATGGATACCGGTATAAGCAATGAACGGTATAAAACATATCATGAGATGCGCGTAAATTATCGTAGATGAAAGCAAAAAGTCTAATAAGATCATGATGCACAAACACCGCGCCTAACGTATAATCGATCCTCGTGGTGACCTTGGCCCAAACAACCCCGGACTACCTTGATCAGGGACGAGTAACTGAGGCTCGATAGTCGGAGGAGTGGGTACAAAGCCTGGCTCGGCTAGAGAAACATTCAGTTCACGTGCTCGAAACGCCAAACATTTGACTACTCACGATGCCATTGCGCCCACGAACGCACTTGGGCGCGTGGATCCGGTCCAGGCGGAGGTGCAGCAGGAGGTGGGGGTCCACTATCTCTCTTCTTTTTCTTGCTGGGCCGCACATTGACGGTCCTCCAACCAGGTCGTGCGGGAGGAACTTCTGGAGGCGGCATCGGCTCGGGCGGTGGTGGTGGCGGCGGTGGAGGCGCGGCGGAAGGAGGTGCATAATCAGCATCAAATTCACCTCCAGGACCATACTTGGACCTTGTGGTCAGCAAGAAACCGATTTCGCTGAGAATATCTAGTCAGATAGATGATAATTGAAATGACAATTGAGGCATACTGTTGAAGTCCACGTCGCTCTTCTCGGAGTTTTCCTACTTCACCAAGCAAAATACGAACTTCAGATGCCAATGCCTTACTGAACTCATCAAGGTACTACAGACGAGTAATCAGCATAGATTCGGAGGACAATAAACTTGTGCAATCTTACCCCTTGGACATTGAACGGCACTTGTTCATTCGCAGTTTGGCGAACCGCATCAACGGTCTCTTGATGGTGTCGAGCACACTCAGTCAGCCAATCTATGAACAATAACGTCAATCTCCACACAACCACAACGTATTAATCGATACTCACTTTCGGAAAGCGACCGCAGAAGCTCTTGCTGCTCCAGATTCTGCTGTTTGAGCTGTTCAATAATCTCCTCCGGTCCTATTAAGCGAAGGGGAATAAGCTCAAGAAAATATGAACGCGAAAACAACTCACCAGGCTTGCCCTCAGCAGCTTCCTTGGCCGCTTTTTGCTCTTCCCGGCACTCATTGACCATCTCGTCAATCCGCTTCAACAGAACGAGCATCTCGTCTGTATCTCCAGTCTTCTTGCTCCTCCTCTCTTCCTTCTCCGCCCAGCGCTGCTCATTCAGTGCCTTCTTTTCTTCACAGCACTGTTTCTGCTCATTCATCATGTTCTGCAGAGCCTCCAAACCCGCATTCAAACCAGTGAATCCATCTGTCAGCTCCTTGCTCGCCTCTTCACGTTGTTGCAAAAACTCAGCCTCCCGTTGGGCCTTTTCAGCCTCCATTTCCTCCTTCATCTTAGCCATTTCCTCTTCCAACTCACGTATCCTCGCATCCTTCTCCTCAGCCACCTTGGCTCGCTCGGCGTCTAGTTCCGCCCTCGCACGTTCAATGTCTTCCCGAGCTTGCGCACGCTCTTGTTCATGCTGCTCCCTTTCTCTCTCCAGTTCGGCCCTCATCTCATCTCTCTCCATCTTGACGATATCTCGGAGATCCTCGGAATGCCTGGACATCGCTTCCTGGGTCGCAGCCTGGATGGAATGCAGCGAAAGACCGTCATCCTCACGCAGTGATTCGGGTGGTGGCGGCGGTGGAGATGGAGGGACATCGGGAACAGGCTCAACAGCAGGGGGCTGAGGTGGGGCCTCGAGCCGGCTTTCAATTGCACTCAACAAAGCTTCACGAGCTTCTTGCGCTTCAGCATTCCTGCGACGCTCGGCATCTTCGAAGATTCGATCACGTTCACCTTCGCTTTCCATAAACCGATTATCGCGACTGGTCTCCGCTTCATCGGCATGTCTCGCGACATCCTGCAATCTGCCCTCCAGCTCGTCAAGATTAGCAAAGCGTTCAGCGATTGCTTGATCAATAACGGGAGTCGCCATGCCTTGCGTTTGATCCCCTCCTCTCGACCCTGGATCCCCTACTCTCTCCGGCTCACTGCCTCTCGATCCTGGATGATCTCCTCTTGATCCTGGTTCACCGCCTCTCGATCCCGGATCACCACCTCTCGCCTCCCGATCACTGCCTCTCGATCCTGGAACATCTCCTATTGATTCTGGATAACCACCTCTGGACCCTGCTTCACCTTCTCTTGGTGATGAACCTGGTCTTGGTGCCATGGGGTCAGGAGGCGGGGTAATACTGCGATACGAGCCTCCCGAACCACCCGGTGTGGGTATTGGTTTAGGTGTTTCCGAATGAGGTCTAGGAGTTGCAGAACGGGACCGTCCAGGAGACGGTGAACGGGATGCCGCTCGGGTGGGCGCACGAGATGCCGCACGAGTGGGCGCAGGGGATGCTGCACGAGTGGGCGCATAGGATCCTGCTCGGGAGGGCATACCATGAGTTGGAGGTGGGACCTGGCGTGGTGATGATTCGCGAGGGACTTCATCTTCATGGTGAGGTACTACATGAGGGATAGCAGATGTATCAGGAGACTCGCTAGCTCCTCGTGAAATATCTCCAGGCGGGACTGTGCGAGGAAGACTCGGTGACCTACGAGGGACTTCATGAGGAACAATAGGGGTTCCATGAACACCTTCGTGTGGCACAATCGGTCGCTCGTGAGGGGGAGGTGCACCATAAGGAACCTCATGGGGGCCAATGGGCGGTTCATGGCCATGTGCTCCTGGTCCGTGTGTATGCGAGGGTTCGGGAGGAGTATATCTACGTCCATCGTCATAGTCATCTTCGAAGGGTGTATGAATGCGAGTGCCAGTATGAGACGGAGCGTAGGACCGAGTGGGTGACTGGACACGACTTGAAGGACGAGATGGAGAGTGCGCGATACGAGTTGGCGCACGTGTCGGAGCACGACTTTCATCATGAATTACATCGCCAGGTCTTCGTACTGGTGGTTCGTGACCAGGTGGGGCAGGTACATACACAGGTACTCCAGGCTCATGTCTTCTATAGGTAGACGACGACCGTGAACCTAAATCAAGGGTGAATAAAAGAGACTCTGAGACGCTAAACAAGAACTTACCACTTCGACTGGGCGGCACCACAATCGTCGGTACATGTGTGTACGGCGGAGAAGGCGATCGGGAATGCGATCGAGAATGCAATCGGGATTGGGGTCTTGAACGGGAAGGCACAATCACCGTATGTGGTGCACCATGACTAGGATCATGGTAGGGGATAGGAAGAGGCTGGTCAGAAGGGCCAGGAGGATGGCCTGTAACAACAACTGGTGGATAATGAGGTTCAATGGGACGGCCTGCATATTCCGACGGTCGAGACGGATGACCGCGGCTGGGAGAACCGCGCCTTGAAGAATAACTGCGGCGCGGAGAGTAACTACGGCGCGAATCTCCGGAACGACTTCTGCTACGACGATGGACACTGCGGCGGCGGCGATGGCGGCTACGGCTGCGCCTACGACCACCACTGTCATAGTCACTCGATACACTTCGGTGTCGGCTTCGTCGTCTTCTTGGTCTATGTCTGGATCTACTTCTCGATCTTGATCTAGTCCTTGACCTACTTCTTGACCTCCTCCGTGGGCTCCTGGAGTATCCGCGCCTGCGGCGTGGGCTTCGAGAATGACGCCTTCTCGATCTGCTCCTGGATCTCGATCTACTCCTGGATCTGTCCTGGATGATTATGGGAGCTGTCGTAGGTGGTGGTATGGGAAGTTGAGTCGGCGCCTGACTTGGGAACCCAGGAACCGGCACATATTGGGTTCCCTGAGGAGGGTATTGAGTAGGTAGTAGCTGTGGCGGTAGCTGGGTCTGCGGCCCGCCCGGAATAATAATCGGTGCAGCAGGAGAATGGCTTCGACTTCGACTTCGACTCCGACTTCGACCCGGAATCACAACCTGAGTATGACGCGGGGAAGGCGAGCGCGATCTCGATCGTCCACGGCGTGTCCTGCTGCTCCTGGAGCTTCTTGAACTTCTACTTCCTGGAACAATTATTGGCTGCGTTGGCTGCGTTGGCGGAGGAAGGAAAGCTGTGCCTTGCGTAGGCTGAGATGGAGGAATGACTATCGTTGGCTGAGTCTGTGGCGGAAACGGAATCATGGGTTGGACAGGAGTGCGCTGGTAGCCGCCGCGGCTACTGCTGCTTCGGCTTCGACTGCGGCTACGACTTGGCTGTTGTACAATGATTGGACCAGTTGGCGCTAACGGTTGTCCTGGCACGGGAAGCGGAGGGCCTCCTGGAAGGATGATAGGCTGCATTGCATGAGGTGATCTTCCGCGAGAGCTTCCGCGAGAGCGAGAGCTCCTGCTGCTGCGAGGCGAGGGCGAGCGAGGCACCACCACTATAGGCGCAGGCGGAGGGGTAAGCGACCGTGACCGCGAACGGGAACGGGAACGCGATCGTCGTGATTGAGGACGAGAGCGAGATCGTCCTGAGCGAGGAGACCCCGAGCGTGATCTGCGCGACCTTCGCGATCCGGGCGAGCTATATGATCCTGAGCTAGATCCCGATCTCGATGGCTGCATGACAATGGTTTGCGGCGGTGGTATCGGCATACCAGTCGACAGTGGATGCATTGGCACCATAGGCGGCATAGTTCCTGGGGGTCCCATTGGTACACCCATTGGACCCATAGGCATTCCTGGTTGTTGTTGAGGAGGATTGATGATGATCGTGGGCTGTGGCGCAGGGACAGCTCCTGCAGGAGCCACAGACGGACCAGACTGAGGGTGATATGAGACATCAGTCCCTGTATGATGCGGAACAGCCGTAGGAACTGTAACAATGGGCGGACTGGGACCCCGGCCAGGATGAGGAGTACCAGGGTGGCCAGCATCATGTACCGTCGTACCAGGAGCCGGGACGTAGTGAACAGATGGAGAAGCGTCCGAACGCGGGGACCCTGATCCTGATCGACTCGAATGTGAAGTTGACGCACTGCTACTTGACGGACTAGCATCTTCGTGAATGAACGTAGTTAACGGTGCTGGAGGCGGATAGAATGGCTCAGCTGGTCCACCCATACCCGGCATTCCACCCATGCCCCCCGGAATGACAGGTTCAGGCATGGGCATTGGATAACCACTCATGGGTGGAATTATAGGAGTAGGTTGACCATATCCCGTCATTGGAGGAATCACAGGTGGCTGCTGAGGGTATCCCGCCATTGGAGGAATCACTGGCGCGGGTTGACCAAATGGAATAACCGGTGCGGGCTGATTAATGACGTATTGTTCGGGTACCACAGGCTGGGGCATCTGTGGCCCAGGAGCACCCTGTTGACCATCAGGAACAAAACCGGGCGGCATTCCAGGTATGTGCGCGGGGAAAGGTCCCTGCCCGCGGTCGGGAGAGCTTCCGTCTGACGAACCTGAGCTTGAAGAACCATCAGACGGAGGGCCTACAATTTAATTAGCCTTGAGTTACTGTGTGAGCATAAAAATACTTACGTCCACCGCTGCGCAAACCACGGATCTCGTTGCCAAGTTGCTCCACTCGAGCAATCACTCCTCGAATTTCGTTCTGTCGATCCTGAACATCGTTTTCCAGCCATCCGTTCAGACCTCGCAAATACCGCATGAGTTCTCGTTGTTGATCTACGGTCGCAAGTTGAGCCAACCGGTTTTCCTAAGAGTGCGTTTAGACAATGATCAATCGAGATAAGTTCAAAGTGATCCTTACTCGAAGGATGGCAAGAATAGTATTGAACTCCTGGGGTAAATCCACGCGGATCTAGCATCACAGTGGATTAGTGTTAAGTTTAGCTCAAGGATTGAATTCTTACAGGTCCAGGAGGCATGGGCATATATTGAGGACCTGCCGATGGCTGTTGAGGGAAGATCGGAGGAGGCGGAGCGCCATAACCAAGTCCACTAGGTCCGGCATCACCTCCATCGCCTCCACCAGGTCGTCGCTTGAACAGGCTATTTAATTACAAAGTTGCTACACCAGAGAAAGACTTACACGTCTATACCAACTCTCCCCATGAACGTCGTCATCGCGACCCAGATTTGATGGAGGTGGCGCAGATTGCGTACGGTCAGCAGGGCCATCGTCGTACAAGTTGGTAGGCTAAAAGAAATCCGTGAATATGTGCCTTCAGGTACCCTTGAAGATACATACTATAATGGGCCTTGGAGTAGGTCCTCTTGCAGGTTGTCGCGCATGAGGGACATCCGCCTGTCGGTCAAAGATTGGGGGTGGAGGAATAGCAGATGGTGGCAAAGATGTTGGCGGCGATGATGGCGGTGGCTGCTGGTACGGTACTTGTGGTCGTTGCTGTTGCAGAGGCTGCTGAGGCTGAGGCTGCCGTGGCACTCTAGGACCCCGTCGAGGCTGTGCTCTTGGGCGGCCAGGTCCGGAGGGACGAGGGGGACCCAAATCAGGGAACTGCGTTGGAGGAGGCTCTGTCGCCGGTCGCGTCTGCAATAGAGATTCGATGCTCTCTCTAGGTCTGAGACCTGGAACAAACCTCAAACCTCTGAAGGGTTCTGGTGGCGTTACCTGAGAGCTCTCAAGTCGACCAGAGATCAGATTGTCGAGATCTTGAAGGACTGACGGTCGTGTTCCGGGAGCAGGTCGCGGAGTGGGAGCAATAGTTTGACCTCGCCTCAGGTTATCTAAAAGGTCTTCAAACCTGTCAAGGAAATAACTTCCCGTAGAAGAAGATCCAGAAGGTTCTGATACCGACTCTGGAGGTGGTGGCACATGAGGCTCAGGCATATGTGGGGGAGGAGATCGAGGTGGAGGTGGAGGAGGGATCTCAGGCTCGGGCATAGGCTGGGGAGGCGGAAAGACTGGTGGAGCCACAAATGTGTCAGGCTCTGGGAAGGGTGGTGCAGGTGGTCGAGGCGTCGATACGTCCCGAGATGAAACATCACGAACTGGAGGAGGCAAGGATGGTCCTTGACGAACTTTATCAGACAAATCGTGAAGTAAGTCCTCCAATCTGCCCAGTCTATCGAGAATTTCGCTGTTATCTGGGGCAGGACGAGATCGAACCAAGTCAGCCATCGACCCTTGCCCATCAAGGAGTGATCGTAGATCATCCTTGATAGAAGCCAAAATGTCCGAATAATCAGGTACCCGAACCACATCGGATGAAGATGATGAGCTACTAGGCGGGGAGGTGGGCAAGACAGGCGGAACGGCAGGCACCGGTATAGGCAGAGGCATAGCTGGCGGCGGAACCGGGAGAGGCGGCAAAGGCGGCGAGGATGGGAAGGTCGTTGGTATGGGTGTCACAGAACCCTCCGTAGACTCTCTATCAGGTGAAGATACACGGGATGGAGGACTTGACGACGACGGCGAAGAGGAAGAAGACGACGAAGGCGGCGAATACGCGCTCGCTGAATCCCATGGCGTGGGAGAGTCCGCCCTTTCCGTTGGAGGAAAACGGAGACTGTAAGGGGACGATAGGAATGACACACTACTATCCAAACTCGATGGAGCCAGTTCGGACGGTACGAGCCTAAAGTCATGGGGTGTCTCAATCTCTTCCGACATGACGCTACTGCCTCCCACTCGTTCCTCAACAAGCTGTGGTCGGACGGGTTGAGGCGGGCTACGAGGATGAACAAGATCGGATAGTTCTCTAATGCCGTTATGGATACCCCTAAGCGTGTTCTGTAAATCACTGTTCTCATCTTCCCGATTCTGATCATATGCACGAATTTCGTTTGCCAAATTGTCCAGATCATCAAAGATATTGCGGGACGCTTGACGTGCAGTTGGAGTTGCTGAAGACGACTTCGACGCAGACGACGCCGTGTCGGACCACGATGCTCTCTGTGTTGTATCCCCTCGAGGCGTAGATAGACTGACCGAGGGCGAGATGCCGGTCGGTGTACGTACAGAGGGCGTTGGAACAGAGGGCGTTGGGATCGACGGTGTTGAGCCTGATGGCGTTGGAACAGGCGGCACCGAGGCAGGAGGCGTCGAGGCAGGAGGCGTCGAGGCGGAGGGCGGTGGTACGGATGGTGTTCGTGCAGACGAAGATCGCTCGGACATCGCTCGTGACGACGGAGGACGCGTCGACGGAGGACGTGCTGATGGAGTATGCGTCGACGGAGGTTGTGTTGATGGAGGACGCGTCGACAGTGCTCGCTCAGAATGAGTCCGCGCCGATGGTGTTCGTTCCGATGGTGTTCGTTCCGACGGTGTTGGCACAGGCGGTGTTTGCATACTACGAGGGCGCATCGGAAGAGGAGTGCCCTGGATAGATTGGTTGATGTTAACAAAAGATGGGACACACGAAATATCATTGAACTTACAGATCTCGAAGATGACATCACAGATGGTACCGCCGATGCTACAACCGAAGGCACTACAGAGGGCACAACAGAAGGAAGAGTAGAAGGCGCCATGGATGGTACAGCAGATGGTGCACCAGACGCAATCGGTGTTGTCAACAAACTGGGATATGTCGAAGGAAGGGAGCGGGGAGTTGCTACTCTTGCTGCTTCTTCCATTTCCCATTCATCGATGACAGAACTTGAATCGAGGAAGGAGGTATCAATGGTCCTGTCAGAGCTATACGAGCTAGTCGAGGCACTTGAAGGAGTCCGCGTAAAGCTGGTCGGTCCGGGGGGACTCAGGTACAGGACAGAAGGAGACTCAGGCCCGGGAGTCGAAGAGGAAGGAGGAAAAGTCACTGGAGACAACGACGCTTCTGGCCACGATACAGGAGACAGCGTCGGTAGAAGCTCATGAGGCGTAATGGCTGACTGCGTCTCAGGGATGGTACTCATTCTATCGCCCGACGAATAAACCGACCCAGTTGGCCTGAGAATCGATGTATCGAATGAAATGTCTCGTCCATCGTGCAAAGCGACCGACATTATTGAAGGCGACGGTGCTAGCTGCGACGAATCCCACGTCGTATCTGTCTCTACAGCAAACCGACCCGCAGTCGAGGGCGTCGTGGACGTCGACACTATGGAAGGAGTCAACGGAGACCTCGAGACGCTAAGCGTGGCGCTTCTGCTAACGCTGAGACTAAGACTAGACTCCGTAGGTATCGTAGCGGAAGTAGGAAGCACTGATGGCGTTGCTTGAGTCATAGGAATGGAGCTGCTGCTTGGGCTGCTTGGGACACCAGCAGATGAAGGGACCGACGACGTCGTCAAATGGCTGGAAGAAGGAAGAATGTCCGAGCTGATACTAGAAATGCTTCTGATGGTCCGTATCGTTGGCTGCGGGGAAGTCGGCGGAACAGAAGGCGTCAACGAAGAAGGCGTAGGTGTTGGCAATTCTGAGGTCGAACGCGTCGGTGTCGGGAGAGGTGATTCACTCGTGATGGAAGGAAGAGACGACTCCCCAATTGATGATTCTGCCGAGGACTCTGGAAGAGCGATATGTTCAGGGGGAACCTCACGTGGAATTTCACGCTGAATAGTAACAGGCGACTCGGTCGGAAGGGGAGGGAGAGGCAGTTCCTTCACACTGGGAGTTCTCGAAAGCTCGACCGCTTCTTCTTCGACATCCTTCACCGAGGGTTCCTTAACTGAGGGTGCCGGCGTACTGTGTTCGGAAGGTATATCACCAAGACTCGAAGGACACAGTTCGGCTGTACTGTACTCAGTACATTCGGAAGCCATATGAAATGTTGCCGTCCCTTCATCAGCTGTACTATAGAGGGACGGAATCGAGGGCAGCGACTCAAACGACGCAATGGAAGGTGACCTTGGAGTAGCGTAGCTGCTACCTTGAGATGCAGTGACATAATTCTCTTCAGAGGACGTCTCTTCCTCCGCCTTGGAAGAAATAGATGCCGATGCAAACGGAGTGCCCGTAGCACTTGTGCCAATGGTAGTCGTCCTAGGCATCGTATCCGACAGGTCTGAAGCCGTACACACATCGTAGCCTACATGATTGCTCGTTAAAATGTGGACAAATTTACAGATCAGAAGCTTACCAGTCTCGCTTGTCCCAGTGCCGCTTATTGTATAACTTCCACCTGAAGTATAGCTTCCACTCAACGTTGTGTAGCTCCCACTCGGAGTGTAGCTGCCGCTAGAATGACTGAGCTCCGTTCTACGTTCCCTCTCTGCACTTTCTTCGCTCCCAGATGGCTGATAACCACTGCCGTTAGAGGAGCCTGAATGTGTTCGAGTGCGTCTTCGCACCCCTCCGGCTCGTGACAACGAACTCCTCGATGGCACCGTAAGACTATCGCTGTTTGTATATGGCGAGGATCCGTACCCAGAACTGTACGTGTAGCTGCCAGAGCCTGAGCTGTGAGAGTCACCCAGGAGCGACGCCGATTCCGTCCCTCTATACGACAACGTCGATGGAACAATCTGTGTATCACTCGTTGTAAATCCTGTCATCCTCGTTGTCGTCAACGTATCGCTGGGCGTGACGCCCGTCCCAGTTCCTGTCGCTCTCGTAAACGACGACGACGAATAGAATGAAGACCTTCCACTAGACTCCCCGGCAGAGAAGAACCTGGAATCATCTTCATCTCCGGACTGTGGAGTGCCGTATTCACTCGAAGTTCTGTTGGACGCGAAATCATCGCCCAAATCAGTCATCGATCCTGACCTCCTCAGCCTACCACTGAGCCTTCTACGCGTACCACCAGAGATGACTCGAGGGTCGCCAGGATAAAGATAATCCTGTCCAGAAATAACAGTGTCGTCTACAGTGCGATCATGGTAGGACGACAAAAGTGGCCGCCTCCGCTCAGAATCGGAGCTGAACGATTGGTACCTCGAGCTTCGGGACGATCCTGACACTGATCTTCCCACTTCAGATCCATATCGATCATCCATGTCCGGGACATCTCCAATGGGTGGAACGTAGATGGTTGAACGTGATCCTGTACCCGAACTCGTCGCAGAATTAAGACTGCTATGGCTTTCCATCGAAAGTATGGTACGAATGGATCCCGTAGGTGACCTTGAACGGGTCTGAGTATACGAGCCAGTGCGGGAAACAGACGGCGCTGGTTGGCTATTGACGGCCTCCCTAGACACGGATTTTTGTCAGCGAGAGTAAGTACGTTTGTAGAGAATACGCACCAGATCCTATTCACCCATCGTTGTCTTTCAACCAGACTCTCAGTGGCCAAACGTTCAACTCCATCGCCGTAAACCATCCAGAAAGGGACTAAACTTTCCACTATATCTCCTCTTTCCCGACCTTCTCTTTCCTCCTGAGCATGCGCTGCGATTGCTCCAACATCGTCACGAGCCCTAGGATGTCCTAAACTCAGCGCACTTTCAACGCCAACGCAGTTGGTCAGATCCAATTGGACCACACCGCGACCAGCGCCAGGAGCTATCCAGGATAACAGAAGAGTATTTCGGTATAAGAGCGCCTGGCATCGCTGCCAGAAAAAGGGCGGCGCGGTGTGCACATTGAGGTAATAGAGAGTGCCAATATGAATGGGCTAAGAAAAAAGGTCAGATTTGAGCCACGTGTACCGGCTACCAATATGCTCACCGTTTCCTCCGGCCCCCCGGCAAAGCGGCTTAGCTCTCCCAAAACCTCCGGCGTAAGGGCGCTTCCATTTCCATTGCCTGTATCCTGGGCGTCTCCGTCTCCATTACGTCGTAAACTAGCGTGTCTTCTAATGCCAAAAAGACCATTGTCACCCTCTGCTGGCTGAGAGGGCGGAGGAGGCAGCGGATCGGCATCTGAACCCGCCGAAGACCCCGGTTTTGTAGGTGACCTTGAAGGGGTCCTCTCTTTCCACAACGCAACAATATTTCGAACAGATGCCAGGGGATAGCGCGGTGACGACCTCTGCGGACGACGTAATGTCGAAGCTGGCGCCTGGGTCGGGGTCGCGGAAGTGTATGAACTACCTGTCTGACTTGTCGACGTATACGTATGTGTTGGAGTCTGACTGGATGTCAACGTGGTGAATGTGCTTGGTGTAGTGTAAGACGGGCTCCCTGAACGCGTGGTGGCGGATGTAGTCGATGGCCTTACAGGCGGAGAAAGAAGGGTGGAGAATGTCGGCCTCGTGTCACCCGAAGATGCAGAGGAGCTCGATTTGGTGGGCGAAGGGGAACGACGAACTCCAGGGGCAGAGGCTGCCCGAAGATGCCCGCTCGGACTAGCGGGGCTGTTTGTTTCGAATCTTGCGATGAGCTCAGTGGCTCTGCCGGGAGGCGGAAGATCACGGTCGGTGCCTGGATCAGTCGTTGATCTGGAATGCGAGGGTGATACTGCTCCGCCAAAGAAAGAACGACGAGTAGGCTCTGGTGTTCGAGCTGAGGAACGCGCGGGAATGGTGACCCCAGAAACAGGACGCGACTGCGTGCCCTCGGTTCTTTCTGTAATTCTGCTCAGCCGTAAGGCTGAGTTGCCGGTTGGTGGTGGGTATGATGAAGCTGCTGAGTATGTCGGTGTGCCCAGTAAAGATGGGAGCGATAGGACGGATGGTGAGCCTGTGTACACGCCTGTGTACGTGCCCGAACCTGTATATGTACCAGAGCCGGTGTATGAGCCTGTATACGAGCGAGGATCAGAAGAAGACCATGTTGAGAGCGCGTTTTCCGTCTCGTCCAGCTCGTCGTCCAAATTGTTGAGGTCTGCCTCGACTTCGTCGGCAGAATCTCCCTCATCCCAGGCCTCTTCAGTGTAGGAATTTGTTCGCGATGCTGACGGTGAAATGTTTACACGACGCATGTTGTGGGCAGAGTCAGCTGTATCAGATGAATCTGAAGGAGGTCAGCGCGCTGTCAACAGAAAAATGGCCCGCGCACCTGAGCGTGAAGAATACGACAATCTTGAAGGCGACATTGGTGTTGCTGATGGTGATAATGTGCTGTAGGTCCCGCCTCTGTTTGAGGGCGACCAACGCCCAGATGACTGTGAAGTCATCGCTGGACTCGACTGAGCGCAATGAGGTACAATGCCGTTGATAATGAAGGAGGTATTACCCAAAACGGCATTCAACAACACTTTAGGGCCGGTTTTTTCGTGCCGCGTCGTCATCACGTGAAGTAACTGCACCGCCTTTCCGTGCAGAGTCACCCGGGCCCGACTCCATATCGGCGGTCCTGATGCCTCCAGACTTTATTATTTCATTTCTTACTAACCGCGTACTTTCGTCTACCAGTGAACTACTAGTATTACTAGCTATATGATCAAACAGAATGAATACTATACGATTGTCAATTTGACTATGTATCAAATCAACTTCGATGTCGTATAAGCATGAAATTGACCGAATAGAGAGCTTTGACATTCGGACATTCGATGCCATGGCGATTAATGACATGTTAACAGCTTCAATACATTTGGCGTGCCTCGCATGGACAAGCCGAAGATGGCAGTTCGCTATCGCAGAATCATCGTTCAATGCCGAAAAAGATGTCATGGAAGGGAAACATCAGGATGCATATGATTGTACAATGTAATCGATGAGTATACAGTTTATCGGCCATATCTGCGAAATGGATTGAATGCTTGCGCGACAGAGATTATGAGAGCAGTCAGACCTTTGCAGCTCCCATTCTCTGTTGTCCAAAGGGCAGACGTTCCTGGTTTTCAACCACCGAGAAATGCAGTGGAAATGGAAAGCATGCTAATAGCAGCGAGTATAAGGGCTAGCGGGATAAAAAGATGTGGCATAACGTACGTTACAGATACCCCATGCTGCAGTGCATTCTTCTGTAGTTGAGGATACTTGGTTGGCCTGGCATTCAATGCCTACAGCAGGAGGCACGGATCAGAACAAATTGGGTAGTTTGGGCGCCAAAACGAATTCTCACAAAGGTCCATAATATGATTCCTGCAGATGGCACAGTTCTCGACGACGATATCTAAGACAGATACGTTCAGGCGTCATTGCGTCCCACAAAAGATAATTTTACAAACCCCATGCCCACAATGAGACGGCATTCCACTACAACAAGAGATCAGCAAAGGCGCCAACCAAGATCCTCGGAGATGGATACCTTCTTCACTTCAAATCGTTGCTTGCCACTCTTGTCTTCCTTCTCTTTCTTCACGGGCGGGTCCATTTCGACGTCAGCATCAGCCATGGCAGTTGTTCTGGATCGTAAAAACTCAAAAGATACGAGTGTCGGTTGGCGCTGATGATGGTGGAAGATAAGAGTCAAGTGTGACTGTGACGGTCCCCGCGGCCATTTGCCGCAAATGCCGAACCGCCTGGGAGTATTAGGGCAGGACGTCGCACGGTGCTAACAGATCTATGTAGGTCCTCATCCATCCCAGGCAGTTACATAAAATAACAGAGGCTGCATGTTATGCATTCTTTTACGCAAAATCCTGTCAGCCATGAAGTTGTTATCCAAGTTTTGAATCCTTCAGAGTATACAAGTATCCTGGCATAGTTGCATCGTTAATAAACACTACATATATTCATCCTCGTGAAACCGGATTATTAAGTCTTCCTTCGTGCTAATAACAGGACACATAAGTTAAAACTTGCGACCGACGATAAGATTACACAATGCGACTATACATACATGACGAAAGCGAATATTTGTCCGGATGCTCACACTCTGCTTCTCCTTGTCAACGCAGACCCTAGCATACTCTTGCCAGTTCGTCCTCCCTGTCTCCCACGGCCTAGAGGTTCCTTGTAACTTTTTGTCTCAGAATCCCAAGTAGCGTACAGCTTTGCATCGGGCACTGCACACGGCTTTTCCTCCTTCTTCCCCGTCGTTGGGTCAGTAGTTGTGGTCGTCGCCGAAGACGAATTCCAAGGCGCAGGAATACCAACACCATAGGTAAGTTGTTTTCCGTCCACTGTCATGACAGGTGGGTTACTAAGCTTGCTTGTACGGTTAAAGATCTTCGACTAGGAAGGTGTTAGAAAAAATGCTGCAAGATTCATCGCAGACTCATACCGGAAGAACATGTCTGGCAAGTTCGGGTATTCTCGACGACTGTTGACTCACGGCATTCGAAAGTCGCTCAGTCGATGAAACACTTTTTCCAGGAATGCTAGGGAACTTGAAATCTTTGTCCTTCACCTTTTCGAAGCCATGTCCGCCTGGAGTAGGCACAGCAAAGCTAGGTCCCATGGCCGACACTCTGGGCTGATTTGTTGCAAGATTAGAGTGCAACGTATCCGGAGGATCCCACCGTGACGACGTCTGGGTCAGCGCCAACAGAGACATGGCAACTTTATGTCTCTGAGGGTTGCTGGTTCCCAGATTGTCGGGTTTGTCGGAGGACGACCGACTCGTGAGAATATGATGATATGCGGAAAAGAGGGATTGGTCAGTTTGGGGTGTAGGGAATCGGGATATACGCGCAGGTAAAATGGCATGATCAGCAGGCGGCGACGGAAGGTGCCATTCTGGCTGAGAAGACAGCGAGGACTGAGAGTACGGCACCTGCATCAGCCAATCCGCTGAGGCTGACGACGTCAGCGCTTGTGCAGGTGGCGCCTGAAGTGCAGGAGAATGAGGACGGGCATTCTTTGCATTTTCAGTGAGAACTGGGTCCTCTGCCGGTTCAGGCCGTGTTTGAGGAGGAGACGCTGGTAAAATGGCAGGAAATGGAGGTAGAAAGTCCGGAATATGTGGTGGAGGGTCCCAGTCTATTGTCCGTTGCCGCTTCCGTGGAGGAGTAGATGGATTTGATATAGGAGATATCGGCAATGTGGGTATCGGAGGAACATGTCTAGGTTCTTGGTTGGGAGGAAGATCAGGGTTGAATTCGTTGTCTTCATCGAACGACGCCTCGGCATCTTCGTCGCCGTCAACGACGACCTGCTCCTCTACTTCCTCGTCTTCATATTCCTCTTCTTCCAGTTCTTCAACGCCAGAGAACGGCGCATAATGCAATGGGATCGCATCGTTGCGATCCTGCCGTAGTCCATCATTGAGCTGGGCTGCGAGCCATCAACACGCCATCCAGCAGCATATGTCCAAGACACACCTCGGAATTCATTCAAATCTTCAACCCGCCGCAAGGACTTGACAGCATAACGGTTCAGCTCAACGCCCTCTGTCGACCCGTATTCCTTCAGCTCATCGAGGCTGACCCCAAGCTCATCCAAAGCAGATAGTGCGTCCATCGGCGTCAGCTTCGTCCTGCCCGCGTGCTGTGCGTATTTCGCACATGTCGACGACAAAAGAGCCAAGTAACGCGAGAGAAGGTCAGTGAGGACTAAGGACGCCTGGGAAGAAGACCGGGAGAAGTTCGATGCATGGAGCGTCCTATGTGTTGCCGATTCCAATAGCTTTTGCGCGGCATTATCCATGAGCAGGTGAAGTGACGACAAAACGACAAGCGTCGCTGTTTAGCGCGCCCTGTGGTCACCGTTCGAGTTCAGCCGTCGCTTACGTAACTCGCCAAGATTCGCACGCTCTATATATAAACGTCCAACGCTGCAATTGCCTTGCATGTCTTCCACCAGCAACGAGCAGCAATGGACGTTTTCCCAGCAATTCTCTTCTGGATTTCTGAAAGATAGAACAGGTATGATCTTATATCCAGTTTATTTTCGAAGCTAAGGGTCATCCAGACCTGCAAAATCGGATATCTGCAAGCAAACAGGCATCCTCCATATCAAACGAAACCGTTGCTGAACTATCGACCCAGTTCACAAAGCTAACCAAGGATCTGGCCGATGCCGTTGGCTCGCTGCCTGCTTATGACCAGAAGGGCTACGAGAATGTCGGTGGTCATCCCCTCTGCCAGGCTCGACGTTGAAGTCTTCGGTAGCAACTTAAATCCATCGAAGCTGAACTGGAGGAGTTGAGAAAGGCATCCAAGCCAGTCTCCCGATTTTCTTTCAAGAAGAGACAGGCCGCGTCTCGTCCGCTTCCAGCTGCCGCCGTCACAGCAGAACCTATTTCTCAAGAGCCCTCGTCATCTCAAGCGTCAATATTAAACTTCAGCTCACGAACTAATGAACTTTTGACTGTTAACCTGTCCGATGTATCTGCACGAGATGTCACACTGTCAGATCTAGCGAACTGCGTCGTAAATCTCATCACGCCTTCCAAATTGACAATCTCCGCCGTGCACGCTCAAAATCTTCGGAACGTCGTCCTCCTCTTACCCATGATACAGTCAAGTATCATGCTCCATGATTTGGACAACTGTGCGGTCGTCGTCGGGTGTCATCAGGTATATATCGCGGCTGTAAATCCTCGTCCATATTTGATCTCATTTTTGCTGGGCAGTTCCGAATGCACACTTCGCGGAATGTTGACGTCTACCTTTCAATTCCCTCACACCCGGTCATTGAAAATTGCTCTGGCATTCGTTTTGCGGGATATCCTTCCGTTTTACAGCGTGAAATACAGGTACTGTCCAAGAGTTCTTGCATGTCGGCTGTGCTTGACATTCACCAGGTAGCAGAAAGCAGACATGCATCTGTCCAAGACTTTTCACATATTAAAGCCACACCCTCCCCAAACTGGACTCTTTTACCTGAAGATCAGCTACCCACGTCCTGGCCTTTGGGCTCGACGACCGTTGGCGATTTCCTGGCTTCCATGTTACCGCGCTTGATATGACTTTGTTGTTGGAATAGATCGAGAAGGGCAGTGTAATTTCTACTTATGATCTAGTGGAGCTGCCCCGTGTTCGTCTTTACTGTAATAGCAGCTGATTTGGATCCGAGACCTTGGCGATATGCTATGCTGTTTCATATTTCTTTTATTTAAACCCGCCTCTTCAACATTCAACCCTATTGAACTCATGGTGTCCGAAAAATACCCTCTTCTTGACGATCCCATTTCAACGGATGCGCCGCCTTCATACGACGTTAGCACGAGCCGAGGTACCTCGCGCAATAGTACACCCTCATCCTTTGCTGTGCAAGGTGCAAATACTTGGAGAAGTGGCGAGTCGTCGAATAGGTCACTGCTCATTTTCACCAATCCATCTTGAATATTACTTAACAAAGTCGAAGTAGGTCTACCGGCGGCATCATGGGAGCTTTCAACGGCCAAGTGAAAACCACCATAGCAGCACTCATTCATGATCTCGTTCGACCTCATTCGATGTCGAATGCACCTCCATGCCGCGAACTTCTGGAAAGTTGCTCCGAAGCATGCAATTCCCGCTCACTCAGCCTCTCCAGTATCATTCAGGATCACAACATCGAAGGACATACCGCTATCTATTGGGCCATAATTAATGGGCCGCGTTTCGCTGAAGGAGAAAGCCAGGTCCTCACGGCCCTTCTGGAATTCTCACAACCACTTGAGGACTCGACGATCTCGGAACTACGCTGGGCATGTCTCGCCAAATCAGATCAACCTCTCTTCCAACACTTGCAGCGCAAGCTTAACCTCAACCCCCGCTCAAAGATGGACAAAATGATTCTCTCAAGCGATGCGGAGTACGATGAGGTGCATTTGTTGGAGACCGATCCCTCTGCGAACAAGTTCACTGTTGATATCCACGTCAAGCAGTTCCAGAAACGTCTGGTTGTGGGAACGATCGTCTACGTTGAGTTCATCGCAAAGGCAAGGATGTGGAGACTTCAGTTCTACAACCGTACGAAGTGGTCTGGCGACCAGTCGCTGTATGTCAAGCTGACGTTGATGGAACGAAGTCCATCGACGAATGTCGCTGCGACTTTGTGTATAGCGGAGAAGACGCAACAGACGGGGCGTCCTGTTAATCCACCCATACATGTCACAATGAACTCCTATATCGCACCATATAGCGGCGGTGTCCAGACTCCTCTGCCTGATTGTTTGCGCTACGAGTGAGTGATACCATCATAATATTGAACGCATCTGATTGATATAGAGGATCGTCGTACCTCTTGTCTGACGGCTCTCTATTCGCACGGTTGGAGGTGAATTTGTCTGACAAGACAAAAGCATGACATGTCGCCTCCTGAATAAATCTGATAATTATACTACTGCGACAGCCAACAAACAGACCTTTTTTATTGTTTCAAGCACGGTGACTGCACGAATGACACACTGCCTTTACTAAGGACACTAGTATATGATCTTCACTGCAAGTAGTACTGAAGTAGCACCTTGTGTGCTCTGAGACCCAGTTTCGAGCTAAAGTCAAATCCACTTCAAGCTCAAACACTCATTCTCCCGATTTGACATTTCGACGATACCAGGCTTCATCAGACTCATCAGGGTGTCAGTGTGAGAGATGGTGTTGTTGTTATTATTGACCGTAGGGTGTGTTAGTATTCGAAGGGTCAGCACCTAACGTACATAATATATCATGAAATGGAATTTCCAAAGAAGAGGAATAATGAAAACAAGTCGAAGTGGATCTCTGGTCGGGGGAGACACTGAACACTGGAAAAAGAAAGAGGATTGGTGGACGACCGTGACCATCGCGTCGCGAGAGACACAGCCTTCCTGACCGGCAGGCATTCCTTTCTCTTTATCCACCATGTTGTCCAGCCGGCGCCCCGTGAACCACAGCTTACGGCGCCTGCATTCGGTCTCAGCCGAGGCGCTAAACAGAGGTGCTCGGATCAGGGTACCACCAGCGTTATTTCATCTCCATCTGCAACGTCGTGTCAGCGGGCAGCCGTCGACCAGCCATGTCTGACCAGCACCCATTGGTCGATGAAGTATCCAGACACTCTTCTGAAGGCATCTCCGATGTACAGGACCGCCCAGAAGGGTCGCCTCAGAATAATGACGCGAAATTGCGTCAAAACAACGAAAAGGAGCCAGAGAAAATGAAGACTGGCAAGGAACACGTCAATGCAGATATCGAACTATCAAGCCCGGGAATACAGGAAGAAGCTGGCGTGGAGGGTGATAGAGGTGCGAAGAAGTCCAGACCAGATGCTGGTTTAAAGACAGGTATCGTGGCACTTGCTTCAGTTCCCTGCTATTATAATTGTGCTTAATGTAGGCTATCGTTAGGCAATGACCCGTTCAACTACGAGGACAAGTACCCCGAAGATAATATCTACGAAGAGACAGCCCCGAATGCGAGAGTATGGAGAACGTACGTGGACGAGAGTACGAACTACGACGCCAGGATGGTCGGGGAATCAAGAGATAGTGTTGATGTGCTTCTGGTTTTCGTGAGTAGCTGTTTTTATTGTTTTCTTCGTCGCTGAAGACGTTTCAGGCTGGTCTTTTCTCAGCGGTGGTGACCACCCTCGTATCACAAACATCACAGAGCTTACAGGCGGATTATACTCAGGTGTCGGCAGCCCTACTCTTCGAAATAGTCCTTATTCAGCGCGCCATTGCGAACGGTTCCTCTCTCGATAACGTTCCAGTGTCTTCTCTCAATCCATATACCGCGTTCACTCCTGCGACTACGGATGTCTGGGTGAACGGACTATGGTTCACGAGCCTCTCCCTCAGTCTAGCAACTGCCCTGGTCGCCGTGCTCGTGAAACAGTGGCTCCACCATTACCTCGCGCTTCCTTCAGGGACACCTCGGGAACGAAGTCATGTTCGGCAATATCGATACGGGGGATTCCAGAGGTGGCATGTTCTCGTCATCATTGGTCTTCTTCCCGTCCTCATGCACCTCGCACTTGGGATCTTTTTTGTCGGATTGGTCGTATTCCTGGTACCGCTCCGACCTGGCCTTTCCTGGGTCATCGGCATAGGCACTGTCGCTGCATACGTGACGTATTTGATAACCATTTTCCTACCAATTCTATACCCACAATGTCCCTACCGGACGCCACTGTCCGATCTCGTATACTTTCCCTATCGTTATATTACTCAGGATATGTTCCTTCAACATATCCGTCCGCTTTTCGGGGAGAAGACGGTCTATGAATCGAATGGCATAAGTTCGTTGGATGATCTGGAAAGAGAAATGGTACAAGAACGGTCAGGAATCTTGTCGGCGGAAGCGTTACATTGGTTATTCTCTTCCTCGTCGAATCCTACGGTACACAGTATCGTAATACAGTCTATCGGCGGCCTGCCGCTGTCAGCGAAGGATACAGTGAAGAAACTATTTGGGGAAGCGACAGACATCTGTTTCGCTCAGAGTGACCTACTGTGGGATTCCATGCAAATCCAACTACACTCTTCAAAGCCAAAACCAGGAATGGAACCTAAAGTCGAACGCTTACTTCGTTTCGAGTTATTCATCCCATACTGGCTTCACGCGGGACGTGGCCGGTTTTACGTTGATGTTGCCGATGGGGACTTGGAACTCGCTGCCACCGTTCAATCAAACGATTCACTCCAGAGGAGTCAATACGAACCATCCAATACACCTACTCCTGCCGCATTTTTTGAGAAAGTGGCGTCTTCTAGTGAATCGAAGCTATCTCCAGTCGTTTGGCTTAAACTCATGCGAATGGCCAAAGATGATGGCGCATTCGCTCCCATCGACGTTGGCTCACTAGATCCCTTTCCTGTGGATCTGTGCAGTCGTGTGCTTCCTTGGATAATGAGCCCGTTCAAAGACACATCACCATGCCTTTACTTCGAAAATGCAGCTCCGGCATACTTTAACGACGAATTGACAGCCAACTTGCTGAACATGCTTTCGGCGTTTGATATATTGACCGATAAAACATCTTTTCCTTCGACCTTTAAGCTTGCACTTGCTTTCATTCGATATCTACTTCATCGTGTCTCCCTATCTTCTTTCGATGTCGACATTCAACGTGCCATATTAGATGCTCGGTTCGTCCTCCGGAGCTACGCGTTCAAGAATCTCCCTGACGAACAAATTGCCGCTCTTGCAAATCTCTTGGAACAAATCGTTCATAGTCCCGTCTTCAAGCTCGGGTCTGAATGGACGGGCGTCCAAATATCTTTGTTGGACGTGTATTCAGGGATGGTCGGTGTCTGGACACCAGGTCGATCCGCAAGGCACAATTTTTGGCCCGCTTTACAACCACTGGTCAAAACCATGATCAATCAGTACGACGCGCTGTACAGTGCTGACGATGTTGATGACCTGACGCCTGCACCCTTCGACACTGTGTAAAATTTTAGGATTGGACCTCAGGCATGGTGTAGAAACTGTGTACGACACCTTCCTCGATATGCGATGTCTGGAGGTTTTCGGAAGCCACTCCCTTCGTCCTTCGCTAGTCACTGTTATTAACGGATACGTTGATGGACTTGCGGCGCCGGATACATCGATCGATCTCCAGCGACATTTGAACTACCTTCACGAGCCCGAGAATCTCTTCTTGGCGTGTTGCATTCTGATCACCAACGGGTGGAACGCGTGCGGCGAACCACCCAATAACTTATTTTCACCACCGATTCGACTGTCAGGAGATATCTGTAGGGACATGAGGGCACTAGCAAGTCTTCGACCATCAGACCCTTCTTGGGATCAATGCTGTCAGAAATTGCGTCATTTATTGCAGGATGACGGAGGCGAGTTTTTCGTCAAGCAGCAGAAATGGACGCCGCGTGGTTTTGAATCCCTCAAGCCCGAGGCAATCGAAGAAGTGAAGAATAATATTCGTTTGGCCCTGGGCGAGTGTGATGAAATCTTTTCTGGGTCAATGAATACGTACTCGGTGGGTAGTCTTGCTAGTTTTTTTTGTTGAGAATCGTATATAACTGGTAGTCTAGACGCTCCCACACGAACCAATGGCGTGACCCGTCTTGAGTCGTATACATCGATATCTTCGGTATCCTCGACGTCGGGAAAAGGACGAAATGCAAGTGTAAGTATGAATCCTACGAGAGAACGAGTTGAAACTATCCCTTAGTGTTATCTGTTATTGTCTATTCCTGATCCTCTATCTCACGCATTTCGTTCTTCTTCCTTTTTTGCTAAAGATTTCTGCATCTTTCATTTAGTCTACCATCGTCATCTTTCCCATTGGTGCACAGGATAGCTTTTTTTCTACAGCCTCTTAATGTCAAATCGGAAGGCGGTGATGGCAAACGCGGAGTGATCGTCGCCAGTGCAGCTGCTGTGAGTGATACCAGTAGTTCCGTGCATATATCGCGATGAAACTATGTTTTTTTTTTCGGATCAGTTTGAAGGGCAGCCCCGCCAGCCGGCTTATGCTGTCACAAAAGGCGGCAGCATGCATTTAAATGCTGATTTTGTATTATTACACATTGGAGACCGATCCCTCTGTGAACGGGTTCACTGTTGACGTCCATATCAAGCAGTTCCAGAAACGTCTGGCTGTAGGAACGATAGTCTACGTCGAATTCATCGCGAAGGCGAGGATGTGGATATCTCAGTTCTACAACCGTACGAAGTGGTCTGGCGATCAGTCGCTGTATGTCAAGCTGTACATATCACAATGAACTCTTACATCGCACCATACAGCAGCGGCGTTCAGGCTCCTCTGCCTGATTGTTTGCGCTACGAGTGAGTGATACCATCACAATATTGAACGCATCTAAATGATATAGAGGATCGTCGTACCCCTTGTCTTACGGCTCTCTATACGCACGATTGGATATGAATTTTTCTGACAAGACGAAAGCATGACATGTCGCCTCCTGGATAGATGCAATACGTGTGAAGGTACTCGTTGTACTGCGACGCACAGCAAACAGGCCTTTCTTATTGTTTCAAGCACGGCCACTGCATGAACGACACACTTCCTTTTCTCAAGAAAGTAGCATATGATACTCACTGCGAGCAGTACTTAAGTAGCACCGGCTACGTTCTGAAACCGTAGTCTCGAGCTCAAGTTTAATCCTAACTGCACACTCAAACACAGTCTTCCGACTCGGCGTTTTCGACGGCACCAGTCTTCACAGGACTCGTCGGCGTGCCAGTCCAAAGTGAGAGACGGTATTGGTGTTAATATTGAACGCAATGGGGAATGCGTGAGTCGCTTGCGAGTTATGGTATTATGCGTGGACCTTACTCATCATCCCGCTCGTAGACACTCGAAAACTCCACCTGCTTCATCCGATGACAAGCACCAGACATTTTCTCAGGCTAATGAAGAAACGACTTCACCTCGCCGTGATGTGATCGATGTCGACGCCGTTCCTATTACAAGAGAAACGTCCCCTGCGCGCTCAACCAGTTCCTCGCACATTTCATCTTCCATCCATCAACATCATCCCTGCCCAGGTATTCTTATGTCATCTAGCGCTGGAGAAAGCATGCATTTGGCATATCCTTTTGGGGTGCATGAACTCTTCGACAATCCCTGGGACTATTCGTCAATTGCTGGCCAGCTTTTCATACATTCCCGTGCCTGTCAACGCTGGGGAACATTCGATGGACTATGCAGTAGCTGCAAAGCTCTAGAAGGGGGTGACTTATTGGCAGGAGTACAAAAACGCATGAAAAACGGCACTCACCCAAACGCGCCCCTGGGCTACCATGGCATTGGTGCCCTGCAGCGCACCATACAAAAAAATCGGAAGTCTATTCGGACGCTTCGACTGCAGGGTCTGAACAGTACACGCAGGTTGACGACAACAAAAGCTGCACTTGATCGTCACAAATTGTGGATGACGGCTATTGGAAGCGGCAAAGTCGAGCGAATCGAGCGGCTTGTACGTGTTGGGTTGAAACGGGGAGCAGGAATCAAAGAGATGTTACGCATGTATGACAGGGCTGCCAACAAAGTCTATCGGCCATGTTCATACACAAAGGAAGATTATATGCGTACCCTTCTACTATGGAGACTAGGCGGACAGCGCATTGGGAACATCGCACACAAAGCTCTGTCCCTTCCCGCAGTCAACACGGTCCGTTCACGCTCCCTTGTTCCCATGATAGAGGCCTCTCCAGGCATTCCCCAGCTTACGACAATCCAAAAGAACGTCGGGTCATCATTTGCTGCTATTACCGAGATTGTGCAGAAGAAAAGGATCGTCCATCAGTCGGTGATGTTTGATGAGATCAAATGCGAACTTCGGGCTCGATGGAATCCTAGAACAAATTTTATCCTTGGTATATGTCGTGAACACGGTGAAAGAGTCGGTCTTGAGTTCAAATCGGAGAACGAGGCATTGCTACTCAATCAGGCGCTGGAGGAAAATCAAGTCCACCTTGCGACCGAGGTTAGTCAAATGTTTTCCGATTTTGCATTGTTGTCTCTAATATGGCTTTGATAAGGTTACCGTTGGTGCAATTGGGCTACTTACAGGAGAGTCCAGACTGTACAGTGCACGACCAATTCTTCTTTCAGGTACTTGCAAGGCAGAAAAGGGTGTCGACCATGCCAAATTGATTGATACCACGGTCAAGGCGTGTGCAGACACCCAAGTCCGAACAATCTGCCTCGCCTCTGATGGAGATCCTATACGAGGAAAAGCTTTGATACGCCTCACATTCAAACATACATTGCCAGAAAACTCTCCCCTGCATCCTATCCTGTCTCGACTGCCTTTCATGAATTTGGAAGTCGGAGACGATGATTTAACCGCAGACAAGGACTACAAACACGTCTTCAAGCGCTTTCGAAACCTCTGCCTTCGCAAAGCAGGATCCACAGTTCATGGTGTGCAGATCATGCCTTCGTTGCTTCGTGCGCATCTAGCCGACAACGGTTTAAATACTGTTCGAATCAACAATCTGCTTAATCTGCATGATACGCATGATGTCAAACTCGCCTACGACCTCCTCAAAGAGATATGGTCACTTCCAGAAATCCCTGCCAGCACAAACCCTCGCCCAGGATTCACTGCGACGCGGGATGCTCTCCGTACAATGGGGGATCTCTTCCAGCATCTTCTCATGCCGTATATCTGTGTGGATCTCACTTTATCCGAACAACTCGAACATTTGAGTAGTGCCGCTCACATGGTACTGGCCCTATTTGTCGAGGAGTGCGCTAAAACAAAGTTGATGCCAAGTCAGCTATATTTGGATGTTCAGATAATGATCAAGAACGTCTTCTTTTGCGTCGCAAAGGCCCAGGTTGACGACCCGGAAGGTCGCTTTTGGCTTGTCCTTCTCGGCACTGACCGTCTGGAGGAGCTTTTTGGAATTGTGAGAACAATGGTTGGCAACAACGTCAATGTAGATGTTCTTCAACTCGGGGAACGCATTACTAGCGCCACGGAGGTTTCCACGATCCTTGCGCTGTACCCACACTGGGACACACCACCTCGACGTTTAAAGCTCCCTGCCCTGACCCGTGATGGCCCAGTTATCCATGACCATGTCGATCACTTGAAGCCAGCATCGTGGAAAGGAGATATTCGTGTTTCATCCGTCGACTTGCAGACATGCTGGTTAATGGGCCGGAGAGCAGTTGAGTTGGCACACCCACCTCTGAAAATCATCCTTGATAACATGGGACCAGCTGTCGACATGTTATGCCCATTTGGTGTAGACATGGTGAAGGTACCACGCGATGAAATAGATGACACTTTAGAGCTTGACGACGACTCATTGGATGATTCTCCTTCCTTCCCCGTGCAAGACTTGGAAGATGCCACAAGCGAAGAAGAGGAAGAAGACGACGCTAGCTGTGACACGAGAACAAAGTATCAGCCATGTTTTGAACTCGACGGAAAGCAGGTACACAAAGCATGGTTTCTGAAACACACTTTTCCATGGAAACTAAACTCCACCGACCGCCTAAAGCGAGTCCAGAACGCTCCTCGTCATGCCATGAACCAAGACACGCATCTCACTGTGGAGAGTGAAGCCGAAGAAGATGTTCTTACTGTTGACTCAACAGTCACGACCTTGATTCGTTGCCAGGATTATTTGTTCCTGGCCATCGCAGAGGTCCTTGACATTACCTACCAAAACCAACACCGCTCGCAAATCCCTGCATGTGTACTCAGAGACGCCACAACTATCGTCAATTATCAGCTTCTTTGCATTATTCCTGCAAATGGTGATGATGATCCTACATCAACATTTGACTGGAAATGGTCCTACCGTCGCGGCTCGTCTCATCAAGTTCCTGGACGGCTAGTACACCCATATAAACCGGTGGTATGCACGCCTAACACAGGGAAGCCGTTCTACACATTTGAGAGTAGGAATTTACGAGCAATCGCGTCTTCAATGCTCGAAGACTTGAGTCCCGACGACAGCCATCGTCTACCTCAAGTAGCAGCGAGTCCCGATTTCCCATACCGCGAGAGTGCCGGCCTAGCTTGTTTCGTCTGTGAGCAGAATGGAAACGAACGTGATATACTGGATGCCGCCGTGAAGAAATGCACCTACTGCCAGCCCCCAGTCGCACTTCCGCCTTCGAACATGAGACTCCTAGAGCACATGGGTGCCCATATATTGTATGACAAGAACATTGATCGCAGCCTTGAACCTTGCGGGTCGTGTCTTCGTCCATCGCCGGCGTGCAGTTTCTATCTGAAGGGGAGTTCTGGCACGGTTTCCGATATGCGAGTGGATCAAAAGAGATCAGTTTGCATAAACAAAGTATCATTCAGGTATAAGGTCGCGGCGGCATCCCCGAGTACGAGCCTTTGCTCCAATATCCCCGTCATGTGCCCAGAATGCCCACCGAAAGCACCAGCAGTGTGGAAGTATAACATGCCGAGTCACATGGAGAGGAAGCACCCACATGTCCCGCAGAATGCGCTTAGCGAGGAATGGGCCGTTTCGGATCTTGAGATGGACTTGATGAAAAATATATGGTCAGAGTGACACAAGAACAAGAAGAACAAGAAGCAGGGCAAGCAAAGGCTACAGATTTCAGAAGCTCATAAGTCTGCTTTGGCACTAGGGGAGTACGTCCGTGCGACCCGACATGGTTAATTTTGCTGATGAGTCTCCCGCATCCAGCGAAATCAGCGAGCAAGATTTCGATAGCGATCTTGAGGGTATTCAAAGCGAACAGCTCGGTCCTGCAGATGAAAAGGTAAAGAGATTAAACTTAGCGAAATCGGTATGGTACTCACCATGCTCTGAATAGACAATAGAGGAGGATATCGTGATGTCGTCTGACCTACAAGATGCTACAGAACAGATACCATTTTCTGAAGCTCCAGAAAATAGCCATGGGCGAAAGCGTCATGCAAGAGAAGAAGTCTTCGGGGTATGCATATGCGGTGACACGATTGACGGGAATCAGGTTGACGATGATGTAGTTGCATGCACGCGCACGGGCTGTAAATTTGGACTTGTGAGTGCAACCACTGAAAATGGAATGTTATATGGCTAACCTTCAAGTCAGTATCACATAGCCTGTATAGGTCTGTCTCGGAGAGCGGACAACTGGATCTGTGAGGCGTGTCGGCCAGCGAAGCGTAGTAAACGCCGACGGTAGCGAGAAAGAGATCCCTATTTTTTCCATAACAAATCGTTCTAGTTTGAGATGAAGTTCTTCATAATCACCTCTGCTGTGACCTGGGATAGAAGCTAGTAGTATCAGGTTTTGTAAATATGAATTATGCCTTGCCTAAGTCTTTGGAGTGATTTACGACGGTGTTACAAGGAGGAAACGATGTGGAATTGATGTGGAAACGGAAATATCGAGGTCGGACGAGATCGGTCCGATGCTCACATGAAATTCACATGATCCTTCCACAGCCACCCTGGATTTAAAACTCAGATGTACCAGTCTCTCAAGTGTGGTTCACCAGTCTAAGAAAGAGGCTAATGCTACGCGCAAAACATATCTTGAACCTTGACCATCATCTGGATTCTGCCTATTGGTTAACTGTCTGTTTTCGATGTAATATTTGGACTAAATCTATTATAACGTTTACTTATCGATGTGTTCTCAGAGTGCAATAATACATGTCTTCCAACGCACCGCCGGACTTGGCAGCATTTATTGAAAGGCAGCGGCTCTTGTTGGCTCAAGAGCGCTCAGCGGAAATACAAAGAAGCTCGCTCCTTCTATCCAATTGCGGACCGAAGCTTTTAGAGCAGAAAGGTCTTTCTCTTGCCGGCTTGGGAGTTGTGGCTGTAAATGTCGGCCTAGGCGGTAAAACGTAGACATTAATCGTTCATCCTGGATCATTGCGGCCGACTGACACAATGCTAGCACAGTTTGGTCGAATTGGAACGTCCAACTGCGTACCATACAAGCCCGATTTTTCCTCCGCATACCTTTAGGTGATCATTCCTGTGCTTGCCAGGTTGGACCTGTTCTGATCAGTAGCTAAGACCAGGGGATCTTGCGCGAATAGAGACAAACGTTACAGTCAACTCAGCTCAGAAGAAACCTAAGAAATCTGTCGCTTCCTCTGAGACTCAAAGTTCTGAAGTTGAAGGCGTTGTATATAAGGTCAAAACTTACAATGTTTACTTCACCATATGGAACATCGTCTGATACGCGGATTAGATCTCAGACACGCGAATTGTTATCGCCGTGGACCCTTCCGACTCTTCAGATGACCTCGATCTGCCCGAACGCTGTCGCGTCTTGAAAATCGCGAATAGTGTAACCTATGATAGGTACCGCATGCCGACCTTTCGTATTGTTTCGATCTTACGTCCCCTTTCAGAATGGATAAAGCCATAGATCAGCTCGAAAAAACAGTCACCGGGTCCAAGGTTTGCGTCATTCCCAGATACAACAATGATGATTTTGCTCATTACGATGTTACTTAGTCCGATGACAAGAATGTGCCAGAGTTGACGCCCCTCGTTCAAGTTTTAATGTCCATGACTGCAATCTCCAAAAGGATTACAATGCAAGACATACAATTTTTCGACAATAACCTCAATCCAAGCCAAAAAGAAGCCGTCAAATTTTGTTTGGAGTCCCCGGAGGTAGCATGTATTCATGGCCCTCCAGGCATGTGTTTCTTTAGCGTCGATGTTGCCTTTATTCTAAACCTTCCAAGGCACTGGGAAAACACATACCCTCATAGAAATAATTCGGCAACTGGCTGTGTCTTCGACGTCCGAGAAACCTCGTAGATTGTTGGTTTGTGGCGCATCTAACCTGTCGGTGGACAACATTTTGGAAAGACTTCTCGCTCTTCCCGTTGAAGACAAGGCGCAAAGACTCAAGGTCACCCGTATCGGCCACCCTGCACGCGTGATGGCCCAAGAGTCTGTCTTAGATGCTACGTTGGACGTAAAAGCGGCCAGGACAGATCAGGTTTGGCGTACCCGTTATTCTGTAGTCTCAAATTCACCATTTAAAAGGCAGCATTGGCGAAGGATGTAAAATCGGAATTAGAAGCCACGCTCGGCATCCTTTCAGGCAAGGGAAAGAGTGCCAAGGGAAAACGTCCCAAAGGCGCGGAGCGGAAAAAGCTATGGGATGAAGTCAAGGCTTTGCGTAAAGAGTGAGGTCCTTTACCTCCTCCGATGTCCACATGCTAAATATCTACAAGATATCGTCGGCGTGAAGGAGGTGTAGTCGAGGCGGTCCTAGGTGAATCACAGGTAGGCGGTCCCTTGTGTTAATTCTATTTTCTGTTGACGCTCTGTAAGATCGTTCTCGCAACATGCCATTCTTCTGGCGGTAGACAATTACGAAACCACATTTTCGATGTGGTGATCATTGACGAGGCAACACAAGCGTTAGAGGCTGTAAGCCCATTTTACATATTATGCAGGGGCTATTAACAGTTCATCGTACTCAGGTGTGCTGGATCCCTATATTCAAGGCAAAAAAGCTCATCTTAGCCGGCGATCCGATGCAGCTGCCACCAACGGTACTATCCGTCACCAAGGACTCTAAAACGAAAACCAACAAGAAGGTGAAGCCTTCTGCTACGAAGAAACTTGACTCAAAGAACAAAGATGGCCAGAAATCTAAGCCTGAAACAATAGCAGATTCGGATTCGGAAGCTAATAGTAACTCGGAAGAAGAAGAGCCGACACAGGCTCCAGTAGTTGCATCTAAAGCACCAAAAATGCCTAGCCTGAAACCTCCACGGACACTAGAAACCACTTTATTCGATCGATTAGAGAAGATGTATGGACCGAATATCAAAAGAATGCTTCAGGTTCAATATCGGTGCGTCTTCGACGCCGCGAGCCCGCAATGTGACTGACTGTCCGTCGCAGCATGCATTCCCAGATCTGCGAATTTCCCTCCAAAACCCTTTACGAGTCCAAACTAGAGTCGCACGACTCTGTCGCATCGCATCTGTTGAGTGACGTGGTTCAAGCCGAAGGCGATGAAGAAACGATAAAAGAGGTGCTTGAGACACCTGTCGTCTTTTTCGACACGGCTGGATGCGAGTATTTCGAGAGACTGGAAGGAGACGGCGACGAGGGATCTCGGTGTAATGAGAATGAAGCCACAGTCGTAAAGCAATGGATCGATAAACTGGTACGATCCTTTTCCTACTGAACCCTTTGTCTTGCCTAATTCTTAGCATAGACGAGCATGGGAGTACTCGCTTCCCAGATAGCGGTCATCACACCGTAAATTCCCCATTGCCTTGCGTTGATATGAATTTACATTTGAGCAGATACCAAGCGCAAGTGACCCTGCTCACATCTCTGCTTAGACCACAGTACGGAAGCGCCCTGGAGATAGGTACTGTCGACGGTATGCAGGGCAGAGAAAAGGATGCTGTTATTATAAGTCTGGTAAGGAGTAACGACAAGGTTTGCTAACCGCACGCTGCCTATCCACGGTTACTGAGTTCTTATATACGTAGCGTGAGGTAGGATTCTTGAAGGAGAAGCGGCGCCTCAATGGTGAGTTGCTCAAAAAAAACTCAGTTCAATTTCTCACATACTTGTAGTGGCGATGACGAGAGCAAAACGGCATCTTGTACGTTGTTCTTCATCTTCTTGGGTGCCTTTGTCAACTATTCATAAATCAGTGCGTCGTCGGTGACTCCTCAACTGTCCGACACGGTAGCCGATACCTTAAAAACTGGCTCGCTTGGCTCGACGCCAACGCAGACGTTAGGTATGCTGGCCTCGAATAATGCTGTCTATATACCAAAGATATCATACAATAATTCTACAATGTCCCGTGTCCATGTGTCCCGGTAGAACATGAACTATGATAACGTCCCATCTAAATGTGAGGTAAAGTATAGTGATATATCGTCAAATCACATCTTTCGCTGTCCGGTGGTCCTTCTCTTTCGTTCCATAAATTCGACTTGAGCATACCACGCCCCGCCAATCAGCGTCAGAGCAATACCTATACCATTTGCCGTGCTTATGGTCAAATCAAACATCAACACGGCTGACAAAACTGTCAAGACCTGCTTGACATTGGCTAGTGAAAAATTAGCCTTAGTCTTGGGCTTGCGGTAAAGTAATATTTATGAAACTAACCTGCGACAGTCATACCGAGTGCACCCACTTTTCTGTTAGCAGTGAAACTGACGATATTTAAGCCAAGCGCAATGCAGCCGTTGAGGGCAAGGGCACAAGCTTTGGAAAACGTCATTTCTTTTGAGGCGTAGTGCTGGACATTTGCAAGTTCGCCAGTAAAATATGCCAAGAATACACACTGAATGAAAGCCAAAGGTGAGAGAACGTGTAGCAGTGCGAGGGAATGTAGATGAGGTCGCCGAACGGAATGAATGATAGAAAGCGGATTTTGGGATGGTAACGGATCTCGCGATGGAGGAGTTTGGAGCACGTTGGTGAATATAGTCTTGAGAGAGGCCAGAACAGTGCCAAGGAGTGTTAAAATAAATCCCCACAGAGTGCAATAATAGTCTCCGTAAGTCCTACAGGATGAAAGTGTCAATGATGGCAGTCAATGGAGACGCGCTATACACTCACGCAAAACCAACGCCTATGACGACTGGTATGAGAGATATTCGCTTGGCGTAGCTGCTCTTCCTCCCATAGAGTAAGGCAGAGAAAAGGATGGTGAATATGGGTGTCGCGGCGCGGATGACTTGATGAAACTATAGAAACGAATTGAGAAGGAGGCAACTGAGCGTAGGGAGGAATGATCTTACAGGGATAGTGACGAGCTGCAAGGACAAGTTACTGACAACGATATTGACTGAATAGAGTACAGAGAAAGCGACGATAACGATGGTTTCTTGAGGGTCCAATTTAGCGGGAAGGAAGGACCCGTTGTGGAGGAGTAATGCGCCTCCGATTGTTCCAAAGAGGGCATGAATGGCGGTGAGGGAATAAGGGAATGGAAAGCGCAAAAGTACGCCTTTGTTGTACAGCGTCAAGCCGAGGTTAAAACAGAAATACAGGGCGAGCCAAAAGGCCTGGGTCGAGAGATACGATGGTCTGTTACTGGGAGAAGATACTGAGGCCCGAGGCGGCGGCAGCTCAGTAGAAACGTCGGACAGGTCAACCATGCTAGGCGGCTGGGGAAACGGTTCGCGATGATACATACGAGTCGACAGACGCGGATGGCGCTGCTGCGTCCGTCGAATGCTCGTATCCGCCAAGCGAGGTTTGGGTCTCTCGTTCTCCTTTTGGTCCTGCTCGTTGCCCCGTCGACCCTGCGACTGGAAATGAGCCCCATTCATGACGAGGTTGAACTTGGTCGGGGAATGGGAAGCGTTCGAGGAAAACAAGTCGTCGACATCGTTGTGCAGGTGGAGCAATGACCTATGCATCTCCTTAAGAGAGCGTCAGAAATCATGCGAAGGTCGCCAAGAACAAAAAAAGCAAGGCGTCGTGGTCGTCGTCACGAAGAGAATTGGAAGGAAGATTCGCGCCTCACACGTGCGCACTTTGATTTATTCGGCCCGATGTCCCGAGGTACAGCAACAAACTCATAAAATATATTGTATAGGACAGCATTTTATGCAAGTGAGATTCGATGGCAGAGCCACTGCCGTAGATAGAACATATAAAGAACGACACTCGGCAAGAACTTCCCGCTCGCAGGTCTGACAGCGAAATAACTTTCTATACGTGTGGGGCGGTGTGGATGTGCAACGGCAAAATATAAGGTCCATAGCGATACAACGCCAGGGCTGTGGAAAGATGTTATCTGGAATTGTGTCGGCGTCCAGATACGTAACAATACGGTTCCTGACTTCTGCGTTATCGATCAGTGAAAGATCAACGCGAATGCCCAAACGAATGAGGTCCTCGACAACATCTTCATCGGTCTCACCACCATAAGGCATTTCACCAGTGTATATCTCCCAAATAGTCATTCCGGTCGCATACAAGTCATCGGTTTTTGAGTAAGGCGGCAGCGGCAGAGGGGGCGGGGGTATATTGCATGAGGAAGGAGATGAATAGTTCAATATCGAGCCGCGAGACAACACAGGATTTGCCTCGAGCATCGCACTGCCAAAGTCGCAGAGGCGCAACGAACCATCTGAGCACATCAAGAGGTTTGGTGGCTTGATGTCACCGTGCAACATCCCTCTTTTGTGCAAACGGTCGATGAGGTCGCATAACTGCTATATAATTTCAAGCTTTCTCTCCGAAGAAAGCCCAGGATGGACGCAAGGATTCTTGAACACCTCGGGGGCAGGTGCAACACAGGACTCGTACTGTGTTATGAAGCCAACCACTTCGGCATTTGAGTATAAACGTCCAACAATCCCCACAGAGCAGTCCCCTGCGAGCAGCATCATCCTGAGCTCATTCTCCATCGTCTCTCCCGGTTCATAGAAGGATTTAATCACGTATTTCCCTTGGACGATGGCGACAAATCCGGCCCCGCTGGAGTGTACAACGTCGTACGGTCGCAGGTCTGCCATTTCGCGATCCATGGGCCACAGTCCGAAAGGATCACGAATAGACCTTGTATTCACGGCCATAACAACTAGTTTCTAAATTGGCACAGGAATTCGACAATGAATCCATGGTCAGAAAGATGTTTGAAAACACGTACTTTGTCCGTAAGGAGTCGCACTTGAGTCGACAGTTCCTGCTGTCGCTACACGGTAGACACGTCTGATGCTTGACAGCTTCAATGGGTAAGTCCCAGAGGCTATATGACTCGTTGAGAACGTCGTCGTCCAAGGATGATGGCCTTCCGAAGTTGAATTTGATCTTATCAACCTCCCCCGAAAAACACGTAGTAAGTGCCGTTATTGAGCATTTCCTGCAATGTCGTCCGAGTCTCAGAACTGGCTGTACTTACATCCACCAGTGAACGAAGTATGTTTTTTCTATTATCAGCCATTTAGGTCCAGTTGATTTGTACCTGTCTGCTGTTGCCCATTTCCACTCGGCGTCGCTGGTATTCGTTAAAGAAAGAATTCCAGACGCGGCTCGGGCCGAAAATACCGGGACGCGCCGTTATGGTCACGGTCACATCGCTCTTGTTTCCAAACGACGACGATGCCCTCAGTGGCATCCACACCAGGTCCAAGCAACATAGGAGCTTCCTCTTCCCGCAAGCGATCCAGCACAGAGAGCCTTGGCGATATACGACCCGAAAAACGATCACGAACAGACATCGAGGACAGGGCTGGCGAAAAGAAGAAGCGGCGGCGTAAGAAAAAGAAGAAGAGTATTGTTGATAACGCGCTGGCATCGACGTCTGTTGTACGTGTGGCGCTTTGTTTACACAAGAGTCAATTTTTTTTAACTGAATGCTGGATAGAAAGCGGCAAAAACAATGAATGTTGACGCTGACGCTCAGGAAAGCAGCGACGCTACTGTGAGTGGACCACTTTCTTATCAGACATGGTCTGACTCCTTTTCAGCTTGCCTCAGTATCATCAGAGAGTGATGTAGGTCTTGCCATTTCCTGAAGTCCTGTTTTGTTCTCACCATCCTTTAGGCTCCCAAAGAGCCGGCCATAATATCAGTACGTTAGTTTTCTTTAGGGCGCCGGCATTAGTTTTGACACGGAATAGGCCGATATGAAAGGAAAAGGCAAGGCGAAAGAGATCCTCGAGTCTCCGGAAGAGATCATAACTCGTTTAACGGAGGAGCTTCAAGCAAAGTCACTGGTTTGTTTCTCGTCTGCTGCCCATTTGGTTCGCGGTCTCACTATTTTGCCAGCTCCTGAAGAAGCACGACGATGCGTTGCGTCAAGTCCAGCAAACCATGACATGCCAAGTATGTTTAGACTTACTCCGCAAACCCTACGCTCTTTCTCCCTGTGGACACGTCGCCTGTCAAGATTGCCTCTTGCAGTGGTTTACAAACCCTCCCGCCGATGGCGGAGCGCTTCTTACCCATAAACCGAAGACGTGTCCTCATTGTCGCGCTGTCATTACGAAGCGTCCCATCGAAATATGGACAATCAAGAGCACCGTCACCGGCCTTCTCAAATCAGGCCTACTTACTGATATCCCAGAACACCCTCAGTCCGAAACGAATGCCGAGGAGGACCCGTGGAAAGGTGCTTTTGGCACCCCCCGTTTGCAACAGAACGACCAGGATTTGGACATGGTGGGGATGCTCGACGAAGAAGATGGTGTATACCGTTGTCGTGATTGCATGCACGAGATTTGGGACGGAGTTTGCTCGAATTGTGATCGTATTTACCCCGGCAATCAGGATGCGCAACGTGGAATGGAAATGGAAATGGTCGGTACGGTGTGGCATCCTCACAATTTCCATAATCACCCCCGGAACATCTTCGATTTGGACGTCGAGATGAGCGACGAGGACGACTACGACGATAGTTTCCTTGAGGGTAGCGTTGGCAGCTTCATTGACGATGGCAGTGATGACGAAGCCATTGAAGTCCATGATTCGGATTCAGAGGGCGATAGAAGAAGTGTCTCCTCTTGGCGAGAGGGGCGTCGCAGCCCGTCAGAAGTGCTACTGTCACTGTTGGCTTCGCCTCCTCGCTCAAGTGTGTATCCTTCTCTACGGAACCTTTCCCCACATTCAAGTTCCCCTTCGAGCTCTCGTCACGATACCTGGGACGCTACGCGTACGGATTCTGTGGATGGGGAAGACAGTACTTTCGAAGAAGAGGTCGTTGACAACCCTAGACGTTCTGTCGTGTATCGCTCGAGCATCCGGCCGATCGTTATTGATGACGATGAGGAAGAAGAAGTTGCAGTTTCTTATCATGGTGAAACAGATGTGGATGAAGACGAGGATGTTCCAATTCCTATGACTTATCGAGGTCGTACTGGGACCAGGGTCCTTCGTGCTATGTCTGATGAAGAGGACGACGACGATATCCACCCTGCATCTACCTACTCGAACTTTGCTGACGATGGCTACGATGTTCATCAACATCAGATATACGACGAGGGTGGATATGCTGAACCCGAAGATGCCAGTGATGAGGAGGCCCATCGATATCATGCAAATGAAGTGTATGGGTATTCGGATAGTGATCATGATTACCGGTATGACAATGAGGGCGTTGTCTGGCCGGCCGACGATGAAGATGATGGTTCTATTCCTGGGCCCCCGTCACATCTGCGTGACTACCTAGCGAGGAGCGAGGAGGAAGATGATGACCTGTACTAGTTAGGGTCAAGAGGGACTTCGCGTTGGGTTTGCATCGGTTATACTCGTCGATTTAAGTAAATATGTACTAAGTATGAACAGATTTTCTTTTCGTGTCTTGCAAACGGTATGTAAGTGATAATAAGGATACTTGACGTCTTCTAATCATTCTCTATGTTTTGCATATTTCTATTACTGACATACCGTCTCACTTCCCTAGCTTGCGCAAGATCTGGTTTTGCACTACGAGCAATAGCGAGTACATCATTTCAATGCGCTACTTGTAAAATCAGCAGGGTTGACGTCGGAGAATTTGCAAGACGTACCGGAACGTCAACTTTGTACTCTTTGGCTAATCTGACAACTTCGCCCAGAATGACTTCGACTTCAATAGGGAGACCTTTTTCGGCGTCGAGCATCATACTTGGTTTGTGTGAATGGTCAGGTTCTATGTGCAAAACTCTGGTTCTCTCCACAGTGGTTTCTACCAGAGACGAAGGCAGGCCATCTTCGGTGTCTGGAAAACCCATTGCCCTTCCTAAAGCGTAGTAAAGACGATGATAAGCTTTGCGGCTCATGAAACATGTTGGCACTTACCTAGGTTAATTAGCTCGGTCAATACGGCCTTGACGTTGGGAAGGGTGTTATCTTTTATGAGATCTGCCGTCTTCGGATACACATAAGGTTCATATGTGACCGCAGGATCTGATGGTGGTGATCGAAATATGGCTGCAGGGGTATACCTTTTTCAAGATGGCTGAAAAAGAGCTGCCCCACGAACTCCACAAAGTTTGCTCACCCTGTCAGAGTTGCTAGCGAAGAGAATGCCACATTCCAAAAGTTCTTTGTAAATCTCAGTCTTTGGATTTCAGGGACTAGGGTGACTTGGCTTCCACCCTTCTCTAATATCCCACCGATGTCACGAAGAATTGTGTCTTCTTCCGGCGTATTGACCATGGTTGTAAAATCGCGATATCTGTACATTCCGAGAGTTGGTCTATCCTAAAGGTATTACATTATTAATTTCTTCTGCAAGCTGAATAACCTGGGATGAACTTACAAAAGCGCCGTGCTGTACAACGTTTGGCGCGAGTAAATTGGTAGCGATAAACACGGCGGCACTGATAATCCTGGGTGTACCTTTACCAAGGCTCTTGATGGCATTATAGAGATCGACCTCGACGCCCAAACCGTTCTGGATTATGACATACACCGGCTGCGGGTACTTGTCAGAATACAGAGCAGACAGAAGCGGCTCCAGAATTTTGGGCGTTTTGATAAGTTCCGGAACGGCTTTGGTGGTAAGAACGACGTAGTCATATCGTTGGTCCGCAGCGTTTGCGACGGAGGGGCACACTGTAATAATTAGTTATTAGGCCATTGTTCGAAGCAGCAAGGATAAGAAGATAGGAAGCGTAAATTATGGAGTGGACGACATGTTTACTGTTGCAAAAATGACAACGAATGGGTTTGAGATTCAAATAGGATTCCTACGAGATTGCGATAACGGAATTGAGTTAACTCACATCTATCAGGCCTCCATCCTGGTATATCACCGTATTTACGGCTTTTAAAATGCATCCCATGTTCTGATACGCAGGAGGTCACGTCTCAAAGCGTCTCATAAATTCACACCAGCCTACCTTTCACCAGGTGATAGTTACTTCTCGCCACGGCTGTGACTCGTGCGAGACCGCTCTGCTTGAAGATGAGAGAGTCTTGACAAATCAAAGTGTGAGGCATAAAGATAAATCCTATACTCACATACTGCGCCAACGGCGCCAAAACCAACGAGCAAAACGTCCTTGACCGCCATGACCGAGCGAGATCGAGTCAGTCAGCAAGGAGGAAGGTTTGATTTGCAAATTGAAATAACACGTCCTGATAACTGATGCCGCGGTTTGCCGCCGGCGTGATTTTCGTCGGCTGTGAACGTTGTACTATGCCTTCCAATCCGGCTAATGTCTTGGCTCTTCCTGTAGCAGCGATTTTAAGTCTACAGAATATTATAGCAAGGTACCTGGCCGTGTAATGATGAGATAGCCCTCGGGAAGGTGAGTTTGGATCTGTATTGGACCTACTACCGTTCAGGTTCCAAGTTTAGAAAACCTAGTCTTAAGACTAAGTCCTTAAGCAAAAATTGACTCTCCTGATAGAGAACGGTTTCAAACTTTTCATGGGCAATTCGGCATGGGAGCGGTCATATCACTCCGAGGATGTTATCTTATATAGTATATCTTTGACTTCATGACCCCATGTAGCTTAATTTGCGCATGCGCCCTTTCACATCGGCCAAACGATATCCATCACGTCTTACGATTCAAGAGTCTGATGACACCTTGAATTTTTAATGTACGAAGTACATAAATCCGATATATACATATCATCTGCGAGCTCGTTGAAAACTTATACGATTGCGGGGGTCGTCAAGTCGGCAGGCCATACTGGTTTATCCACACCATTGGGCCTTGAGCCAACTTGAAATCCTGGCTTAACTATGCCTTCAGGGAACGTGAGCACTGGTTTGACTGTCCTCATTGGTACTACCCCCGGATTCTCCCGCCTCTCGAAGTATCCGTCCTTGAATATCGGCGCATTAGTTTCCTTCAAGATGCTCAGGAGCGGCAGCATGAGTTGGACCATATGGTCGCGTGCGTGAAAAACCGGACGACCAGCTTTGGCATACACGGTATCCCAAACGTCTTTGGGATATTCACCGCAGCTATTGATAAGCCACTGATTGTAGTAGTTGAGCGCGACCTTGGTGAAATTAATTTATATGGATACATCGTCGTGAAAAGGGACTCACATCGACGACGTATGAACCACCTTTTTCAGCGCGTTCAATGAGCGCCTGTATAATCCCAATTGCGCCAGAAGCGCCCGTGCTGCGAGATGGTGAGCTTCTAATAATGTACAGTCAAAGACGTCGACTAGCCAGAAATCAGAATTAGGCCAGACCGGTGTCACCGGTTCGTCCACGCCCATAGCACGGCCAAAACCATACGAAACTCCTGTGTTGGCATCGCTAATCTGCTGCCACCCTGAACGAGGAGTCCAAGGTCCATGCCAACCCTGGAGGGAAAAAGGTCAAATACAACAGGAAATGCGTACTTAAAATACTCACATAACAATTCTCGTGAGCATAGATGATCCCCTTCTCCTTGTCCTCAAAAAGCTGTAAGATATCATCTTTTCCGAATCCCCACTTCGCCATAACTCCAGGTCGATACCCTTCAATGACTACATCGGCTTCTAAGATAAGCTCTCGAAGCACATTGCGGTCTTCTTCCTTCTTCAGATCCAAATGAGCGTTCCACTTCCCCCACCCCATCTCTGCATTGAGTACATTCATATCGGAGACGCCGGGGCAAGTGATGCGAAGAACGCTCGCTCCTAGCTCTGCGAGGTCCCGACCTATAGCAGCCCCAGCAATAACACGCGTCAAGTCAACGATCTTCAATCCAAAGAGAGGTCTCTCCGGTATGGTTTTGCCGTCAACAGGACTCCACCAAGTAGGCAGCTGTTTAGTATTAGGAATATGGTGCAGTTCGTACAGACCAATGTGTGCGTGGGCCTTTCCGTGTTCACTGGCGAGGTATTCTTCCTTTGAGTGGGCTACGGTTCCGGCTTGTCTGTACTTGACGTTCATGAGCGTTTCGATCGCTTCGGCTTCGTATTCTGCGACCTTCTCGGCGAAGATCTCGCCAGCACGGTCGAGCGACGACACCTCGGTCTCGTGAGACCTGGGAACATCAAGGGCTGTCAGAGTAATGCGTGGATTCATGCTTCCTGCAGGTGATTATGTGATTAGGCAGGAGGTATTGTTTAAAATGAATTAACGACACCTACCATGAAGATGGTAGAAGCGACAGTCCTTTGTTTTATACATTGTGGTGCACATGGTCCTCATATAAAGGTTCTTGACATCGTGCGTGTCATAGTTCGGAAAATACTTTTCAAGTCCTGAATTAAGAGACAACGTCGCAGAGACGTCCTTGCCATCCAAAGAGTACATGTAAAGCAATGGAGACATGAAGTACAATTGTGCATGGTCCCTTGTAGTCGTTATTCTGTCAGTATGATAAAATAACGTTTATTTTGAGGAACATTCACGTATCGATAACAATTTTCTGATATGGAATGCCGTACTTGCGCTTAAGAAGGACGTTCAGCATTGCCCCTTCCAGACCCTTGATAGAGGCGATGCTTTCTGCGAACCGCCAGTTTATAGGCATGCATGGTTCGTCAGAACCAACATACTCGACCAGACTAGCAGCTTCCTTGATGTCCGCAGGAAGATCATGGAGAGGATTACTGAGGATCCCAGTACTGAGTAGCTCACCGGCCTGTAGAGGGATAGAGTAGGCCGGCATTGCGCTTTGAGTTCAGTTCCAGAGTAAGAGCAGTGTGGGTGTAGATGTATAGCCGACCCGAAGAAATTAATGAGTCAGACTATCGGTTTCTGCATCAGTCACAGTGCTAGTCCGATTTGGCGAATGTACGGCTTAGCTTAGTCGACGTCATGGTCCTGTTGTGGCATCCTTATTGATATAAAAGGAAATCGAATGGCCGAGTATTCGCAATGCACCTTCGCTGTACACCGACAGGCCCGCGGAGGCCGCGGACGAACTGCGGACAAACTCTTTTTTAAGTAGCTTGAAAACTCGATTCAGTTATGCCGTGAATTCACGGCGTACGGACGGATACAATGTTCACGGGACGAAGTAGGCTTCTCATCCTACGTTTAGGACCTTTGAGGTATTGCACGAGCTGAACATTCCTCAAGATGACCAGACGCCCTATCAGGATCGGAAATTGGTGAGCAGCTAGTTCTTCAACGAACCCTCTGGTGACTCTGACATTTGCGTCAGTTCAGGCGCTACTGGAGATGGTGTGAGTGTTCTGACTCTGGTCCAACAGCTGGTTCTCATACGATGTTCTTAGCCCGACCAGATGTATCGGTTGGCAACAGAGGGCCCCATAGATGCCATTTATGGGGACTACCTAGCAGAGATGAACATCGCCTGGCGTGCGCTTGAGGTTCGGTGGCGACTTGCCAGTTTTCACCAATAGACGCTAATACATCCGTTAGATGATCGACCACCCGGAGCTGGGGTATGAGATCCCAGCTCTCACGCAGCTCAAATGGAAGACGGCGGCACAGGAAATTGCAAGCAAAGGAATCCGTGTAAGGCACGCTTTCACGAAAGGGCATAGCTTCACTGACTTCGTTCACAGGTGGTCCATGACGGAGGGGCCCTGAATCCCCGCGGACTTTACCTGGAGATCAAGAAATACTTCGCGGATTTAGGTCTAAATGTGAAAGTTGCTTGGATCGAGGGCGACAACATCACAGATCGTGTCAAAGCGGATACGACACTGTTTCCTCACCTCGACATCCCGGATAAGAGACTGGGTGACGTGAAAAATGAAATTCTGACAGCGAATGCATACAGTGAGAACATTAACCTCCGCAGGTGACCTCGTATTCTGATCTGCTCGAATAATTCAGTCGGAATGAAAGGAATCATAGCCGCTCTCAATGACGGTGCACAAATCGTCGTATGTGGTAAGCGAGGCCAACGTCCACAACCTGCTTTTGTATTGACTCGAGACCAAGGACGCTGCTGTGATGCATCTCCTGTCATGGCGTTGGCCGCCTGGTGGCATGGATGGTCCGACAGCGATTACGACAAGCTTGCTGGAGCCTTGATGGCCGGGCATGTTACAGAGTGCGGGCCATACGTAAGTGCGCCTCGCACGAGATGATCGCAGACCTAGTGACGAATAGGTGTTTAGACGACAGGCGGTAACTTTTGCGGTTTCAAAGCCATCCCAAGCCTAATCAACGTCGGCTACCCCATATGCGAGATCTCTGACGACGGATCCTCCATTATCACTAAACACGATGGTACCACCGGAGCTGTAACGGTCGACACTGTTACGGCTCAACTCGTGTACGAGATCCAAGGGCCGAAGTATCTCAATCCCGACGTCGTCGCCCACCTCGAAGATATCAAGATCGAGAAGGTAGGAAATAATCGCATCAACCTGTCTGGTATGAAAGGCTCGCCTCCACCACCGACAACAAAGTTGGCCGTGTGCACGATGGGTGGGTACCAAGCTGAATTGTATTTTCTTGCCGTGGGGCTGGATATCAAAGAGAAACTGAACCTTCTGCGCGCCCAACTAATGGACGGCATAGATGAGTCCCGCTACTTGAAACTCTCCCTGGAAGCGTATGGGACTTGTCCAGACGACCCGAAATCGCAGCGAGAAGCGACGGTGCACATGAGGCAGTTCATTCAGGCGCCTACGAAAGAAGCCATTGAAGGCTTTACGCAGCATTTCTGGGGACTAGTCATGTCAGGGTATGGAGGATTCCATGTGTAAGTGGCATGCGTATTTTGTCGGGTGATGGCGTTGAACATTCTGCAGGAATATGGATTTCCGAACGTTGGCTCCCAAGCCCTTTGTCTCGTACTTCCCAGCACTTGTGCCACAGAGTACGCTCAACGTTAAGGCCCACGTGGAGGACAAAGTGATATCCGTAGAATCCATAACGTCCACAGTACCCTTTGATGGTCAGGCTTCATACGATCCCAAGACGGTCACTGATTTGAGCACTTTCGTCCTACTACAAAGGCCCACCTCGGTGTGTATAGTATGTCGTCTGTTGACTGTTTCGACTAACATCAGCGGGTAGGCAAGGTGGTGCTGGCACGTTCCGGAGACAAGGTAAGCTTGGTAGATAATCCTTTGGAATCCGAATGAAACCGATTCAGGGTGGGAATGCCAATGTCGGATTGTGGGTACGCAATGACGACGAGTAGCTATGGCTGCAGTCATTCCTGACGATTGACACGTTCAAATATCTCCTTGGCGACGACTACAAACCCAAGTATCGTATTGAACGATTCGAGATGCCCTACATTCGTGCTGTCCACTTCGTCACCTACGGCATTCTTGAAGATGGCATTAGCTCCACGTCCGTCTTGGATGGGTTGGCTAAGAGCTTCGGCGAATTCATACGAGCGCGTAAAGTTGATATTCCCAACAAGTTCCTGGAGAGACCCGCGGTCGGGGAGTATTTGCATTAAACGAGAACATGTCGTTACTATAATAAAATGGCCATAAACCTCAGTGTAACCAGATGATCGCCGTTGAAAGGGTTCTCACCGAACATTCCATGCCTTGTGTCTATTATCCCCTTACGATCCCAATAATCAGGCAGCTATAGGACATCAATTCGTCAGCAAACTGAAGGAAATGACGAAGGAAAGAAAAGAATAGTTTCAGTAGGAACAATTGATATTAAAATAAACGTCACAAAGTACGATAAATGCATTTTCACGATCTCGAAGTGTCATCCTGGACTCATTAGAGGAAAGACTACTCACAAAAAAGCGAAGCCGCATTCCTGGCAAACGGTATCGACTCTTCCGGTATTGAATGAAGGATGATAGAAGTCTATGCTAGCCCAGAAATTCTGGCTGACGGTCGAACATCTTCACATTGGAAAGATCGAGCTGCCGAGATGACTTTTCAGGAATCAGCTATCGTCTGTCATCCTGTCAGTGTCGTTAGAGAGAAGTCGTCACCGTACGCACCGGATAGCCTCCGCTCTTTTCTTACTAGCACTGGTCCATGACGTGGCACTAGAGTCGGTTATTCAAAAGCATTATGGCGACGAGAGGGCTGAAAAATAGTAGTTAGCACCTAGCATTGATTTCAATGACAGGACGATAGATATGTACCTTTCTGTACCGACGTTGGTGTCTTCCAGGACCTTGGGGTACCAAGCCTAAACAGGATTTCTTCCTCCGCTTACACAGTGTTGGAAGCGTGCATGCCGCAGCACATACATCCCACGTTCTCCACTTTCTGGCCAACGGTGTCGAAGCACAGTAAGTAAAACAATGAAAGCCTGTTGAGGGATGTCGAAGAAGAGAAAAAAAAAGTTCACGGCAAATTCCGAGCCAAGTTCGGCATGAATCCTTAGGGATGAGTATGCTCCTCCAACGGCTGGCTGCTCATCTAGGTCGTTCTCAAGCAATGCTCGAGCTCAAATGGATGTCAGCGTTCGCAGAAACGTCGAAGAAATCACTCTCTGAACTTGTCGACAGACGATTGAAGGACGAGCCTCTGCAGTACATTCTGAGTGCGTATATGCGCACTAAATAATCGTAATTCTATCTGTATGAAGATATTTTACAGGTTCCCAGCCATTTGGTGGTCTCGACTTGATTGTACGGCCTCCAGTGCTTATTCCGCGCCCGGAAACCGAAGACTGGACCATCAGACTGTCCAAGACCATCACGCCGTCGCAAGCGCGCCCTATATCTATCCTGGATTTGTGTACAGGAAGCGGATGCATCCCGCTGCTGTTATGTCACCTATGGTCTCAAGGGAGCGTCCATGCGTGCGGTGTTGACGTCTCTGTTGACGCGGTAGAGCTAGCGACGGAGAACGCTGCAAGACACGATATTCCATCTGTAACAGGCGGTATGCGAAATAGCTTCAGAGCTCAGCAAGGAAACATTCTGGACCCAGCGTTTCCCAAGAGCCTGGAGCCACCATTCGACGTCCTCACTTCTAACCCGCCTTACATACCCTGGAAGGAATACCTTGAGCTCCCACCGTCGGTCGTGCGATACGAGGACCCAAGGGCGCTTTTTGGTGGTCCCTCAGGTCTTGAGTTCTATCGCGCCATTGCCCTCATAGTTTCGCGTCAAGGCTTTCTCAAACCCGACGCTGTTGTAGCACTCGAAGTGGGACACGGTCAGGCCGAAGAGGTGGAAAACATTCTGCGCGATACTGGTGAAATCCAGCGAACAGAGATATGGAATGATCCTTGGGGAAAGGCTCGTACTGTTGTCGGATGGCGGACGTGATTTTGCAATCATATTCAAACTCAGCCGTCCGAGTCATTCTCTCCCCCTCCTCGATTCCTGCCACCTATTCATCGAAACAAAGGAAAAAATGTCGGCCAGCAATCCCACTGTACCTCTGGAGCCCAACAGTCTCTACATTGCCACCAATCAGCTCATAAACCAACTCGCCAGGTTCCACTGGGCTTTTTACAAGACAGACGAAAACGGCAAGGCTACCACATACGAATGGACAGAGCTTACCTCCTCGTTCCGACAGATTCGAAGGCGTAACGATCACTCCCGTCGATCCTGTCACGACTTATACCAAAAAACTGTCGGTAGTCTTTGCCTTCATGAAGGTTAAAGGCATGAAGACGATGCCTGACCAAGAGACGTTCCATGAGATGGCGATGCAGGCCTTCACAGGTCCGAATCGTTTAGGATTCACTTCACTACTACGGAACTGCCAAGCCGGCATGTCATGCAGAGCCTGACTGAAGAGCATGTTGGCCATGTTGATAGAGAGGGGTTACCTGGATCGTAACGAGAGTCCGCAGTGGTTTGAAGACGAGATAACAAAAGTGAGTGTTGATCTGGAAATGCAGTTGGCCGAAGGAAGAGGCCAGGATAGGTCGTTCATTGGAGAGATTTAGAGGAGTCACCTGTCGACGAATCGATCGTTCATGCGGTTATCGAATTGCCAATCACTTTGTCTGAAGATCTCTAGAGGCTTTTTCTTTCAGACCCCTCCGTTTGATACTCCAAGACACCGAGGGCCGGCATGTAAGCCCTAAAGATTTCTTCTGACCCTCTTTGGAACTTTCGTCAAGTGAGGAAGGATGTCATTTGAGTCTGATCGTATCTTGGGCTCAGGATTATATTAGCGTCGGACCGTCACCGATACCAACTACAATTTCTCAGCGATTGACGAATCTGAAAGTGTCTGGGAATTCGAAGCACTCGGAGGCTGGGGGGTGTCCTGTAACTCGTGGACTCTGCTGGGAACGATCACGTGTCAGGCTCTAAGCTCAGACGCGAACATCGGAGCTCCTTTTATGGCGCATATTTCTCAATGCAAAGTCGGAAGTATTTTCCCCTCATCTTGCTAGTTACAACACAACCATTATGCACCACACAACTTTGACCAAGCATTCAAAGGTTTCCCGCCTCCTCGATCCCTCAATTTACTCTGTCAACAATAATGATCAGCCTAGCTTCTACGTCTACCATGCACGATACAGACTACTGCTGCTTCCTCTTCCCCGTCTCATCGAGTTCGTCGCCCAGTTCATCACTCGGCAGCCGCAATGTACGGCCCAAATGGGAAATTGGTTACTCTTCCAGTTCCAACGACGACAAAGCCATACACATGAAATTCTTTGATCCGCTCGCTGTTCTAGTTTGCAAACGCGCATCATCCTTCACGCGCGCTACACCTCTTGCCTGCTATCTCTCTTCGTTTCGTATCAGAGTCCAACTCGCCATTCGAGGACGAGAAGCAGGACTGCAGCGGCCCGACAAAGACCACCAGATGGTACATATCTTGGCGCAACTCTACAGTAGAAGACCCAGAAGAGTTCACTGGGCCAGAATTGAAAGAAGACTCAAATGAAGAAGAACGACATGAATTCTTGTTGCCATAACGAAGATAGCGCATAGAAAATCGCACGATCCTCGGGGGCAAGCATTTCCTCTCATACCTTCTTCCACCAACTTGAATCCCTCAGCATGGACAGTGCTGCTAGTGGACATGCGAGTTACATTTGTACAACTGATACTATGACCGCAATGTATTGCCTATCGTGACTTCCCCGTCGCTTTGTAAACAATGCATGGGGATGTTATCATTGCGAAAGACGCAGCTGCCCGACTTTTAGCAGGCGTTCATACTGTCAACAAGTCACTGGCCGGCAAGGCCCCCCCCCTGATCGTGGGAACATCAAGCTTCCACCCTTCTGCACGCAAGGGATCCCTCGGCCCTCCCTTCTGTCTCAAACAGAACACATCCAGCCACATGTAGTCCACTCCCAGATTCATCTCGATCCGGATGAGATCGAGACTGGCGTCCTTCAGGATGGGCACGAGCCATTCCTTCGGCGTACATCCACCCGAGCTTCCGAATGTTCTACAACATGAGGTCGAATGTTGAACATCGATTTATGAGTAGACGCCCGTGATATATATACGTAAATGAGACTTCTTATTTCGCAAAAGTTTTGAAGTCTTTTCAAATCCCTCTCAATAGGTGCGGCGTCTCCAGTCCTTTCAAAAATTCTCAAGTGACAAAAACCATAATCTACAGCTACAGCTTACAATCCGGGGCAGTATTTGATTCAGCTCAGAAGTCAGAAAAATGGAGGGTCTTATAGTACGCTCAAGTATCTCCAGATCCTGAAAACTTGACGACTGAAATATCGCATTCAGAAACTTTCCAAAGAGGGATCATTCGAGGCGATGGAATATCTGACTCGAGGGGCTGGAAAGCTGTTTTGTGGTCAAGGTTTTGCTCTCGTTCTGGAGGCGAATCTCAAATTCAAAACCAGAGCCATCCAAAGCATGAAACACGGACGGCTACCTCTGATGCCGTCTTCCGATCCCAAAGACCCACTCAACCTCAGTTACAACACTCTTAATGCGCTCGCAATAGGAATGAGGGTAAACCATTCGGTAATCCTCGAATTAGTCTTCCCTCTTCTACCCGCCGTAGCATTTTGGTTATCCCTTTACTGCGAACGCATCATTATCCCCTCTCGCGGACACGAATTTGAACCAGACTTCCACCGTGTGTCATTATTGGTTCTCTCTGGGATTACATCCCACGACCACTTTGTGGAGAAACTAGCCTCGTCGGAACCTAACCTACTGTCGGACTACGCTCCATTTCTCTGGTTTAATCCATCCGTCGAAATATCGGAATACGAACACGCACACGCTGTCGCGTCCACGTTAGGCCACCTTCTCCGAGGGGAATGTCCAGGACAACCCTGGCAGTTAAAGCTCATTTCTCGCCTTGAGAAAAGTAGTGCAAAGCTCGCAGACTTGTGTATCAATGCAGCCGTTGGCACGTTTTCGCATATTCCCCAGAAGGAAAACCTACTACCCCGGGATTGTGCTTTTAGTGACGTTGCTGAGGCGATCTCACGTCTTTCGTACGCTTCTCCTCCCACCCATATGGCACTCCTTCAGAGAAATGCTCTTCGCTGGATGTGCCAAATTTTGCGGTCCTTAACCAAACGTCGACACTTCACTGACGCCGAGTTCGACGTTGCAATGATAGGATTCGCAAAAATAGGTGCATACATTGGCCTTCTTATGAGGGATGGTCATTCATACGTCTACGACCTCCTTGGACACGACTTAATTCCTTCCCTACTGAGGACGACCAAGCATCAACAACGTTTCAAAGACTCGAAAGAAGCTCACATCAGGACACTAGCTGCTGAGACGGAGAACATCATTATTCATCTTCTTCAGTCGATCTCGTCGTACTTCGCGTATGCTTCAATCTTAAAGAGAAGCCACAGAGCGATCTCTCACGCAGAACGTATGCATATAATCGAGCTTCCGGAATCTCATCAAGATATCAACAAGGCGGAAAGGCTACTTGTAGCATGGATCAAATTCAGAAATGCCGCACTCTACAAGAATAATTTGCTCACGGAAACAGAATACAGAGTATGCGGCAATGAACAGGTATGTTCCTTGGAGTGCTGTTCGAGTCACTGATCACCGATTGTCTGGTCAGTGTCCAAAAATGCAGGGGCTTCTAGATGGCACCGTGACAACTGCATTTCGATTCAAGTCCTGTTCGAGATGCCTGTTCATCCTTTATTGTTCACGTGAGTGCCAGAAAGACCACTGGAATACAGGTCATCGTACGTCCTGCGAGAAGATAAAAAAGATGAGACAAGGTTCGTCACTGTATTCAAGTCGATAGACGCAGCTCACCTATCTTCAACAATAGACTGGAAAGCCCTACCTCTTTCTACTAACGACAAAAACGCCGTGAAAATCTTTAACGATGCATATTTAAATTCTCTGAAAGGCGAATGGGAGGACTTGAAGAATCGATATATCTCGAAAAATGGAGAGGATGCTGACTGGCCTTTGGTTCTCTGCCTCGACTATAATACTCCGGAGTCCAATCCCAATATAGGTGTCAACTCATCAAAATCGTTCACTGTTGATGAAACGGAAGCCTTCAATGATTTTATACTGGGGGCGTCCTCTGGACTCGGTACACTGGTCTGTTGGAGTGTTCCAGATGGAGGTGATAAAAATGTCAGGGAGTTAGAACTCGCGGAATACTAGTGGCTTTGTGTAAACTTGATCTCACATGATCCTAGTACTATTAGTAGTTCAAGTTCGACATTGTGTATGATGCCCAAGCGAAGCTTCCGAACAATTCGAATGTGTTCCGCGCTATGCTCAATACATTTCCTCGGCCTCCATCACATATTCTTCCAGGTAGCACAGTAGATGCGTCTGTGTCAATCGAGGTAAGTATACCAAATGGATGCAGTAAAGCACTGAGCGCCTTCATCATTATCGGCGTTTTATTCAGAGTTCGCCAACCAACGCACTCGGGGGTTCCGCCAAGAAGGGTTATTTCGGCGCTTCTTGAAACGGTTACATCATATTTTAACTATGCTTCGATCTTAAGGAGAAGCAGCAGGTTCATCTCCAAAGCGGAACGAACGAGTCAGCGGAATAGTCGCGGTATCGGGCCCCTCAGTCCTTCTTTGGTAAATCTCAAGTAAATCTGAACTCTTTGCTAATGCTGATCCCTGGTAAGTACGCCATCAGAACACGTTATCAGAATTCGGTGAACAAGTACGACTTTACGCTTCTCTGTTCTGGATGCATCTTCATGGAAACCATCGTCGACACTCAGCAGATCACTTGAATCGAAGCCATTCTGCGCCAAGTCGGTTAGTAGGGGAGAGGTGATTAGTGTGGTGTGATTAACCTCAATCTTGAGGTCCGCTTCTGTTATCAATGAGCCACCTAGTTGGGTCCCCGACTTCACTGCTCCCGAAGAGCCGAAGTAATCTCTTTGGGGCTCAGTCGCATCAGTTACGAGCGCGGTCGACTCCTGCCAAAAAAGAAGTTACACTCAATCAACAAGTATTCAAACATTGTCAAATGCCATATTATTGGGATCAAATTCATCCTATAAGCAATTGTTAAGAAAGAATCTGCTTAAAAGAGACATGCATGCATACGTCCAAAAGCCCGTCAATGTTCGGAGCAGAAGCACGAGACGGGGATCCAGAAGATGTTGACACAGAGCCTGCAATCTATTTGAACGCCAACATTTTTAGCTCAGTGAAAGGCCAAAAGGCAGACACGCATCTTTACCTCAATTCGTGCAGTTGGGTCTTCATATGATTCCTGACCTACGCGTCTACGATAATCATACATTGAGCAAAGAGTAACCTACCGCGGTTGAGTGCGCGTTTCTAGTCCTCTTGCGTGGTCTTGTATCCTCGTCGTTCAACGCGGCTGCGGTTGCAGGATTAATGTCTGCTTGCCGTTTCTTGGCGTTTCTCGTGGACCGGACAGAGGCGGATGCAGGTGGCAATAGTACCCAATGCAACATGTAAGGAACTTCACAACCAGATGTCCGCAATTTAACCTCAGCCTGCCAATGGAAGTTCGGAATAATAGACATGACCTGCAAAGGAACACCCACTGTTCCTTCTGACGGTTCCATTTTGATAATTGCTGATGCCGGGAGTATCGCTTTCTAAGCAGAATGAAGCTGAGTGAGCTTGGAAGTGCGGGAAGACGAAGAAGCTCACGGATGTGCTCACTACGCCCGTGTGGTGGTCGTCGTCGATTAGGTTGATGATATCTGGTACCGTTTCCCCCGTCGACTGGGCTTTCAAAGTGGAGGGAGATGTGCGCCTCTGGAAAGAATTTGAGAAAGTAGAGTTCATCGAGAGGTAAGGCTCCGTTACCGACACGGCCGGGACCCTGTGTGATATTTCGACTTTGGCACGATTACCAATATTTTCATCTGTAAGGTCCTTTATCCTCTTCTGCAACCTCGCAACGAGTCTCTTCAAATCTCGGTTCTCGTATTCGACGGTTTCCTTCTGGCCCCACAGGTCGGTGGCCTGATCATCTGCCTCCAAGGCTCTCGCTCTTGCATCATCTAAATCATTTCCCAGTCTTTCGTTCTCTTTGCGCAATGTGTCGTTGTCTCTTTCCACGTCAGCTTTTCTCCACAATTTTTTCAGTCTCTCCAAATGCTGGTGTTTGAGATCCTCAATTTGCGCTTTGACACTGAAGGGGATAACCAGAACTCCGTCTGAAGGTGACATTTTGTAGGGTCTTCAACCATAGCGGCAAGAAAAGGATGGTGATGGTAAGATACAGGGCGGGGGCGGGTTGATAACGACACGTGGCTATCGAATTTGTCTCACACAACTGGCACCCACAAACAACCACAACCAGCCGTGCCACCCCTTGGCTGATAGACTGAGACTCTTCCTTTTTAGGGACCGCTTGCCAGTGCGACGACTACAGTCTACTACTACTACTACTACTACGTACCCAATCTTATGCATTTCATAGACGTAAATGATGCAAAACTCAAGTATCGATCCCCAATGCAAGGCAACACATACTTATCCACGACTTTGGACGATTCGACCGACGACGATTCAATTATTTAGGACCCTCCAAGTCTGTTCCCCATGGCACCATCCGATTACTGTACAGGTCCCATGCACGTTGAGGTAGCAAATTCGGTTTGACGATCTTGTTACCTACCACTGCTTTTCGTCGCATCTCCTGGTCCTCCTCTTCAAGCCTGTGCAGTACGTCTCGGATGTTGCTATGGTCGTTTGTGTTCCATACTCGACGAAGATGGCCACATGCAGTGCCAAAGTCGTACCTCTTCTCAATGCAATCTTCAAGAAGGGCGGAGAGTGATGGAGTACCCAGGGTGTATGACGTTCCGAGGGTGGCGTTCAGTCGATCCAAGACCCCCTGGACGCCGAGGGTAGCGCAGGGTGTGTCGAAGAGGGAGGACGGTATAACGGGCTTTCGACCGGTATAACACCGTTGCAATGGAGCTTTGATGGATTCGATGATTAATGATTCCGCTTGGCCGGTCTCAATGAAGGCGGAGATTGTGAACTGGTAACACTCGAGTGATTCAGGACTTGAACCGGACGACTCGTCTGGCCATGGCATCATCTCCGAGACATGGTCGACACTCACTGAAGTAGAACTGTTGTTGGATTACGCATACTCAGTATATTGACTGTACGCACTATTTCCCATTTTCAGGCTTTGACAGATATGCGTTTATGGAGCTGCTTGAGTCCGTTCAAGGCCGCCCGAACAGCCGACTATTGATGTACGGACCGACAAGCCGCAACCTGGGAAGAAAGGAAGCGACGATGAAAGAACCAATGCTTGCGAGCTTAGATTCTCTGAATCTCACCATTCTTCGTGTTTATCATGACTGGCTCATGCAGCATCTGCATCTCCGAGCCTGATACACCTGTCTGTCCGCCGTGCGGTCAGTCTTCACCTCCACGTCCGCTGTAACAAGTTTTTCACTGTGACTAGGCCACGTATACTGTTCGGTATGCTTGGATAACCATATCGTGAGCTATACCACCATTGAGCAAGGCCTACGTACCTCTTGGTGTCCAAACTGTCGGGTCCGGTTTCCTCTGGGTGTGTTTCCTCTCTTGGTGCTCTTTGTGTCGACGTTGATCACCCATGGTTCTAAAGGCGAGCCAGACAGCAACGTCAGTGCCCCTCTAAAACCTTCCGTCTCATATCCTGACGCACACTCAAGCTCCAATATGTTCCGTCCAAATTCAGGCCATTCGTTGCATCTGCCATTCGTCGACTCTTTCCAGGCGATGAATCCGCCCAACTCGAATCTGATCTCACTCAAGGAGTACCGGGAGTACGCAAATTGAAGCGTCGACTCAAATCCGAATCCAAAGCTAACTACCGACGAAAGAAGGAGATCGAGCGACTGAACGAAAGGCTACGCGTCATGGAGGATAGGGATCAGAGAGCTCAGGATGACCGAGCGGCTTCTCTGCGTGAAAATAGTCGCCTGAGGGATCAGCTCAGGTCTGAGCGTCAGCGTGATCCATGGGAGGAACAGAGGCATCAGAAAGCTAAGGATGATCTAGCCGCTTGTCGGCGTGAAAATTATCGCCTGAGCGATCAGATCGATCAGCTCAGGTCTAGTGACCAGTGGGAGGAACTGGATCCCAACTTAAAAGTCGTATTTGTCATTGGCTGTATAACCTCTGTAGTGATGTGAGTGACTAGCTCTTGCGTGGTCTTGACTAACAGGTTATGCAGGACGATTTGCGCGATGGTCATTGCATTCAAAGTGATAAGGAAGATACCTTTCAAAACTTTGTTTGACTGGTGTATGATCTTCCTCCATACGATGTACCGCCTCTGGGTGGAAATTGCGTACCCTCTCCTCTTGGAGTTGTTAGAACATTACTCAAATCCGGGATTGACTGAAGGTGCGTACCGTTTCTGTGTCCATGCGATCTTGGTATACTTGACTGATACTTATCGTAGGAAAGGATGGACAAACATGAGTTACTTTTGCAACGCGACGAGGAGCAGGTCAAAGTTTTTTCAAATGCTTGACCATCACGAGACCGTGACCTATGTGTTTGCGTAATGATGTTTAGTCGCGCACCGGAGATGAAATGATGAAATGATCTCTCCTATTGTTAGGATATGGCCATAGAGGCCATTAGTATGTACAAGATCTCAGCCGTGGCAAGTACAGGTAAGGGCGACCTGCAGCACACGACGTGAAGACGAGATGAATTTGCTCCTTTGAATTTTTTCCAGATGACTTTGATCATCTCGTCGCCATCGAGTTCGACGACGATCTTGGGAAGAGATAAGTGGCGTATTATAGCTCTGGGCGCCGTCCTATCCCAAACCGGATCGCCACAGAGTAAAGCGTCACTCACGACAAATACCGTCCAGCTCCCCGCGATGTCTGTCAGTGAGCCTGCCCTGCTCGAGAAGAAACGGGTTAAACACACGTTCGGAGAGGATAAAGAAGCAGTGGAGCTCGTTATCGCCCACCGTTTCTTTTGGAGTTTTCAGAGCGAGACGAAAAATGAAAAAGGTTCCCACTTGCTAAACGGACTTTTTCTTCGTATTCCTGTGTCGTATATCACGACATCTTTGCATCGTATCATCCAAATACCTGTATCATTTCTTTTTCGCATTTTGCTACCTTGGACAAATGCATCCGTTTACATACCACGTTGCGCATCGAATGGACATTATGATTAATCTCTCTACGTTGAAATTACTAGAATTTCTTCTGTAGTGGATCTATAACAGTGCCCATCTACACAAAAACAATTAGCTGGCATCCTTCATAAGAGTGAATCACAATGCCTACCTTCTTAACAACCTTGGGCAACGTCGCTTTCTGGAATCCGACACGCGTATTCCACTCAACGCCCAGCGGTTGCTCCATACCTCTCTCGAACTGCGCCTTGCTCGTATACGGATACGGCAGATCCTTGACAAGGTACTTGGCTGCTTTCTTGTCGCGTTTTTCTGAGATGATGACGTGCCCTTTGCCATGATCTGCACGGTTAGCGGCATTGACGCCGGCAATTTTTTTGATGAGGGACGGCTTTGGAGGAGCCTTTCGCGTTCCGGCACCGCCCCAGGAGCCCTAATGAGGACATTGTGAGAATGAGACATATACAATAAATGAGATGAAGCTCACCCAACCAGGAAGGGTAGTGTCGACTTCCTTTGGCGCATCGGCCTCGATTTCACGACGTTTGAGCTCTTCAAATTCCTAGGAAATGGTTAGATTACAGACGGCATTCCGGATAAAGGCTCCATACTTGAACAACATTATCGCCAGCAAACGCCATTTTTACGAGGTCCCGCTGTTCAAATGCGACATTCTTTCCCTTCTTCTTGTTCTTTGTCTCCAACATCTTCTCCTGTGCCTCAACTTCACTGTTGCCATCCGAATCACCACCATCGTCGTCCGCGACTTTGCCCAACATCAAGACATTCTCGACTGATATTTCCACCACAGCGTCATCCTGCGCCATAGCTTTCTCTTTCTCAGTCTTTTTGGCCTTTTTCTTGAGCTTGTTCTTGGATTTCTCAGTGAGATTGCTGTTCTTGTCCACGACGACCTCGTTTTTCTTCCGGGACACTTTGGAGCTGGATGAGCCTACAGAAAGCCAGGGATTGGACTCCTCCGTGTCTCTGGGTGGTTGCAAAGTTGCAGCAGAAGCCGGTACTGGTGCTGGCGAGGTTGATTCAGGGTTCTCGACTTCCATTTCGACTGCGCTTGAAGGGACAGTTGAAGGTTTCGGTGTCTTGGTTGGAGGCTGGGATGTCTAAAGGTTTAGTTAGCTTCATTAAAAGATGTCACCATAACGATTTTACCGGTGCGCCAGGCCGATAGGTCACTCGACCACCTGTCCGGGAAACTACGACACCGCTTGAAGGGTCATCGCCTCCTTCGTTATCACTCTCCTCCGCCTCACCTCCACCCCCTAATTCCTTCACAAAGTCGTCCACCATCTTGTTGGCTTCGTTCTGTTGCCGTGCCATGGCATCCTTCATGAACTTCATCTCAAATACGCTCTTCCCTTTACTTTTGTCCTGCGGCAGTTCCTCGTTGTCGTTATCCAGTCGAGCCAACTCGTCAAAAGCGTGTTGCCGTATATCCTCTGGACCATCAACACTCTCCTGACCATCACCATCGTCGTCGCTCTCATCGCTACCTTTCCCAGCGATTTTTCGCCGCAGCCGCTCTCCCCGATCCAGCATCTCTTCGATTCCTTTTCGGCCTTCTTCATCCCAGCTTTCCTTCCCTCGCATTTGCCTAGCCCATTTGCCGGTGTTCTTGTGCCTCAGCGTAGCCCTTTCTCGGGCCCGTTCCATCTCCTTCTTCATTACCATTTCATCATCATCACTGCGTCCCTCATCAATCTTCTCGCCCAGACGCTCTTTCTCTTTCCGTTTTATCTTCCGATAGGTCTTACTTTTGATTTTGGCTACCCGTTTAGCTTTTATCTCGGCACGGAACATCAGTTCACGCGTCTTGCGCAGCTCGGCACGCCGCTGAGCGACTTCCTCGACCGAGAGATTGTTCATCTTCAATATCCCCTCTTCCGTCTCGTGGATGTCCTCATCGCGCAATCTAGCAGTCTTAAGAAGCGCGTCGACAGAGCTTTCGAGAGCGGTGGTAGGCTGCCACTGTATAAGTAAAGCACTATAAAGTCGATGAATAGATATGCACCTGAAATTTTGCTGCTAGCTCTAGTGCTGAAACGCGTCCCTCGGGTTTAGCTTGAAGGGGGAAACTGAGATGCTCAGCCTACAAAAACGGGTCAGATGTTATGCAACCTGTATGCGTTTTCATGCACCTCTTGAATCCGTTTCATAGTCGCACTCCACTTGTCGACTTCTTCCTTAGTCTTCTCGTAGGCCGCTTCTCGATCCAAACGTTCCTGGGCTCTTTGAGGAAGTGGTGCTGACAATGTACGTATTTTGGATGATGAGGAGGGATTGAGGACCTTGGTCGATTTTTTCAAAGAAAGAAGTGTGTCGGGCTGGGACGCAAGGGGAGCCAATAGGTCATCCAAGTTGAGTTTGGATCCTTCAAATACGTTAGAAAAAACTGCCATGAATGTAACGACAATATATTACCTGCACCATGTGTGCGGAACTCGTTTTCTTCGCCTGCCTCTGTCCGTTCCTTCAGTATACGGCGCTTTCTCGGTGGTGCATCGACAGGAAGGTCCTCAGCAGAAGGCTTGCGCTTTTTTGAGGAGGTATCCAGAGTAGAAATGAAGCTCTGAAGATTCTCCAAGGCTTCCGGGGCCGCTTCATCCTCGTCTGAAGGAGTGAATGGATCTTCTTCATCTGATTCCTCCTCCTCCTCCTCCTCCTCCTCCTCCTCCTCAGTATCTCTTCCTTCCGCATTCTCGCGGGCACGAGCAGGAGTCGGAGGCGTCAGTTTTTTCGATGAAGATGGCTGGGTCTCGTTGTCAGTACCGTTGTCTGGTTCGCCCCTTCCGTCCAATATGTCGAGAACGTCGATGAACTCATCGTCTTCACCCTCTTCATATTCATCTGCGTCGCTTCCGTCCTTTTGATCCTCGCCCATATCCTCGTCCTCATTTAAATCCACGTCCGCAAATCGTACAGCAGGCTTCGTCTTCGTCTTTACTTTGCCCTTCTTCTACAACATTGTTAACCAGACGATATCGAAAGCAATGACAAGTGCCCACCTTTCTAGAGAAGAACCCTGCAAACCTGTCTTCGTCACTCTCCTCAAACGCGGCATCACTGTCAATGTCCTCATCGTCTTCACTGTCAATCATCTCGTCCTCCTCATTCTCGCCGATGAGTCGCGCACGCAGCTGCTCTCTCTCGTCATCGCCGTCAGGTATTCCACCAAAGTCCTCGTCTCTGTCTAAATCGAGCTTAACCTTGGACCGCCGAACAGCATCTGGTGCATATTCGTATACGTCTTCAGATGGGGCAGTCTCCTTCTCTTTGCGGGCCTGGCGTTTAGCATATCCGGCAGCATTGAATTTTGCTTTGGAATCAGCCTTTCCATGGGACTTTTTCGTTGTGTTAGGGCGCCTGGATGCTTGAGCTGACCTGGCCATGATGGTAGAAAAAAATGATGGTGAGGTTTCCCGGCCCGATTTGCCGAGGATATTCTCACACTGACTTTCAAGTTCATCTTTCTCTTTACCACCGGATCGCGCGATCGACGTACCGCAAAACCTTCATGATAAAAATTGTGCCTGTAAATATTTCCACCCACACTTTCCTAAAGATTTACCGGAGTTCTTAGGCACCGACAGTACGTCTAATATTATACAATCTCGACATAATTTTGACTGAGCCATATAAATAATACGAAAAAGGAAGGACACTACAAAAGCATCCGCCGTCGCGTATGTATCAGTACCCTCCCCATCAGTATCGAGCAGCCATGGCATCAGTCGATCAGCCGAGCGATTCTTTCAGCCAACACTGCATTTCCGTGCATACAGCAGATCAGACTGGCAAGTGCATAAACGATCTTTAATCTGATTTCTGATTTCTGATTTATCCCAGTAGGGCTCACTACCTGCATGCTTGCATACAGCCATGGATATCCTTTGCACTGCCAAAATACACATACACCGCATTGCGCAGTTACATCAGTCCCATCATGAACACTCTGATTCATCTCCAGGGCCAAAACCTCCGAAGCATCGATATTTGTTCTGTCCAATACACTCGAAGTTTCCTCGTGGGATTTCGCGTCTGGCTCGTAGCAAGTGCTGTTAAGTCGACGGTCGTCCACATATAAATAAGTCTCACCATGCAACTAAGCAACCTGTCGTTGTGATGGAGCAACGCCCCCATGTTCTCTATATCACCCACCTCATCCGTAAAGGCCATGGATATCCATTTTGGTATCCTGAACCAGATTCCAGTCGCTCGGCCGCCTACACTGAGCGGGGTGTACATCCTGGAGATGTAGGCATCCTGAACGATATCGGCGGCTTCAATTATCTCTTCAATATCTTTTGTGATGCTGATGATCCGGTCAACAACGGCAATGTACCACCCGACTTTCAACCTCTTCGTCCGCCGAATTCCGAACCTCTACTGATTATGCCAGGTTGTTATCGAGATAACATCACTAGCGTCGATGTAAACTACACGGAGATATCAGCGGGCATGTCTGCCGATGCAACTGGGTGAGTGTAGCGAACCATTCAGACCATAGTATCAGGTCGCGTTTCTGACATTCCCTCTATCAGTCTTGCCCGGGCGGGGGCATCCTTCGAATTCAGCACCACAAAGGAATCTGCGGCCATCTTATGTCTTCCAAATAGCGCTACAAAGCACGAAAATTTAAACAAGGGAGCGATCAAAGAGTATGCTACTGCCAACGGAGCAGCTTGGTATAACTATGTCAATGGCTCGCAATATCTGGCACGAGATGCACCAAATGGGTCTCTGTATGTCGTCACTGGGTGCGATATAACGGATTCTTGGGGTACTGCAGCCGTTCGGAAGCCGTCTCATAGTCGTTCGCTCTGCCTTAGTTTTACTGCGGCAGGCGTGGCAGGTGGAGAGGTAAGAGCTGGCCACACTTGGAGTGCTGGTTCTTCGGTGGATGCGCGCGTTTATCCGCTTCCTTTGGCGCGCTACTCTTATCCTGTGGATCGCGAGAATCAGTGCATTTTTGCGCGCGGTTTTACATTATCACTCTCGGATGGCCTTTTCAAATCCAGCGGGAAAACTGTCTTGACGGACATCTCTGGTTCTCGCAAAGACAAGATCCCTTCCTTTGATAATAGGGCGCCCCCACAATTATCCGGAGAAGCTGCTTCATCTGCTCGCCCTTCATACTTCCGCCCTCTTATGAGCTGGATGTCCCATGGCGCGTCATCAGAAACGGATAACAAGGATGATGCAGCGGGCTGGGTGTCAGACATGGACATCGACTCTGAGGCGTCGATATCTGAATTCCCCCCGAGGGATAACGTGGTGAGCCTAATCATGATACTAGTTGTATTCGAAAAAGAAAACTCATTACTTGCAGCTCATGAATCCGTCGGCAGCTATGAACTCGTATCTCTTGGAGAAGGTGAAATTTAGTCTACTTTCATGAAACGGTATTGTTGTATTTATATCTTCCAGGATCCGTCCCTCGATATCGTAGTCACACACGACGAAGAATGGATGGAGACCATGCAAAGGTTCGGTGTAGATGCAGACACCACGGACGAAAGTCTTTGGTCCCGGATTAGGGACGAGCTGAATAAAAGGTTGCTCTCTGCCACGGCCTATTCCACACGCTTGAGTCAGGTTAACGCGCCCCATGATCAGGACTCGGACGATCAACTCGATAATCTAACTGTGAGCCCCCTTATTGAATCCTACGAGGCATGTTTGACACTCTACTAGGCTCTGCCGTCCTTCTCAGCCTCATCCGCGATAGACAGGCCAATGCCCTCAAGCCCCTCGGGTGCGATAGGGTATCCTCGCATCCTTCCTTCGACTTCAAGGTTTTCAGGACCATCTCCAGGGGGGATGAACGAAGCTTCGGACTGGCCTGCAAGACAGTTAAAGCCCCCAATGCCTCCATCTCAATCCTCGATGTATTTACCACCGTTCTACGACTCGGCAGAGGCGGACGTCAGCGCCATGGCTTATCATGGCTATCGCAACGATTCATCATTCACATCACCGCCGTTCGCGGACCCATACAGACAATACGAAACATTCCCAGCGCACCCGCCTTCATCATCAAACTATCCATACTTAACACCGCCTCAAGAAGAGATACGCACCCTGCGACGACGGGTCAAGGAGCTTGAACGTGCAAGTGAACAGGACAGCCAACATATACAAATGCTTCAGATGGAATTGAACAGCAATTCATCTCCACAACTATCTACCTCACCGTCTTTCCAAGAGTCCTGGAGGCTTCGTACCGAGGCTCGTCAGCGTCAGTTCTGTTCACTCAATCGTGCTGGCAACGCTTTATGTGCTTGGCATGATGCCCGCCGCGAACGACGCGTACATCCCCCTCGTCTGGCACCCCCAGGATATCTCAATTGTGGCTGTTCGTTCGAAGAGGCACTGTTTGAGGAAAGCTTATCTCGGCATGGTGTCGGAAGCTACCTTCCTGGGGAGAACGTGCGGATGGATCCCGCGCTGCGCAATCCTCTGTTGAAGTTGCTACAGGAGAGATATGGGTACAGGGATGGTGATTTCGAGCGGGATCCTCGCACAGGTGACTGGGTGGCTGGAGACGGACCAGCAAAGTGGGAGCAGCCAACTCATGTTGGTGTTACGGATCCTCGTCGTCCCCAGGGCAAACCACGATCGTCGATGAACGAAACGGGACAAGTAACACCTGTTGGATTCACGTCTGTGCCCTCCAATGATCTCATTGCCACCACTCCGCCTGTCGTTTAAGATGAGTATAGTATGTATTTCGACTAATTAGTTTTACTTATATGATATCTTATTCTGTATTCTAACAAGGAGGGCGCGATTTAAACAATAGGGGAATTCAAACCTGCTGATTTCGCTTCGATTTCACGTCGATTTCACGTTGATTTTGTCTCTGGTTTCATGGATTCCTTTGTGTGAAATCCGATTTTGCTTTGACAACCCCCGGGTTCGAGCCCAAGTTCGTGCTGATTTCGTGTTGATTTCTTGCGGAGTCTCAAAGATACCGATGTATGGAAAATGCCTTGGTGCTGCCGTGCAAAAGCCGTGCGCCTGTCAACGACTTTTCAAAATTAGATTGTAATGTCCATGCATTTGCCGAACTCAACGAAAAATTCGTCGAAAATCACCGCGAAATCCGATTTCACCTCACACCTTTTTTCTTCCGTTTTATTTAATCGACATCAGACATCGAAATCAATGCGAAAACGGCAGGTTTGACATTTCCAGGATCCGTGTGAAACAGTAACTTACAATAGACCGTATCTGCTGGGATATATATGGTCGCTCCGTAATATTTTCTCAAGGTTTTTTCCAAGAATTCTGAATGTAAAATGGAGAATACGTAAGTTACTTCTCTCTCCTCACCTACACGCATAATTACACCTATTCTGCCTACGAGGACCCTGTTTCTGAGGCATAGGCTGCATAGTATTGAAGTCTGAGCAGCGGTGCAAGGGGAGACATGGCTTACACAGGGTGTCCTGCTCTTGAAGTTCGCTTTCCACACGGATCCTGGAAACGTGTCGTAACAGTGTAAAACGAACCTTCTGGTAATGTTGTTCGAAGCAGCCTATAATGTAAAAAAAAACTGACCATATATATTGCAGCAGATACGGTCTAATGGCATACAACTTTGCCATCGATAAAAATTGTGCCTGTGAACATACCTTCCTGAAGATTTCCCGGAGATCTTGCCGCGTAACGTCTGATAACCTCGACATAATTATAGCGAACACTGCATTTGCACTGCATTGCCGTGCACAGTAGACCGTTTATAGAAAGTGCACAAGCGATCTTTTATCTGATTTCTGATTTACCTTGGTAAAGCTCACTATCTGCACGATTGCATACAGGCATCGATATTCTTTGCACTGCCAAAGTACTCATGCACTGCGTTGCGCAATTACACTAGTCCTATCTTGAAGGCTGTGATTCATTTCCAGCGAAGTCTCCGAAGCATCGGCTCGAATTCGCTCTGTCCAATACACACGAAGTTTCCCCGTGGGCGTTTGCTTCTGGCTCACTTGCAGCAGGTGCTGTTGAACTGATGGGCGTCTACATAAATAAGTCCTACCATGCGAGTAAGTCACTCATTAACCCTTCCGTTATGATGGAGCAACGTCCCCACGTTCTCTATACCACGCATCTCATCCGCAAAGGTCATGGATATCCATTTTGGTACCCTGAACCAGATTCCAGCCGCCCGGCTGCCTACACTGAGCGGGGTGTACATCCTGGGGACGTAGGCATCCTCAATGACATCGGGGGTTTTGATTATCTCTTCAACATCTTCAGCGATGCAGACGATCCCGTCAACAACGGCAACGTACCACCCAACTTTCATCCTCTTCGTCCATCGAATTCCGAACCTCTACGGGTCATACCTGGTTGTTATGGCTATAACGTCACTAGCGCCGAGGTCAACTACATGGAGATCTCAGCAGGTATTTCGGCCGATGCAACTGGGTGAGTGTGGCGCAACGCTCGCTGGCCCTCTCATTTTTGCTTACATTCCCTACACTAGTCTTGCCCGGGCGGAGGCATCCTTCGAATTCAGCACCACCACAGAGGCTGCGGCCATCTTATGTCTTCCGAATAGCGCTACAAAGCACGAAATTTTAAATAAGGCGGCGATCAAAGCGTACGCTACCGCTAATGGGGCAGCTTGGTATAACTATGTCAATGGCCCGCAATACTTGGGACGAGAGGCACCGAATGGGTCCTTATATGTCGTCACTGGGTGCGATAAAACGGATTCTTGGGGCACTGCAGCCGTTAGCAAGCCCTCCCACAGTCGCTCGGTCCGCCTTAGTTTTATCGCAGCTGGCATGGCAGGCGGAGACATAAGAGCCAGCCATACGTGGAGTGCTGGATTCTCAGCAGATACGCGCGTTTACCCTCTTGCCTCGACAAGTTATCCTTATCCTGTGGATCGCAAGAACCAGTGCATTTTTGCACGCGGTTTTACATTATCACTCTCGGATGGCCTTTTCAAATCCAACGGGAAAACTGTCTTGACGGACATCTCTGGTTCTCGCAAAGACAAGATCCCTTCCTTTGATAAAAGGGCTTGTCCACAATTATCCGGGAAATCTGCTTCATCGGGTTGTTTTTCGTACTTCCGCTCTCTTCTGACGAGCTGGATATCATGTGGCACTCCATCAGCAATGGATAGCGAGGAAGATGTGGGCTCAAGCGCAGACTCGGTGTCAGACACGGGTTTCGACTGTAAGACGTCAATATCTGAATTTCCTCCAAGAGATAGTGAAGTGAGCACAATGACACTAATCGTACTTGAAAATTGCAACTTATTTTCCCATCAGCTTATGAATCCTTCGGCAGCTATGAATTCTTATCTCTTGGCGAAGGTGAAATTTCCCTCTACTTTCATGAATCCGTATTAATGCATTCATATCTTCTAGGATCCATCCCTCAATATCGTAGTCACACACGACGAAGAATGGATGGATATCATGCAAGAATTCGGTGTAGATGAAGGCACTACGGACGAAAGTCTCTGGCCCCGGATCAGGGATGAGCTGGATAAAAGGTCGCTCTCATTCACAGCCGACTCTACATGCTCCGGTAAGGTTCATGCGGCCCTTGATCAAGACTCAGATGATCAACTCGATGATCTAATTGTGAGTTGATTGAATGATATAAGGCACGTTTGACATTCTAGTAGGCTTCGCCATCCTTTTCTCTTGTGGACTCGGATGATCAACCTGGTCATCTGATTGTGAGTTGTTTGATTAGTGAATGCTGCGAGCCATGTTTGACCTTCTAGGAGGTTCCGCTATCCCTTTCCGTTGCAGAAGCGACCTTCAGGAGACGTTTAGGCAATGCGGTCAGTATGCCCTCCAGATCTTGATCATCGGCCGTACTGAAATGGAAGCAGGATTTTTGGAAAGGGCGAACTACTGAGAATGCTTCCGTCTGTTTCAAGGTTATTCGGAGCGTGAAGAGAAGCGGCTATAAGGTAATTTCTTCCTGTCTCTTTAAAAACTACCTAGTGTTCATCAAGTGTAGGAGAAATGTTGTCCGGAAGCTCAGATATGGAGCACACTCTCTCATCCAAATATTCTCCCGTTCTTTGGTGCTAATGTCGATCTGTTTGCGCCCTATTTGTGCCTCTCGTCACCGTGGATGAGCAATGGCAACATCACGTCGTTCCTGGAGCAAAATCCAGACCATGATCGGCTAAAATATGTGAGCTCTCCATACAACTACGCTTGAAAGGACATCTAACTCTTCTGTGCCAGATCACCGAAATAGCAAATGGCCTCGACTATCTTCATAACCTCGATCCCGTTATCGTACACTCTGATATTCGTGGAGTCAGTTCGTATTGTATTTCGATCGAATTCATGCTTATCTTTCATCCTAGGCCAATATATTCCTCACTGATGACTTTACCTGCTGTCTCGGAAACTTCGGGACATCTTTTGCGGTCGAAAAGATCTGCGCTTTCCCATTAACGAAGACACAGACACTTCGATCTCCCGATTCAAGTTTACGATGGATGGCACCCGAGCTGATTCGCTCCGGAGAAGAGATTGAGGTACAACCTGAATCGAGAGATGTGTATTCCTTTGGATGCACGTTGATCGAGGTATGAATATCAATCATGACAGCTCCACCCAAAAACTCACGGTAGTATAGATATACACAAATCATCATCCATACGCAGATATTGTGGACGAGGACGAGGTTTATGGGCAGATTTCCACTGGAAAGAAACCTTTGATCTCGCCGGACCAGCTACCATCTAGACGCCTATACGACCTCATTCAGCGTTGCCTCGAAGGACCAACGGCCGGTAGACCAGATGCAGCCCAAGTACTAGCTGAGTTGCACACTATCAAAGAGGAACGAGATATGCCCTCAGCAAGGACAAGCTTAAACGACCTACATATTTCTTCTACCATATCAGACTTTCTTGATGTAGCGGACTCTCAAGGACATCTCGGCACTCCTAATCATCTTTCCCGATAACCTTGGCTGGACAAACAATACCTTGCTAATATCCATTCTCCCGGCCGCCCTGCATTTCTGAATTATCTCAAATGCAGGGCGGCCAGGAGAATGAATATCACCTAGCTATTGCTTGTCCGACGTGGTTGTCTCCCCTACCTTCTCGTCGATTCAAAATGTCCACTTGAACGTGCGGGCGTAGCACTCTTTCCAATCGGAAAGGTGTTTCAAACCAGGGCGCTATGCCCGCACGTTCAAGTGGACATTTTGAATCGACGGGGTTCCGACTACACGACGTTCTCAATGATTTTATAATTGGCATAATTTGTGTTATGATATTGCAATCTACTTTTTTGTTCATCGATAACGGACATCCTGCAAGCTAATCGTGCCGATCTCATTATCCAACGTCACCACTTTTTGAAGCATCCTGAGTTGCGGAAGGAACGTCAGGGATAGCATCAAACCAAGACAGTGCACTCGTTCAGCTCCCAAGTACAACACAGACGGACAAAGCGATGATGGTGATAAAAACGCGTTGAGTAAAGTATAGGGCTCCAGGAATATATTACCCATATTGTAATTTTCGTGTGCAGAAATCTCAGCGAGAATTTAGGAGTTCATATTGCAAGAGACTTAGTAAGAGCAAACAAAGGCACTTTTTCGATTGAACACGGGACCTACCTTAGGTGCCGCATACAAACAATTTACCTATTATATTTTGATACATCTTCTCCAAACAAGCTTTCGATACAACTACCCTACTTACACATATTTCTCGATGACCCTCTTAACCAACTCAACATCTGGTCCCTCGACGTCGATAACACGACGTTCTTTTTGCAGTAAACCCTTGAACTCCTCAGGCATAACATCCCGGTCAAAGTTGAACTGTGAGGATCCCTGTAGTGCTTGCGACACCGCTTCTGAGAACTTGGCAGGATGGGCAGTAGACAGGACGATTTGGACGGTCGAAGGTGAGCTATAGAGGATGTCAGAAATGAATAAACGAGAACATGGGTTCCCCGCACTTGTAATTTGCCATCCTTGCAGCTGCGGTCAACCCGACGGCGGTATGAGGGTCCACAACATACGATGGCGATCCCAAGAAATGTGACTTGATCGTCTCCAGTGTCTGTGATAGTAAACATGAGTACAGGCGTAGGAGGTCAAAGGGAAAATACATACCTCCTCGTCACTAACCCGTTCAGCACAGAAGTCCCTCCGTGCAGACTCCAAAACCTTCACAGGTACCTCAACCTTGCCGTCCTTCTTCATCTTCCCCATCCATCCATCGATGATTTCACCGGCTTTTGCCCTCCTCACTTTGACATCAGAAGCACCCTCCACACTTTCAAAGGCGAGATACCACAGCAACCTCTCAAAGTTGCTCGATATGAGGATATCCATCGCAGGGCTAAGCGTTTCCTTGACGCCGCTAGCATCCTGCGTTCCCTGCTTGCCGTCTGACACCGGCAGTTCCGGTGCTGAATCCACCTTTTCGTACCGTCCTGTTTTCCAAAACCGCGCCAGGATATCGTTAGCGTTGGTTGCCACACCCAGCTGGGCTGACATAGGGAGCCCCATGCGCTTCGCGTAGTACCCCGCGAGGATATCGCCAAAGTTCCCTGTTGGGACGACGAACTGCACCTCGCTCTGAGTTTCCCGGCGCAAATGGAAGTAGGCAAGGAAGTAGTAGACGGTCTGTGCAAGGATACGGGCCCAGTTGATGGAGTTGACGGCGCCGAGGCGATGGGTAGCGTTGAATTCGGTGTCGGAGAAGAGGGATTTGACGATATCCTGGCAATCGTCAAATGTCCCTTTGACGGCTAAATTATGCACGTTGGCGTCGGTGACGGTCGTCATCTGCGCCTCCTGGATGGGCGAGACTCGACCTTTAGGATGCAGAATGAATATCGAAATATTGGCTTTGTTTCGTAGACCGTAGATCGCTGCGCTGGAGAGGAAATCAGTACCTTGGCTTGGTACGAGATAATTGCTTCTCACCTCCCAGTGTCCCCACTGGTCGCGCCGACCACAGTCAATTTATCGATTCCACCATCCGTGCGCCGAGAATTCCTCCTCTTCAAGAAAAATTCAAACAGGTTCCCGAGCAACTGCAACGCGACATCCTTGAACGCCCACGTCGGCCCATGCCACAGCTCCAACGCGTACTTCTTCTCACCCAATTTCTTCAACGGAGTCACATCTGGATGCCTGAACCCAGCGTATGACTTTTCGACGAGATCCCGGAGTTCCTGCTCCGAGATCTCTTCGCGAGAGATGTAGAGTGACAGGACAGCAACAGACAGGTCGACGAAGGAGTAATCCTTCCATTCTGATTCCCAGTTTTCCGGAAGTGAGGGAATGTCGACCGGGATGTAGAGGCCACCGTTCGGTGCGAGCCCAGTGAGGACGGTCTAAGGGGGTAAATATTGAGAAAATGTAAAGCGGTGATGGCGACGACATCCGACCTCTTCAAAGGACAACTCCTGGTCGCCTCCTCGGGTGGAAAAATACTTCATCGTTGGTGAAGAGGTGCATTTTTGGGCTTCGGCCGAAATAATTTTCTTCGAGTCACTCTGACGTCATGATCAAAGACTCACAGCCGCAATCTTCCTCAGAAAAAAATTCTCTCGTTGGACAATACTCTACAAGAAATTGCCAGCATCGAATCCAAACAACCCTTGCACACTAAATTCCAAACGTCCACAAATTATTTATCACATCCTCTTCCCCAACGTCCTCTTCTTCGTTACAACCAAAGAGCTTCGCCGCAACCTTCGCCTGGTCTCCCAATTCCAAGGAAGCCCCAAGCGCTGGCTCTTTTTTAATTTTCCGATTCGCCTCTGTATCATAGAGCTTTGCAAATCAGCATCATCGCTTGAGTTGTCACGCAAACAAACAACTCACTGTCCCGTATGTGTGGTCGAGGAAATCCTCCATTGAAAAACCTGGCTTGGTGAATGCTTCGGAGAACACCTTCACCAGAGTCGAGACGCCAGAGTGGTAGTGCGATTGGTGTGATTGGAGTTCCCAGAGAGAGCTGGAGAGGGCATTTGTGCTCAACGGGTTTGACTCCGTGGGTAAGAAAGGATCTACAGGATGATTAAATTGGGGTGAAATAGACACAGGAGATGAAAGTTACCCTCTGACCCATCGATATCTGTCCGGTTAATCATGACCATCAATGCAGGATGGCGCTTGAGAATGTTATAAGTGAAGGGTATGAGAATGATGACTCCAGCAGGAGGTGCGGAAAGAGATAGGCGCGCTAGACGTTTGACAAATGATGCTAAGAGTGTCGCGGGAAGATGTCTAGTGCATATTAGAAAATTTGAAGTATACAGAATAAGGTTCAACGTACGTAGAACTAAGGAAAAGTTCGGTCATTCGGAAAAAACGAGCACGATGTTTTAGGTGGAGTAGATTGCGGTCCAAGAAGGCGTAGAGACGCGTGTAGAAAGAAGGGTAGTCACTGTATACATGATGAGTAATGTTGCTAGAAAAAACAGAGATAATCACTCACAGGTTATATTCCTTCATCAGTACAAATAGTGCATTCAACGCCAACAAGCCCACAGTACCACCTAGAACATTAATAAGTATCCAGGCAGCCACCAAAGGACCATCAAACGAACCATAATCTACGCATGCGCCAATCCAGTCCATCACCAGCATAGGTCTTGTCAAGTGGGGCATGATACCCCGATGCATGATATTCAATACACGGGTCGCAAGGGCTTTTGTCGCTGTTGCATCGTTTGCAACAGACAACCGAGAAAGAAGCTCTAACCAGGTTCTAGTAAAGACCGCACGGTGTGAAGGGAGTGAATGAAGGGATTGGTGTATCGTCAATGTATGAACGCGCGCGCCAGGTGCCTTTGTCTTGCCGGTATCTTTTGCCGTTTTATCATCGTCGAAAAACTTCCGCCAGTCGTCCTCAGGCGCGTCTCCAACAGGTTCGTCTTCGCCGTCGTCATCTTCACCGTCCTGTCCTTTTGCGGCTTTTGGTTTCGGTGGTTTTGCGCCGAGTTCTGATATCCACCACGCATTCAGTTCCGAAGATTCGGTGGGGAATGTGGTGAGATCTTCGAGGATTCGCAGAAGGTTGACGGGGAGTTGGGGATGCTCTTTAGTCGATGCCGTAGTCAATAATGTCCTGACGGTAAGTCAATAAGATGGTATGTCAATGATGAGCAACGTTCGCGCACCCTGCTTCTCGTAAAAAGAACCATCGAATATCGTCGTGCACGCTGAACCAAGTTTCATGAAAGACTTGCAGAACGTCTGCGTCGATGTACGTATCTGAAGCTTGAGAGGATTTCCGAGGAGACGAAGGACATAATAAAAGAGCAGAAACAATCTTTCGGAAGTGAGAGATATGGAACTGTGGTACCGAAGGACTTGAGTACTTGGTCGCTGCGGAGGACAAGTGTTTTTGCAGAGAGAAGAGAATTTGAAGGGCCGATACCTGTGCGGAGGGTCAGGTACATATATAATATAAAAAAGACTACGCACTCTCAAGGATCTCTCCTCGTCCTTCACCAGTCCCGCGAGAAAATCGACATACTCGTTTAGTCGGTCCCAAAGCCAGGCTTTGACGGTCTTTGCGCTCTCATCGCCAGCAACCGACAACTTCCCATTACTTATCACCAGCACAAAAACTCGATACAGCGCATATATGCCCTTCGAAACTTCCTGAGAATCCTTCCGTGAGCAAGTGAGATCCAAAAGGTCGGCCAGTGGGTTCAGAGATCCATTGTTGGCGGCTGCACGGGTAAGCTGTTGCTCGGTATCTTGAATCGTTTGAAGGGCCTTGGAATCGTTGCTGAGCTTTCTTTTCTTGCTCGGGGGTGGTAGGGAACGGGGACCACGCATGTTGTGGTGAATGCAGAGAAAAAATTCGCCGATCCCTGAATCGGCAAAATCGGACCGGCATCCGTCATTCTACTAACACGCTCATGTCCGTGCATCCTTCGTCGAGCCCGTCATTGTCGCCAGTGTCGAGCCCGTCATCTCGACACCGTCACCATTCACCTACACGCTCGCCGACGCTTTCTGTGGTGATGCCAGCACCTCCCATAGCGTCCACGTCCCCCGTTTCTTCCACACCGCCTGCCGAAGATGCCCAGCCACGGCCGTCGCGCTGGATGAACTCTCTTCGCAAGATAGATGCCTTGTATCACCTTGCAGAGCCACCACCTCCACATCCGTCTGTGCCAGTGAATATCTCGCACAAAACCCCCTTCGCGCCGCATGGCAACGCATCAGAAACGTCGTCTGTCGTCTATATCCCACCCACAGGAGCGCCGGGGTACCGTGGTGAAGGGTATGACTGGGAGGTGGGAGTTCTCGCCGAGAAGAAGGCTCCCTATGTTGATTTGAAGGGAAGAAGGGAGGGGACTGTACGTATATTGGACGTGCATCTAGCTAACATGGTAGGTTGTAGCCTTATCCTTGACTCTATGTAATGCTAATCAGTGTAGATTAGAAACCACCTTCCAGCTCTCTCCCGCCTCCCCCGTTCATGGTCGCTCCTCTACTCTCTAGACCAGCACGGCATATCACTCAACACGCTTTATGCCCGGTGTGAGCAGTTGAAGCCATGTGGTGCACTTGTCGTGTTCAAGGACGAAGGGGATACCATTTTCGGCGCGTTTGTGAGCGATGGGATACGGCAGAGCAGGGGAAAGGGCCATTATGGGAGCGGCGAATCGTAAGTCTTCCATTTCCTTCCACTTCCTTCTCATCCATTCTCGGCAGTTTCCTATGGCGCTATTCAGGAAATGAATTGTCCGTCTTTAAATGGACAGGACGAAACGGCTATGTTGCATTGTGCGAACCTGACTACATGAGCTTTGGGGGTGGAGATGGGGCGTATGGCTTATACATCAATGCGAACCTGTTGGACGGTTCGTCGGCACCATGTCCGACATTTGCGAATGAGCCGTGGTGTTCTCCAGGGAATAGCATGAGAGGGACAGTGCCATTTGAGTGCGTGGGAGTGGAGGTGTGGAGGGTCGGCTGATTTCAATGGAATATAAATATATACCCTAATTACTTGTTGTACCATTATTGACATACAGACATTCCTATCTCGCACTCGCATACTATTGACCATATCTTGATGAAAAATTTCCCGACTTCATTTGGCAGGCAAGGACGAGAATAAGGTGGGATGAGATTAACGCTCGTCGTGGGAAGGCGTGAACAACGTTTGCCCTTGCCAATGACATAGTCTTTCCCTCGCTGTTTCGCGTTTAGTTTGAACGCAAGAGGATTCCGGTAAAAGTGATACAACGAGTCTCGGAAGCTTGGTGTCCGAGTCGCATTGATGGGATGCATGTAGAGTCGTTTGTCATGACGATCGGGAAGAACAAAAAGTATTTGGCATTGGCATGCATTCCTGTCCTATTTCTTTTAGTACAATCTGGAAACATAATTGTAAAGAACCGACACCTCCAAGGAAATCCCTCCATTTATGAATTTTCTCGTCGCCTTTCGAGTTGTCGGAGCTCGTCAGCTTCGATAATCTAAACCTGTCCTTGTATTCCGAAACGGCTTGCCCCCGCCAGGGGGTGCAAGTTTCTCCTTCACTTATTGAGCGAATTCCGTGACAGCCTCGTCCTCGCCTCCTCCTTCATCGCCAGTCCCAGAGTCATCGTCATCCCGTCAGACGCACGCGGCAGCCTGCCTCTTCCTCGCGGTCTCTCTTACCCTATGTCCGAGTCGGCGGAACAGCAGCAACGTTGGCGTACCACCCTCTCCCTTGTGGCCGTCCTTGTCCTCGGTTTATGACACAGATCTCGCTGGACTTCAGCTTCACTGTCGCTCGCTGTTTCGGCGACCTCCAGCGATAGTCATGCTTCTAAGATGGTCGCCAATTTAACCAACCCACTGCTATCGCTTCCGTCTGTCCCTTCAACAAAAAAGGCAAAAGTCTGTCTCAAGCGGTCCATATCTTCTTCTGGATCCTCGGTAGATCGGTGGATGTAAGCTGTTTTCATCCCACTGCAAAACAGACAATGTAAGTATGATACTTACACAGTCGTGGAGGGAGTAACCTACGTGCTTGCAGCAGCTCTCAGATCATAGGCATGGGCAGCGACCATGAGACATTCCTCGGGCTTGAGATTGAGCAAATCTATGGCTTTCTGGTAAATCTTTGGGTCGGGCTGTCGTCTAAGAGTCAGAAGGACTGTGACGAGATATCACTCAAGCACATACTTTTGTGAGGCCCAAGAGCTGCGACGACAATAGAGTATGGAATGGGAGTTGGGATGACTGGATAATGTCGAGCTGAAGACGTGTAGTGCCGTTGGCCAGGACGATACTGTCAAAGACACGGTCAAAGAATGTTCTTTAATACCAGCAGTCTCTTCACCCACACGAAAAATTCATTCTTCAGTCTCTCGATCCCTTTAACTGCATCAGGCCAAGCTGCAGTAGATATCGTAAGTCTATTCCCTGACATCACTCAGACTGGTACCTCGTTGAATATGCCAGCTTCGAACTATATCATTTCTCGTTTCCTCGTCCCAAGCCGAGTCCATCCCGATATTGCGTTCTGACAGAAGACGATCCAGCACCCGCCTGTGAGTGATATCTATGTCTTCAGGATCTTCGCCTGCCTGGAAACGGCGATGAATTTCCTCAAAGAAACCGGCGCGCCAGTCCATGGCAAAGGAGTGTGGGTCAGCAAGGGGAGGCTTGGAGTCCAAGGCAGACAGTACAGAAGAGCACCAGTCGGTACAAGTGCCCATGAGATCAAAGATGAGAGCCTGTATCATTTTCGGAGTCGACCAATGAGCTGACAATTTGGAGGCTGGAGCTTAACAAGCGTCGGAATATGCCGGCTTCCGTTTAGTATTGAATATCGCGATCACGTGACACAGTTTCTCGAGAGTTGCCATTGCTCGTTTATTGCTCGTCTGCTGTCTACGGCCGTTCTTATCAGCAAGAGGCTTCAGTACAGGTTGAAGATAAGGCTAAAAATTTCTACTACACATAATATCCAGAATTTAAAGGCAGGAGACGACGCCCTGAGGGGTCAAGAACAACTCAACTTTCAAGTTACTGTTATGAGTATTCAAGTTCACATACGCAATGCGTTGGTATTTCATAAATTTCAAGTAAAAATTTTATTTCCATCTTGTGCTAGGCCATATTACGCATATACCTCGAATATCTTCTCGATGCTGGTAAGAAGTCGCATTCTACTTCTGGCTGTTCCAGTCTTGTAAGACGGAACATCGCGACTTCTGGAAAAAAGTAACTGCATCAATATCCAGCAGCGATACACAACAGGACTCTAAGATCATCCTTTCTCCTTTCCACTATCCCACGGCTGAAGAAGTCCAAATGGGGGGGAAACTTCACCCTCGGCGATTAAATTTAAAAAGAGGCAGTTAACCGGCCAAGACTACAAGTTCTTGCAAGCACTCTACGGCTGCCTTGCGTTCGTAAAGTGTCATAGCCAAATGCGTCAGCCGGAATGCCAGTTACATGCTTTGGTGAAAGGCGCGTAATGATCCAAACTCAAAATATTAAGACGTTGAACCGGGGACCCAGAGCCTTTGAGGAGACCATGAAGGTCATGGATCTGTTGATGATGCTACCTGGGGATTTCCTGGAAGAGTCATTTCAATTTCCTGGTCGGACGCCTTGCCTTGTATTTCGTCGCGTTCCCACACCTTTCCCTAAATATATAAAGCACTTGAGAACCTGATTTTCCCCTGAAAATCACATCATAACATAACGTACGAAACAAGTTTCGGCTAGTAACAGTAGTAAATATTCTTAATATCTTCTTCGGGGGAGGAGGTCGATTTCGGAGTAAAAGGAGTTCACAAGCCATTTGGTCTATGGATCCAAGTACCTATAGTCTTTAATTAGAAGGAGTGAGATGAAAGCGAGACCGGAAATGGGAGTCTTGATCTTGAGGAAGCAAGGAGTGTCAACTAATCTTGCAGACACGAAGTCAAAGTTAAGTGATTATTTAAAGCACTGGACTGATAATGGGATAGGATGTAAGTACGGAGCTCAGTCAGGCACAGCGACGGTGAAACGACTGAGGTACTCTGACAACTACAGTTGGATTATGAAGGAGCCCGAAAGACAGGAGGTAAAAGTACATATAGAGCAAGTAAGAACGAGTGAGGATCAAAAAGAAACAAGGACAGATATCCGCCAACAGCAGGATGCACACATCCGAACGGCGATATGATCAAGGACGATCGTGGCATAGTTTGCACTTACTACACACCGATGCAAGGGAGAAAACCGTTTACTACAGCTCCGGTGTGAGTCATGACACTAGAAGAGAAAGAAGAATTCTGAGAGCCAAACAAAGACCATGAATGCAAACACGTACGTGCAATAGTCACCGGCATTATCAAAAACGACGCGGTCAGCCCCAGGAGAGCCGCCTGAGTACAAACTGCCAGGTAGAATGGGATACTTATTGACGTCAGTAATCATCTGGTCCGAAAAGTTGATGTCAAGTACCTCATTGTAACGCGGCCAGCGCACTACATAGTCAGGCCTTCGAAGTTTCTGTATTGGTGCGGGAAATTCCCTGCAGAGCGAGCCACGTCAGTAAGCAGCTATAGTAAGAAGAGATTAAACTTGGCCAAACTTACTGATCGGACTGATGAGGTGTGCAACGCTAACGTTAATGGCGGCTTGGACCTGAGTGGGAGTGTATGAATTGGTACCGCAGGTGACGGTACCAATTGGTAATGCAGGGGCAGCTAATGCGAGAGCCAACAGAGTAACGAGAATGGCTAGCGACTGATGGAACATGACGTGCGAGTCTGACGATTCTGAGAGATGACGGTTCTTGAAGTAAACCAGAGTACCAAGGTTTTATATATACCCAGGAAATGTTTGAAACAAAAAATCTACTGTGCAAGGAAATATTGGCAGGATGACAACGGTGTCCGCCCTTCAGTCGACGACACGCGGGCCACAAGGAATTGCGATGGGCGCATCATCCGGTCAAGAAAACCGGCAACGACTATATTTGAATGGCGTCTTTGTGTTACCAGCGTTCACATAGGGCACTAGGAGGGACCCGCACTGCGGGTCAGATGACGGGCGCTGTGAGATGAAACGAATGTAGAGTGATCAACTAGTATGCATCAAATGACACCACCGAAGCATGTGGCTACTGGAGGGGTAATATTAGTGTATCAAGAGTCCGGAGCGTCTTTAGAAGACGCTCTCAATGGTCGAGGCAGTCCCAATTCGCGTACACGTCTCCAAGTACCCATGTACGTGATCAACAATTTTCTGAAGAACCGTCGAGCAACATCATCGGCGACAGTGATATCGAACAAACCTCCAGAGATCGTGGATGATCGATAACGTTGATCAGAGCGCGGCAGTATTCAGCATGAAGACTCCCAAACTTCGGGGATAATCCTTCGAGACCGAGATCGCGTACGGGTGAATTGACACAGAGTATGGACATGGACTGGAGCGTTAGCTTTGAGGTTCTAGTACTTGGAAGGCCAGTCTTTTATAGCAGTAGTTTGCTGCTCGGATCGTAGTCCCGCAAGGAGTGAGGATTCGAGCTTATTATGGCCCAGACAGTTTGTCGCCTATTTGTCGCCGTTTGGGTTCTACAATGGCTTGGGTTTCTCGGTCGTGACGTAGTGAGTAATCAGTTTCATACTGGGTCATACTGCAGTTACCGTGCCTGAAGCCGAAATCCGGTTTTTCTTGTCTAACTACGCCAATGTAAATTATAGAGAAAGTCGTGTAGAGTATGTGAGTAATGGTTTTCCCCAATAGCACACTGTGCTAACCTTTGTATTTAGACTAGTGTCCTGACGCGGAGTAAGTCATCCATGCCCGGGTGCGACGATATAGTTCATTCGCGCTGAGATATCGATAACGAAGGTGGATTTACGAAGTTTGACAAGCATCCAAGAAGTCGCGCTGCACCGCAAAGGACCACTTTCGTACTTCCGAAGGAACCAACACGCATCTCGCGGCCAGAAATTCGAATGATTGATCTCAAATAAATTCTGACAACAATATCCAATATACAAAGGCAGGTTAATCACCATCGCATGAGACAAAGTTGTTTCCAGAAGCTCCAGTGTGCGTAATGACGCTGGAATCAAGCTATTGATTCTAGTCCATTCATACAAAAATGCTGATGAATACGTACGCGCAATAAACATCATTATCAGAGAAAACCACCCGGTCTGCACCCGGAGAGCCACCGTTATAGAGCCCACTCTTGAGGATGGGGAACTGTCCGACGTACGGTCAGTATTGCGTTTTCGGAATCAGTCTCTTACGTACCTCGTTGTAGGCTGATTCACCAGAGCACCACATGTCAAGACCTTCATAGTTGTGAAATGTGTGAGGGTAGCTATCTATGGATCACGGTCAGACTGACTGATAAGGGGACTCGAAGCAACTCGACTTACCACTCCCGATTGGGTCATCGATCAAGGAGTATCCGTAGGATACAGCGCTTTTAACGGCAGAAAGACTGTAGGTGTTGCTACCACAAGTGACGGAACCGGATGGCCACGCGCGTCGCGTAGGGGTGGCCATCGAGAGGACCAGGAGAGAGAAGAGAAGCAGGAGAGATCGTTGGAACATAGTTGACGGTTTCGAAGGAGCGCAGAAGACAGCTCTTCAGATAATCCGAGGAAGCTAGGCTCAGTATACATATATACAAAACATGCCGGGCCGTTATCAGGTTCGAAGAAAGAGATAACAATGCTCGCCATGCAGGAGCAGTCGACAATATGGTTCAGGAAGTGAAGTGACGCATGCACCACGCGTTCACTTGTGCAGATACCACTTGGTCTAGAAATGCCCATCAACAACTGTATTACGTTTGAGCACTCAGCTGAAATACAATAAGACGGAACGCACAGATAAGGTGCCGATGTTTGGTAGCTAAGCTCATGGCCCATGAATCAAATGACAGTGTAGCACACGGCTACGAGGTCGAAGGAGTGTTTGCTATTAGGAAATCGTTCTCGAGTTGAACGTGGCTGCCGTACGGTGATTGATTTCTACAACCTCACCAACGTAGTCGTGAATGACACTGAATGACACCGAGTGAGAAGGTTTTCGGCAAACCCCGACGGCATTTCTCAATTACCGCGGCCACGTGACACAGTTTCTCTATACGATGTAATTTACAGTCCTCGAGAATCCCGTCGCCAGGGGCCGGCTGTTCTTAGCAAAGTGGACATAGTTACGAGTGCCAACGAGTCCAGCTTTAGTACAGATTAGCGAGAGGGCTGAGAAATTCTTACCACTTAACATGCATAATTTAAAGGCAGGAAGAAGCGTCAAGAACACCTCGGGTATTCAAGTTATGATCGTTCGAATCAAGCATCAAATGTTTATATTTCAGAAATTTCAACCAACGGAGCTGTGCAAAGAGGTGCAAGTTGCAACTCGATTGAGCGTCAACAGTTGACAATTTCGGGATCTGCCGACTGTGCCGACCATGCCGGTGCATGATTTGTGTGACTCTCGTGACAGCGCCACTCTCCTTTACCCTGTTTACCGCGACCACGCGACGCGTTTTCCCATGGATTCCTCCCAGAATGAGTCGCCCGCAGGACCACGACGTTCTCAGCGTGATAGAAAGCAGCCGAAACGTATAGATGCCAGTGAGACTGCCTCGATATATCCGCATTATTGTCTCTAATTGTTGTCAGTCACGAATAGCGGTAAACGGAAGCGCACAGCAGACAGCGACGCCGACGAGGACGCAGACGCAGGCGAGGAGGATGCCACAGAGGAATATCATGCACCAAAACCCAAGCCAGCGCGAAAAACGGCAAAACCTGCGGCGAAGAAACCGCGCACACAGAGGGGACGCAAAGTCAAAGACCCTGAAGACGCGTTATTCGACCCGGAGCAGCTTGCGAAAGACACTAAAATCAATTCAGATAACCCTCTGTATAGTACGTCTGGACGTTTTCGTGTCTATAACACCTAATGTACTCTGGCAGACGCTATCATGAACCCGTCAGCTGCACTGCAGGGAACAGCGGAAGATTTCCTCGAGTCTCTCCAGCAGCACTCTGGGACCGCGTTGGCGGAATTGATTAATCTCATTCTGCGGTCCTGTGGATGCAATGACTCAGTTGACGAGGATCAGGCAGTGGACTATGACGGTGTCGTTGATGCGCTGGACCATTTTACGGAAGGTCTCAAACAGGTGCGCCCCCTTGTCTCCTTCGAGTATCAAACGTTAGATCATTTCTCTAGGAATCATCGCCCACGTACCCCTTGACCTCTAAGAATCCCATTTTCAAGAAATTTCGCACACATCTTTCCGAGTTCTTTGCCCGTTTAATCTCATCTGCTGCAGATCTAGGTGTACTGTACACGTCAGATCTGATACCCACTCTCCAAACTTGGGTTGTAGCTATGAGCTCATCCCAAATACGGAGCTTCCGGCACACGTCGACTGCTGTTGCCCTCGATGTCGAGGCAGCGCTGTGCGACGTCACACGAGGTGTTGAAAAGGAGGTTGAAGTACTCGGACGACAGAGAGAGGGTGAGAAGAAGCGCAGAGCGAAGGGAGGGGCCAGTGCAAAAGACAAGGAACTTGAGGGAAAGCTGAAGGAAGTCAAACAGAGAGCTGCCAAATTGGATGAATTCTTAAAAGAATTCATTGACGGGTACGGCTCTTCATTTTAAGAATGTTACTTGGACTCATTGAAATCCAGCGTCTTTGTCCATCGATTTCGTGACCTCGATCCTGTTATACGAACGGAATGCATCACTTCCCTCGGTATATTCTTCAAGAAACACCCATCTCATTTCCTTTCGACCTCTTACCTCCGATATGTCGGATGGGTACTTTCGGATTCTGCCACACACGCCCGTCTAGCTGCTGTGAAGGCTCTTCAAATTGTCTACTCATCATCAGTCGCCGATGGTGTTCTCACCTCTCTGAATCACTTTACGGAACGATTTAAACCCCGTCTCGTCGAAATGGCCGAAGCTGACGTGGATGTAGGTGTCCGCGTTGGTGTGCTCAACGTCCTGGAAGAAATTGAAAAGAGCGGTATGCTCGAAGAGGAGGAGCGAGAACGGCTCGGTGGACTTGTCTTTTGTGAGGAAATGCGGGTACGCAAAGCTGTTTCAGGTTTTGTACGTGGCGTTTGGGAAGAGTGGGTAGAGCAGCGGGACGTTGAGATGGGCGGGAAGAGCAAAGATGACAAGAAACGGATGGGAATAAAGGGCATTGCAGCGCTTCTGGTGACATGGGGGGAGGCATTGGATAAAGTTCTGGGCGATGATGAGGACGATGAAGATGGAATTGAAGCGAAGCGCACGAGGACGAGGCCTGAAATTGCCGCCCTTTCTACTGGAAGACATAAATCTGGGGGAGGGAATCGCACAGCTTTAGCGGCAGAAGCTTTATGGGACGAACTAGACCCTGTTACTGATTGGTCGGGCATACTCGATATGCTACTGCTTGATCATTCTGCATCTACAGATCAAGGCTCCTCTTCCAATGGACGCAGCAAGAAGGGAAAGAAGGGAAGAAAACCAACAAAAAGCAAAGGCGCGACCTCCCAGGATGTGGATGATGACGACGAAACCGAATCTGTTCACGTTGATGATTCATGGAGACTGGAGGAAGTGGAGGAAGGTATCTTGCTTGAGCTTTTGGTCGCTTCTCTGGCAAAGACTAAGAAGGAAGCGATCGGAGGTAAGAAGGTATGTATTGAATAGTTCAACCGCAAGTGCATACTTACGCCCAAAGTCAAGGGTGAGGAGGAAGCTGTTGCCAACGAGATTACTCGCGCTTTGATGAAAGGTCTCCCGCGCCTTTTCGTGAAGTACCAGACAGACGAGAATCGGATCAAAGATGTTCTGGTCCTACCTACGCTTATGAACTTGGATCTATATCTTGAAATGCGAGCCATCAACGTAGGTTTTATCACATTCTAACACAACATCGATCTTATTTTTATATCAGGATTACTCAAATCTGTGGGACGACATTCTCAAACAGTTCCTCACGCATGCATCTCCTGGTATTCTAGCACTTGCAATGAACTCCATCACTTATCTCCTATCTGCGACATCTCTTTCCAACACCAACAGTACGAAAATTCTTGAGCTGGAAGACGAGCTCTCGTCGGTGCTTCGTGCCGCCCTTGCGGATCGTGAAGAGATCGAAGTAGCGTCATTCAACGAAGACGAAGTCTTGTCCCTTGGGTCCACATGTATGCGATTGAGGATACTTGCTGGAACAAGAGACATGACAGGGTGGATCGAAGACGACGAGGGAGGTAAGCAGAGTAAGGTGTGGGATCTCCTGAACGCTATAGCAGAGCGGGGACGACTGGGATATAAGGACGAAGAGGTGGTCAGTCTTCGGTTGTTCTATCATCGTTGGAGATTTGTTGACAGCCTTCATAGATGATCGAGCAGGTGTTGCATCTATTGACGCTGCATATCATCTGGAAAGGAAAGGCACTTACGACAGACCTTTCGCCTTCTGCTGAGGAGGTTCGACATAGAGAGAACCTGGTACTTCAGCGAGAGGTCTTGCTGGAAAAACTGATGGAGTACGCGATTGGCACTCAGTCAAATACAGTGGAAGGCGTTCAGAGAACTGTATGTGTCTACTCAAGCTGTTTCGAACCATGGCTCACTTCTTCACGAATCATAGGCATTCAAGAATCTCTTGAATCTCCATGTTCTATTCTCAGCGGCGCAAACTATCGCGGCGGATGGATCGCAATTGTCGACTGCCACAGTGGCGCTGACCATGGAAGACGAAGCCCAGTATAGATGTGCAGGATACGTGCAAGCTGAGATCGAGAGGTATGCAGAGATTGTTCAAGAAGGAGATGAAGAGGAGAACAAGAGCGATGATGGCAGCGATGTTGACTCAGGGGACGAGAATGACACTGCTAAGAAAGCCAAGAAGAAGGGGAAGGGAGCAACGAAACCAGCAACGACAGAGAAGGAAGGCAAGTCCTTAATTCCCTGCTTCTTCCTTGACTGCCACATCTCACGTTTCCTTTAGATGACGATGCCAATTCTCGTGCACGGCTTGAAGAGGAATACGTATTCATTGATGTGATGTCGACCTTCTTGCGAGCAATACGGGCTGGTGCAATCCATGTTCGCCATGGAGCCATTCTCCTGGCACATTATGGCCGCTTGGGACCTTCATTTGACCTTTGCACCAAGGTCATTGTAGAGATTCTACGTGAAGCAGGCATGTTCAACGATGATGGTGACCTCGTAGTTCTGGTCGTTACACAAGCACTGCAAGAGGTAGCAACCCATCGCGACTTTGTGTTAGCAATTATGGCTCATTCTTCGTCTCCAGGCATTTACACTTATCTTGGACTCCGTTGTGCGGGACGAGACCAACGCCGTTCAACTCGCGAAACAGCTAGCGTCTTGTTTTGTTGTTCGAGGGGTTCAGCTTTCCATCGTCCGCCGACTTGACAGCGAATACATCGTACAGATTCATACGAATCTGATTTCGTGGTTGGGCAAGCGGCTGTCGACATACCAGAGCAACAACAACAAAAAATCCCTCAAGAGGACGGTATTGTGCTTCCGCGTGTTGACCCAAATGCTCAGTGTTATACAAAATCGGGAAGCTTTGCAAATGTTTGTATTGTTCTCCCATTTATGGTACTTGGCTGATGTTTTCCTTTCGTCAATAGCAAAGCTCATATGGATCAGGTCTTAGCTGAAGCCAAAGTGGAAGTTTCTCCGACATCCTCGCTATGGGAGCCTCAACGTGCCTATGAAAGAAGGCTGACCTCAAAGGATAAAGAGAAAGGTATGGCGACTTCAAACGATAATCGTAGTCTAGCTAATTGCTTGAGCAGTGCCTGGGACGAAAACCCGGAAGGCCACTGGCAAAGGAAAGGCGAAGAGTTCGACGATGGTCACGACTGACGAGGAGAGCGAAGTGGAACATTTGGTTGACCGTAACGTGGAGCAGGACAAAGCGCCTGCTGCAACGCGGAAACGACCGCAACGTAAAACCGCATCTCGTGCACGCGCCCGCGCAGCCGAGCAACAAAGCGACCGCGACGCTGACGATACTGCTGAAGAAAATACCGCAACGCCGAAATCGCGACCGCGACCGCGGCCCGCGTACAAGTCAAAAAACAAGCCGCCTGCTAAGGACGTGACAGCGACAGATATGGAAGATACTGCGGCGGCGGTGCCTATTGCACCAAGTCCACAGGACAAAACCCCTCAATCACCTTTGACACCAGCTGAATCTGATCTGGATGACGCTCCTCCGTCACGAAAGAGAGCGCGGTCGGATGAAGATGAGGAACAGGCGGCGGCAGAGGCGGCGACTGCTGAATCTGCAACAGAGGAAGGAGACGATGAGGGTGAGGGTTATATGCAAGTGCGGAGGAAACGAGCTCGTCATTGACGAACGGACTGATTTTCGGTGTGGGTACCCTTTTTTTATGATTTATATTTAATTTCCTGCCTTTGCTATGCTCGCTGCTGTCGATGTATACATTATCTTTGTATCCGAGAATGGTGTAACAACATTATTATGTAAGTTCGAGGGCGGAAGGTATGAAGGTCTCACTATCTCACTCATTTCTGGAACTTTGTCCAGTTATTGATCTATCTATCTATGGATTGACCCAACTTTCACAGCATCTCAGGACGATATATTTGACACCTGGTCTCACCAATAGTGGACGACCTCCTGTGAGCAGCGCCCCCACTGAAATCGTTACTTTCTATTCTATTACCTGTGCCAAAAGTTGTACGTGCTTCAGTTCTCAGTCCGTCATCATACGTACTAAACCCTCATAGAATCATGCTTGAGCCGGACGATTCTCATTATCAACGCCTCTATGACACTTACTGGAAGCGCCCAGACGTCCAAATATTTCAAAAGAGTCGAACATCCAAATACAACAGCCAGGGAAAATACCTATGGCTCCTTGAAGATCCCAGCGGATTCATGGAAGCGGCATTCGATACAAAGATAGTAACTGTCTCCGAGGAATACATGAGAGCAGCAAACAGTGCGATTAGCTTCTCAAAGGATGCCCTTGCAGTGGAGACTGCCCATTTCGACGCATCCTCTCCCCCTTGTAATCCATTTCAAGGCCATGAAGACGTGGTAGCTGGTATAAAGCGTGGGTTTTCCGTCAATGGCCGCCGCAGATTAGGTATACCATCCCTACTAGAAGTTGGTCCTTGCGCTCAAATATTGACAGGCAAAAGTGTCTGGTTGTGTCTTATCCTCATCTGGCGTCTCCAGTGCGGCCTGACAACGGCTTATGCCAGCTACGGCCCATATTGGGTGGTCTTCAATGAAAAAGGCTTCCACAACTTGGGCGTTGATACAAGTCGTAGCCCTGGCGCCGCCGTTTATGTCAACGGCCTGTTTGGCAATCATTTTTGGTTCTTGGTCGACACAACAGCAGGCTGCTATGAGGGGGATATGCCTGCCTCGCTCGTGACTTCGTGTTGTTACCTTGTGCAGGCCACAACGGCACAAAGGATAGGTTGGGAATACCATTGCAGGACGGTCCGTACACATAAAATGGATGTGCCTATATTGTGGTATAATGGTGCGCCTTTCCTTCTTGCCGGGTGTCAGGACTCAGGAACTGATTCTCACTCAAGAGCACTTTATGTAGGAGGTAATAAAGGACCATTTAAGGTCGCATCTGTTATATGGTCATTGGTAACAAGGACGCGTCTGAGCGAAATCGAAAGGATTTGGGCGAATACAACCATGTTCTACATTCTACATTTAGAATGAAATTTCGATGACGGAACCGCAGCGATTTCCCATATTGTTTCAGCCGTTGGGCCATAACCCTACGTAGTCCTCTCGCACCACACTCAAGCTACAACAACATGCCTGAGTTGAACGATACTCACTACCAACGCTTGTATGACACCTACTGGATGCGTCCAGATGTCCAGATATTCCAGAAAAGTCAAACAACAAATCAGATCCGTTGGCTACTCGAAGACCCAAGCGGATTCATGGAAGCAGCGTTCGGTATACAGACAGCGATTGTTTCCGAGGAATATATCAAGGCAGCGAACATCACTGTAGCTTTGACATATCTTCAGCATGAATCCGCGATGGCAGAGACACCCCGTCTGGACCCCTTCTCTCCGCCTCGTAATCCACTCATCGGCTACAAGGAGTCATCAATCGGTCATGAACTTGGTTTTGTGTGCAATGGAGAGCACGAAGCAGGCATGTAGCTTGTACCTGGCCCGAGCTGAAATAACTAGGGGTCCGCAGGCAAAAGCATCTGGTTATTTCTCATCCTCATCTGGCGTCTGCAGTGTGGCCTGCCCACGGGTTATATCAGCTACGGCGAGATGTGGTTCTTCTCCAATCAAGAAGGAATGACGAAGGGTACTCTATACCATATGATTGTCGAATACCGTCTTAGTGACCGCTTGGGCATCAATCATTGGTTCTTGGTCGACACCACTGAAGGCTGTTATGAACGCGACATGCCGGCTCAGCTTGTTCGTGCAAGATTTTACCTGGTACAAGTTACATCCCAAACCGAGGTGGGATGGTTGTGCCGTTCCAAGGCGGTATCTATTCATACGATGAAATCATTCCATGCCAGTGTGCGGTATGTATATTCCTCTTCTTTCTGTTGTTGAACGCTAATAGCGTTTTCCCAAAGAGGTGCTCAAACAGCTGGTACAGGAAGAACCAGGGATGTATAGGTCGGACTTTCATAACAGTCTCCAGACTCTCCACGCAGTCTAAAGAAAGGATCAAACTACTGTCGTATGTTTGTACGGTATAATCTGTATCCTAAAAATGCCGTAACAACACGGACTGCTTTGAAACGAAAGGAATGACAGACCGAATCCTGGCTCGGTGGGCGTTCGGTGGCGGTGCATTTTGGTTAAGTCGGAGATTTGCTACGGCGGCCCGGCTCTGTTTTCGGCATCCTCTTCGGTTCGGCACGTGTCGGTGTTTGCCGTTTCTGTTAGCATGGTTGTTTATCGCCTGGCGCATTTCGTTGGCCCCCACTGTAGAGCATGGTTATCCCAGCAACCACTATACCTGGTGGCCGTCGTCGCCTTGCGCTGGGATGGTAGGCGGATTCCCGCCAAATTCGCGCTGCATTGACCTGTTGAGCATGGTGTCGGGGTTTGAAATGCAACTCTGACTGCAACCACCATTGACTCCTGTTTGCTTCTCGTCGTCGCTCATAACCATGGCAAACATTGGATCAGAAGAGCTCATCAAGCAAGTGGACGCCAAACTAGGCCTCAAGATGACAGAGCTCACTATCGAGCAAGAGCCCGCAACGGTTGAATGCAACGAACAGGACTTGGCTTCAGGACAAATGGCCTCTACAAGAGGTGTTGGTTAATCTTGAGAAAATCAAGGCGACTGTGCGCGAGAAGGAGGGTGAAGACTCTGGTATGTTATATTCCTCTTACAAACTTCCTACATTCATGGTGCTTCAGATGCGTATAAGAGGTGTCTCCGGCACGAGGAAAGATATCGTTCACTGCTCGCCAACATCCCTTGACTTCGCTTTTTCACTACGCCATCATCCTCGACTGTTTCCTGCTTAGCGATCACTTTTGTCTCTTGTCTCGCCCATCTTTCTGGCACATAATCGGTAATCCCTGATCGTGTTTTCTGCGGTCCATTTTGGGTTCTCTTCTCTTTCAATCAACTATTGGTACGTCTCATCTAAGTACGGCAGATACTCAAGGTCTCATCGAATACGTTTCAGCACAGTGTATCTCGGCTTCGCCTATCCGTCTTTTGTACAAGAATCGTTTATTTGTGCTGTCCTTCATAAACTGCAAATTCATCGTGGAATCACTCTGTACATTCCGACTGATCCGTGCTCTTCAAGGACACCCTGACTGCAGACCGTCGTTGCAAGGCTCCAAGCTGGTATGATATTTACACGAAAAGCCCTCAGAAATGAAGTGGAAGATATATCTGTACGGAAATTCCAGCGACGACCGGCTATCAATTCGAGTTCGACGTCTCGCGCATCGCCACTGAATTGTTGGTCCACAGCGCTTCATCGCTAGTCAATCGGTTTATTCCGAATATCGAGAGACCAGGTACGAGTATGAACTATCTCCCGTGAACATTGCCAGCAAGTTCTGGATCGTCGGTGACCATGGAGGCGACAATGCACTCTGATCTTCCGTGACCTCTCGGCTGCGATACGACACAATCTTATGTGGGCGTGTATTTATCATGCTCTGGGGGCCCGCTTGTGGGCATACATTTGTTGTCTAGACTGTACATGCCGCCAGTGCTTGCCAGGGCGACGATGGCGTTCTCAACTGATAACATAGTCACGAGTTGGGTGAGGCTCAAGCGGTGCCACCGAAAGACAGTGTCAAAGTTTTTTTCCTCCACAGCCCGAATCGACGCCTGGGCTTTCTTGTAGAAATTGTATGCCTGTTTTCGACAATTCGAAGTGTGTATATTTGATGACATTGATGTATATCTCAGGATAAGGAATAGGAAAAAGGACGAGATGTTGTATCGGTCATTGTATTTATGAGTGGTTCTCGTTGCACTGCATCCAAATTTTAATGACGAGACCGCAGCCGATTTCCCGTATTGTTTCAGCCGTTGAGACACTATATAATTTTACGTAATCCTCTTGTACCATGCTCAAGCTAAAGCCTAAAACAACATGCCTGAGTTGAACGATACTCACTACCAACGCTTGTATGACACCTACTGGATGCGTCCAGATGTCCAGATATTCCAGAAAAGTCAAACAACAAATCAGATCCGTTGGCTACTCGAAGACCCCAGCGGATTCATGGAAGCGGCGTTCGGTATACAGAGAGCAGTTGTTTCCGAGGAATATATTAAGGCAGCGAACATTACCATCGCTTTGACCACTCTTCAGCATGAATCAGCGATGGCAGAGACACCCCGTCTGGACCCCTTCTCTCCGCCTCGTAATCCACTTATCGGCTACAAGGAGTCACCAATCGGTTTTGACCTTGGTTTTGTGTGCAACGGAGAGCACAAAGTAGGCATGTAGCTTGTACCATATTTTCTGACCCGAGCTGAAATAACTGAGGACTCGCAGGCAAAAGCATCTGGTTATTTCTCATCCTCATCTGGCGTCTGCAGTGCGGCCTGCCCACGGGTTATATCGGCTACGGCGAGATGTGGTTCTTCAACCAAGAAGGAGTGACGACAGATTCTCTATATCATATGATTATCGGATACTGTCTCAGTCACCACTTGGGCATCAATCATTGGTTCTTGGTCGACACCACCGAAGGCTGCTATGAACGCGACATGCCGGCGAGGCTCGTTCGTACAGGATTTTACCTGGTACAAGTTACATCCCAAACCGAAGTGGGTTGGGTGTACCGTTCCAAGTCCGAGGTATTTATTCACACGATGAAATCATTCCATGCCAGTGTGTAGTCTCGACGTTACCATCCTGTATATCTTCTATCGTCGGCCGACTTCATATTTTCATAATGGCCTTCATACAGCTGTGGCGTCCACACAGTCCAAAGAAAGGATAAAACTGGTGATTGCCTGGAAGATTTTTTGTTACTGTCTTATGTATGTACGTTAGTCAGTATCCGAAAAATGGCGGAATAGTATGAACTGCTTTGAAACGAAAGGAATGTTCCGCAATAAAGATAGAAAAAAATAATGGAATAAATAATGTCTTGTTACTCTGCATCGGAGAGCATGCCGAGAGTTGTTAATATTCCATTAGGCTAGAAAGGAAGTCAGGCCGACATCAGCGAAAAAGGGTCCTTCAAACTTACATCCACTGTCATAGCCTTGTACACTTGAGAGAGCTCAGAACGATCTGGTAAAGAACTTGGGCGGTCACAGCTAGAACGACGCCTATGTCGGGGCTCGGGTGTTCTGGCTTGTTCACCGTGAGAGGCAGGCGTTAAGAGTGATAACGCCCTCCTAGGCTTGAGGTCCTTGGAAGTGATGCCGAGCATATCGCAAAGCTCTTCATGAGCTCGGATCATTGCTCTGGTCTCTGTATTAGGCGTCATACCATCCGTGGAAATGCCCTGCTCTCAGAGTCTCAGCGTCAAGAAAATGTAAATACAATCGTGCTGCATACCGTGGAAATCCTAGAGGGTAGGTTGGTCATGATATCATTGGGCCGGTGACGAGGTATTGGAGGAACAGGAGGGATGTCTTCGATCGAAAACGTCGACTTCGTGCCGGACGAAGTACTCAATCTGTTATTACTGATAACAGACGACCGACCGGATCTCAAACCTGCCCTGGATATTCTGATGCTGGATTTGCGAACAGCCGAAATACGACTAAAACGTTTGCCTTGGCTATCGGGCGACCCGAGCTCTGCCCGTTCACTCAGGTTGTCAAAATCCTGAGCCATATTCTCTGCGTGTTGCCAAGCCTCATTCTTCTCCGCTTCTAGGACTTGAAGTTGCTCTCGTAAGGCTCGGGATTGGGCAAATTCCTTTAGGAAGCTGGAGTTAAGTTTCCTTAATGCCATTGCCAACGCACTGGCGGAATGTACGTCGCACAGGGAGTTCAACTGTGCAATCTGCTGGTCAATACTGTGCAAATCTTCCGCCAGCCTGTCGAGCGCTGCAGAAACATCTTTCAAATCTTCGACGTAACGGACACCTAAAGGCGGATTTTCCCGGGGAGAATGGTTGTTAACGGCTGCAGATAGGGACTCTAGGAGTTCTGCGCGACGCCGGGTGAACATTTTGTATCGAGACTTCACGTCCATCCTTTGTTTCTCCAACTTCTCCATTTCAGCCGGAATTTCAACGTCAACTGTTTCTTGACGCAGAAGCCGAATAGACGATGATTCAGCGGACTGCCGTATTGCCTTAGAAACTATTGTTTGCAGCTCAGATGAGCTGAATGTCCATTTCGCTGCATCCATTGTATAGCCTCTCCATTTCGGCGTAGGTGTCTGGAAACGTGGAGACGGAAGGGCAGCAAAATATGTTCGCCGGTTGGCGTTGCCTGAAGCGACGGAGGACACTCGATCGCGTTTAGGCTGAGACGGACCCCGAGGGCCAGCCGGAGCCCTCGTTCTCCTGCGTCCGGTAGTGGAAGTCGACGATAAAGGCAGCGATGCCTGATCGCTAGAGTTCGCAAGCGAACTATTCTCAGACGAGAGAGGTCCAGGTCTGTCTTGGGGTACCCCTGCACTTGGTATCGTGTTCACCGGATGGTGATGACTATGGACAATCGTGTCATACGCGGGAGGCGATCCTAAAGCATTATAAACATCACTATCATGTTGGACGTGGATGAGGTCTGTGCGAGGCAGTCGAGCTGATTGTGGTGATACAGAATGTAAATGGATGGGTAAAGGTGGAGGCGGTGGAACCACGAGCGCTGGGGGTGCATGGATCGCAGGCGGCGAATTACTGTAATCTACGGCAGGTAACGGCGGCGGTGGCGGTACTACAAGTGCAGGAGGAGCGGCGTTCCGACGAATCGCAAGTGGAGGGGGAGGTGGCACTGGTGGAGAAGAGGGTATAAAAGAGGGAGAAGGTCCTGGCAGAGGGTCAACACGGCGAACTAAAGGTGACCTCGGGGGTTCAACATGTGAAGTCGTGGGTTCGGATGCATAGTCCATGTTCGACGATGACCAGGGTTGTTGGTGACCCGGAGCGACCGGTGGGGGTGAGATTTCTGGGGTCGCAGAGGTCAAGGGAGAAGGTGGGGAATGAGAGGATGGTAGAGGCGATGGTGGCAAAGGTGGTAACGCTTTCAGCAACCGGACCTCTGAATTAGAGTCGGTCCCCAAGGACGTGGATGATCCAGTTCCCGTACGCCGAGAGAGGAGAGATAGAGTGCTTCCAGAGGGACGTTGACGAAGCGTGGGAGGGGTAGACGGCTTCGGTTCTGGTACAACCGTTTCACCAAGGTCTACAAAACTTTCATCTGGAATTGAAGGTAAAGGAGGTGACAAGATATCCTGGGGAACACGCTGACTCCCGACGCAAAATTGCGGTAGGATACGAGCGTCTGCCGAAACAAGGGCGGAGTTGTCCGAGGATGGCGCTACAGTCCGTAAACGAGTTACACTAACTTGTCGAGAATGCCTAGCACCGTGTACAGACGAAGCAGCACGTGTCAACAGCACCTGTTGGGTAATGCTAGGCATCATACTTGCCTTCGGGAGCGCTGCGGACATAGGCGTCTGTGGGAACTCGTCGTGTCCGTAGTCGGACCGTATTGGAGACTCGAGACTGTAAGTCGGACTAGAAAGATCAGGTGTCTCGGGAAATGTCTGCGGTCCGTAACTGCCACCATTAGGTGAGTTATCAGAGCATTCAGAGTTCCCCATAGGCGCAACCATAAGTTGGTAGGTATCCATATCTCTAAGATCACGGATACCGTTGATGGGGCTTGAGGCGCTACTAGTTCTATTCATATTACTGGCTGTCGTGGATACCGGCGGATGAGCGTAGAAAGTGGGCGAACAGGCCACACTTGGAATTGAATACATACTCCCCGTAGAAGCATTCGGTGACAACTAGGAGAAAGGTCACAAACGCAGTACTTGACTTGTGAAGTGAACGTACCTGTAAAGAGCTCGGGCGTTCACCAATGGGCAATAGAGACAGCCTGTTGCCGTTGTCCTCCGACGAGGAGTTTGCCGAACGTACAGAATCCCGTCGTGCGACCCACTCGATCCGACCTAGAAGGATATATGAGCATGCTGTTCTTTGTGTAAAATATAGGAACTGACCAGAACCAGACGCCGAAGGTGCCGACGTACTCAAAATCAAGCTACCAGAATGTGCGTGAGACCTGGCATCCTGCTTGAAGGGAGACGGAGGTGATAGCTGAGAGCTCAGCTCCTCCGGGATGGGTGAAAATGGCAATCTGTATTCGTTACTCTCCACCGTAGGTTCATTGGATAGACTGTGTTCGTAATAGTCTAGCACGTCTCCGATATCCTTTCCCGACGTTATGGAAGCACTTGTTGACGGAGTCACAGGATTTTGTTGATCAAGGTCGGGGTTGATCGACGGGGCTGAGTTTGCCGTGTTCGGAGCAAGTGGAGAAGGGACCTCTTCTGAGGTATCTCCAACTACATCAGCTGCGGATACCTCTTGTGGGTTGACATCATTCTCATGAAACTCCTTAGAACCAGCGGGAGAGATCTCATTTATCTTCTCCAAAGGCTCTGAGTAACGATGGTCGCTCAAGGCTGCGGATGTCAGGCTGTTCGAGCCTGGAGGAGGGGCAGGGCAGGGCAGTGGAGGAGAGGCTGATGGGTTGAGATCTGCGTCGCTAGTAGACAATCTCATGATGCTTCCGGTACTAGCTCGTTTTGGCGCATCAACCGATTTATTGGTTTCTAGCCTCAGATTCCTCGGTGGAGAATAAACCAGTTCTGCGTTAAAGGGGATAGGTGGAACAGCCTCAGAGGACGCAGGCGAAAGCGAAGACGAGAACTGACTTCCCCAGCTGAGAGTCCTATCCCGAATCACCGGAGAATTCATGAAAGGATGTTCTCCCCGAGGTAGCGTCGCAGAGTCCGTGCGGACGAGACTCGATGCGCCACTTCGGTGCCGGGACAATCTGGTATCACTGGATAGGACAAACGAATTCGCCATCAACGCTCGCGCCAAGGTAGAGCCTGAGACGGCAGACAGCTCTTCGATTGACGAAATCTGAGAAGTGGGCCGTGACCGACGATCCGAAGCGGAAGTCGAGCGTATGAGCTGAACCTTTGCACCATGCAAAGTCGGAATTTTGATGGGAGTAGGTGCAGGCGCGCGAGATGCAGTTCTTTTGTACATCATTGACTAATTCGGCGTTCAACTTGGGTTCAGACCAAACACTACAACACGCACCACTCGATTGGATTTATTGCTGGCTGTACCTACGATGTTGACGAAATGAGACGCCTGAAGATATTAATTCTAGAGCAGTGAAAGTGCGAGTAGAATACTCACGTCCAATGTCTCCAACTTGGCCAGTACGTCATCGGACATAGATGACGTCTCGGAGTCACCATACATGCCTCCATCCTCGTCGACAGTGGAATCCTTGTGAGAATCCTGAAGCTGCTTCACACTGTGCCTGTAATCGCGACGTGAACCACTGCCACTACCAGATGCTTCACCTTCCCCCCCTGGAAACAGATACTCCGGAAACCAATTCGTAATAGGTTCAGGAGAGAGGTCCACATCCAATGCTGGCGCCCCAGGACATCGTGGCCTTATCTCTGTTCCCTCCGACACCGTGGACACCGTGGAGACCACTGATGCCCGCTTGTCATGGCTGATATCGAATACGGCAGGCGCAGCGTATGGGTGTGGAGAGCTTGGCGTGTTTATGCGCCGTACTTCAAACGGCGACTTGTTGTCCTTGTTCCTGTTGCGCCTTGACAAGGACATGAAGGAAGGAAAGGCGGGCATGGCCCGGCGTCGTTGGGAATTGAACGGCTCGAAATGATCTGATCTGTCTGTCAGACGAAGGGGTAAGAGCAGGGCAGAATCGAGCGCGCAATAGCTGTTGGATGCAGTAAATGGTGGTCGGGTGCTAAGGTCGACGGTAACAGCCTCGAATGCTCATCACCCCGGTATGTTTGTACGTGTGTCACTAGCATCAATTAGGTCAATGATGCCGCTGATGGATATAACACAGTACGCACCATTCTTTCCCGAAGTACATAATCTGAAGCAGATCACGCCTCGGATCACTTGAGATAAGATTGGGTTACGGCGATACTCTGCAAAAGTCGTACAGCCAGAGGTCATAGCAGAGGCATAGCACAGGTGAATACAGCACACAACCTCGAATTATGCTGGATTCCATGCATGCAGCTACGTCTGTCGTCTATCATCCAGCTGGTGCCTGCGCCCAAAAATCCGTCAATGAAATTCACAGGGAAAGACACCCCTGGTCGAGATGCTCAAGGGCAAGGAGTTTCGTGCCTTTGTCGCCATCTTGAAGGTACAGGAACTGAAGAGGAGCAAAGGCATCCATTTCAGCGCCGTGGTTGTCGTCGTTGAGAAAATGGAGGAAAATCTGAGGAAAAATAATATAATCAGGCAAAATTGGATGTGCGCTTACTAAGCCGGCTGAACCGGGCCGTCAGTTCGCGTAGGGGTCGACCACGCCCCTCATCCTCATGCTTCGAACTGCCACTGACTGGCTTTTTTTATATCTGTCTCCCTTCGCTGGAATCTCCTTTCTTATCGCTGAGATTATCCACGCTGTCACCAGATGTTCCATCTGACTTGGTTATCTTGACAACCACGACTTGTACTCTGCTTTGGTCTCCGTGTTTATAGGGATCCCATTTCGGTGCCGACATTTCCCTTTCCCAACCTCATGTTTGAGAACTTCTGCTTTGGTGTTCTTTGTATCCTGAAAGAAACTGTCAGGGCCACCTATCACCGTTCTTAGAGCTCACGGTGGGAGAACAGAACATGCTGTGGACTTCGAAGTTCAAAAAAAGGTACTGGGAGGCTCCCGAACAACTACCAAGCTTTGCATGGAATATCAACGCGTTGGTGTGCCCAGCATGTGGTTCTCCTTAATCTTCCAGCGCTGAATTCCTGCAATAGTAATCTGAACTACGTACACTTGATTATTCTTGGTCTTACGGTGTCTTTTGGTCAGCACCTTTGGACATCTTTCGATCCCACCGGGTACTTAGAATCAATCCGGTGGTTCGGGAGCACGGCTATTTACAGCTTGTAGGCCCCGACTGCCCCTGGCTACCTATCGATGATCATTTCCACCTCGCGGTGTCAATTCAGATGTTGAATCTTTCCGCCACCTACAAAAAACTCTAAGGCGATGTCTAGGCCTATTCTGAGTTCTACCATGAACACGGAGATAGTGGGCAGTTCGGTATCCAATGGGGAGTACGGCGAAGGAGTAAAATGGTGAGCGCTATTATATGTCGTAGCAGAAGCCTAATTTCCACACGATACCATCAAATGTGATTGAATCTCTCCATTATCAACCAGGACTATGCCGCATGCAGCGGACCATCAAATTTACCGAACGACGCCGTGACTTAAGGTCCTTGAGACAAAGCGAAGGACATGTACGGATGCCTCATGGCCAAATTCACACCGGAGATTGAATCAAGTTTGGAGCTCCCAATCATGCAAGTTATCTTACAATGCCATAAGATCTGAACCACACACAAGACGTCTGCGTAATCAGGAGTCCAACAAGTTAAACCACCGACGTGATGGACGGACCGCCGGCTTGATAATGAATAATTTGGCATTTTGATGAATTATTTAAGATGTCTAGTTGGAAATGCCTTTTCTTTTGTCAGGAAGCGACCCTTGACGCCCAGAAGCATCACCAAAAATCACGGAGCCGGCGCTGGCAAATCCTGCGCCAGAGCAGAAACTGGAACAAGTATCATGGGAGCCGGAGGAGCTGATTGCGAGCACGTGGAGATCAAATCTTCTCTCACGTCAATGGAGACTCAAATTCTCAACTTCGGTAACGGCAACCCCTGCCTCTGATTCTGGATGACTACTGTTGGTCAGTCATTCCAGACGCCGTTGATGTAAACGGTCATATTCCTGGGACAGGGAGGAACAGTGGAACACCGGTAACGACATAAGCCAATCGGAATGGCCGTCAGCAAGTTTGACGGGACACTCCGTAGTCACATCCACTCATTGGTGATTTGAATGGAGGATTCAAGATTGGCATCATCAGGGCCGGTAAATTGCTGCAAATTGATTGTCAATGTTGAATATTTCATATTTGCAGATATTGTCAGAAATATTGATCAGACACTACTTCGGCACACAGGAACGAGCCCCGTTGGTGACGTCGCCTAGAGCCAAACCGTGACCTTAGATTTTTTTCTCCAGCTCGTTCTCAATCTCGGCCAAAATCAATTCCGCGTGGGTGCACTGCTAAAAGCGCCTTCTGCTTCTCGCATTACCACTGCATCCGTAAGGGAGCTAACGGCACCCCAGGCTGATCTTCGAAGCTTGGCTTTAATTTCCCACTACAATTTAACCCAGCCACGGTCTTTCACCGCCTGTTTGGACAACTACCCTCATTTTCTTTCATTATCCTCCGCATGGCTACCTCATCCCCTGCCAATAAATTCCGCACAAAAACGTCCGATTTCGCGGACTTTCTTCGAGGTGTTGGTCAATATCAACATCACACCCCCCGACGAGCACCAGATAACCTTCCAACACCTTCTACATCGACATCAGACGCGCAGGATGGCTTACGACGGAAGAAAACATTAATTCCCTTCTTTGGACGCGTTAGAAGGAAGTCCAACGTGTCCGGTACCTCTGGGGGCGAAGTGTCTGAGCAGGAAGGCGACAAGAGGTCGCAGTCATTGGCAATGGCAACGGATGATCAGTAAGTTTTCCCTCTAGTTTCGTTTCTGTCTTGCCTTTTTTGGGAAGCTGCCCCAGATCATGATCAGCTTCTTTTGCTACCCTGCTCGTCTATTCAAGATATGTGGAACCGGACTAAACTGTGTTTGATGTAGGCGCAGTTTTATGGTGATCTCACCAGAATCCGCTTCGCCTGTCGCTTCCACTGCTTCGCAAAATCGATTGCCAAACACGGCATCTCGTGTCACAAAACTACGAACCCTCCGTAAACCTAACGGAAGGATCACCGGCGTCCGTTCTCCTACCGGATACACCTCCGACTCCCTAGTGCCCCCGCCCAAAAAAGCGCGTCCTAGCATAGATTCTACTACTTCCAAGGAGACGCGTTCCACTACCCCTCGACCAAAGCAGCCGACAATTACCATATCCCAGCCGACCAACAGTTTTCTAGACGATAATTATGACGACCTGTTCACTAAACCTCGTAAGAAAATGCACGCCAGCGCTTCCCCCTACTCCACGATTTCTAGCGATCATGATGATCGGGCTTTCCATAGTGATGGTGACATGTCCCCGACATCGCTCCAGCTATTTCCTCGTTCATCTTCGTCAAATAACTCCCCTCAACCTACCTCATCTCCTCCTCCTATCTCACCTACATCTCTCCGCGAATGGCGGATTGTTGGAGACGAAACAAGTTCCATAAAATCGACCAGGAGCTCGCGGAAAGTTGTCTCCGATGATATTTCCAGAACCTCTGGCGAAGAGTCGGAGGCGATTTCCACAATTTCAATGCCGATAACGTCTGCCAGTGGCACAGACAAGCGGTCCTCTATGACATCCTGGCTTCATAATGAATCGCGGAGATCAAAGTCGATGATCAGATCGTCAATGCAATCTGTGCCAAATCAACCTCCAACGATTCCTCTACCAGCTACCCCCGGTCCTTCTCAGACAGTTCCAGCTCGACTATCGTCTGTAGGTTACAGTGGTACCCGACCTAGGGCCGTAACCCTTTCTTCCTCGGCTTCTGCTCGTCCCAATATCGCTACCTCTCCACCGCCCACATCACTCCCGCCAAGGCACAGCAAGTCCATATCCCGGGATCGGAAATCCACTGACGAGAACGCCAAGAAGGAAAATGCTGCCTTTGATATCGAAACGGCGACAGTGGACCAATTGCGGCAAGCCCTCATTCTCCGCGATCAACAACTCGACGAGCTCGCGAGCTACCTACTCAAGGTGACGCAGAATCACGTTACCGAAAAGAACGCTCTCGAGAAAAAGATTGCTTCTCTAGAACGAGAGGCTGCACGGCGGGAGAAGGAAATCAAGGGTCTCACTTGGCTTGTCAGCAGCAATCGCATTCCGGGAAATGTCCCGCTCTCTAGCACCGGGTCCAAGTCCATGCCCGCGCTGGAGTCGGAGAAGAACAGCAAAGGCGATACGACGTCTTCCGTGATCAAATCCCCGGTTTACAAGCATATCAATTCTGATTACGATGACTCTGGTGCAGAGTCTTATCCGACGTCGCGAACCGAGTCGGCCCGAGGCTCGCTCTCCGGTGGCGAATCATCATCCTCTCCATCTCAACAAGTCAAGTCATATAGATTGGCACCTAAGCTAGGGCTTTTGAGAGGGTCATCGTTGCGAATGGGGAGTACACGTCTCGCGCTGGAATCGGATAGGAAGGATGTGCCCAAGGTGGATAAGCGGGCTTCCGTGTCGTCTTTTGCTTCGTCGGCGGCATCATCATCGCTATCGGGTTCCTCGTCAATGATGCTGCCATCGAGCCCCTCCACGACTACTCTTTCTGCTATTCCGGAGGGCCCACCTCCTGTCCCACCGAAGAAACCCACGTCGCGTGATCCGGCCATAGTTGCCGCGATAGGTACGGCGGAGCAGAGGCGGGAGAAAGACCAAAAGAAAGTTGCTCGATCAATGAACACAGCTCCTACCCCCGCGGCTGCATACGCTGCCAATCTACAGAAACCGCGACCGCCATCCATAGGGCAAATACTCGACCAAACCGAAAATTCCTAGCCTGAACCTTTTTCCCGCATCCTCGTTTTTGATATTCATCCTTCAAATGTCCGTACCGGTTCCGAGGACACCGTCGTGTCAGAAGATGCTATTCGCGTCATCCACCAATAGCTTGTACGTTAAAAAACATATCACATTCTTTTTAGTTCGCTCGTTACACTCGTTCGAAAGGTCACACTATATAATGTAGGTTCGAGGCCAGAAGCCAGAACCACCATCCGGCTATTCTATTGTGGAAGCGGCGGCCTCTCTTCACCGTGTATTTTATTTATACGACGCATTTCCACCTGTGTTTTTACGCGCAGACTTACCATCGTTGACATTACCATACTGTGTTTTCTTTTCTTGGATATTATTACCCAAACTGTATCTGTATACACTTACAAAAGCTTCCGTGTATTTGTTGAAAGCCATCCATCGAATTACACATCCCGTCTCTCCACCTGTCAGTGATCGATGATCAATCTAACATCATCTATTCTCTAATTGTCTCGCATCGACACTCGGAATGAAACTTGCAATCACTGGCTGCAATGGATCTGTCGGAAAACAGGTCGTTCTCCTGTCCCTCAAGCGAGGTCATTCAGTCGTTGGCATCGACGTCAACGGCCCAACTTCTTTGACGGACGAGAACTATATGTTCCACGAAGTGGACCTTCGCGTATACGAGGACACGCTCAGGGTACTGCAAGGATGTGAAGGGATCATACATCTTGCCGGTATGGTGATCTTCTCCTTCATAGACCACGGGATCAATTACCGGTGTAGCGTTTCCAAACCCAGGAGACTACGGGGTTACTGCACACAATAGGTTAGCTCTAAAGCAAGAGTATCTCCAGCGGATGCTGATCAGGGATTCAGCAACGTAGTAATATCATGGAACGTCCTTCGTGGTGCAGCAGAAGTATGTACTTGCGACCCAATCTCTTGAATTACAGCTTCAAATATTCAAGTACTGTGACTTAGTTGGGGATAACGCGAATCGCGCAAGCATCCTCTGTGAACGTCCTCACAATGGTGTACTCAAAGGATCCCCACTTTGATTATTTCCCCATCGATGAAGATCATCCATGCCTCCCAGACGAGCCTTACGGATTGTCCAAAGTGTAAGTCCTTCAAGCTTCCCTTAAAAAAGCGCGCTAATGCTTTCTCTACAGCATTTGCGAGCTCCAAGCCGACACTATAGTCCGTCGATACCCTACAATGCGCATCGCCAGTCTCCGCCTCCACTGGTCCGTCCCTGACAAAACCAAACCACGTTCTCTCCCCGTCGACAAAGCCAAAAATGATCTATGGGGATACGTCAAGGAACAGTCCGCCGCTGATGCGTTTATCCTCGCAGTGACACAGGACGACGGGAAGTGGTCTGGCCACGAAGCTTTCTTCATCGTGGCGCCTGACATAACAGTAGAAGAAGACTCCAGGCTGCTCAGAGAAAGATTCTGGCCGAAGGTGGCTATCACAGAAGGGAAAGACGTTAGTGGGAACAAGGGATTCTTTGATTGTGGTAAGGCACAGAGACTTCTGGGTTGGGTTCATAGAGAATCGTTCCTTGAAGACTGATAGCGGATGATTTAATTGGTATCGATTGTACATATACTACATTGCCGGTGAGAGCATTTAACCATGGATGTACCATTGGCCCAGGGGCGTGAGGTTTCCATTACCATCTAACATGTCTAATAAAATTTAATCAGGTCCTCGAACCGTGATGAAAAGATGACACTTACTTGACGCTAACGGACTCGTGGTTCGCTTCACGAAAAAGGAAATGAGCGTGAGAACAGGATCGGGAAATTATCATACCTTGTATGCAAACCAGGCATATTTCTCAATCCAATCAGTCGCATCCATGAAGGCTACGACTTGCTTCATGAACTCAAGGACGGCTTTTAGATTTTAATCAATTAACAACACCAATCTCGGACAAGGCCGACATACCTCCAGCGTCAGTTCGCGTATCAGCGAATTCCGTAACCCAGATCTTGTAATTGGGATACATTGAATGAACTTTCTGAAGATAGAGAATAAGATTGGCAGCCCCCTCTCCGTACCTGGAAAGATATGAATACATTTCATGACAAGCAATCAAATGAGAAACGGGTACCAATGAACGGCCAAAAAATTTATTGTACACCCCGAACACTGGGCCAGAAAAGCAGATAGCCAAGGAAGTCCAGAATCCGCCGATGTCACCGCGGGTGAACCTAATCGTATGCCAGAACTGGCCAACGGGTTGATGTCGGCCTTCCACATCTGCACAGCCGTCCCCACAGGTATATTAGACTGCTGGCCATAGTCCGGTTCGTTAAAGCCCTATCACATAATTCATGGCCGAGCCCGATAATGAAATAAAGTAACCTACGAGGACATTCATAGCACTATCAGACCGAGCCCTGGAGAGGAAGCCATTAAGTCCATCCGTACCCCATTGCATGGGAACGAATTCGATTCCAGAGACCGAGGGGTTCGGGGAGGAAGGGGACCAGTTGTACACCCAGGAACAACTCCCGCCGCTGGCCTTGTAGATGTCCTCGGGGTATCCTGCTGGGTCGAAAGCCAGACCGCGTTTGGGGTTCGACGCTAGGACGAGAGGAAGGACCACAAAGAGGGCGAGGAAGCGAACGAACATGCTGTAGACGCTGGAGGGGGGTTCGTAGACAACCGAGCAGTGTTCATCAACCTTTTATACATTATGGTGGCACTGAAAAAGGGAGGCTTGAGGTAAAGGTGCAAAGCTAGTCGTGTGGAGTATCGAGAAGACAACGATTATTCTGATATTCTTCTCCGAGGGACGCATGGTTGCATGGTTGAGATAACGGAAGGAAGTATTGACTACAACCTGAAGTCGGACGATTTCATGTTCCACAGAAAGTTAGCGTCAGTAGAGAGGTGAAACATGTCAGAGTCAGATAGTGCGCTTTTTGAGACCTAGAAATGGGATAAACATCCAAGCCATGAGGAGCTATCGATGAGACTTGGTCGATGAAAAGGTCGTGGTCGCGCGTGCAAAGGCTCATACCGTTGTGATCGCACCGTTGCATACGTCTAGCGGAGTAGAGACACTTCACGGGGTGCATTGAGAACGAAGCGGCATAAATGTTGACCGTGAGGGACTGGACGGCATCAATGACCTTGGCTACAAGTTGGGACAGCATTAGCAAGCATCGGACTGGCACTACGACTTGATACGGGTCCGGACTTGGTCCAATACGTTTATCACGGATAAAGTCAACGATTACTCATTGTCCAACTGGTCTTCCCTTGACGACGCTCTCCACGTCGACTGACGACCAACACCAGGACGGGGAAAACAAATAATGAATTCGTGGAGTTGCACGCATTTGTCCCTTTGGTGTAATAATGGAGGAAGGGGCATGAACCTGTTGCAGTACGGAACATCACAATACAACAGACTTGGAGTAACAAGACGGGACATGAGAAACGAAACAGTGACAGAACACAGAGACAAAAGGGATAGAACACCAGGAAGGGGGATGGCAATGACACGTATGAAAACCACAAAACGCTGGTGTAGGGCAACTGCAAGCAACAAAGTCCACGATCTGCAGGACAAACAGTGGGCCTGTAGTAACACTCCAACCTATGACAGCTAACAAAATGCAGACATTGGGCAACACGAGGAACAAAGCATGTCATTTCAACAAGAAACAGCATGCGTGTAACTGCTGCTGCTGCTAGCAGTGCTCAAGTCTATGAAAACAGCGAAACGTAGGCTTCCAGCAACCGCAAGCAGCCGAGTGCACCGTTTGGATAACAAACAGTGTACCCGTAGCGATGCTCGAGCCTCTACCGAAAGCAGGTATCGGGCGACTGCGAGAAACCCAGCCCGCTGTTTCAGCATGCATGGATGTCGTTCGCGGTCCATGTAGACACAATTGTATCCGATATGGAGGAGATGGAGATGGTGCTGGTGGTTACGTGTAGATGGTGGTGACTGGTACGAACAAAGGTGCGCAGTGAACGACCGCCGGCTCGACGCGCCGGAGTATTCCGAATTCGGAATGCAGCAGTGGTCTAGACATCTTCCCATCTCACTGCTCAGCGCCCACCAAATATTCTGGTCGTATTCTTCCTAGCAAGCAGGACCCAAGATGGCTACATTGAGCACCGGAGAGACGTATGCAGAGCGATTCTGGGGACGAATGAAAAGAGAACCACTCATCCCGGCCGGTGCGTCTGCTGCTTTCTGTGCCAAGCAGACCTTGCTGACCTTGCAGTGTCTTGCAGGATTGCTCCTTACAACAGGCGTATTCGGTGGCGTCGTATACCATGCTCGAAAAGGCAATCAAAGGCAACTGCAACTCTGGATGCGAGCACGAGTAATCGCCCAGGGTCTCACGGTCGTTGCCATCGTGTGGGGGTTCTATCGACTTCAGCAAGATTCAGTCAAGTACAACGACAAGATCGCGCTGGAAGTGGCCAAGGTGGATGAAGAAAAGGCTAGAGAACGGGCAGCATTCGAGGAGAGACTACGAGAGGCGGAGGTAACGTACGAGGCTGAAGCTCGTGCTGCAAAAAGCTGGTTCGGTAGCAAGGGTGGCGACGCGGCGACGCCGACTGAAAGCTCTAGCAAACGGTGGTACCAGTACTTGGGCTGGTCGCAGTCGACGTCCAAGTCGGATTCCGATAAAAAGGCCTAGAAAATGCGATTGGGATTGGATAGCATTGGATACTCATGGTGAGTCGCTTTACTTGGGCAAGTAAACAATAACGGAAGGAATAGGGCAGAGTGCATAATGGTACAACTTGATAATAACAATCCCTCCTCGCTCAGTCCGCCACGCTCCAGCCCTTTTCACTGCCTGCTCATGCCGCCGCCTAGCCTCGCCTAGCTGTCGCTTCTCGTCAAGATATCCTCAGCCTTTGGCGCAGCTTCTTCTACAGCCAACTTCCACCCTCCGTACAGCTGGTTCACGATGGCACTTCGCCGTAGAACCACGAGGTCTTTCATGGCATCAGAGTACATTGTCACGACCTTGGCAGGGTCGGTCTCAGCCTGCAGGCAAGAGCGTCAGACCAATAACAATGAAAACCTGTACATTACGCACTTGTAAACTCCGGAAAGTGACCTGCGTCCGTCGGATAAAGTAGTTTCTGAAGTTGTACGAACTGAAGGAGCGTGACGACCTCAGAGTCGAGTGGTATAGATGTAAAATCATTTGCTTGCTTGGAGCTGCTGGGCCAGACATGGTGGATTCGCTTCAAAGGTCGGCAGAAAGTGGACGTCTGACTAAGCAAAATCTTATCAATTGCTTATCTTTTTTTCTCCGAAGATTCAATCGGCTTAGGAGCCGAGAATCCGAGAGACGGCTGAACGGGCCGAATGTGCCGAGCCTGGATCGGCAGGGAATTTAATCAAAATTCAATAGTGATGAAGAAATATACAGCCTAGCCTAAACCATACACTGATATGTACGAAGCTTAGAAAAATATTAACAGCTCGATAACGACTACCTAATGATGTCAAAATGATGTTGCACGTACTAACTACATAGCCAACCAATTTCAGGTGAACTGCCTGTTGCCGCCGGCACGTACTTTCTTAGGCTTTTCCTTCCCGTGACATATACATCAGAGAGAAAACTTCCATCCCATCCTCCCTCGCCATGCAGTCCAAGTACACGAAATCCATGCAACAAGAGTTAAATTTCAACAAGCAATTCTAGTAATTTCTAATATTTATTGCTTGCCGAAATGCCTGGTTCGCGGCCCGATCCGGTCAGGCGCATGTCTCCCATCAATTCTCTGTCGATTATACGTTCTCCGATTTTCTCACCATGTCCGTCGCAGCACTGAAAGAACAGGCCAACAGTGCACATAACAGAAGGTCATATCGACAGGCTATACAGGTTCGTTCGAGCGGGGGTACGGGAAGCCTTTTGCTCACGAAATCCTGGCACACTTAGTTATACAGCCAGGCGCTGAGTGCTGCAGATTCCACCACGGCTGTGGAAATTAAAAGACAGATTCTTTCTAGTCGCTCACAAGTTTACCTTGAATTTGGTGATCTTTACAATGCTCGTCGAGACATTGAGCTTGCACTATCTTCGGATTACACCACCCCCGACTCGTCCAGGGCTTTGACAGCAGCATGTTATTCCCAGCAAGCAGAAATTATGTACAAGTTCTCGAGATACAATGAGGCACAGACATGCCTAGAGCAATGTGAAAGCCTTAAAAAATCAGACAAGGCCTCCGCCCGGTTATCTGATACGGAGATACAACTGCTCATAGACATCGATATTGCCTTATCGCGTCCCGAGGACAGCGACGAGAGACGTAAAGACGAGCTTCTCAGAGCTCTCGATGTAAGTTTTCTAGCCCTATCGAAGTACCAGCTACTTAGAACGATTCCCAGTACCGCGGAGCAATAATCGAAGAGGATCACCGCGGCACGTTCCCCCATCACCCAGACCCATCTGTCGCCGCTATGGAGGATCCGAGCGATCTGTTCGAATTCGACACGGCCGATGGGCGCCCCTACCAGAGCCCGCGCAACCCAGATGCAACACCCTTATGTGTGCCGCTCAAGCTGATCCTGCCTGAGTTCCAGCATGACCCATTCCGTCCTGGAAAAGCATTGGTTGTGAAGACGCGTGTCACGGAAGACACGGACATGTACGAGATCGTAGACGGCACCCTCTCGACCTACTTTGCACATATGCTACATCATCACCAGTCGGCGTCGCTCTCCCAACGTGAATTGGTGGCGCTACAATCTCGACACATGCTTTTCCAAGGCGCTGTCGCCATCATCATCTCGAGAGAGGGCCGGTGCTTGGAGATCCCCCCTTTAGCGACGGTGCGAGATATCTGGAAGGGCGGTAAATTACCTCAGAATACGCCTGGTTCCTTCCAAGACTTGAGACCCGTCCCGAAAGTGCGCAGCCCAGATGACATCGATGGTACCAGTGTCCCAATGGATATCCTTGTCTTCCCGGGCCCCAAAGATGAGATGACTCACAAGTGAGTCTTTGTACTGTACCTAGGATCTCGTCATCTTTCTTGTACTGATGGTTAGTCAAGGTTACGTTTTTTGTCAGAACAATTCGACCAGATGCGGGAGATAATGGAAAATGAGTCGACCGCAAGAACGTCAAATCCGCAGGCCTTTTGACAATGACACAGAGGTGATGGTTGCATTTGTGATGTAAACCCTTGGATGGTATACCCTGGACGCCGATAGAGGCCTTGTATTTTGTATCCGGCCTTCGCGAACAACGTAAGCTGGTGGTCGTGTGGCTGTGAAGTACCTTGTACGCGTCGGAAGGAAGCAAATTGTGAACGATCGAAAATTTGAAATTCCGGCGCTTTGCTCCTCCTTTGCTCCGCTTTTCCCTCTTTTTGTGCTAGACATTGATTGCGATTATGGGTGCATCAGGGGCCCATCTGCCAACAATTATCCGTTGAATGAATCCCAAACATTCGAACAATAGGCAAACAAGGTGCGCCGCGAAACTCGACCGTGCCCTACCCTGCAAACAGCTCGCCTTTTACATGCCCTTTTGTTCTTTTTGTTTTCCCCACAGAACCTATGACTATTACAAGCATCACTCGGTACCTCCTTATAAGACAACATATTCTCTTTTAGGAAAGTACAATGCAATGCTCGAATTCACAATGATCATGATGCGCCAACGAAGCATGTGCTTGCTGAAATGCAAACGCTTAACAAAAGCATATCCTTCTTATATATAAAGGCCTAGCTTTCCCGTCTGTAGAATATTCACTTCCTTCTCTCGAAAAATGGCGACACCTTCCTCCTCCACGACCGTCTTTCGACTCCGCCCTCAAGCTCCCGGACATCATCTGCCTCCTCACATCATTGAGCGTCACCGACGCGTACTTGCTGGGATACTGCACAAACGTTTCTTGATTGACCGATGGAGGCGGAACGTCGTCATGGCCGCCGAACCAGAGCCTCGAGAGAGACCGACCTACCAGAGTCGCCTAAGGGAACAGTTCTTGGAACTGCGTGACGCTCTCCCTGCACTTCTGAAGCCCAAGGCGGCAGATAGAGTAGCTATCATGGAAAACGGTTAGTCACTGTTCCGTTCCAAATGAGATTTCAGCAGGTGATGACATTTTGTTACCAGCTATGTATTATATTGTCGGTCTCAAAAATGCACTGCATGTCATTCAAGGGAGGCCTATGGAGAGCCTCCCGGCATATATCTCCCACGAGCTCCAAGGAGCCTCGCTTACACAGCAACGGACATACCACGAGAACTGCACGATCCGGATGCTCTGCCAAGTGGTCGAGGGCCTTTCAGGCGTCGAGAGCAAAATACAACTCCTCGAACAAGGTAAGTTTCCTGTCTGCCTTACGGCACCATGGGCTAAGCGATATCCCCCAGCGACGACGTACATCCGCAGTCTTGAGGAGCAGTATCAGCGCCTTCAACTGGAAAAAGATGCCAGTCGGCAAATTCCCCGCCCCGTTACATCTTCGTCCTCATCAAGTTCTGAATTCTCTTTATCTTGCCGGTCCACACCGGATAGAGAGCCAGAGGTGATGGACGTTGATGATTATTCATCCGAATCGTCAGACCGACTTCCGTCCATCTACGACATTTTACGGGACAAGTCTCCACTCGATGATCTTCAGCTCCCTCCGTTGAGAATGTTGTCTCTTTGCGACCAATAGCCCCCCCGAGGCGTCATTCCTTCATTAATTTATCGGCTCATATACCGCAGCATTGTACTTCTTACACATACATCCATCCAAATTTCGCATATTCCAAGTGTAGCTTTAGCTGTTGTCACTGTGGTGCAGGAAACCGACGTAGATAATGTAGCATACCTAGACTGTACACCACAAAATTTCATGAGGATTTCGATTTGATCATCCCGGCCATCAAGTCGAAGCTATTGCCATCGGGCTGCAAGTCGATGAACCCATCATCCCCAGACGACCAGCCCGTTCGTTCCGGGACAGTGCGCAGTAACCCATGGTCGGACGTTATACCGCTGACGCGCACCTTCTTCGGAGGTATCGTTGTCGTCAGAGTCACCAGTTGATCGCTAGATCGTAAAAGCTACGTCAGGTTGCCCGGTAACCGTCCGACGTATTGTACTCACGAATGAAGCCATCTATTCAAGTATAATGCCATGAATGGCTCAAAAGAGCCTTTGCCTTGTACGAAAACGGACCACATCTTCTCGAACTTTGCTAATATCACAGCGGCGATAGTCTCCATGCTAAGCGGCAAGTCGTTCTCCGGGTTTTGTAACTGTGATAACGAGAATATGGGAGGCGGGTTGAACACGTTCAGCCCTGAGCCTACGGCATTTGTTATTTCAAGTAGAATGAGAGCTACAGACGAGTCGACATACCAATGATAATGTCACACTTCCCTCCTGAGAAGTTCGTACTGACAAGAATACCCCCGATCTTCTTTTTGTCGTCTTCGCCAGGTCCAAATACGGCATACAAGTCATTCGGCCACTTGATACGAACGCTTTCGCCCCTTCTTCCCAAAACGCTCTCATCTCGGCACGCTTCTGTTACCGCAAGAGCAAACAGGTACTGCACGAAGACTAGCTTGTTCGCTGGGAACGATGGCAACGACACGCGTAACAGAAGAGAGAACTGCAGACAGCCCGCGGGTGAGAGCCAGATATTACTTCCTCTGCCGCGGCCTGCCAGCTGGAAGGATGCTAGGGATAAGAAGGGAGTAGGAAGCGCGGCGAGAAGGCGGGGGTTCCTAGTATAGTAGCGAGGTCAACAGGTATCAGGCTGCAAGATTGAGGAGATATACTTGTCAATCATTGTATGGGTGCTTGTCACGACTTCACCGTAGAGTAGGGCTTCGCCGAAACCCCAGGTGTCGCTCTTCGTAGAGCAACCCTCATCGGAACGCGCCGTAGACAGCTTGTCGAAGAAAGTCTTGACTTGGAACAACGGTGTGGACTTGTCCTCGGGAAGATCGCCATTGGGGTAAACAATGACATGTTTTGGCTGCCATGCGGCCGAATCTTCTGAGGCCAAATACGCCCTCTGGGCTTCGACTTTAACGTCTGGATACTCCTGCGGTTTATGGAAATACAGCTTATCGTTCTCGTCTTCAAACGTCAGCTCCGATCCCGAACCGCCTGAAATGGCGCTGATAATCTGTGCGACAATTTCTGGCTTGGATGGATTGCCTACGAGGAATTGGGGCGAAGGGCGCGATACGGGCAGAGCATCAGGGGAGGGAACCCTGAGACCAAGTTTTGCGAGCGCGGTTCGAAGCAAGGATTTCCGAAGTACCTCTGAATTTTCATTGGCAATCGAGTGCTCGATGTTGACAGACCAGAATATCACGGATCCGTTGCCAACAGAACATTTTATACCCGCAATGTTGGTTTCAGATTGTTCATTGGAGTAGGTGGCCAGCGATTCGTGGCTTTCATTATTCTCGAAGCCAGTGATTGGGCCTAAATGACCCTCGATCCCTTCAATATGCTGATCGTTGAAGATAATCCGAGTTGTTGAAGACTCTTCCTTTGTCTGAGGAGAAATTATCGGCATTAGATGACATCTGGAGGTGCGATCGTAGAGTCTGAACGAAGCCTCATCGTTGAGATTTAGGGATCCGAAACTGGAGATTCCACGAGGAGTGCATTGAACGCCTGTGCCAAAGGCCAGCAACGATCCCCCGTTTTCGACAAAGCTATCGATAGAAGGGACCGACGCCGGGAATCCTGAACGGCACCTAGGAAAAGCGAGCAATGCGCAAGAGGTGGGCCATGGCTGAGACTTCAGAACCTGGTAAGAAATTTGCTGAACGGTGTAATTGGGAATGAGGAGAGAACGAAGGGTAGAAATGGTGTCCAACAGAGACAATTGAATGACTTCTGGTCCGGAATATACAAGGACGTTCATTTCAGCAGGTGGTGAGTAGCAGCGGCAGTTGCCGGGTCCCCGATTCACTCTAACAGCGGCAGTGACCAGCCGTTCAAGTCGCTTTGAATCACCGCAAAATTACCTAAGCCGACCTAGTCTCGACTCAAACCGTGCGGAATTGCCCTACATTATCGAGCAACTACACAATGTATGTATTAGACTCCTGTCATTTGCTGAATGAAATTGACAATCTGCAGGTCCCTCGCGCCTCGGAAACCTCCCCCCATTCACCGCCTCCCATTCGAACTGCTGTCAGAAATTTTTCATTGGTACTCTGACTACGGATGTGGTAGTTCACTCTACGACGTATCCATGGTCAGAAATGGCCCATGGCCTTTGACTCATGTCTGCAGCCATTGGAGGGAAACTGCCATTCTGTTGCCCTCTTTGTGGTCCTCTTTAATCATTCGCACGCGGCTATGCGATATCAACGACCCGGAAGCACTGTTGCAAACAGTGCTGCAGCGTTCTAAACGATCACCGTTATCATTGAGGCTGCGGGTGCAGTCGGTCCCTTCATTTTTGGACACGCCCATGTGGCAGAGGATCTTTTTTGTGCTTGCTGCTCATTCCACTGCCTGGAAAGACGTCGAGTTTGAGATGTCCTCACACGAGTGTTATAACGAAGTTATGGGTATGTTCTCAGATTCGCCCATCCCGATACAGCTTCCATTGTTGGAGACACTCCAAATAATCCTCGGAACACCGGGCGGCAGTGAAATCGACGAACATTCAATCTCTACTTTCACCAACGCCCCCATGCTTCGTTCAGTCATCCTGAAGCCATACCTTCCAATCAACTTGCCCTGGTCCCAGATAACGTACTTGTGCACACCTGAACTATCCCTACAGCAGCTACTCGATACTCTTCGTGTGGCTGTACGCTTAGAGACCCTTTCGATGTCTCTTGATGTCTACATAGATCCCCAGAGAGACATCCCAGTGCCTGTAACAAACATTGCTCTAGAGACACTGAAGACATGGGATGTCGAATACCTTTCGTATCTGACACTACCCTCCCTTACGTCCTTACGCATAGACGGTAACGATCTGGTAGAGGTGGATCATACCGGTTGGCACATGGGGGTTAGAGATTGGGACATGGTATCTTTCTTTGTCAGTCGCTCTGGGTGTCACCTGAAAAGCCTGCGAATTTGTGTCGAAAAAGCAACAGACACTCTGTTGGCTATGCTCCGTATTGCAACGACCGATGTTACGGATATGACATTCGTAAATGAACCCGGTTCCATTTCGCAGGCTTCCCTCTTGCCAGTTTTACAGAAAGATCCGCTGCTTTTGCCCAAACTCGAGGTTTTGTCCTTTAATGGGTCAGAGAGTCAGGATTCCTTTGATGTGTCAGAGGATTATTGTCGTTTGGACGAAGTGCTGGAGTTTGTCCAAAGCTGTTATAGAAATGGAACGAGACCATTGAAATCCCTTCACATCGATTGCGAAGTACTGTATCCAGAGGAGAACGAGATTTGTGTCGACGATAAGGATCGGAGGTTTTATTTGGACCAGTTGAAAGTTTTCGTTGATGATGGTCTCGACCTTGTGATTAACCTGTGAGTTGGTGATACATATCTTCTTAAGTACCATGCTCACCACCACCGACAGAGACGGAAGGGTCGTTGAGATAGGAAAAAGCAATCCTACAGAAGAAGAAGAAATGTAGTACGTTCTCTTTCGCCCCTTCATGGCGGCGGCTTGACCTGAAAAAGGGATATGTATATCAAACATGATGTAACTACCCACCCAGAGAGCTTATTGATAACAGCCAAGGGTTACGATGTCTCTTTTGCCTTTCGGCACCAGTGGGAGGATTATCTCCTTTTCATAGGAAACTGGAGCTCCACGCGTGTCTCCCGGTTCGTCCATTCCCGTATCATTGCCGCTCACTATCAAACCATTACCTACCTCCTTCGGCCAAATTTCCACAACCCTTTACACTGCGTCATGACGATCAGTCCAAGAAACATCAGGCTTCCTATTGACACATAACTTCCTATAAGCTACAACGTCATTAGCGTTGTTCAAACCGAGTCTCCGTAATAATTTCGCAGGAACAGCAGAAGCGCAGCTTCCGCTATAAGGGTGACAGAGATTTCGTTGACATGTGAGAAATTGACGCGGTAAGTCAATATCATGATACATGTATTTGCTACACGATCATATCTCGAACGATCTTATCTTCCTCAAATGCATTTTGGACCTTTGTATCACTTGGTATGAGAAGACAAACATTATCCCAGCCTGATGAACTCACCCGTTTAAAAAACCTGTCATCGATGACCACACGCACGCCTGTGGCGGCCAATGCCTTGGAAACATCAAGACAAGCATAGTGCGCCTCAATTGTTGCCGCAGCTCTGGTGAATCCTGGCGTATGATTTCCACCGTTCTCCTCTGTGGGAATCGCTAAATGAAAAGGCGAATCAGATGAAGATTCTTGATCAGAGGATGATCTCTCCTTACCGAAACCAGGGTGCAAAGACGGTAGCTCTAAATAATCCTTATTCATGTTGGTGCTGGCCTGGACGAGTTGGAAACCTTACCGTAGCTTACGTTCCCCTGAAAAAATAACCATAAACATTCTGTTGACAAGGCAGTACTGCCTACTCACAAAATCGGTCGACGCGCTTTTGATGCCCCATTCGTAATCAATAGACCCATATTTGCTGCGGACTATGTTAGCGACTTCATCTCCTGTGTAGAACCGTCATCATTAACTGTGAATTTTAAGAAAGAAACAGGCTACTTACCGAGAGCTTTGTTCTGCCTTAGGTCGTGTGTTGCGCCATAGTCTTCGATCTTTATTGTGCATCCACTGGCTATGGCAGCACCTCTACACAAAACAATCAGTTCAGTCCATATCGACAGGCATGGAAATCACGACGAACTCGAAACAGGGTAATACGCGCTTCAAGGTGGACTGCACCTCGGCGCGTGTTGGTGCACGGACGTAACAGCTGTGTTACAAAGATTAACAGAAATGTTGACTGATAAAGTTCTCAGCGTACACAAACTCCGCAAAGTCAGGAATTACTGTAACGGAGTCAACACTAGTAGTCGAACTGTCACAAAAAGGGCCTACCGTTTGTTTGCCAATCCTTTCCTTCATGAAATATTCCATGAACACGGTGAGTTGGCTTCAATTGCTGCCGAAGAGCAGATATGTTGTTATATCCCAAAACTGCGGCGTCCAATGCGTTGACGCCTTCCCAGGGAGAAAGAGCAGCGTGGGCGCTAGATACATTGGACAATTCAGAAACAGACAACGGGTTACTTGAACACGTACGTATGGCCGAAATACTGGACTTGTATGCGGTGTAGTGCCAAACAGCTACTGAGACTAACAGAGCCTTTTGGACCAGGCGCGGGATGGCACCTATCGCTGTTAACCAACGAACACGTGTACTGAAGCAACGAAAACACACATTATACACGCAGCCATATTCTTGTACGCGCCCTGCTCCAGTAGGTGAACTTTTCCGTCGCCACCTTCCTCGGCTGTAATATGGATTTAATATCTGGTCGAGGGCCGAATGTATGAAGAGGTACCAGGGGTACCCAGTAGCTCAATTGCACCGGATATATTGAACTTTTCGAAGGCGGCCTTCATGGCGCACGCGACGGCGACTCCGGCAATGGCGATGAGATTGTGGCCGCAACCATGTCCAATGCCCTTCAACGCGTCCATCTGACAGATGAGGCGACTTTTAATATAAGTTTCATGTAAGTAATGCTCTACAGACCTCCGAATTGACGCCAATAGTTCTTCCCCCGCGTCCGTGTTTAAAGGTAGCCTTCCACGCCGTCTGGCTAGGTAGAAGGTAGTGTCGCTCTACCTCGAATCCCTGTTTAGCCATGAAATCCGTAAGAACATCGTGGGTTCGTCTTGAAATATAGGGTCTCAGTCACGGCTGCTTCAGTAGCTATAAGCTGAAATGGTCCAGACCTTTCCTCGTACCCTATTTCAGGATGTTCTGCCCTTGGTATTCAGCCTCAGCACGACTGATAATACAATAGATAAACTACTCACCATGTATATCCAGACTAAGAGCTCTCAGATCCGTGTCCAACTCGGCAATTCTTTGTTCAATAGCAGCCATGATATCGGGTCTGAAAATGCCTCCAACAGATGGTCGTTCTGGAGTCGGTTTTCCTGTGTCTTCGGGTCGCCATGCCTGGACTGGCGGGGAAGTATTTTCAAGGTCTGTCGTTGTCATTGCGTTCCGGTACTCTGAAAGTGGTACGATTCCAAGATATGGCGTAAAAGAGGTGTTGGATCAAGGACTTTCAGATAAGATGGGTCCATCAAAGATCAAGAGAGTCTCGGCCACGTCAGCATGCGTCATAGTAGCTGACCGGCAAAGACGGGCCGTGACCGCGACCGCTTCCGATCTCCTGTTCGCAATTTTCTATTTTCTATCACCCCATTTCTCCTCGGCACTGTCAACAGGACGACCTTTCAGGAGTCATATTGAGCGCGATGCAATAACAATGGCTTCCAGAGGCAATGATATCGACGGCGACGACCAACCCAACGAATCTACGGAATCTTCGGTATCATGGCGTCTCTGTCGAATCCTTCCGTATGCCATGCTCAATGGCGCCAAGCTTCCTGACCGATCTCACCTTTATCCAGATTGCAATCCGTCGCTAACGGTACAGCAAACTTGACGAATATTATTGCGGATGACGCCGAACTTCAACACAGGATGTCACATAATGCTGCAAGCCGCAAAGTCGTTTCATCTCTGATATCGAATCACGGAGTGACCGTTTTTTTAGTTCAAGCCAATGTTAGCTATGCCATCTAGTCTCCATTCCATTTTTCTGACCGCACATCCGCGGTTCAGTGGCATCACTCACGTATCCTACCGGTTCGAAGGGAAGCACAGCACTCGCTGTATAATAATAGTCTCATACTTGGTGCTGAAACTGCTCGTAACACGTGTTCTCATACTTTCGTACGCAAAGACCTTCAAATTTAGCACTTGGGCGCTGCCTTGGCGCTTGGACCCTCCTCTCCGATATTATACATCGCCCTTCCGGGCGGCTTCTCTTGGCGCCAAATGCAATACCTCGGACGCGGTATGATCTCTACGCTCTGCTATGCAACTTCAAACGCGAACGTGACCCTCTTTCAAAATCTTGAAACTGTCCTGTCGATATTAGACTTGGGTCCACTTCTCGTATAAATACCTCTGTACATGGCTCTCCACATCCTCATTCACTTTTGCAATTCGCCCTTTTGATCACCTTCTTTCTCGAAAACTGATCACTTTCCCCACTGCCTCTTTGCTTTTTATTTCTACCATGCCTTCTTCATCTGCCCTATTCATCTATGCTCTTTCCGCTGTTGGTCTCGTTACTGCTGTCCCCATGCAGTTGAACATCCGACAGACGACCTCCATGATGTGTAGCCCCAACTTCGAGGGTGCTGGTGTGTCCGTCACCAATAGCGCTCGTGAATGGGGCGTCTCTGCCCATGCCGTCGGTGCGGATGTGACTGCGCCTGTCGGCTCGCTCAGGACTGCCGATTTTCTGTTCCAACAAAACGGACAGCCTGCAGTCAGCTACACTATCAGGTAGGTTCACTTTTATTCCCCTTCATCCACGAAATCTAATGCCCTTTCCCTTAGGGATATTACGAACCCTAATTTGGCTGTTGCCGTTCGCCCTGATGGTACGCTTGAGCTGGACACCATCGATGCCAGTAGTAATGACCAGTACGTTTACCGTACTTTGCTCGAGCTTCCTCACTTAGCTCACCTCTTCGCTATTTAGGACCCAGAAGTGGGACGTCCTTTGCGACAGCTGCAGCACCAATATATCCCAGCTTCGCGGAAATGTCGCTTTTGGGTGCAACATAACTTCTACTCCCAGTGGACTTTGCGTGCAGATCGGAGCTAAGGAGACGGATGCCATGTTTACCGCTCCTTGTAATGGGCAGGACAGCCAGAATTTCGACTTCTGGACCACTTTTGAGTCTTAGATTATGACTCCCTGGCGATTGGCTTGAAGGCTTTCTCTCTTTTTTCTTTTCACGGACTTTACCTTTACATATTTGATTTGATGAGTACTTTATAGCATCTCCATCGTTGAATGACAAGTAGCGCGTTGCTTCAGCCTGCAGCTACATAAAGTTAACGGAGCAAACAAAGTCTTCCGACACGAGCTCCTGGAATCAAAGTCGACGACAAGAATTTTTATAGGACACCGAGTTTGGAACCCACACGGACGAGGAAAATTGGGGCGATGGCTCGGGCTCGGACCAGAAAAAGCCAATTTCCAGCTCCGTAGCCTGGAGTCTCTCTGAAGCATGCCGTTTGTTCTCAGTTTTGTTTCCAACTTGATGCGCCACTAGCACAAGCTTGTGAACTCAGATACCTTCGCTCCGATATCCGATAGAAACCTTCGCGGCTCATGGTAAACGCATTTGACAAACAAGAAGAACTTCTCTGTTCCCGACCGATACTGTTGACTTGGATCTATCCTTCCTTATAGTAGCTAAAGGCAGCGCCTGGCCCCCTGCCAGTGCTATCATATATTGGATGCATCAAGTGAGATTATAACCGCCGGCAGGCAAAGCTTTCTTAACTGCTGCTCAAGCCTCGTAACGCCATCTCAGAAAGCGTTACCTATTCAGTCCTTCAGTCCCCGCTTATATGAAGAGTTCTATCAAGATTTCCGCCAGTTGCAGTGTATGCTTCCTAGTTCAACGCACGGGATACCGACTAGCCTAGGGTTAGGTGGCGTATAACCACATTGTCTCGCCTTGATAGAAGCCCCAAAGCATAAGTTACAAGATCCGAATTATTTTTTCCCTAGATGTGTTATCTTCACGTCTAGTTCAAAATAAAAAGAGACTCTGATGGTCGATCGTTTCAAACATTTTCCGAACTCATCCTGCTTTCCCTATGAGCCCGAATGACAACCAAGTCAAAATCGTTACCAGGTACTGACACCTTGACGAATTTGAAGTGGCTGCCCTTTGAAATGTGGTGAAATATCCTAGCGTCCCTTTCAGAGATAATGGTAACGTCGGGAATCATTTGCCGGCAACAAACCCTGACCGCAACAAGACCGCAATGGAGAAGAAGCACTTACAATGTAGAGATAGTGCGGAACTCACTAGAGAAGGATTGTGATTGAAGAATTCAAGAACTTGGGAATTTTGACTTACGATTTAAGGTGTGGCGCAACAGTCATGAGATCTATTCCAGTATCTCCACCGGAACCTAGGGAGTCACGGCATCCAGAAGGTGGTAGTCGAGAACAAGTAACTGTAGTAGGTTAATAAAAAGCGAAGCGCTTCGAAGAATGCCGACCAGCACGGTGTCAGACTTATGCCCCAAAACGTGTAAAGTCCATTTGAACCTGGTTACCGGATAGTGATGCCTAAAGTCAGATATACGGATGAACGAAGGTACCGAGACTGTGAGAGTGCATAACGAAAGATTAACAAGCAGACGACTTAGTGTGAATCCGATGGGGCGTGTGTCTTTTGTGTGGAGTCGCTAAGGATTAAACTGTCAGCAAGTCCGGAATGTAACTCCTAACCAGATGGATGGCCTGCGAGTCATGTAGCCAGTTTAGGAGTGCCTCGGCCCCTTCAAGCTTCAAGTCGTGTACTTTCAACAAAAACCAATTATAGGCGGTGTGTATGTGTGTGAAGATGATCAACGCGGCATGTAGCATCAGTCACGTACGCGCTGGGCGACGCCCAATCAGCCTTTGGAGAAGCCGGTACACGTATGCAATGCTCCACAGGCGCGCTGTGCTAATAGAACGGACGTGCCCAACATGTGGTAACATGCAGACTTTGCCTTCGTGACTATTTTGAGAAAACGATGAGTTCCCTTTCTCCTGTCTACCCGAACGGGTCTCGATTCTAGATATCGAGCGTGAACCAAGTTAGATCAGCGCGATCCATCATCCCAGATCTGTTGGAGAATCCGAAGTACAGTAGTGTGTACCGGGAATTCGCATCATTCGGTGACCGGCCTCGAATTCGGCAGAACAATATGTATGCGTTTCGAGACATTAATAAGACGTCCCGTACAGACGCACAGATACTTACTTGCATGGATAGTTCGATGTGGTTTGTTCCTGGTCGGAGTCCAAAAGTGCGTCGACGTACACAAGTGCCCCGGCCCGACCCAGCTTCTCTCATCCGCGAATCAACCAACATGAATGAATCAAGTTTCAACGACGGTTTTGCCACAGGACAAAATTAATGTCATCTGGAGGAGCCTGAAAAATCTCGAGGCTTCATTAATACTCCAGCGAGTTCTCAGGCAGCACGTGCTCATTAAACAGCAAGAAATCTACGCAGCCCACGAGCAATTACGTTCGAAATTGCATAGTTAGAGTCGCACTCACACGTTAAATTGTGTCATATGGACATCCTTAATAATTCTGTACTCTATTCGTTTTTGAGTGGCAGGAATGCACCCAGATGTTTAATTATAAGGCAGTGCATCAACGAGGACGTTCCAAACCCATTTTTTATATCCTTACTCGATGCGTCTGCACTCACATGCCGCTTCAGGTCGACTGACGAGTCACGTCCGGCCAGTCGAATAAGGGTATTGGAACGGTGCTAATATTAGCATCGGAACGGAAGATTAGACCCATAAGGACCCATATGTTACATAATTTTCTCTCTTCAACTTGTACCACCACCTTCTCATTTCCATCGTTTGCTATCGCCTTTACTCAATTGTTCAATAATGTTTTTCAAGAAGACTGCCGATGATTCTGATCCGTATACTCCCCTCACTCCTCGTAGTTCACGTCCAAGACGCGCTTCCAACCAGTTCGGCACGACCGGATCTTCTTCTTCCAGTTTTCTACAGCCTCCTACACAATTCCAATCTCGAAATCGCTCAACATCGTTGCCAAGCATTGACCCGAAAGGAAGAGGTTTACATACATACGATGGACGCGATAGCTCTAGCTCTCGCATCCGCCAGCCTTCGGGGCAAGCACGTCAGCGAGCCGTCTCTCCCTCACGCCTGCCCCGGCCTCAATCCCGACAGTACCCCTCTGCGCTTCAACCACAAAATAAGGTGCCGCATGCCTCATCGCCTGCTGTCTCAATTCCAACTTCAATGTCGACTTCATATTGCGAGCAGCTCAAAAGCAAACCACGAAATCTGGTCAAGCCGAGTCCTACTCTGGTGGTGAACTATCTCCACGATGTGATGGGCCGCGATATCGTGAATGTCACCTGGCATCTCGAAATGGACGATTTACTCGCCTTGCACGAGCGAGAACTGATGGAGCGGCGAAGCGGAAGAGGGTCAAGGCAGAGCTCTCTGGATATGACAATGAGTGAGTTCCGTATCCATGTTCTGTTTTAAGGCTAGTTTGAGAATGTCACTCAGATATCTTCGGTGCACCGCTACGCCAGGTGTCTATGTATGCGTCCACTGCGGCCATCCTGGGTGGTTTTGAGCATGAACTGCCAATTGTCGTGTATTCTTGTGTGGAAGAGCTCTACCGTGGTAAGCTTCGGTCTTCAACCTGAAAACACCGTTTGCCAAGTTCTGACATGACTGTGTAAGGCATCAAGTCTCAGCCGACCGTTGCAGGATCTTCATCTGCCCGTGTTGCGCACCTTGTCCAAACCTTTGACTCTCCGCCTCACTTCGGCTGCACGACGTCTCTTTTCAAGGAGTCCGAAGGCGATGTCTATGCTCTCTTGACAACGTTCCTCTCGCGCCTACCTGAGCCTGTGATATACCCTATGGGCATCATGCACGCTCTTCGTCAGTTCTGTACCGAGATGCACGCTACACAGTTTCAAGACCTTCGACTGAGGACAGTGCAATTATTGCTTCGCCTATTACCCTCTGCCAATCTCTCTTTGTTCGTCTACCTACTAGCTTTCTTAAGCCAGATTGTCCAGACGCAGCCTGGAGTGGATGAAGATATTGCAAATGCCTTCGGAATCTGGATTTTTGGAGCCGAAGCTGGAACGTCTATGATGATCTGGTTCCTCAAGAACTGGGGAGCTGTTGTGAAGGGACTATTCGAGCTACCTTTTGATATAGGAATGCCTTTAGCTACCCAGGATCGAAGGTCTTATCCGAAACTTCAAGTCGAATCTCCGGTTCCTGTTCGATTGGGAGACATATCTAATCTGAATGTTCCAGCTGATACACCCGAGTCTTCGCCATGCAGTACATCTCCTTGTAGACCAGGAGAACAAGCACTGTCTGGGATCGATGAATCCACGGGCGTTCATCGACTTACTGAGTCTCCAGTAGGCGACAATGTTGATAACGACGATGACGCGTCGGAACATGGTAGCCTTTGTCCTAGTACGATTTCCGCCTTGGAAGGGCGTTTACTTGATGTGACACTGCCTACATCGCCAGTCATCAAAGGATCGTCCCCTCCGCCCCTTCTACGTGTCATTAACTCCGGATCCTCGAACTCGACCTCGTCTTCGGTTTGCACCTCACCAATAACCGACGACGACTATGTTTTTCAGGCTATCCTGGATTATACTCCTCGTTCGGACCATCTATTGGACTTGGAGAAGAAGTTAAGGATTTCCGACGCAGTGAAGGTTGTCCCTAAGAATATGGATTCGAAGAACGAAAGGGGAAGTGTCGCCAGTCGTGCAGCAGAAGTTGTGATGGGCGATGGCTGTCAACCGGGTTGTTTATTGGGTGAGCGGGTGAGGATGTTGGAAGCGAGCCTGGAGATTGTTCTGCGAGAGAGGGATGAAGCCAGGGAGTTGGTTGAGGACATCAGGAAAGTTATGATGTTCAATCGTGCGGATCCTTGAAAACTTCAAGGAAGCACGAAACAACAATTCCGTCGTCGACATCGCTATACCTCCTCTCTCTGTTATTCGAAGACTTGACAATAATCAATACTATATCATTACAAAATCAATGCCCTTCCGATCTTCCTCTTTCTACCTCTACATAAATACCTGAATAGGCTAACCGGAAGTTGAGGGGAAGGGAAACCGGGCATTTGCGAGGCTGTGTGGGAGTATTTGTGGATGCTTTGTATTGAACCCTAACATCCGCGGGCCCTTCCACACTTCGAATCACGATCATCGTCCGGGTGAGTGTTTATAGAATTTTTATCGTGGGTCCCAGCAGTGACAATCTTGCCAAAGAAAAAGAGAGAGAAAAGGGATAAAGCGAGTAATATCACAGATATACGATGCCGTCTACTGCGCATTAGAACTTAATACACCACTACAGCAACTCATTTGTTTCTTGTGGTCTTCGGCAAATTATCAGCACCCGTCAACGCCACCTGGCCCTCCCCATTGTTCCCAAAGACCTCGTACGACCCAGTTTGCAACAACGATTTGACCGATTTTGACATCATCGATGCCGTCGGCGTCGATGTAGGAGTGGTCAACGCCAGGCATTGGCTACTAAGCGTAGGCGTAGAAGTTGGCGTCTGATTAATCTGATCTTGTGTTCTGTTGGCACCTGATGGAAATGCGAATCCGTAATATCCAGGACAATTGTCAGTTGGGAAACGGTAAGCACTAAAAGTTCTTCAGTATTCGCTTCAGAGATATTCAGAATTTTCTTTCTTACAGGTACACGCTTCGCAGGAATGGCTGCCCCAAAACGACATCTGGCTTTGCGTCTGCTGTGGTATTTGTGAGCGCGACGTTACAAAACCGTGGGCTGCTGCCATCGTCGTTTTGTGGAGCATGTTGTCTTGAGAATCGACTTGGTAATCCACGCCGTTAATTGTGACTGTGAGGTAAACGTATGGCAATTCTGTGCCGTTGCAAAGGAAGCTGAATCCCCCGTTTGGATATAGATTGATGAGGTCGATGGGCCCCGTGTATCCATCGTCTAAGGCGTAGGGGTTGCTGGGAGGTACTGCAATGTTCCTCGAGACTTCGATGTGCGTAAGATTCATCTCATCGTACGCAATAAACACTTACATGTATTTAGAGTCGCTATTAGATCGCCGCCAAACGGAAGGAATGATCCATTAAAGCCTTTTACCCCGTCAATCTTGATTGCATTGGTAAAATCAGCTGTCGGTGTCTCCATTTCGACCCAATTGATTTCTCCGCTATAGTCCTCAGGATCCAGCGCCCCGATAGTCAGCCTCGGCTTGATAGGATCGAGTCTCAGGCCAACGACCGGGTTCAGAAGACTCCCGTCGTCCCATAGCTTGGTCAACAACCGCTGAGATCTTGGCGCCGTGTTGTTCACCAGTAGCCCAAGATGCCCGTTATTAATTCGCGCAGAGAAATTCATTGACATTTCTTCCATCAAGACTGCAGCATCATGAGTCAACCGTTGCGCGCGGTGAAGGATACTATGAGGTACGCACCAAAGTCCATGTTTTGGGCGGTAAGGACTCCACCAAAACTGATAACATCTGAATAGTACTCTCCATTAAGTTCCGGCTGACTTGAGGGCCAGACTATACCATTCGACTTTAATACACCCGGATCAATGCATTTACGCCGGAAAAAAACCATGCGTCTTACCTTGATCGTTGAAGACAAGGTCTTGTCGAACGACTCTTCTCCTTGACAAAAAATACAGTCATCCGACCATGCTGACAAGAGATCTCCAGAAAGGTTTATCGTCACATCCATAGGTTGCTGGGGAGTCCCGAAAAGAAGAGGAACTTGACTATACATATAGTCGAGATCCGTCATCGTCGTTGCAACCGTTACATTCAAAGATACCCATGCTAACCAGTTTTATTAGTGTTCTTGTCCATTCAACTGGGGTCGGAAAGCTTACAAGGATCGGCGGCGTGCATTACGCGTATCAAGATAGCTATCCATGAGAAGGCGAACCAGTGACTAGCCATCATGAAAGGAAACAAGATTCCACATCCCTGTTTTACGACGAGGCATCCCGTTTTGACAAGCCTGTGAAGTTTGGCCTCTTCGTAACGACCAGGGGCAGAGGTTAATATGAATGTGGTGGATATGGAAAATCATTTCATTTGGCAAAGATCTACACCACTTCTCAATGCTTCTCCCGCGACTACTGACAATCCTTTATAGGAATAGACTTGAGCGTGGCAGATAGGGTGACTCACCCCCAGATCGATATCGATTGCAGGAATGCCTATTGCTTCCCTACACCCGCTTCCCAAGCGATACATTAATGAATGCATCTCTGCCAAAATTTCCAAATTGATGATCTCTAACACCTGGATAAGTTTCTGAGTTTATACCCAACGTCCTCCATGGCGCAGCCGCAAAGCTACATGGCTGTCGAAAAGTACGACCAAAGCCCTCACTCCTTTACCATCCCCAATGTGACCTCGTCGTCGTCATCGCATCTGCCCATCAATCGCTCCTTCCTTCCTTTGCCGCCAGCTGAAAAAAGGAGGATATCTGGTTTGCGTTCTGCACTAGACATCGTTAAAGCCCTCGTTCTTCCGGTGGTGGCGATCGGGTATCTCGCCTTTTGCTACTCAGTCCATAATCGCATCGTTCCCGTTACGGGCGATGGACTTGTCAACCTTTCATCGTACTCGTTAGGTAAATTTCTTGACCGTCTTGTTAAAACGGACTGACTCACGCACCCTCTAGCAACCGTGAAATCTGGAATTACCACCATCAGTATCTTGGTCATTTCCATTGGTCTTTGGCCGATGAAGTCCTTAGTCCAGGACCTTCGCGTTAGTAACATCGTAACGCCTTCAGATTTTCGAGGTCACTGATTATTGGACTATGTAGAGCGAAGAGTTCTTCCGTGTTTTGACAGCGCACCAAGCTGGTGTTCCATTGTCCACAATAAACGCAATCTCCTCTCCCTCTTTCCGCACCATTGACTCATTTATGGCTATCGCTCGTCGACATTGTTCCTCATTCTTCACACTCTCATTCATTTCTGGTTTTATAGTCGTCGCTGTGTCTTCTTTGGCTCCCTCCGCCTGTGAGTGACTTTGCTTCTATGTTTGAAATCGCTTCTAGAATATTTCATCAGTGTCGGTCGATTCCATCCTTGTTGACGGGCATGTTTTAGCCTTCTCTGTTGGTGCAGTGCCTGCCAATTCGGCTTTGAAGTGAGCTGCTTTAGTTCAGTTTGATTATGATTATTGACCCATCGCCAGCGTCTCTGATATGGACGCGTTTACATTTCAAATGCCTACCGAAAATGTCCGCGGAAACACACAAGAAGCTGCAGCAATTGCGTGGGCAGAGAACGCCTTAGGATCACAGTACATGTTCAGAGTTCCGTCGAATGGCACCTCGTATATTATTCCCGTGCCAGAAAACCTACCTACCACGACCAGTGCACGTTGGCTCACAGATGCCGTGGCTCTCAACCCAAGCTGCGCTTGGCAAGAAACTAACATCTCCTCGACGCTCCAGATCGGTTCGAATACAACGTCTAACAGTACTAGCTCTCTGTCAAATGACGTATACGTGAACATACCAGCTATCTCCGCCGATATCAAACTGCCCTGGAGTAGCATCTGTGAGTTCTATCGCGACTTCACTCTCCCAATTTAGTGTTGCTCATATTTGACCGAAATCAGCCCTCTACGAAGTTGGGATAATGCCAATTGACACATTTGACATCCTAAATTCGATGAGTCATGATCCAGCATCCAACGGCGTTTCTGTTTGGATTATAGCGTATCCGACGAATACTTCATTACAAAGTGCACCCGTCGTCGAATTCGACTTCACTGATAAACCCACTTTCACGATAGCCGTTGATTCCAACGTTTACCAGGTAGGAATCATGGCTTGTTCCCCCAACCCTACTATCGAAACGCGAGAAGTGTTGAATGACGGCTCGGGCAACCTGTCTATCGAACCCAGAATCCCGCGGTACAGTCAAGGGAACCTACACCCTTTCCAGACTGCCTTTCTTTTATCGTTCGCTCTATCCGACCTTCACGACAGTGCTGGCCCTACGATCACGTTCGAAGGGTTTGGCACCGAGCTGGAAGCACAATTGTTCTTCGGTTTCGATCAAGTAAAGGCATTCAATATCACCCTCGACTCATTCACTTTCACACCCGTGCCCGACCAGGAGATTACAGACATGTACACGCGCTTGCTCCAATCGGCTAGCAAGGTTTTCGTCTCCGGGAATTTAGGATCTGTGTATGTGCCTGGACGCACGGCAGCAGAAACAGCGGTATTCACTTCGTCACTTCCTGTCATCGTGGCATCCACGGTCCTATTCGCAGTCCTCTCGGTCTTTGTCATCGCTGCCCACTTCAGGGAGGGAAAAGAGGCGTATTTCACGCTGTATTCTGTTGCGGCTGCCCTGGACGGGTCACATCTATCAGCCCAGTTCGCTCAGCTCAAGAATGAAGGAGTAGGTGAGATTCGCGCGGGTGCCACGCGCGGTTCTTCCGTGGAGGATCAGATGGCTGCAGCTTGGGGTGTGAGGAAAGTCATGATGACACGAAAACAGGATGGTCATGGTATTCTTCATCTTGATTGATAGTGTAACAGCCTGAGAAATGGAACTCTTTGAATCAGGATTCTAGTGGCGTGACGACCCTAGAACGCCACCATATGATCACCATTACTTTTCATGAAACAAGTTACGCACAATGGTCGAGGTTAACCCGGCTAGGGCCCATTAGAGACCCACCTTGGGAAGGTTATCGAGGTTGGAACGGGCGCACAGCATAAGAATGAGTAAAACACCCCGCTATGTCCACCGTAAGGTCGAGCCCAGGAAAAGTTACTCGTTCTACCGGTGTGGGACCGTCTTGCGAAGCTTCAGCTATCAAAGATCCGAGCCCGTCTTCTACCCGGGCCCAAATAAATGGCTCCACCGCGGCGTCGAGACACGAACTCTGCAGCCGTACTTTATGCTGTCATCGGGACGGTCCGAGTTCAGGGATTGAAGAGAGGGAATACACAAGCATATAGCTTGCAGTATGCTGCGCGTTTGAGCCATTTTGATATATTTTATACCAGCAAGATGAGCGTAGTATTCACGTTAGGATTCGTCGCTGCAAATTTTGAACCATTACGGGCCTAGTTTGAGAAGTAAATCAGCGAATTCATCGGCAGCTGAAACTGCCTTCTCATCTCATTAGTCAGGTTCTACACGCTAGAGCACCAGAGCTCACCCCTTGCTGCGACTGAACCACGGCGTCGACGCGGTTCGATACGAACAAGATCCTGTATTCTATTGATAAATTTACACCATACACATCTATCCCAAAAATTAAACACCGTTTAAAATACACAGAAAGACGCAGGAGGCGACATATACAAGCAAGATTGCGGTGAAAGCGCTGTACAGATGATTGTGAAAAAATAATGATAAATGTTTCCGGGGTATCATAACAACTGAGATGTTACGAGGTTCTCGCGAAGAACACCGTCACGAACTGTGGGTGATTATCGTTAGAAGGCGCCAAGTTAGCGAGCATGAGAAATCGAAGCATACCTGACTCCAGAGTTTTGGCCGTCGCTTCCGTGTCCTGATGGCGCCGTTTTAAGAACTCCAAAAAGGCCAGAAAGCGAAATATACGTACCGTCACTGTGGTGGGATAGATATAGGCATGCCTAGCCGCTGGCGATAGTTGCCTTTGCATGTCTTTGAATTTCTCCCGGAGATCTACTCAAAAGAGATAAGAACGCATCCTATAGTAGAAACTGCAAAACCCCTACATCTCACGACGTTAGTCACATCGTTTGGCCGATCGCCGTAACTGGGCAGGTATTTCTTCACTTGAACACCCCTCTTTAGCTTTCGCTTGAGGAGATCGCATTTGTTCATAAAAAGAATCAACTGCGTCCTGGCCAATAGCTTTGAGGAGCATATCGATCTCCATAAGATCGTCGAGTCTTCAAGGCGATTAACGCTATAGTCTTCTTCCAGTCGTTCGTCGAAGCAGGACACGGGACATAGGAATATTATAACATTCGTATTTTCGAAAAAGGGAAGCCACGCGGTTCGCTGTGAATAATTTAGCATTCGCCAACTACTCAGACTATCGGCATTTAAAGGAAAAACCACAGGCCTTGGAAAGTCTGGTACACGCGCATGTCTTTGTGGTCTAAGCACAATGCCAACAAAATGCAGCGAAGAACTATGCTCTCGTCCGTTTTGATTGTAAACCTGGCGTAACCGGACTTCCCAAGGTCCAGTTATCACGGCAATCAATGAGCCGGTTAATCCGCATACTAGACAGAATCTAGTCGTGCCCATTCTGGCAGACGCATCGCCTTCGACGCAGTGTTCGTTCGGAAAGAGAAACATACCGTTGTTCGACATCCACCGACATCATAGATTCTCCACTCCCAGGCACCATCTGTTCTCGGTGCGTCTATAGGACCTGACTTGAATCGCACCTGGTATTCTTGTATGCCAACTGTCCGTAGACGAGCTCGGACAATATCGTCGTCCGTTACATGGTAGTCGCGCGTCGCTATCCGGTCAAGTTCATTCAGGAAGCTGCAGGATAATTAGATCATGAACTAAACTGGGACACACTAGAGAAGCTGGTAGATCTTCCGTAAAGATCATTGAAAGGTCCTGCTTCTCCCTTCAGTTCTATGGCCCCGATCCTCGTTCCAAATACGACATGAAAGACGTGTCCCAAATGAACTGGGTTCTTGTAGTACTTTCGGACCAAGATGTGGGCATAGGAACAGGGAAGAAGCAGGGTCTCTCAATGTCTTCCCGGGAGCCTGGCCAGTTTTCGAATGCTAAGATTGACAAAGAAACTCACAATCCAGCAGAATCAGGTAAGCGCATCTTTCTTCTCTCCAGCGCCATTTGTACAGTCTTGTCCGTCCAGAGGGCTTTCATCTCGTGTCTGCAGCCAGCAAGGGTCATGGTGACGGACTCCATAGACATGAAGCCCTTGGCTGAATCGTTGCACCCCACCACGTCACCCCAAGATCGAACGGCAAACTCGCCCAAGGTCCTCCGCTTGGCATCTGGCCTCCGAGTCGGTACCTCGAAGGGAGTAGCTGACATAGCCAGGGAAGGCTGGATGGGGTCCGTCCCGGCACCGAGCTGACGCTTAAGATCTGCTTCAATGCCGCGCAAGGGCGCTAGTTTGATCATGAGGAGCTGGTGGCGGTCCGTAAATCGCAAAATTTCTGAGGAATCGAACTTTGTAATATCGGAGCTGTCGTCGGGAGAGTCCTCGTCGTCAATGTCATACGGCACGTCACCGCTCATTTCGGCCTCAAGAACGCCGAGGATCGTCACTATTGACCGCACAACGTTGAGTTGCACGACGGCGCGCCAGCCTGAGCGTTCGCGCTCCCAGGCGGCCTGGGAATAGCGCATCCTAAAGTCTGCTCGACGTCGTCAGCAACGAGCACGGTACGAAGAGAAAGAGAATACTTTTAAGGGTCGTTGATTTGCCTATTCGACCGGGAATTAGCACTGGCAGCGTTGGAGCCCTTTTACGACAACGTACCGCTCTCTGCTTGACCCAGCAACAGCACCCGAATTATGTTTTTCTCCTTCCTCGCCAGACTTCTCGCCTGCTTGATGTCTTCGTCAATCATGTCACTGACCCTCTGCGCATCGGCCTCGCGTTTCAGCCTGGCGGTCATCTGTGCAGGAGTTTCGTTGGGCGGCGGCTGCATGAGCTCGTGGAAGGGGTCCGTTTCTGCAGGATGGAAGACCATGGTTGAAGAACAACACGAGAGTAGGAGAGCAAGGACTGTGACATGTAAATATCCGCGACCTTGATGGCGATGATGGGCAATGATATTCTGAGCCACAGGGACCGCATGTTCGACGTAATGGGAAACTGGTTTGCCATCCAGCCAAACCGGCTCGTGACGTCTATACTGCCTCCGACCGACGCGCGACCCCGCGACCCCCCTTGATATACCTGTGCTAGCTTGCTGTTCGGCGCCCACAGAGAGCGGAATCTTATCATGATGCTCCTGCCAGACTTTTTTTTTTTTCATGATTTGCGGGGAATATGTATTTTCTTCTTTTCTGGATTCCCTTCAGAGGTGTCGATCAGCAAAATGAAACACAAGGGTATTTGATTTTCTCGAGTTGACCCTGGCACGTCGGGTGTCTTTGCAAAAACCCATGTCGACCGGCGGCTCTTGTACGGCGGAGAGCGCGCGGAGATACTGTTACCTGCTGTTACTCGGTCTTCGTAGAGATCTCGCGATGTTGACAGTTTGCAAAACATCAAGACGACCGGTAGAGCGTAACAAAACACGTCTCCGAGTCAACGTCGGATGGTCCTGATATCAATGAAGCGCGTACGTATGAATGAACGGTGGGTCAGTGGACGGGTCAATTATCATCCGTCGACCTCCTTCGCGAGCTGGTACATCTGGTAAGTCTATTCCGAGGCTCGAGCCAATCCAGTCCGGTAGGAACTTACGAGTCTAAAAATTGAATAGGTCCAAATTGAGTAAAGTAGGAGCTGTCTGAGCTCGGTGTCCACAGCACTCGAACATGACGACATCAATTCACCAATCGATCGCCAAGTATCCTCGTCGATATATGCCCGGAAGAAAATGACGAACGGAACCAATTACAATGGTCCTACGCATGAAATGCATCATTTCAGACGAGACAATATCCACCACGAATGCTTAGCATTTGGAGAAATCGAAGACATTGACCGTACATCCAGGTTCGCCAAGAATCAAGGTACAAATTAGTAATGTATGTTCTGCGCTCCTGGAATTTACTTCAAAGGAGCCAACGAGACCTCCCCCTGACATCATTTAGCATGACAATCGTATAGCCCTACAGGAAAGAGGCACAAGACAACGTTCCAGCCGACGAAGCACGCGTAGCACTTGATTGTTTCCATCAATCCATTACGCCAATGTCGTCGACTCGGAATCAGACATTCCTTGATCGTCACAGTAGCACCGGGCAGCGCCTGCGTAACAATGATGTGTGATTGAGAGAGAATTCAGCCACAGATCCTATGGACTGCATTGGGCAGGATCTGCGTGAGATCGGATGCGCACCGTCCTGGAAACGAGGGGGGAAAGGCGAAGAAAAGCTTACCGCCACCAGAGGTAAAATTAGCTAGTTAATAATTACAAGTTGGCGGTGGCACCAGGGCAATGCTAGAGCATCCTTCTTTCAAGTTAATTCACGAGCAAAGTTCAAAAGCAACGTGAATGTTTTGTCGCTGATACCGATGACAGACCGACATACATTAGTAGTTGTAAGACTTCCATCTGTGTAGGAAAAAATCGTAAAAAGCCATCGTAATCATACATAGCGACAGCTAGCAAAGGACCAAGGAAGAAACTAACAAGGTTGTCTTTTCGAATCATACCAGCTGATTTTTTACCAACCATTTGCTTGCTCAAGCACTTACACCATGTTGGCAGCAGCTTTTTCGTCTGTGGGTCGAGAAGGAACCTTCATGAACGCCCGGTCTATGCGACTGTCCTGACTGTCGTAGACAAAGGTATCGTATAACATCGCGGCGACTTGAGCACCAAGAATGGGCGCCAACACACCCGCCCATAACCAGTATTGGCTGGAGAGTGAAAGCGATGAGCAACCACCAAGTAGAGACCAGGAAGAGAGACATACTTGCGGTAGTTGAACACTTGCTTCCCCCAACCGGCAATCGCTGTCAGGATGCGGGGACCCAAATCACGAGCAGGATTAACGGCAAAACCTTGTCGTAGAAGAATTATCAGTAACGAAGAAGAAACGTCAAAGCCATATTCTCACCTGTCTGCATGCCAAAGCAGACCCCCAGACCGAAGAGCGTAAGGAACAGAGCAAGTGGAAGAAGTCCAGGAGGAGGAGAGTTGCGTTTGTCGGTGGCGGCGAGGATGACCAGCATAAGGATGAAACAGCCCAAGAATTCGTCGAAAAACGCGGCGGCGTTCGGCACGTAATCAAGCTGGTGAAACCATACTGCTAAGCTGACGAACTGGGAGATCGAAAGCCAGACTTACAGCATATGTACCGAAGAATCCGGCAGTAGAAAGTGTCCTATAGTGCCCGCCTTCGTATACGTTGATAGCATGATAATAGTTTGCATAAACCAGGGCGGCACCAAATATCCCACCCATTAACTGTGCGAAAATGTAGGCTTAAATTTCGATCAGTACAATGACGCGCGTGCAAAACATGAATGGAGCGCACCTGGAACCTTCCTCCATGGAAACCCACGCCATGTAGCCATAGCCAGGGTGACCTACTTACGCAGTCAGCTCTGTTGGACGAAAGGAGAATGCAAAATTATTACCGCAGGGTTGATGTGACCTCCGGAAACTCCTCCGCTCACCCACGCACCCAAAGCAAGGCCTAGAGGTTTTCAACATCAGCCGGCACCCAAAACATGAATGGAAGACGTGACTTACCAAGACCCCAACCTAACGCGACGGAAAAGTAACTCTGGAGACGGTCAAATAAGAAAAGAATTGTAGGAATAGGCGTAAGAATGCTTACCCCCTGCTGCGAGGGAGCAACGCCGGGATTAGTAGAGGTGACTGCCTGACAACTAGCTCCAGAACCAAACATAACGAGGATGGCGACTCCAATAAACTCTGCGGCCGGTTCGCGAATGGCCAGTCTAAGCAAGAGAAAGAGTCAGAGTCAAAAAAATGCGGGTCATTCAGGGTATGAGTAACTCACCGAATCCGACCCAGACGATTCGCTGGCACTGGAGGCAGTGGCTCCGAGTACTCATAAGGGTTTTGAGGGGAGCGTTGACCGTGACCGCTCCCTTGAGAGTCGTTGAACGCCTTGGAAACCGAGGTTGTTTCCGTAGGAGAGGATGGGTCTGCATGAGTGTATGGGTTGGGAGGCGTGTAAACCATCGTTAAAGGTAGAGGAAGAAAGGAAGGGTAGAAGTGAATACTAAAAATTCCACTTCTACACACAGCTTTATACACTTGTAGAGGAGCCATTCTGGGACAATCTCCTGACGCCATGATATCATAGCCAGCTGAATGGGACCCTAGAATCAATAGAAACCGAGAAGAAAACGGTCGTTACATTCCAGATTGTAAGGCCTGCGTTTGTAAAACAGATCGAAAGAAGCAGAAAGCGAGGCCCATCAGAGCAACGGGTAGATCTCCCTCTCCCTTTTCTTTTTCGCAGTTTGCGGTTCTTCCGTCGTGAATGAATCGCAGAGTGAAACATTGGATCGAACGAACGTTTGGATTATTTTCGTTGTTTTTTCGAGACTTCACGTCATTTTCTATGAGAGATCGAGGAGCAGAGTGGGGCTCGGCAGATGTCGGCCCCCGATCAGCTGAGTCGATTTTCCGCTAAAAAGGGTAATCAATGTGATCGGATGCTATTTGCTCCTCAGTACTATTCAGCAGGCATTCAGTTGAACGGAGGGGCGCAAAGCTAAGGAAATCTTTGCTATACGTACTGGTTACGGCAGCAGAGAGAAGCTCCATTCGGCATGCTGAAAACACGAGGCGGCTACAATCGCTTGCCCATCGCGTTATAGCATTTCAGATATATCTTTACGAATAATTTTTGGGGGTTCGGATACGAAGGACTACGTTCTACTTCACAGAATATCAGGCCTCAGGCTCCACTACCACTCCACCTTCCTGCATAGGGCATTACAATTCTTAAGCTGTCAGTGATAATCTTTTGGGCTTACATTCAAGCTTTCGTCTTACCGAGCGTTCTTCAAGACACCATATACTTTCCTTCCGACGCTCGGTATACCACCGAACAAGGAGGTCCGTTTGTCCTGGTGCCCAACGGATCAGGCAGTATGAATATCAATCACGAAATGTCGGACCCCGTAGAACCTTAGGCTCTTCTGATAGACTGATAGGCGCGGTCTTCAATCAGGTTCTGCTAGCCGAGTGTTGAAACTTCTATAACAGCTTCCTTACAAGGACTTCAGCGTTGCGAAGCCGCATCCCACTGAAGACGAAAGCTAGGGCCTTACGGCTGCACAGAGTTGGGAAAGCTGCGGGTCGCTTGAGTACTCCCATCGTGATAATTTATAATTGATAGATTGGAATAATGACTCTTCTCGGGATTCAACGCTCAACTGCTGTAGGATGTATTTCCAAACAGTATCTTTTCATTTCAATTCCTCGCGATCGTACCAAGAACACCATCCGTTAAACTATGTAGACCGGTGAAAACCGAAGAAATTTACTCGCGGCAGACGGTTGGAATATACGCCTCGAGCACCGATAAAACACAGAGTACATTCTTTGGAAAGTATTACGCTCCCGGTGGTAACCAATAAACCATAGCGGAGGATCCGCAATTCCAATTATTGTGGTCCCCGGCTCTTACTGGACCGAGGGCGTTTGTAACATGAGCCGGTGATTAATTTGCACCACCGAAAACGAATATACACCGACGATAATTGTAGGCCGAGCGTTGAAATAGGAAATCTAGCCCCAAACTGCCTCCTCGTCAACTTCTCGTGCTGCTCGATCTTCTCGGTGATTTTGATTGCCGTCATTGCCGCTGCTCCTGGAACGGAGCCCAGGATGTTCATCACCTGGGAGTGAAATACGGGAACGCTTGTAGACCTGAGAATAGATCATAGAAGCTAAAAGTCCAAGGGGGTGAAATGCCGTGAATAAGATGGCAGTTATCTTGACAACGTCATGAGGACAGACAACGCTAGAAAAATATGCCATGGCTCACATAAACAGGTGCGGGTTTCGGTCGTAATGACCAGATACTAACGCATATCCACGTGGCTGCCACACACCACACTATGTCGCGGCGGAGTACGACAACCAAAAGGCCTAGAATGTTGGTCCCAAAAACCACACCAAACCCGGGCCACTGGTACGCGTTGGGGTTGATCGGGGGTCCTGGAGCAGTCGGAGTTTGTACGAGCCCCAGCGTCACACTTGGAAAGGTTAGTATATATGGCAGGCGTATAACATGCGACTTACAACAGACTGAGGGGAAACATGAGCCCAATTTGTAGAACGAGAAAGAATCGCATCGGCGCATGAATGAGCATCGTGTCGAATGGGCGTTTGGCAGTTGGTGGATGGTAGATCAGAAGAACGACGTTGGAATACAGCAACAAAAGCAGAAGGATGCCCTGAAGAATCGTGGAAACCAGAAACCATTTCAAAGTCTATCGAGAAAGTCAATTCGAGGTAATATTGTGAAAATGAAACCGTTAGATGTACCCATGTTATGGCCCACAGTGCCATCACCCAATTCGATAAGACGAGCGAGAATCCGGAGCCCTTTATCAGAGTCTTTTTGGTCTGCGGTTTCCCGGCGAGTACAAGGAGTATGCAATATCCAATCTGAGCTGCAAATAGTGCGACGACATACACTGCTATCGCAGACGGTCTTGGTGAGATGACTGTAGGATACAACTTGGATATTTTGCCTGCTCTAGAGGGTCAGTCCAGTGAACCTGCATTATTTATTTACAACGACGCGCCTATCGAAGGATCGACAACGACTGAGCACACTATTACAGTGGCGATGTTGATCAACAGTGAAAGTGGCGTTAGAACTTGAAGTCTAGAAGAATGTCAAACAACGGTCTCCAATACTTACTTGACGTTTTTTCTACTACTCACCTGACGAGAGAGAGATAGTCTCGCACCGCTGGATGCGACATATCGATGGGTAGACCCTCCATTGTTGCAAACTGGTAGAGAGAGTGGACGTCGACGGCAAAGGAACTGGATTGAGTAATGACGTCGCCGCGAGCTAAACGCCCCATGACATCATAGGCGCGTCATACATGCGCGTGCGTGCGGAAGGTGCTCGGAGCAGAACACGCGAGACAAGTACTTCAACTTCTGTAAGGTTTTATCAAATCATCTACAGATTGTTGAAATACGGACTGGTCGCGATGAGAGAACTCGATGTGGCGCAACTTTGCTTTCGGATAATGCCGGGGTATGTTTCATTTGCATCATCGTACCCTCAAATTCGCGTCTGTATTGACCTCCAATGCTGGATATAACACACACCCGGCAAGGGAGGCACTTGCAAACAAAGCTTTAACCATGCGCATGCTCATTAATACGGACTTCATCCCGGCTTTGAACTCTGACACTTCATGAAGGGGTAAACAACGGTGTTTCATACAGTCAGGAAGTCATGATGAGCGTATAAATGACTCTAGTCACTCGTGTATGATACGCTTCATGTATCGAAAGCAGCAGGCAAAAGAAAGCGAAGGATGCGGACGTCGACTAAGTGGTATAATGATGTTATACATCGGCTCCATCGTCGACTAAGCCTGAGGATGGTCGGGGAAAATTAGTCACTGTCTGAGGAGAGTATGAACGTGCCCCGCACCGTCCTGGTTGTTATAATTTCCTACAATGTCAACATACCGGAGAGCCTCTCAGCTAGAAGGCTGGACCATACAGATTAAAGTCCCTAGAAACAGACGTAAGAAGTTGTCAGACCACAATCCTAACAATCAGACTCACTATCTTTTTCATACCTGGTCAAAATGAGGTTGACCAAGTCTGGTACGGTCCTCAGACGGGATAGGAAAGACATTCGGCTCATGGATGAAAAGCGCGGCAATGTAATGTGAACCGACTGTATCTCAGCCACAGTTGTGCTGGGTGCGTGACATCGAGATATAATCATATCAACAATCACGTCTGCGGGAATGACATTGACCTTCTTTTTGACATAGGGTTTGGGGGTATAGTCCGCTTTCAGAGATTGTAGCTCAGGAAGGACATCATGCCCACCCGTTGAGACCAAGGCCCGGAAGAAGTGTGCTGCGGTTGTCGGGCAGGGTAACGCAATGTCCAGATGCGTGAGCCTAAACGCCTTTGCGAACATCACTTCGAAATCGATGGTGCAGTTGGTGAAGAATCCAAGTTTCAGTTTTTTTATGGGGGAACCGGAACGCTGCAAGAAGTCGCGGAAGATATCTTCCGCACTCCGATCATCATCCACTGGAACGACACGCTCCCCAAAAGCTTCCACGGCGAGTTCTTCTAAGGACGGAAAATTGTAGGCCCGTAATAATGCTGCATCCCAGGAATTGATGCGTCGCAAGGATGAATGTGTGACAATGTCTTCCATTTTATCTAGCTCCCAATTTTCAGTGCAGCCTTCGCTTTGTGGATCCATGCTCAGGAATTGAAGATTGCAAGTCATGGAGAGCACCAGGCCGAAGTCATCCTGGTCCATCATACGATCTATGTGAAGGCTGGTTATCTGGGTCCAGGGAAGTGTCAATTGAACAGGGAATACGCCATAACTCAGAGCAAGCGTTCGTAATTTAGGCGCAACCTCAAAAACATCAAAGCTTGGACCATACCCCAATATATCGGTTGTATCTTCACCAGAAAGCTCCAGTCGCTCAAGCTCGGGAATCCGCCCTCGAATCTGTGCATAGATGTCTCTGTGGTCCTCGACGAGCTCGATCCGTGCGTGTTTCCACCGTTGACACGTGCTCAGTACACGCCCAAGTAATGCGCGTTCTTCCTCTTCAGACAAATCATACAAAGGTTGCCAGGCAACGCTCAAACTGGCCTCGCGTGAACGATCCAGCACGGTTTGTAACAAGGGCATCAAGCCTTCGTTTTTTACACCTGCGAGGTTGAAAGAAGCCCAAAGGGAAGGACTTGACAACACCGTGGCCCTCCATAAGCGACAAACTGCGCCGATCCTGGAAAGATCGCCGATGAGTCCTCTAAGTCGCGGGGGTTCACCAACAACGATCGCCCACTGGAAGATCTCCGTGAGGACTTCTGGTGGAAATGTGCGGAAGGGGGACCTGAGTGCCGCGTGACTGTCGAAAATGCCCTGGAGATAGTTTCTTTTGTCCTGCGCTCTCTTCAGAGCAGCTGCAAGGTGCTGGATGGTATCGTCCTGGGCAGAGATGTCTGCCTCGACTCCTTGAAGATAGTAGCTAAGGAGGTCGGCATCAGAGGCAGATGCCACTCCGTTGGTGGAAATGAGGGCGCGAAATGGGGACGGCGCGTCGGTGAACCGCGTTACTGGTGTCGCTACGTCCAACCCACAATTGGGACAGCGCACTTGCATTTTTCACTAATGGTTGTCAAAAAGCTCGTTAGCCAGGGCCATGTATTCATTTCGATCAAAATACCGTTCGGAGGATAGCGTGAAGGCTTGTTGACTGACCAATGCTGGTGGTGGTTGAGATGTGGGTGCTTCGCGTGGTTTAGTTACCGCCGGGAGAACACGGCAATTCCCGAAGAAACGGGAGTGTCTAGATCTGTCCAATATGTTTTTGATGTCGTCCAGCAAAATGTCTAAAGGAAGGAAGGAAGGTGGTGTGGTTAGTCGTCGTGGCTCCTAAACAGAAACATAACGATGTCCATACTACAGAAAGCTATCTAAAGATAACATCCTGTTACCGAAATGTGTTCTACATTGGTTCAACACCAGATAATGCATGAATACATGGATACACCACAGAAGGCAGCATTACACTAAAAAATACATCCTTCTGATTCAACACCCACGGCTTTCCAGGTCTAAGTACTAGCTTGATGGTCTTGCAAGGCTAAGTTACTGAGGGGAGCCGTGCCACCCCCTTGAGATCTTGTGTTTGTGGCTTCGAGTTTCAAGCCCAGTCAAAAGTCTGGAGACGTCTGGAGACGGTCAGAGACATGTGTCGATATATTATCTACCTATATATGTCAGTCGATGTCTATCGACGCCGTCGTCATGAATAGAATGAGAAAGAAGCACGCACCTGCATGGATCATACAAGTGCCGGACTTAAGTCTGTTTGAGACTCCTTCAAAGTCGTTTCTGGCATGCACATTCATTGTACCCAAATGTCTGGCTGCTCGAAATGCTATTGCCATGCCAAAGCTGCATAATGCCTCTGCGCGTAGATCATGAGCAAGTCCAAGTCCGAATTCCCACGCTCATCCTTTCCCTCTTACCACTACCATCACCACTACTTCGGTTCACGCCGCGTCTCTTTTCCCTGTCTTCCTGCCTTCTGGTCGCCATTTCTGTCGTGCAATGAGCTATATGCGACTTCTATCACCATAGGCCACCGATAATGCACTGCTTTCATCGTAAATTCGGGGAGAATGGTATATCGCACACTCTGTTTCTAACGCTCTGACTATTCTCACTTTCTTGTTCAGAACGATCTCTAGAGTCTCCTATATGCAGTAAAATCACTTATTTGCACCACGGTTGGCGCATATATCCAGGTATACGGGGCAGAACAGAAGGGAACGACGTGACGCGTGTCAGGCGAGTGCTTTGTTCGTTTCTTGTCTCTTCTCTCACCTTCTTTTTCGGTGTAGCCGCGACTGGGCCTGAATCTGTCCCATTCGCACTTGTCGCCTTTATTACTGCCTACGCCCTAGCACCAGATTTCGGCTTTCCGGTATCTATATATCACGGTGTCCCTCCCTGCCTGTATAATCTACCACGGTATGTATGCTGGAATTCACAATCTTTGTCCCTAACACTAACTATACCTGCTGTCAGGCTATCAGTGCACACCCTATATGGACGGATTGGATGCTCTGCCGCTATGCGACGCCGATGTTGCGGGGATGGAGTCTGTTGGCGGAAAGGACCAGGGCGGTGAACTTGGATGTGTACGTACTGTAGCAGAGCAAATATATTTGTTACATGGATTCCTATAGATGTGCACAGATGAACATCAATAAGGGTATATGATCATCAAGAGGCATCAATTCAAAGGCCATGAAATGCCCCATTTATCGATGACTGCTGACGCCCATGGATGAATCGATGAATACCTATGGCCGTCCACCCACGTCTCCAGACTTTTGACTGGGTTTCAAGCTTCGTACGGTCCACAGGGGGGCATTTTTTGTCCACGATCGATGGGATTGTATATATTACAGAGTGGATACATAAGACATCGGCCATCAAGTTTTTAGTGGAAGTATACCTACTAGAAGGAAGGAAGGAAGGATATTTTATTAGTCGTCGGTGCTCCTGAACAGAAACGTAACGGTGTAGAACACGCAGAGAATGGATAGACAGGAGAAATGCATAGTTCCTCTGAAGGGGTTACATGTTACGATTTATATCCATCACGCCAACAACGGCCAGGATCATGAGACGTATGCTGTTTGTGGAGTATAGAGAAAAAAATAATGTCGGGCAAATTCTTGTATCTGCACTGGTCAAAGAGTTTTCGCAACACGTCTGGCAGCTCTTCCCATGCTAATTACGGAACCTAATAATTTGAGAGATGAGAATTTGCTTCGCCGCCGAAGCAATGTCAAGACTTACGTCCGTTTTCGCTTGTAGTTGAGATGAGGTTTTGCAAACCGGGGGCATCCCCCCTACGGATCCGAAGATGCATCCAAAAGAGCGTCGGAAGGCATGGTAGGTCAACATAAGCCGACTGTATTTCGGTCATGGATGAACTTGGTACGCGATATCGGGATATGAGCATATCGACGATATTCTCCCCGAGGTTAATTTCTTCCACAAATGTAAATGTGTCGGGTTGCGTAACCTCCGCCGCCTTCACTTTCAGATACTGGAGTTGGGGAAGGACATTGGTCTTATTCCCCTTCAAGGCCAGTACCTGGAATAGCATTGTCGCCGTGGACAAGGAGGACACTGCAATGTCCAGGTGCGTGAGCCTGAAGGCATTGTTAAGCAGTCTGTCGTAATACGGGCAAGTTTCATAAATCACCAGTCTCAGCTTCTTTACTGGAGAGCCGGAACGATCCAGGAAATCATGGACGATATCCATCCAAGCATTTTTATCTTCCAGGCCATAAAATGCCCAGTAGATCTCCAGATGAATATCTTCCACAGCAGGAAATGTAACCGTTCGAAGAAATGCTGCATCATGGACATTGACACTCTGTAAAGATGTGCAGGTGACGATGTCTTCGTTGCTTTTTGGTTTCCAGTCGTTGCTACGCTTGTAGTTGTGTTGGAATGACAAAGATCGTAAGTTCGAAGTCATGGAGAGGACTGCGCGAACGTCAGCAACCTCAACGGCATGATTCATATGGAGGCTGGTAATTTGCGACCAAGGAAGGGCTAACCGCTTGCATGCAGGCGATATGCCACGTCCTAGAACTACTTCCCTCAATCGAGGAGCGTTCTCAAAGGCAAGAAAGCTATCCCATGGAAACGCGTCATAATCGGTAGACAGAGACAACTGCTCCAGTAATGGAAGCCGGTCATGAATCTGCGCATAAGGACTTGCATCTACTGCGGAAGTTTGGATCCAAACACGCTTCCATCGGTGGCTTGTACGAAGCACACGTTCCAGGGAATCCCGTGGGGAGTAGAAGGGACTCTCCTGAATCGCGATGGACATTCCGGCCTCGCGAGATCGGTCCAGCACTGTGTCCAACTTCGTGGACAGTACATCTCCGGTACAGAAGCTGAAACAGGCCCATAATGATGGATTCGATAGCACTATGGATCTCCAAAGTCGGCAAACTGCTCCAATCTTCCAAAGAGCATTGAAAACCTGTGTTATGTTCTTGGGTTGTTGGTTAGGCCGGGATACGGCCGCCAAGTGGAAGATGTGGGCAAGAACCTCTGGTGGAAAACTTCGGAAAGCTGACATGAGCCCAACGTGGCTGTCCGCAATCCTCTGAAGACGGTCCTTTTCCCCTAGGGCCTCTTCAAGAGCGGCCTTGGCAAGCCTGATAGTTTCGTCCTGAGCAAAAATATCGGCGTGCACCCCTTGCAGGTAATGGCTAAGTTCAGGCCCAGATGCGGCACCGTTGACAGCAATCAGGTCATGAAATGGAGACGGTGCGTCGGTGAACCTTGGCTTTTTGGGAGTGGCGGCGCCACAGTTGGAGCAGCGGGGTACTCTCCTTGTCGTCATCTGCGGCATGATAGTATTAGGTTCAACAAGAACTACGAATAAATTTATAAGTCATACAGTAAATCGTTGAGGGACAGGATGTTATGGTTCGTTGCAATAATGAAGACAGTGGACACAACAAGAAGCCACTCGGATGGTGCCGCATGTTCTCCCCGGGCCGGATGTGCCGAAATTGCTGAACTCTCGTTTCTACTTTCCCAAGAGCACAAGTAGCATGACTTCAGGAGGGTGGTCACGATATATCTATACCGATGCCTTAGTTCAACGCCAAGCGCACATTAACGACATTCAGGTCGGACCTCGCGCCACCGATGGTATGTCGGTTGCCCCGGAAAATAGGAAAGTAGTAACTGCAAGCAACATATAGACCAAGATGAATGTCTGTCGTGCATCATGTAGTCTCTGTCCATTGCGATCCTTTGGCTAACGTTAAGGAACATATCACATAGCCATGATAGTCCCCGTTGGTGGAGAATTGAATGCTGGGTGCCCGTCGCTCTTTTCAGGGAAGCCCAAACGTTCATTCGGTCAACCGTCGAGTCGAGGTATTTTTATTTCCTTGACGGAGCGAACAAGCGATACTGGAAGGTATAAAATGGACCAGGAGTCAGTCGTTATTGTCAACAAATCAAACGCAACTAGCAGTTTACACCTTACCCAGCTTACAATGTTCGCTCGTATCTTCACCCTTTTGGCCCTTTCCATGGCTGCCATGGTCAGTGGACTTCCGGCTAGCACCGTCACTGGAGGCAGTTGCAGCACCGGCACCCTTGAGTGCTGCAAGTCTGTCCAGAGCGTCAGTCGAATCTTTCGCTCTATGGAAGACACACTTACTTATGAGCGACAAACAGCCCACGTCCTCTCCGATTCAGACCCTATTGGGCCTTCTCAATATCCCGATCGGAAGCGTTACTGCCCAAGTGTAAGGAAAATATCATGTCTGTGGTTCAAGCTATGCTGATATGTATGCCGAAGTGGCCTCACTTGTAACCCCATTACGGTCGTCGGTCTTGGCACTACCCAATGTGCCAACCAGCCTGCCTGCTGCACTGGAAATAACTACGTGAGGATTGCCCGTACCTACAATAATCATCGAGACTGACCTGCGCAGAATGGCCTTGTTGCTTTGGGCTGCACCCCCATCAATTTGGGTGTCTAAGCAAAGCTTGAGACGCATGTCTTTCATGGTTGTAACATTGAAAGGACTTCGGGTCACCCGTCTTGCGCATAGTTTCAATTTTAGTTCTAGTTTCTCCAAGTAGCGGGGCCTATGGACGCTATATCATTATCGCATGAAATATAATCAGTACCGTGTCGTGATTGAAAGGCGAGGAAAGTACGTACATCAAAGCTTTTTCTAGATGCGGAGGTGTCCAATACGTTCGGGAAGAGTAATGTCATAGACAACGGGAAACGGGTGTCTACTGATAGCCTCAAAGTAGGAGGTGGAAGCAGTGCTACCCTGCTACGATCGGTGAACGGAAACTGGATCCATGAACGGATTATTTCTCCCTGGATAAATTCGCGGAAGGTTCTGCTCCCGCGTTGAATCGTGCGTAGTTAAATGACTTGAAGGTGTTGTTACTGTCCATGGAGAATATTCCATGAGCTTTGCGCTCCATTTCTTCAACGGTTCCAGCTGTATCCTTGTTGGCATCGCAGGTGCCAGAAACTGGTCCAAAAACCTGACAGGCACAAGAGTATTTCGTGTTCACTGTTCAAAGCGGTCAAACTAAGTTCAAGCGGAAGTTTCACTCCACGTCGAGCCGAAGTGTATCGGAGGTTCAAATAGAAATCCTTGCCGGCGGTAGCCGTTTCCTCGTTGACCCTGACCACAATGGCGAACTCTGAAAATTCTCTAACAATACGGGTGGAATTTGGAGGCGGCCTCGAGCTGCTCTTCTCTAATCAAAGATCTCATAAAATCAGGATACCCGCAACTATTTCCAAGGACAGTGCTGGGAAGCCTACAGATGTCGACTATCTGATTCACCATCTACGCGACAACCTGCTGAAAGAGAGAGAAGAGTTGTTCATGGAGAAAGACACAGTGTACGTCTGTATATTCTGCGTCTTGGATTGATCCTCAGTCTTTCTTTAGGCGGCCAGGGATATTGGTTCTCATCAATGACACTGACTGGGAACTGGAGGGGGAGGGAGATTACGTCTTGCAAAACAACGATGAGGTCGTGTTCATCTCGACGTTGCACGGAGGTTAGGTGATTGAGTGGCTTCGGAATCATTCTGGCATGCTCTCAGCTTGAAGCGGGCGTGTACGACTTTGTATATTCTGCGTGGTTTTGGTTCGTTCTCAGTTCTTTCACCAGAAGTCTTATTGATTTCTGGCAGTTCGTCCATGACATTGATTAGGACAAGTTCTTTTATCATTGTTTTGTCCCAGCTTTCTTGCTCTGTACGGCATTCACGAACTGAATATTACTCGGCACCTTTCACGTTGGTGCTCTCCCAGTTGACTCCGGACTGAACGACTGGACCGTGACATATAAATCAAGAAAAACGGAGCCGCTATTTGGAAACCGTGGCCGGAGAATTATCAACAAGCTCCACTGACGGCAACAGTGATAAGGAACGAAGAAATCATTTCTGCCCGATACTGCTGTCTAGCCTGAGTTTTGTCACGATGGCATGAGCATTCAGATCCGGCCTCTGGCTGAAACTCTCGATGCAATGGCCAAGGGGACCTTTCCATTAGAGCGACCTCTCGTTATTCTAGATCCCTCTCCTCCCTTTTGTGCAAGTGCTCATATTCGCCTACGCACATATCCCACTCAAACTGCCGCTGCGGTTACATGCAAATCAAGGCCCTCAGGGTTCAGCTCTCCGTCGTTCATCTCCCCTGTTACCTTCTCCGGTCTGGACGCCAGATATCATCCTCCAATGCATATCTCATCGCCCAGATATCGTAGTCCAGTCTTGGTCAGGCGCGCCACAAAAGCATTCAAGCTTGTCCACGTCTCTGTTGTGTTCGTCTTCAGAGCACCGTTCCACAGCTCCCTCACAGTCAGCCCTAATGGATTGAGCTAGGTTTAATCTCGTTTGCACGACTTGGTTGTTTGAACTTGTGCTGCGAACGCCACAAGCTTATATTCCCACGGATGATCGTATGCTACCAAGCGGACACGATAGAGTATTTCGTCGAAAACGGGGCGCCGGAATTCATCGGGAGGCTCTGTGACATCTACCTTGATCGAGGCTATTAGTCGTTGGGCAGCGTCAAGCGTGTCCATGGAGGATGAGAGGTATGAGTCGATGGTATCGATAATGTGCCATTCAGAAGCTGGGCTTCTCCTGCTGTGCGGCGAGTGTTAGCGTTGAAGAGTTTAACAGAAGATTCGTTGAGGATAACCTTCCTTCGCCGGCGGATTAATTTCAACGTTCGTTAGGCCAAATTTAACGTACTTGGGAACGTGCAAGCAAATCATTTGAAGATCAATTACTGTACGGCAGCCACGTTCAACCCGAGAACGTTGGCCTAACAACAAATGGGGCTCCACCTTCGACTTCGTAGCCGTGTGCTACACTGTCATTTGATTTATGGGCCATGAGCTTAGCTACCAATCACTGGTACCTTATCTGTACGTCCTGTCTTATTGTATTTCAGCTGAGTACTAAAACGGAACTCAGCTATTGATGGAGATTTCTAGACCAAGTGGTATCGCACTAATGAACGTGTGGTGCATGCGTTACTTCACTTCCTGAGCCACATTATCGACTACTCCTGCATGGCGAGCATTGTTATCTTTTCGTTCGAACCCGATCACGGCGCGGCATGTCGTGGATATATATACTGAGCCTAGCTACATCGGATTATCTGAAGAGCTATCCTCTGTGCTACTTCGGTACCGTCAACTATGTTCCAACGATCTCTCCTGCTTCTCTTCTCTCTCCTGGTCCTCGTGATGGCCGCTCCTACGCGGCGTGCGTGGCCATCTGGTTCTGTCACTTGCGGTAGCAACACCTACAGTCTCTCTGCCGTTAAAAGCGCTGTGTCACGCGGATTCTCCTTGATCGACGACCCGATCGGGAGCAGTAAGCCGCGCTACCCCGATCCACTAGCCAGCCTAACTGTGATCCACAGACAGCTATCCTCACACGTACAACAACTACGAAGGTCTTAAATTGTGGTGCTCTGGTGAATCGGCCTACAACGAGGTACGCACAAGACCGATTCCGAAATGCGATACTGACCATACGTCGGACAGTTCCCCATCCTCAAGAGTGGGCTCTACAACGGTGGCTCTCCGGGTGCAGATCGGGTGGTTTTCTCTGATAATGATGTTTATTGCGCGTACGTATTCATCACCATCCTTGTCCGAATGAACTAGAGCCAATAACTTTGTTCCAGCGTCGTCACGCACACCGGAGCTTCTGGAGACGACTTCGTCTCATGCGCTGGCGATTAACCTGCTTTGTATGTTGAATATTGTTGTCAGAATTTATTGGAGATCAATTATTTGAATTTTCTGGCCACTGAGACCCGCTTCGGAAATACGAAAGTGGTCCTTTGTGGTCCAGTGCGACTTTCTGGGTGCTTGTCAACTTCGTAAACCCACCTTCTGTTATCGATATCCCAGGCGCAAATGAATTCCATCGTCGGCCCCGGGCATGGATGGCTTACTCCGCGTCAAGATGCTAGTTCAAAGACAGAGGTTAGCACATTGTGCTATTGGGGAAAACCATTACTCACATAGCTCCGTACGACTGTTTCTATAATTTACATCGGCGTAGTTAGACGAAAGCCGGATTTCAGATAAAACGTCGTGACGCGGCTCTATGCGGTCCGGGTTCACCGAAAACCCTCTCACGGATGAAAGAGCAAGATCTCATCATTACTTACACGGCACGGTAACTGCAGTATGAAACCCATTCCTCACTACCATCTAGTCAACCCCCAAGCCGAGCTCACGACCGAGAAACACCAGACCGAGAAACCCAAGCCGTTGTAGAACTTGAAGACCCATAGACGGGGAACCTGAAATCAACAATCCTCCAAACTAACCACGATAAACCGGAACAGCATAAACATATCAGGTTGGCATGTGCCTACTTAGCGACCGTGGCAATAGCCTTTCGACTTTGTACCAGCTTTTTAAGGAAAACGATGTCGCTAAGCTGACCATACTCCAGGCCGAGATCAGGTTTGTCACGGAAGACTCTCGCTTTCATCTCTCCCCTAGTATGTACTAACGCTTGTGACGAATTGCATCCTAGCATGACATATTCTGGTGACTCCACCGTGATTTTTCAGATTCAGAAGCAATCGTAAGAGGTTTTACTTGTCAGAATCCCGGGGCTGGTCTCAACGAAGTGAGTAGCAAAACGGTTACATTTTTGGCAAACGTGACATGGAGGTTAACTATGAAATATACTAGCTCATACACTACGAAATCCCCGCGGGAATAAGCAACATATATGTAGATCCCTATGAGAACCCAAACCGCGACTAGCCGTCTGTGCCATGAGAAGCTCGAATCCTCACATCACGCTTACCCCTTGTGGAGCTGCAATACGAAACTAGCAACAACTACTACTAAAAAGACTGCTAATCCAACTACCAGAACCCCAAAGCTAACGCTCCGGTCCATACTCTATGTCAATCCATCCATATGCGGTCTTGGTCTCGAAGGATTAATCGATTATTCCCGAAGTTTGTGAGTCTTCACGTTGAACACTGCAGTCTGATCAATGTTGTCGACCATCCATGAGCTCTGGAAGTTGGTTTGATATCACTACCGCCGATGATGTTGCTCTACGGTTCTTCAGAAAATCGTTGATCATACTTGGGGACGTGTACGTGGTCGGATCTCAATCGGCACTACCTCATTCATTGGCAACGTTTCTGAGATGCTTCGAACTCTCGATATATCAGTATTGCTCCACCAGTAGCCGTACGTTTCGGTGTCATTTGGCACGTACTAGCTGATCACTCCGTATCCGTTTCATCTCACAACCCATCATCTGACCCGTGTAGATCCCTTCTAGTGTTCTGTACCAACGCTAGTAACACAAAGATGCCACATAAATATGGTCGTTGACGGGTTTTCTTGACCGGATGATGACTATTCGAAGCTACAGATGAAGCGCCCACCGCTTCTCCTTATGGCCCGTGTCGTCGACTGAAGGGCGGACACTGTCATCTTGCTGATCCTTCCTTGCGAAGCGGATATTTGTCAAGTATTTCCCGGGTATATATGAACCTTGGTGCTCTGATTTGCTTCAAGAGCTGTCATCTCTGAGGACCCTCAGACTCGTACATCATGTTCCACCGATCGCTACTAGTCATTCTTGTTACTCTGTTCGTTCTCGCATTAGCTGCCCCTACATTACCGCCTGGTACCGTCACCTGTGGTAGTAACTCATACACTCCCGCTAAGGTCCAAGACGCTATTAGCGATGGCCATGCACACCTCAGCAGTCCGATCAGTGAGTTTGGCCAAGTTTAGTCTCTTCTTACTATAGCCGCTTACTGACGTGACTCGCCCTACAGACAGTTACCCGCACCGGTACAACAACTACGAGCACCTGACTATGCGGTGTGCTGGTAAGGTTTACAATGAGGTACTTGAGTATCAGCATTTCGAACCAGACGGTTACTGACATTGATAAGTTTCCCATTCATCCCAGCGGTTTGTACACAGGCGGCTCTCCTGGGGCTGACCGCGTCGTTTTTGATAATTCCGGTAACTATTGCGCGTACGTATTTGCATTCTTGGTCGTTTTATGGGCTTTCAGAATGTTTTTTTCTCTTCTAGTGTCATGACTCACACTGGAGCTTCTACTACAAACGGTTTTGTCGCTTGCAAAGGATATTGAGTCGGAAGAACGATGTGTAGTGTGTGTATCGATCGTCCTTGATTATATCGCCCTTCGGATGTATGCATCCTGCCTTGCTTTAAAAAATCACTTAATTTCGACTTCGTATCTGCAAGATTAGCCGAAACTCCACGTCCTGGTTCCCGCTTCGCCTAGATCGAGACTCCCATTTACGGTCTCACCTTCGTCTTATTCCTTCTGAAGACTCTAAATACTTGGATAAGTAGACCATATGGCTTGTGAACTCCCTTGACTCGACCTCCTCCACGGAAGAAGACGTTAGAATATTTACTGTCGCCACTGGTCGAAATGCTTCGTACGCTATGTGCTGCTGGAGTTTTCTCGATGCTCATCCAATCTCTTCAGAGAACGAGAAAACCAGTAGGACGGATTTTGTAGTGTCTTCGAGGACGCCCCTCAATTGCGAGAGTTATCTGTCCGCAATGAGAATACAGGTCTTATCTCTTATTTCGGCCTTTCTTCCCGGTTTGTATTTCTTGAGCTCAGTTGACAACATTTAGCATCGATCATAGATGTGATCTCAAAGCACACCTCACGATTCTTTCAATGGCCTCCCAACTTCGAATCTCTGAAGCAAAGCAAGAATGCCAAGGTGATAATCCGCAGCAGCTGGTGTTGAAGGGACTGATTCATTGACCATCATTATTCCGAATAAATATCACCGGCTCAGTCCTCCATCACTCAGTTACAAGCCCTCTTTAAAAGAAGTTGAAATGACTCTTCCGGGGAATCCCCAGATCCCGTCATACCCCCACGACGATCTTCATGGTCTCCTCAAACGCTCCGGGTCTCCAGTCCAACGGCTTACTATTCGAGTTTAGGTCATTACACGTCTTTCACCAAAACATCTAATATGGCATTCCGGCTGATGTATTTGGTTATGACTTTTTGCGAACGCAAGGCAGCCGCAGAGTGCTTGCAAGGACTCGTCGTCCTGGCTGGTCAAATGCCGCTTCCTCAACTTCAATCGCTCAGGGTGAGGTTCCTTCCCACTTAGACTTTAGTCGTGGGATGATGGCGAGAAGGAACAAGGATGATCTTATAATCCTGTTGTGTATCGTTGCTGGATCTCGATGCCGTGACTATTATCCAGACGTTACGACATTACATCTTGCGCGACTAGAGCAGCCAGAAGTGGAGCCCGACATTTGCATCAGCACCGAGAGGATATTGGCGGGATATGCGTCATATGCAGTAGAGCGTAAGATGGAAATGAAAGTTGACCGTTCTTGTGAATCCATCATTTTGTTACAGGCACTCTGGCTGAAATTGGCGATACTAGACGCACGAGGTACATTTACCGTAGAGGGGAATTATGAGAGATAGAACACGTCGAGGAGTAGTCTGATATATAAAAAGATCAAATCGCCGAGCAATTTATCATCTCGTACACTCTGTCTATCATGAGTTGATCATGAGCGGTAATCACCGTTTATTCTAACATATTCCTATCAAGATGGTCAGCAACAGAAGTACTATAGGATGCCGTTCACTTACATAGCTGAAATCGCAAGTCCAATATGTCGCCTCCTCAGTTCCAAGCCCTCCAAGTTCTACACACAACTCAAAGTCTTCCAGACCTAGAATCTCGCTGGCCCGCTCCTCATCGACGTTCTCCGGCTCACCGTTGACGAGTACGGGAAGAGCAGCGGTACCATCGGAGGGAATGAAGGATACGCTGACTTTTTGAGGGTCGAGAGGGACCGTCAGTGGAACAGAGCCTGTTGCTGCAAGGATACGACCCCAGCTTCCAATACAGTGTTAGATGGGATGCTCCAATGGAACAAATAGGGCTCACTTTGCGTCTTCACCGTAGAGTGCGGTCTTGACAAGAGCAGAAGTTGATATCCTAGAGGCAATCTTGTGTGCATCTTCATATGTCGCTGCGCCCTGTCTGACTTTTTAACCAAAGTATGGGTATTGAGAAGTACGCCGTACCTTGACAGTCACCGTGACGAACTTTGTCGCGCCTTCGCCGTCTCTAACGACCAACTTGGCCAGATCAATCGCGAACGCAGTCAACTCCTGCTTGAAGACCTCATAAGACTCCTTGTCTGTCTCCTCATCGGTCTCATCCGCATAATTTCCAGTACCATCCGAAGCAGCAGCACCATTCGCGAGGACCAAAATTGTATCATTAGTAGACATATCCCCGTCAACACTGATGGAATTGAAGCTTCGATCGACAGCGTAGGTCAGCGCGCTCTGAAGGCTCCGCGGAGAGACAGCTGCGTCTGTCATGATGCACCCCAGGAGCGTCGCGTGGAGCTGCGAGCCTGCCGGAGGGCCCATGTCAGGGTGGATCATCCCAGCGCCCTTGTCCATCCCTGCCATCCGGTACTGCACGCCCTTGATGTTGAAAACACGAGATCGAAGCTTGGGGAACGTGTCCGTCGTCATGAAAGCCCTTGCAGCGCGCTCCCAGGCATGGAAATCGCTGTCCAGCGAGCGTGTAGAGGGCTGGTCGGCGTGCTGGGAACGAATGGCGGAGACGATCTTGGAAATGGGAAGGTTCTGGCCGATGACGCCGGTGGACAAGACCAGCGTGCTGTTCTCGAGGGCCCGGTCAGAGGAGAGGAGCGAGTCGGTTTCCTTGACCATCGTCCATGCATCCTCCAGCCCTTGCTTCCCGGTCACAGCGTTGGCGCAGCCGCTGTTGACGACGACAGCCCGCGCCCTGCCACCATTTTTGTTGAGGACCTCCTGAGAAACGACGACTGGCGCGGCTTTGAAGGCGTTTCGGGTGAAACAGGCTGCTGCTGACGTTGGGCGAGTCGACGTCGAGAGTATGATGCCTACATCGGGCGTTCCAGGGACCTTTTTAATCCCTGCATGGATACCAGTAAGGAGATATCCTGCAGGCAGTGTTGTTGAAGGAAGAGGTCGGTGGTGGTGAGCCTTAGACGGCACCGACTTGATTGTGACGGTCGACAAGAACCGTTTGGCGACAGCCGACATGGGAGAAAAGGTTGAACCATCTTTGACACGACGAACTGTATTTTTATTGACAACAGCAAAATTTGCTCAGTGAGCTGTATTGCTATTGGTACAGAAAGTACGATACGCTGTTCATTTCCCGGCCAGACTACTGTATGACACGAATACAGCAGTCCTGCAGACGCGGGAAAAGAGGAACCTTTTCGGTCAGACCGAAGATTTTCCTATCGTTCATCTACCACCGCTCCGTTACTCGAACAATTGACGGACCCAAGTGTCAAGTGCAACACGACTGCTGCATCGATGGTGAAGGGAAAGAAAGATAAATCGTCGGCTATATACCCACCGGGCCGTTTGCGCCTGTTTTACCGAGAGGGCGATACCCTTCGCAATCCAGTTAAATAATTAGTTCTAACCTATGATAGCGTCTAAACGACCTTCTATGCGCGTCCAGTATGCAAGAAACCGGGTATACATAATATTGAGGCTCTATTCCGGTTTGGGATTCTCTTTTCTGAGACCTGCTTCGACATCATCCATGGGAACACGGTCGTACTCCTTTGAAATGGCGGGCTGGGACTCCTGGTGCTTGACCCAAGTATAGTAGAGTGATCCGAAAAGAATGATGCCGATGGAAGATGCGCGTCCACTATAGAAACCGTTATCAGAACATCTGCAGATAATAGTAGCAGCTGGACCTACGTAGTAATTATGTCGTGGAACAGCCACATTCCCAAGACTGACGCAGCGACACCTCGGACTGCAGAAGAAATCATGTGGGTAATAGGCGAGGTAACCTTGATTGACAGAAGGCTGGCTATGCTCATCAGGAAGCCGAGAACACCCTGTACATGAAACGGTCAGACTGATGGTCGGCAATATCTTGTGCATTCCTCACGGTGATAGCAGAACCCCACAGGAATGTTTGTAGAGCGCTCATTGTATCCTCCGACCTCACGAGCTCGTCAACTCCGAACAGCAGCTTTATCACCCCTGGCACTTCGCCGGCCAGAAAGATGATAGGAACCAATACAATTGCGCTGAGAAGGTTGGTGTACCACGATAGCAACAATGCACTGCCGTTAACGACATTCAGACTCTGCTTGATAACAACAGAATGCGTAGCTGTGATCACGGAGCTGACGACACCAAAGCTCACCCCCACGAGTGATACGTGGGTACCGTCGAGGAAAACGCCGACAAAAAAGCCGAGGGTGACAACGACACATGCTAGGATGATGCGAAGCGAGGGCCTAGAGTGCAAAACAATGAAGGACGTCCCGACGGTAAACGGCAAAACAAGTCCCCGAGCCACTTGGTAGAAGGAGGCGTCGACGTATTTAAGGGTGTAATTGCTGAAGCTAGAAGGAGGTGAGCAAAAAGGAGATGCATATAGATGCCTGAACTTGCCTGAGTCCAATAACATTTAAGCCTACCATCGGTACCAGTCCCTTGCATATCTTGAGGTCAAAGGTAAGCCTGTCCGGAAGGAACCGCATTGTATCGGAAAACAAAAACAGGATGACGGCGATCATAAGCTGCATTTGTAGGAAAAAGAGGGGAGTTTCCGTCGTGTTGAGGACCCATTTGTTACTGTAGGACAAGGTGAGGTGCGGAAAAAAAGGGGGTGAACGGAAGGCACGTACGCCATTACCATCTAGCGGAAGACATTATTAGCGACGGAGGAAATTAATCGAGGAAAAGGGACACACCGACAAGGCGGCCACGAGATAGAAAACGACAACGCCCGTCTGAAAACCCACAGAACAATCAGTATTGTGAAAAAGGTCAACCGCAGTGAAAAAAAGACATACAACGAGGCCTTTGGAGGCCGGTTTTCCAGCATTTTGAGGACTCATTGCAATACTGATTATGCCAAGAAAGTCGTCGAGAATATCACCAGAAGGGGAGGAAGATAAGGAACGCAAGGACTGGAAGGTGAGTGTAGGGAAACAAAATTAGCAGTGCATCGACAGGATGTGATGGTACCGGAAAGAATTACGACAAGTTGCCTGCGGCGTAGCCCTGGTGGTGACCGTGGGAATCACGGCGACCGGGAAGGTAGCCGGACAACGCGACGCGTCCGAAATTGAAAATTGACTCTTGTGCCTCTCCTTTTCGCTGCTCACCTGTGTTCTCGCCATTGTGTCGAAAGAAAATCATGGACGACGAGTCAGTGAGAGGCTCTCCGAGGCCATCTACGAGAATCCAGAATGAATGTTGGTGGCATCGTTGGTATTGCAGGACGGTATTGACGGTGTCTTTGACAGTCCCTGACGATACGATAAAGATTATGCTGGCTACCGACAATCACATTGGATATCTGGAGCGCGACCCAGTTCGTGGCCAGGACTCCATCAACACCTTCCGGGAGATCCTGCAGCTAGCGGTGAAACACGACGTACGTGGCTGTCTCGTTCCCCGCTTTCATCAGCTAAGCGGTATACAGGTCGACTTCATTTTGCTCGCGGGCGACCTTTTCCATGAAAATAAGCCTTCTCGCAGTTGTATCTATAATACTATGGCCCTACTGCGCGAATACACTATGGGTGATAAACCGGTTCAAGTCGAACTAATGAGCGACCCAGACGATGGAAAGGCGGATGGTTTCTCGTACGTCGCCTTCCAACCTCGCATTTCTGATCTCTTATAATAATATACACCAGATTCCCTGCCATAAACTACGAAGATCCCAACTTCAATATCGGCATCCCAGTGTTTTCGATCCACGGTAACCATGATGATCCTCAGGGCGCTGGTGCAGTGAGTCCGCATACTCAAATATTGTATACATCTAAATCCCAAACAGGATGGTGCTTTATGTGCCTTGGACGTCCTCTCCGTCTCTGGTCTTTTGAATTATATGGGTAAAATTGATCTCCCAGTATCAGACGCCGAAGCGCCGACGACAGGGATCGCTGTTCGCCCTGTGCTTCTGCGAAAAGGGAACACCCATCTCGGGTTGTACGGTATTGGTAATGTTAAAGACCAGAGAATGCACTTTGAGCTTCGGAGTAATCGCGTGCGGATGTTCATGCCAAAGAACAAGGAGGAATGGTTTAACATGCTGCTCTTGCACCAGAATCGGTACGAGCGGCAGTTCTCTCGATGCACTTGTGCTTAGTGTTCTCAGCGTCAAACATGGCCCTCAAGAGTGCGTTCCGGAGGGTATGTTTGATGACAGCATAGACCTGGTTGTGTGGGGTCATGAGCACGACTGTCGTATTGTCCCAGAACCAGTTGGAGGTAAAGAGTATTATATTACTCAACCTGGTTCCTCTGTTGCAACGTCTCTTGCCGATGGAGAGGCGCTGGAGAAGTAGGCCGTTCAGATTCCCTGTCCTCCTTAACTCATGACCTCCCTTTAGACATGTTGCTCTTCTAAAAATCCAAGGGAAAGACTTCCAGCTGTCCCCGATTCCTCTACGCACAGTGCGCCCATTCGTGATTGAAGAAGTCGTCCTCGGTGAAGTCGCAGAAGAGGAGGGCTTCGAGCTGGACAACCAAATGGCTATTACAAAGTTCCTCAAAAGCAAGGTGAACATTCTGATCGATCAAGCCAACACGCTGTGGGACGAACGAAATGCTCGCGCAGTTGAGGAAGGAGACGAAGAGATTCCGCGTATGCTTCCCCTCGTCCGACTCAAAGTCGACACTACTGGCGTCAGCGAAATGTCCAATCCCATTCGTTTTGGGCAGGAATTCCAAGGCCGAATAGCCAATCCGCGAGACTTGCTTGTCTTCCACCGGACGAAGAAAGCTAATCGTGCTTCAAAAGTGGCTATCGACCAGCCAGAGCTGAGTATAGACGATCCCAATATGAGCGCATCAGAAAAGCTGGAGAAGGTGAGGGTGTCGACATTGGTGAAGGAATACCTTGCGGCGCAGGAACCACAGTTACTCGGAGAGAATGGAATGTCAGACGCCATACAGATGTTCGTGGAAAAAGACGACACGCATGCTATTCAATTGTAGGGCCTCTGTCTCGCGTGATCTGTGCTTGCTCATCCATGCCTTCCTAGACATGTCGGCAAAGTTCTCAAGTCTATGATGAAAGACGTCAAAGCGAATGGAGAGATCGACGAAGATGATTTTGACGACGTGGTACGTATATCCTACATTACGAGCTTCAGATGTCAGACTAACTAGACCTAAAGCTCACGAAAGTCAGAGAGCAACAAGAAAAGGAGTACGAGGAAAGCCAACGCCCAACAAAATCAGCCAAAGCAAAGGTCTGCTCTGGATTCTTTGTTGACCAAAAATTATGTTCAACAATCTTCGATTGCAGGGCAAAGCGAGAGCGCAAGAATCCGATGCACCTTCCGAAGATTCGATGATGATGGAGATAGATACAGGCAACTTCGGACGTGGCTCTGACTTTGATGAGTCGGATGAGCCTGCTCCCAAGAAAAAGGCACCTGCCAAGAAAGCCCCAGCAGCGAAGAAAGCGCCGGCCAAAAAGGCACCTGCCAAAAAGGCCCCAGCTAAAACCCCAGCCAAAGGTCGGGGCAAGAAACAAGTCGAAGTGTGTAAAACCTGCAATGCATGAAAGTCACTTCTCTGGATTTAACCTGCTTTTAGAGTGACTCGGATGAAGTCATTGAGATACCGGATGATATCGACGACGACGACGACGAAGATGAAGATGAACCAGCGCCAAAACCCACGAAGAGGACGAACAGAGCTGCAGTGCTCAGGTGCGTGTTATCTCCCCAGGAATATTATATCGTTCGTAACATATGATTTCAGCCAACCTGCAGCAAAGAAAGCTCCAGCTAAGAAGAAAACTGCAGCGACGACCGCGAAGCAATCTCAGCTCAGCTTTGCTCCTGCTGCGGGACGGTCCTCAAGAGCGGCTGCGACGAAGGCAAAATCGAAAATGGTGGTGAGTGCAGTGGAAGACGCCTTATTAAACTTTTACTAAGGGACTGGGATAGGTTGATTCGGATAGCGAATGAAGTATGTCTGCTACACCTACGCTTACGAGCCTACTTACGATGGATAACTGGACAATTGGTTGTAATGTTGCGGTATATACATGCTGTTATATGCTTTCTACTTCCCTTCCTTAAATACAACTCTGCTTTGCTCGTAGACGGCAATCCCGGTCCGGTGTCATGCGCGTTCGTGGCGTGGGTATTTTCAATTTTTTCTAGTGTCATGATACTCCGTCTACCCGGGCGACATGTAGGACTTGGCCTTCGTCACTTGCACTCTCTTCCTGATATTTCCTATGGCGTTCAACCTACAAAAGAGGAAGATAACGCGTTCTCGCCCAGCCGTACCATCTCCATCCGAAATCTACCAAAGGAATACCGGGGCCCCCACGATGTCGCTCGCGTCCTTGCTCCACTCAAGATGAATCCTGTAGAGACGATATCTCCCTCGTACTTCGGCCGAGGTATTCTCATCAATTGCCTCGACACAAAGGGTGCAGAACGGTGCATTGCAAGTTATCACGGCACGAGACTGAGTCTACGGCTCGTCCGAACATACAGATCCCTGGCTGTCTATGTCGTAGCTGCAATTGGGTACACAGGACTCTCAAGGTCATGTAAAATCGAGAACATACCTCACGGTATCCCCGAACAGCAAATCAAGTCGATTATGTGTCCTCAACGACTTGGCAACCGACGGGATTTTGAATCCTGGCATTTTGACCCAAAAGCATCACGGCTTGACGTTCGGTTCATGTGTCTATCCCAGGCTATGGATGTGCGTCTTATTTCCTACTACATTACCTGTATCTGATGGTTTTATATACAGGCAAAAGAAAACATCTTCCGCTCCCCAATATTGAAAGGCGCTAAAATGACCTATTGCGACGCCGAAGAATCTGATTACGACTTTCCAGAATGGTACACTCCCGAAGAAGAGCACCAGGAGAAAGTCAAACGCTCTGTGGTCGTATCCAACCTGAATGGCCCAGAGAAATCTCTCCCATGCAGGGAATGGACAAACGACTGGCAAGGCATCTCCCCGACATTGCTTTTCTGCGGGCTTTATCCTGCTAAAGATGTAAGTACGACAGCGTATCCTTCTCTTACAATCTAACGAGCCAACGTAGTTGATGCACCTCGAATTCGCCACCTCAACTGCCGCTCAGCAGTTCGTCAGACAATTCCAGTCCAGGGCCGATGCATTGGGCGTGGGGATGGAGATACAAGAGACCCACTATACCGTCACACGTAGTCTTATCACAGCCATCAGCCTAGGCGCCTCCCGCACGCTCGTCCTCACCGTCAACGGCACGAAGTCAATACCAGAAATCCGCGAGATATTCATGCAGCAGGGTAATATAACACAATTGACCCGTCGACAAAGGTGCGTCTGACATGTATTGCCACATGTTTGGGCTGACAGTGTTTGCAGGGAGAATGGCACTATGTTTTACATCACATTCGAGAATGTGAGCATGGCTATGCGTACAGTGATACGAATGGGGAGGATACTGAATGAGGGCTTCCCCGGGTTGGCGGGAGCTATTGTTGGCTTCCTAAATGCTCCTCACCTGAAACCTATCGTTATCAGAGCTAAGGCACGAGCAAAGTTTAATGACCGTGCAATCGCAAGGAATGTTTGAATGCGCCTTACCTCGGTAGTTCAGTAGGGAAGGGGACATCGAGCCGACGACATCGGTAGACCATGACGGCCCTCGCGCGACGTCGGGCGGCAGTGACACTGGGAACACCAAGGGGCACCAAGGAGGCAGTAACTTGGAATAGAACTGGCCGATAAAAGTGTCGTAATCGTATATGCATACATACTCGAGCATAACTTAGTACATGTATCGATAGTCGTGATTTAGGTCCCCCAGTCTTTCCCTTTCCTTCTCTGTAACCTCCGGCTGCGTACTTCTCGCTCTGCTTCTATTGTCAAGTACGAGTGCAAGAAGATAAGCCGCGCTTGATACTATGCTTAAGCATGCAAACACTACGCATATCGTGTATCCCTTTATATACTTCGGGCCATCTCCCGTCGGAAACAAGAACGCGACAATGATTCCTCCAATATTACCAAAGGAAACTTGCCACGCCGTACCCACAGAACGTCGCGTGCGGCCTGCCAGGTTGGTGTTGAACCACCCGACGACGATGGGCATGGATGTATAGGCACCTGACACGGCGAGGAAGAGTGCCCCGTACTTGACACTGTGCCGCGGCGGATCTGATAGCAGTACAGCGAAGCCGATGAGACAGACGGCGGCAGAGATGAAGGTAAAGAACCATCGGTGGCGTAAACGGTCGGAGATAAAGGCGAGTGTCATAGCAAAACCGAACGCAGCCACCCATGGTGGAACGGAATGTAACTGAGATTGAATAGCTAGTGAACAGGATTTGATCAAAAAAGGCAGGCCCGAGAGAGCATGAAAAACGTACTTCCACATCCCAGTTGACTGATGATAGTTGGCGCAAAATACGTATATCCGTACGCCGGCACAATAAGTCCGAAATACATGAAGCCTCCAAGGGTAATTTTGTCTGTTTATCGACGAATAAGCAAGTTTCGAAAAAATGGGTTGTGCAAGCACTGACAGTCTTTAAAAACAGCTAGATTATCGCGCCACGTTGCCTTCTCTTGATAAGCGGAGGCACCAACATCGGCGGCCAGACGCTTCTTGACAAAGTCGCGTTCCTCCTGGTTAAGGAACTTCGCTTCTTCCGGAAAATCAGGTAGAAAGAAGAACCATGCGATGCCAAAAAGAGCTGTGGCAAGGCCCTCTGGATGGACAATCTCACTCAGCTCTTACTACCGTAGCGATACGCTCCGGGACTCACCGAGAATGAACACCCATCTCCACCCACGATAACCTCTGACTCCGTCCATCGTTCCAATGGCACTGGCTAACAACCCACCGAACGCACCAGCCAAAGTCGTGGAGCAGAAAAAGAACGTAAACCGCTTCTGTGACTCTTCTCTGCGGTACCACATTGCCAAGAGGTAAAAGCACCCCGGAAACATGCCTGACCGTTACAGTAAGCACAACGAAACCCACAAACGCGTATAATATACTCGCCTGCCTCGAAGACACCAAGAAACCAGCGCGTTGCGATGAGACCGCCAAAGTTCTGGACGAATCCTTGCAGCATAGTGACGACACCAAACATAGTCATGCATATGGACAGCCAGACGTGCGGTTTCAGCTTCTTGAGCAAGATATTCGAGGGTATCTCACACAGGATGTACGGAACGAAGAAGATGACCAGAGCGGTGCTATACTGGTTTCCGACGAGCTTCAGGTCGTCCTTGAGTCCGAACAAGACCGCATTCGAAATGTTCACACTAGAAAATGTCCAAGGTCAACACCTTCCCCGCGTCAGATTTTCCAACATACCAGTCTAGAAAAGCCAGGGTATACATCAAACAGATGCACGGCAGCACATGCAGGTCGATTTTGAGTAGTAACTTGCGCTCGTTGATGTCGCTGCTCGCCAGCTCGTTGTGGACGGTTTCGTTACGAAACTTTTCCAAGGAGGAGACCATGGTAGGCGAAGGTGATGGAGAAACTGTCTTGCCATGCTCAGTTAACTTAAACAGTCGCGGTGGTAGTTTGAGTCAAGAGCGGTTTGTTGTTGGATACCTGATTCGAGGTCGGTGATTGCGTGGGAAGAATTCTAGACTTCTCTCTCATACCATCACCACGTTCTTCGTCGTGGCGTAAACCCCAGTATCACGTCAAGACATGGCTGTTGGGCAGGACTCCTTGATCTCGCTACCGATTGTATGGGAAAGACACGCTTGCTGTCGACGTAGGTCTGCGGTACCGTTGCCACACGTTCGTTGTAGCACTTTCGGTACCGGACGCTAGTTTGGATATCGCATTTCTTCTGTTTGAACATGGAGTAGCAACTCTGTACGCACAAGGAGGACCCTAAATCATCCGGATACTATGGCGTAACTGATGATTTCGCTGCTTCGTGGGGTTCGATTCCACAATTCTGGATAACGTTATATCGCATAACACGTTAATTTTTGTACTCGCTGTCAAATTCCATCGCTCTATTATCGGGTCCTGCTTCCACATCAAGTCTGTTCCAGTGTTATGTTCAGGATCATCTTTTTTGCTGCTGGCACTAATCTCGTGTTTCTTGCGATGTTCTGACTTGGAGGCGCACAAGGCATTCCCGTCGACATGATGGCCACCGCGAGCATCCTCACCAAGCGTTTGACTAGAGCGAATCCAGCCTTATTCGCATTCACCACTTTAAGGATATGGTAGAGGGTATGGGGGGGGCTACCGACTCCTCCATCACTGGCAAGGACTGTGGAGAAAAGATAATTGACTCAGCGGACGATAACAAGGTTTGAAAACCTTCGGTGAATTGAATTGGAGGCTTCATGCATATCATCCTAACGCTGGTCTGGCGTGGCAACGGATGTTGCTTCTATAGGCTTAGTACTGGGGTTCGATTCCCTGAATGCTACGGAGCCTTTGGGATCATCTGTCCAACGACGATTGGGGCCGATGCGTATGTGGGATTCTGAATGTGGGATCGGTCGCGGCGGGGCATGGGGGAGTATCGAGGTAAATACAACCGAGCATAGGCCGTATCATGAACGGGCCATGTAGTAGCCGTCTCAGGCGTCGTCAAAGGGGTCGGCAGTCAATGTTGCCTCGCGCGAGAGATTACGCGTGGGGTGGGTGAAATGGTCGCTATCCGGGGCTATTGGGGCCACTGGATAAGCCAAAACTATATAAATAAGATTAACTACTAATAAGTACTGGAATTTGAAACCGCAGAAACGAACCTTTCTGAGAGGATTTGATGCACGACATGGGTGCGGTGAGATGCATGGAGCGAAGGTATAATTCGAGGCCCAATTTCCACAAATTCGAGCAAAGTTTGGTGGGAGCTTCTGCCAGTGGGGGCCTCCACAAAGTCGCTCATAAAAGGAGGGCAACCTCGTAACTGAGGTCCGAGGTGGGCAGTCCGAGGTACACAGAGTATGAAGAGCGACAGGAGAGCAACAGAAGGATCGCTCAACAGTCGTAGGCTATGCACAGCCTCTTTCGAAAGTCTCAGACCGATCAAGCCAGTTGAGCAAAAATCAAAACCATGAAAGGCCGTACCGTAACAAGAAGGTATGTATCGACGCGAAGCGTGGACACCCGCAACCACACGTTCTTTCGCCATGCTTAGTACCGTATGAGCATGTCGTTGGTTCTACAGGGGCGGGGTGAGTATCCTGGCAGACAGTCAGGATCGACAGTCTCATGTGAGGCATGGCAAGGACGCTGTGAAAGGCTAAGTCATGTCGACCAGGTGGTGTCGTGGTGGGTGAACCCACCGGCTCTTCGGGTATGCGCCTAGCTGGATCGGACATCCCCGGATCCTCACCACGCCTGGCGCGCTCTGCTGATGAGATCACCGTTCGGTGAGGAGGTACGATTTCGAGGGCGTGGGTTTAGGCCTGGTGTCGCCGGTCCTGTTGTAGATTCTAGATGAAATACAAGTAAGTTCGATTCTCCCAATAAAGAGTCAAGAACAGATACTAACATATCATTTTTGCAAGTGCAAACTTAATTGCCTTTAAGCGTTTTGAAAGGAAGCGTCAAGGAAGCAAATCGCTCAGAGAGGAATTCACCGCTCGGCTTTTTCAAATTCAGGTGCCCGGAGAGAGTTGGGAATTCCTGCCGACACCTATTATCAGCGATTGCTGCGCGAGCATGCAGATTCAAGGTCACGACGAGAATACGCGACATTTCATAGGTTGTTTTGGTGCCAAAGGATTATGGTTTCACAGCCACTGGGCTGACGGCGTGGCCGTCTTTTGTTTTACCTTATTTTGATTTTCGTACCGATCATTACCGATACTTGGCTTCGTACCACCATCTCCTACGTATCTGTCCACGAATATACATTTGTTTGAGCCATATCCGTCACGTTCTTCGTGCCTGTCGACACCTATTCTCAACAGAGATCGCCCCCGAGACGTATGGGAGAACCTAGCGAAGAATACGATTTTGATTTGCGCGCGCAAGACAGAAGAGAGCATCGGTGCTCAATGAGAGAAAAGGCCCTGCTGCGGCAGCGAAAAAAATCTTGTGTCATTGATTCATTGGCCGTTGTATAGGCTATCGGGAATGATAGTAAACGTGGGTAAGTCATCGAACGATGATGCAGTACCGGGTACATCACCCAGCCCACCCCAGGGGCCAGGACGATGGAGTCAAGACTCAACTCAGTCGCAGTCTCGCAGAACCCTTGTCAGAGTCAGACTTAGAAGTTAGAAGTTAGGAGATGTGGGCCTGGGCAAAACAACATATGCATTAAGAGGGAATCGAACCCCCGGCGGGTCGAGAAAGTTCGTCTATGACAACGACCGGGCTTATGGCAACGACCCAGGTTACCACTACCCCATTAATGCACCCTTGACACGGGTTTCGTTATTAATGTTCAATGTCTGTTTGCGGCTCCAACTAATGGTGGCCGTGATCCTGAATTTGCCTTAAATAATTCTCACCACCATGGTAAATTTTCTACTGTTGTCTCCGGCTCTGGGTTACTTGTCTGTTTGCCCTATACCCACTCCATGTGTCTCAACCTGTCGACCCAAAGCATCATAGTATATGTTGATAACACCATTCTGGTTCCACCTTTTCATATCGGCCGATTAACGACATGTCCGACTATAACTCGGATCCAAATGTTATAAAACTCGCAATTTCCATCATCATAAGCACCATTCAACATGGCACACAAGCCAGCTACCTCGTTCGCCGACTGGGATCGCTCCGATAAATACCACAATTCTTATCTGATCCAGAAGGACGACAGCCTTGAAGCCAACATCAAGAATAGTGTCGCGAAAGGCTTGCCAGATATCGCTATCAGTGCTGCGCAGGGACAGTTCTTGAATCTTTTGGCGAAGACTATTGGCGCGAAGAGGATATTGGAAGTCGGGACCCTTGGGGGGTGCGTTTGACCTGCCAAGCAATACTTCGCTACGTGCCAACCAGAAACGACAGGTATTCCACAACATGGCTTGCGAAAGCTCTTCCTGAAGAAGGGGAGTTGCTAACTTTTGAACTGAAAGAGTTCCACGCCCAGGTACGTAATACTGTTTCGACGTGTTCCTGACCCTAATGATGCATAGGTTGCGACAGAAAATCTCACTAAGTCCGGGGTAGTCTCCAAGGTCAAGATAGTCGTTGGGCCTGCTTCAGAGTCTCTGGCCAAGGTTCCTTCTGAGCCCAAGTTCGATCTTGCCTTCATCGATGCAGACAAAGCTTCTATATTGCAGTATTTCACTGAGGCCAAGCGTCTTGTTCGACCGGGCGGAATTATAGTACGTGATCCATGATAACCGAAATTAATATATATTGATCTTCCTCTCCAGATTGTAGATAACGTCGTCCGTAATGGACGAGTTGCTGATCCATCTTACTCGGATGAGAATGTGGATGGTGTACGGAGACTGCTTGCTGCTTTACCCAAGGATAACGGGGTGGAGGCGATTACGATGGGAACTGTCGGGGAGAAGGGCTATGATGGGTTTTTGTACGCAATCAGGAAGTGAAGGAAGTGGATTGGTGAGATTACGGTGTATTTTAACTGTATCTTAAAGAAATTGTTGTCAGAACCGCGAGGCCAGACTCGAACGAAGCGCTGTAGCAGAGAAGACACCGGGTACTAAAGAAGAAACATGCCAGTACGAAATCCCTTCGGAAGCGAACGAACGCTTTGCGCAATTTGTACTAGAATCTATATGGCGACTGACTAGTGACTGTCAGTGTCATGTAAAACTCTGCATCTCACAATCTTTCCATCGCAGGGTAACCGGAGTTTAACCCACGGGGCAAATGCATTTCTTTGGTGTGTTGTCTCTAGCTCCGTAATTGATTCGCTTTAGAGCCATTCAGGCCGCGTCAATAGCGCACTGGCTGGTCTTGTTCATTCCACCTTTATCAGTTTACTCTGGTCTACATCGTTTCCCGCTTTGTTCAGGGTCATGGAAGGTAAAAAGTCGACCAATCTTCCTTTGGGTTCCAGCAAAGCTATGGCGACCTTCCCTGCCACCACTTACACTGACTGGGCCCGCTCAGACCAATACCATAGATCTTTCCTTATGCCAAAGGACGACGTTCTCCATGCTGCTCTCCAAAACAGCGACGCTCATGGACTACGGACAGAGATATCCGTCAACGCTGCGCTCGGCAAATTTCTGAACTTACTTGCTAGGTCTATTGGTGCGAAGAGAATCCTTGAGATCGGGACACTTGCAGGGTAAGCATTGTACTCGTGTCACTGTTAACTGCCTTGGTAACAGTTATTTGCAGATACTCGACCATATCTCTGGCAAGAGCACTTCCCAAGGATGGAAAGGTTATCTCTCTTGAACTTCATGAACTCCATGCCAAGGTAAAATCAGACGGTCATTATCTTGAGTTCAAAGTCTTATTTCAGCCCAGGTCGCCTCAGAAAATATCGCACTTGCTGATTTGACCTCTCAAGTTGAGATTATCGTCGGTCCTGCGCTCAAAACCCTCGCAAGGTTTCCAACCGAACTAAAATTTGACTTGATCTTCATCGACGCGGATAAGCCCCCCATGACTGAGTACTTCGCGGAGGCGAAACGGTTGATAAAACAAGGAGGGGTTATTGTGAGTACATCGGCTTTTTGTGAGCAATGCACCTGACACATAGTATGCATAGATCCTCGATAATGTCGTCCTGAATGGCGACGTCGCCAAGGAACATCTTCCAGATACGCTCTCCGATTATGACAAAGAGAAAGTTAAAGGGATCAGGAGGTTGCTTAATTCAATTAAAGGAGACGATGAAGTCGATGCTACGACTATCAGTACTGCCGACGAGAAGGGTTACGACGGCTTCATGTATGTTATTCGAAAGTAACTCGAATCGGACTCAAATCGGACTTGTATTTTTTGAATGTCAAAATTACTTTGTCAATATTTGTTCAGTGAGGGGAAAACCAAACATCCGCCCTCGCGACGTTTCTCAGGGTCGCACCTCCATCTCATCGGCGGCACACGAGCTCTTGCCACCAGCCAGTTTCTGCATTGGATTGCCAGTATCCCGTCTGAGCTGGATTGCTTTCATGGAGTCCGACCTCGCCTCGTATTTTGACCGCAGTGCCAAGATTGTCCATGCGTATGCTGACCGGTGAGCTGCATGTAGTCGAAGGCGACGGGAATTTGCTGGGCTGACGAAATATACAAGCATTGAGCATGGATATGCACGACCGGGACTGAAAACCGCACGAGAGCTTCTGAATGAGCATCCCATCCCATTTGTGAGCCTCATTTGTCGTATTGTAACACTTTCGTTGACGCATTGCTAGGTGTTCTTCCTGTTCTTTTCTCTGCTCAGCGTTTTCCCCGTATTGCTCTTCCTGTTCGTCTTCGATTTTCTGATTGTCTTGCCTCAGCGTACTTATGGTTTCAACAGCGGCTGCTCCGTTTTGGTCACTTTGTCTTTCGTTCTGTTTGCACTAAGCTCGGCTTTGTTGGCGTCGGGTGTCTTCATTTTCACGTTTGGTGCGTCCTTTGCGATTTTTCTTCCATTTTACCCCACCAATAGCGCATGTCTAGCATCTATTCTGATCGTCGTCCTCTTCATGAACGTCTGTATTGCCGCCCTCCCTACTATTGCCTTATTTTCGGCATACTCTGTCATCCGATTCCTCTCCTTGACTCGTTCTGGCGGAAGGGCGGGTGCTGCGGAATGGGTCGATGAAACCAAAAACTTCTTCCTCCATTCGGGACCCCAAAATCTTCCGGTGAAGGAAGATGACGAAAATAATGATGCTGCATCAAATGCGTCCGCTGGATCCATGGTCGTAGTTGAAAACAAGGAACACGAAAACACGGTGGCTAGCGCCAGTCCACAGGAACCCTCCAACGGTTTCACGGTCAAGGAGGAGGATTAAATTTGCTGCAAGCTCCTCGTCGTAAACGAAAAGAAGGTTCGGACTGTTTTAAATTACAACCAACATGTATGGCTTAATAGGATTACAACGCGTGTAGTATTACCAGCAATAACACCATCGAAGTCGGGACACAAACGCAGGCCTACGCGGGACTCTTCGTATTGCTGACCAAGCTAGATCGCAGCACGTCACAGTGGTACTGCGGTAGTATCATCACGGAAGCCATCACTGTGGCTGACCTATATTCATTTGAATCGAACGACGGTATTTTCAGCATCACCTCTCGGATGAACCTCTCGCGGTCCCCTCAGGTAAACAACTGTACAGAATCCGAGAGCACCAACAATCATCCAGAGTATATCCAGGTTCGATAGTTGCTCAGGCAAAAAGCCTCTGCAATTAATCAAACTCAAGCTGATGTAGCATGTGTCCAACCCTGACCACCCCGAGGATGCACCGATCCAGGTTGGGCGCGTCGTCTTTCCGAGAATAAGGCATTTGCTCGGAGACCCCGCCTTTTATAACAGTGGAATCTATGGCTGGATGTTGCTCACAACCATCTGTCGCAACGATGACAAAAATCTTGTATCTTCCGCTATTTTTCGTAACCTTGAGGGTTCTTGCACAGTCCACGGCCGCTCAATACGGTCAGGTGACTCTCCCCTTTGCTCGGAGTCTATATTCCCAGTTCTGACCTTCTCCGATCCAGTGTGGGGGTATTGGGTGGAGTGGGGGCACCATATGTCCTTCAGGGTGGAGCTGTAGCGTGCTGAACGATTACTACTCCCAATGTCTTCCCGGCGCGTCCACGATAGGTACGCCAACTACCTCCAACGCTGGTGGAGGGTCAGCATCATCAACTACCGTTACGCCAACGACATCTGCTGCGGGAGGCTCAGCCACTTTGGCACCCGGTTACTCGTTCATCCGCGCAGTCGTAGGTCTCCTCTATTTCCTGCTCTTCCCGTGACTCAAGCGCAATCTTCAATAGGAAGACCCCAACTTCCACAAATACCTGCGATCCGAGATCATCAATACGGCATCGACTGCTGTCCTCGGGGAACCCGCTGATGCTGCGCAGTTTGTGATTACGAATGGCCAACTGATTCAAAATGCCGATGGGACGCCGCTGTACGCTATCGTTGAAAACATGGCTAATGATACGGTGGTCATGTTGAAGATGTCGTGGTCTGAGACCCCTGCGACATCGGGGACGTTTGTATTCAGCGGTGATACGCTTGAATGGAGTATTCCCACAATCACCAGACCCCAGACAAATGTGAGCTCATTATGACTCCTCCTTGGCCGTGATACTGACGATATACGTAGGCTTGGTACGTATGCCCGGATGATGAAGGCAATCTCGATGTATACGTGAACTTGGGGTTCTATTCGTACAACACTCCAGCGGGTTGTGCAGACGAGACCATACACGCTTATACGGGATCTACGGCGACTGCGTAGAGAACTTCAATGTGGTTTTCCCACTCAAATAACTGTCAAAAAAGTACCCGAATCATTAAATTCTCATGCTTTGTTAAGTGGTCCAGTGTAAGGGTACTTTTCGCGCCAATGGCGAGCAATCTCGTCTCGTCTCGCAACCCATACATCCGGCCTCTGAGAGATGTACGCCATAAACCTGTCACAGTTGTAAGCGCCGCTCTTCTAATAGACTCTTGGATGGCTTACTTCTGAAGGCAGCGAAATCTACCGGGCCTTCCAATGATGCGATTATGAAGGCTTCGAAATTTTATATCAGAAGTTGCGCCAAATGAACAACGTTAATGGAAGCATTACCCAATTGTCATCATCTTAGGATGTCCCTCGAGGCCCTCTTCGTAGAGGTAATCGAATGCCTCCTTCATATGCCAAAAGAAGTCATCAGAACTCGACCATCCAGATCCTTTACAAAGGAATCGGTGATCACTGCAGTCTAAGCTGTAAGGTATCATGAGTAAACCCTCATCCTCAATACCCTCGGATGCTAGAGGACTTTCAACCCAATACTGAAAGTTCTTTGCGGTGAGGAAACGCTCAATCCCAATAAAATGCAGACTAACCGGAAGGTCGTCTGCGTAGGTGTCGGAACTATAGAGTAAGGGTAAGCCCCGCTTGTAATGCTCCCGTGCAATGATTCTTGCGCTTTGATTGCTTCCACGGCCAAGGTACCATCCGCTAGGTACACTATTATCACCAGTGAGGCGCTGAAGACGATCTATGCCCTCCGCTACGTGTGCGGCTTCCTCCTCGGGAGAAGCAGTAAAGAACGAGCGCCACTTGTTTCCGTGACAAGCCATTTCGTGACCTAGCTTTGGCAAGAGTTTTCCGTACTGAGGCGAAACCTCTATCGCCCTGGCCACTGCGTGGGTGGTGAACTTGTATCCGTACTGATCAAACAGGCGTAGAATTCGCGGCAACCCCTGGCGGATACCATATTCAAACTGTTCTCACCATTAGTTCGAGCCTCCGGGTGGACAGAATCACAGACCATTGTCTCCAGCTGTTGGTCCCTCTTTCCTATCAATGGCACTTTATGAAAAGCTTCGTGGAGGTGTGCCTCTGAAGACTCGTCCCCATTGGCAAGGGTACTCTCTCCACCCCTACAATATCGGGTTAAGACTTAGCCGGAATGACGAACGATGTCTGACACGTACTCTTCAAAGTTGATCACGAAACTAACCGCGATTTTGGCACCGTTGGGCCAGCAATCGTGAGGCGTATCCCAACCGTAGCCCACAAAATCGCGCTTGGGTAGGAAAGGTGGGCAATCCATTGTTACTGAAGGCATGACTAAACTGGGGATCGTGCTGTAGGGACGCGGCGCTCATCGCTGTCATAAATAGACAACTTTACAGCCTATTGAAGGGCTATCAATTTGTAACGGCTAAGGAACCGGCATAGGCAAGCTATCGTAATTGCAAAACATCCAGCGGCAGGCAATATGAGGTACGTACGGGATGCACGGCTATGTATGGTCCTCTGACGCGGAGTAAGGACTTAAACTTACTTAAAATGCTCCTGCCATGGATTGGGCAAAGGCGGCACTCTAGCGATACGTTGTACTCTCCCTCCTAAGACAAACATCAATATCTCATGGCCCCTCTCGACCGCTATGCAGAATACCTTCCCGAACGGCCAATAATTGGTTATGGGATGGACCAACCCGATCCACAATGGCCAGACGGTGCGAAAATAGCAATTTCATTCGTGAGTTTCCTCCCCTTCCCTTATGCCTGTTGAATCTTACGCGTCAAAGGTTATTAATTGGGAAGAAGGTGGTGAACGCAATATTCTTGACGGTGACGATGGCTCTGGTGGGCTATCATCCTTCCTTGTTTCAGAGTAGGCGCTCACCAGCCGGTCACAACGGAATTTACAGAAACCTTTATCACCGAACTTTGTGCCACTCAAGTTCTCGGTGGTAGAGACCCTGTGACCGAATCACAATTTGAGTATGGTCCCCGAGCCGGTCTGCCTCGTCTGATGCGCTTATTCAAGAAGTCAGTCAACTAAGACGACTTACCCGTGCACTTGATTGATTGAACTCTCTCAGATACAACATGCCTGCGACAATGTATACAGTTGCTGCCGCACTGGAACGGGCCCCGTATCTGGGACCTATGCTCGTCGAGCAGGGTTTTGAGATAGCCTGCCATGGCAATCGCTGGATCAATTTCATGGATGTCCCTCCGGAGGAAGAGGAAATGCATGTACATCAGGCCATTGACCGATTGCAAAAATACACCGGTGATCCCAGCGTACCCAGGGGATGGATGATCGGACGAAGGAGCAATGCCAGCCAACGTTTGTACTGCCATGCGGCAAAAGAGAGAGGCCTCGAGTTCCTGTATAGTTCCGATAGCTACGGAGATGACTTGCCGGTAGGACCTGTCGTTAATGAACGCCGTTTTCTTGACTGATAAGCATCACGTTTTAGTATTGGCTTGAAAGTCCATTGGCGTCGGAAGGCCTACCTGACGAGGGGATGCTAATTTTGCCGTATACCTTGTACGTGCGGCAGTTGACTGTGATGGGATCTTCATTGAAATTACCCAATATAGGGACTGTAATGACTTCCGATTCGTGGTCGCGGGATCGGGTTGGTCATCCGGTGAGGACTTTTATAAGCATCTGGTTAGTACCTACGAACGTTCGGCCCAAATATGGCTTGTTCATATGGTGATAGGTCGACACATTTGATGTTCTTTATGAAGAAGGGCAAATTGGGCAGGCCAAAATGATGTCCGTCGGGCTGCATAATCGTTGTGTAGGTCGACCGGGACGACTTGCCGCTGTAGAAAAGTTCATGCAGTATATCTGTGATAAGGAAGGTGTTTGGGTGGCGAGAAGGGACGAGATAGCCAGACACTGGAGGAAGAGGTTTCCTTATGATCCGTCCAAGGCACAAGGCAAGGTAGTCGTCGACTGAATTGTATGTGCCGGAACCGGGATCTTTTTTCAAAGCCTGAACATTGTCGTGTTTCAGAGTTTCATTAGCCAGTCTGACTTAGTTAGGATCAGGCTTATAATATCGGTCGTATTATTCATTAGGTTTCCTTATCTCTTACTTTTTGGTGTAGCCCGTATTGGCAAAATACCACCAGACCTCTTCTCAGGGACATCGACCGAAATAAATAACTTTCTCCTCATGTTTCGGGTTGTGGGTACAGAAACTGACCTTTTCCCATGGCTATTGAATGATAACACTAAGAAGCCCAGACTTCTTGTAAACATGTATTAAGGAGTACATCAGTAACTAAAATCATCTAAACCAAGGAGATACGTCATTAATCAAGATAAACATCTGCATCCACGTTCTTGTCCGACTCCGGAGTCGAACCACTGTCACTATCGAACGTCTTACTCGCGAGCCGCCTCTTCTCATCCTCATCTTGGGCGTCTGCCATCGCCTCAAAGGGTTCGTCAGTCCGCCACTGCTTCGCGTCGCGAGGGTATACCACATAGGATATATAGTACAAGACGCTAGCGATGATGTAAGTCAATATAAACCTAAAGAGCACTGTAAAGACCGCCAGAAGATGAAAGGATGATAGGAACGTACGAAAATGTATTGAGATCTTTAGCTGCTTCGGAGATATGCACCGAATTGGAAATACTGGCTGCAAATCTAAGCGCTTACGTCAGGCACAACGATGTAGCAGAAAAAAAGAAACACACCCAGGCATGCAAGGAATCAAAGATAAGATGGTCACGACTGGGGCGCGAATGTTCCATCCCTATGTCACGAGTTAGATGGGCCCCAAAGAAGTTGAAGACAATTGAACTTACGCCGGTGTACCAGTAATGGCCGGTAGGCGTCCCATTGTACAGTTCCTTCGTCATGATGTTCCCACGTTGAATGACGCTTTGTGATAAGCCAAGATAAGTGACATCATTGGCCATGGAACACTGATCAGACGTACAAGTAGTCTACGAAGAGGATGGCGGCAAGGGGTGCCAGCCAATATCCGTAGCCGCTGTGAAATCATTAGATAGCTATCAAAGGAGCAGGATTTCGGCTTACGATAAGAAAGCTAAAAATGTAGCTCCATCCTTCAAAATCTTCCATGGGACGATGGCTATACCCAACAGACAGGCAATAAACTGGCCTCGTCTAATAGTCATGTACTTGGGAAACAGGGCGGACACATCACTTCCAAATGGCAGGCACTGATGAAGGTAATTAGACGAGAGGTTTGTTTTCGAAGAATCAGGTTTTTACGTTAGTAGCAAGATTGACGGCAATCAAAGCAAGTGCGACGCTTGCAGATGCAAGAAAAATACCGAAGCGAGCTGCTGGCTTGTGAGGGTATTGATCGAGCATGATCTGGCAGACATCCCAGAGGTTCCAAGCTGCATCGCCGTATATCTCTTTGCTAGCTGATGCTACCAAAATTCCGTAGAGGCCCGGAAGTGCAGACGCAATAGGGAACATAACGATTTGGCCCCAAAACTGTCGTGGCGCGTTCAAAGGTGCAGTAGACACATTTATCATAACATACCTGATCATTCGGGCTTCTTGCATAACGCGCTATATCAGCTTGATTGACCGTCAATGACGATAGCGTCCCAAATCCGCTGTTGAAGGCTTGCATAAAATACCAGCCAGTTTCCGAGCTGGTTAGCTGGTTCGAAGCTTCCATAGGGAAGGTCGCCCCTCCATTCTTCTTCATCCACCATATTAAAATGGCGTGCATGGCTATAAACTAAACTCATCAAATATAAATCCACTCTCCTTGTCCAGATGAAAGACGATTGGGCGCTTACTACAATGACGGACTTGACGGCATAGAATACTCTCAAGTCCCGAGGATGAAAAACAGTTAGACACTGGACTACATGGTTTGGTTAATTCAGTCGCGGAGAAGGAAAAACAGCGGTAGCACGAACAGAGAAACCATGCGATGATGACTATGATGTCAATCAGCGGCGGACTAAACCCAAAGGAATAAGATCAGCAGCTTACAACTTGCTAGTTGGCGTGTAGTGATCCCGGACGACTCCGGTAATGTATTCTTCACATTAGCCCAAGACGGCCAAATGCATTGAAGACATACGTCCACCATACGACCGGCGTAGAATGTATTGACACCGTTCCAGATGATCTGATGGACAAATGAGTCAGCCTATTCTATTGAGTGGTGGAACGAGGGTTGCTTACACAAACAATGGCTCTGACCAGTCATGCACATCAGCATTTGAGGAGAAGATCATTCCGACGCTTGGGACAGACCTCATGGATACGGCCATGTAAGAGCCCCACATACCCCAAGACGCCCTTATACACACAGGGTACCCAATGTGATAACGAGCCGCCATCCTGCCATTTGCAACAATCATAAACGTCTGGACAATGCTCCATGAGTTGTAGCAGAGCGAAGGATAGTCTCCGAACATACTCCGATAATGTGAGCAATGTTAAGAGCAAGCCATGCTTGCCACCACCTCAATCCGAGCCCCACAGCCTAGTGAACGAGGTCAAAACGTTTCGGTAGGCAGTAGGGGAAACGCACCGCGGAACCCGCAGTCCAAGCAGACGCATTCATGGCATGTGCCATCCAAAATGCACAGAAAACCCAGGCAGACCATTTACGCTCTTCTGGGGGAGTAGGATCGAGGCTACAAGTCGTTCAGTTAGGTACATTTGGGAAGGAAGAAAGATATTACTCGTGGTTGCTCCACTGATAGATGCACGTGGTGAGTAAGAAGGGAGCTGGTGACCGAGTAAAGCTACCTGATAGCCTTCGCGAAGTAGTCAGGACAACGGTCGAGCCCAAGTGCGCACGAAACGCACCTTCGGAGTGATACTGGTCCTCTGGAACTTGGAGAACGCGCCTAAAGTTCTCCCATGAAGAAAAGGTTTGTCGAACCTTTGAAACGCCCACCATGGTAAGGAATGAAACGCAGAGTAGCGTTCATTCACCACGTAAACGTATTTATCGACGAGCACATATCATGAAAAGATATAAAAGGCATAATTTATAATTTTACTTGCCGGAGTTTTTTCGATCGTTTATCATCACTACTCGTGCCGGCGGCACCTGACTTGTAGATATTCATCATATTCAAGTTCCAAAGCTTGAATGGCATTATCAACCCTCAACTTGCACTAGATACGTATCTGAAAAAAGGTACAATCTTTCATACTACCTGCCATGGTAGTTTCTTTGCATTCTGAAGCCGACTCCGAATCCCGCAGTCTCCGGTGAGATCTTGAAGGTGGGATCTGAAACTCTTCATAGCCAGCCTGCAACTGACCAGTCATCGCGGCTCGCATTTAGAAATTTCTGAATTGTTTTGCAGCTGATCATCTTTTATCGGTTGTATATCAGGCATGATGCATGAGCCATCTCGGCGAACAATTTCTCGCGCGCTTTACAGAACTCAAGGTCCGTCGGGACTCGGTACGGTCCTACCTCAGATCAGCGAATCTAGCTTGGAGGGCGGCTACTGACAATCCTATCTGCACATCTTTGATGTCACTATAATGAATAGGGTCGGGTTAGTCGGCAATGGCTCTACTAGTCAAATGGTGTTAACGAGGTTCTCTGATGTCCCGGGATTCTTCTCTCACACTTCATTGCCATCTCAGAGATTACGTTGTAATAAGTTCGACGTCTACAGAGGACAATCATGCTTATGGGAGCACTCTCTGAATACTTCGGTTGCGGCGTAGGACCTCTTATTGGAGGAGGCCTGTCTGCAGCTTTTTGGTCACCGCGGGTCTTGTCTTCAATTATAAATATTTAGTCGTACAGGGAACTTCTCTCCCTTGCATCAATACTGTCTATTGGGTGTTTCTTCCCCTAAAGGAGCTTGCCGGAAAATTCGTGGTCAAGGTCTGACACTTTGACTTCCTTAGAAGCACTGTAAGTATACGTACGGCATGGGCAACTCTTTCTACTTGCAGACCATCCAAAGGATGCTTGTGACTTCAAGGTATTGTCTGGAGGTGGAATTCAATATCCTGGGTAAGCTCCGCCTTATCGATATGCAGTAACTCATGCCTAAACTAGACTCTTCGCTATGACCTTGGCCTTTGCAGATGTTCCTCTATGAATCGTCTGCCACTGCCGTACTGTGTCTTTGGTATCTACCCAAGCTTATGCCAAGGACGGGTACGATATAGTCAGGTCTTCTTCCATTTTTTTCACTCAGATTAATATGAGCTGAAGTGTTCGCAACGCAAATAATATTTTCAGGAGATTTGTTCCAGCCCAGCGGTTTGTAGCTACCCATGGAAATGCTATAGCTCGTCATCGGTGGCCAGGTGATTTCAAGGACATGATACTTTGTAACGTGTTCCTCAGGTGCAGTTCTGCCGGTGTTCCTCGGGTGCAGTTTGGCTATCTCCTTTGCATTACTGGTACTTCCTGTCGTTTCGTTTCCGGCAAGAACTTGTGATTGACAAATGTATCCGTGTCATAGATGTCGAGCTCATGTATCAATTCAGTAGACCCGTCACCTTCGGGTTCATGATTTCTGCATGGAGCCTGGTACAAACTGGCTTGTCACCTCCCTAACCTAGCCTCTCCTTCTCAGCGGCCGTCAACTTAATTGGCTGTCGTAACCGGCCAGCCTGTCGCTTTTAAAAAATACCGAGCAGTTACTACTGGAGCACGAAAAGTGCCAGCTCCCTTGGAGTGGTCATTGGTTTTACGGAATTAGCCCCTCCGACTTTCACAAAATTTGTCGCAATCCTCAGAACCGTCCTACGCGAAAGCACCTTGCTAGGATTTCTGTGTTTTCTGTGTCGAAGGCTGTCTTCAGGTATATCCGCGGTCGACGACGGTATCGCCGATGTCATGCTAGGCTAAGTCCGTCCTGCTGTGATCAAAGACATAATGAATAAGTGTTGTCCATACGTCAGTGTGTTATTCATATAATTGACTGCTCAAGCAACATTGTCCTTTCTGTCGTATCCGACGTCATGACGATGATCACGCTGTTGACCGCTGACCTTATCAGTTTTCGGTGAGTTCCAGTTCTCCGCCTTTTTGTCAGAATCTCCGAGTGTGACAAAGAGAACAGGCGGACCGAGGCAGAGCGGGCAGACAAAAATTGCGATGCAGGGCAAAAAGAAGGATTGAAGACTGGTGCCGAATCGTTTGGATAGGCCAACATGTCCGAAGAGCCCCAAGTGTATGCATTCAAAGTGGGCGTGTACGCATATTTAAGGAATATACGCCCAGAACAAGGACATCAGCAGGTTTCTCTGTCCCCTCTATCAACTCAAAAGCTCCTCTGTCTGAGTCCTAACCCATTTCGTCCCAGTGATGCTAACAAGATTCGAAATTCGTTCTACGGGTGACGGGCGTCTACTAAACACCTCTAAGCGTTTTCAGCCACGATGAATCAGGTGCATGTCTCCTGCCGCGTACTTTTTGTCGCATGAAAGACTACTAAGTTCGAGTTCATATCGTTACAACTTCCAAAAGCCCTCTTGGCTGACCTTGGATATATTTCTAGATTGGTCCCAATCCTCCGAGCTGGCCGGTATCCGAGCCACTCTATGTGGAAGGTGGGGGCCGTCGGCACAGGTAGAATGTCGGTGCTTGAACTTCGAGTGACAATTGGAAGTTCTTTTGATTTACGAATCGATCGATCATACATCGACAGTGGCTTTCGTAACGCGACGCGTCGACGCTTCGCGGGAGCGAGCTTATTCGGATAACGCGAGATACTGCGATTGACTTTTTTGACAATAAAATAGTAAGGGCCGAAGAACCCAAAAATCATTGAGGTTGACAGGAACATTGATTACACTCATGTCAACAACAATATTACAAAAAATAAACCTGTCTTATTTCTGGAGCGTGTACATCGGATTGGAGTATTCGTCAGACCCTAAACCTTTGAAAATATTGTAGGGTCCAGAGGGCGAAGATATGTCGGCTTTCCCAAGACCTCCCGCTCTACCCGTCATTCTTCATCATCCAGCAGGCTGACTGCCACCAGCGCATTGCCTTTACACTAACAGCAATGGAGATGTCAAAGGCGCTATCACTTTCCCGACAGTCATGCTGTTTCACCGCTTTTCATTCCATAATGTACGACCCTATCATCAAGTCCTCGCGGCCTCGGATTCTGCACCCTGAACCATACTGTTTACGGAGAAAAGGATCCCCCATTTTGTCCGGGCCGTTCAAAGTGTATACGATTTTTCAGATGAGGAGCCTGACCTAGCCATTTATAGTATATTCGATACTTCACAGGAACAGGGATGTATAGGATTAGAGCGATTGTACATGAGCGCAAGACATGCCCGAGCGCAATAATATGTCCTTCAGAAGTGAGGAACGGGACAGATTTTCAGCGAACTTGAATAACAAAGTTCAAAGTCAATAAGAACGTCACGTTTGCCGGCGGCAATTGCTTTTGCCCTCATACCACCACCTCCCCTGCGCCCTTTGGCTCCGTATCTTGTCCTACGACGGCCGTCTTTGCGCTGAAGCAAAAGGCCGCCATTTTCAACCCTGTTTGAGTCGAAATTGCCGACAGGAAACTGCCGTGCCGGTTCCTGCCTGCCAGGTTCAAAGTTGTCACCTACCAACCGCCACGGGAGAATGCTAGAGCCAGATTCGACGACCGCATCTACTTCGCTCGGCGAAGAGATTCTCGTCCCACCTCCGAAGCAGAAGCGGTCGAGCGTCGCTTGCAGACGATGCCGTCGTCTTCGAGCAAAGTGCGTCAAGGACGAAGAGAAAGGGCGATGTCGCGGTTGCATCGAAGCAGGCGTGCCTAATGAATGCCAGTTTTTGCCGCGAGGCATGAGTGCCATCGACAGAGCCGTCAGTTGTAATCTGCCTGTACAAATGCCTGCGCTAACCTTCTTTTTCGTTCCTTTTATAGCCCCGACCCCCACAGAATCGAAAGCGGCAGACACGTCCCAAGGATCTTGATGGGTACGATTCTTCTGTTTTCTTCACGATGGGAACGGATGCTCACTCTGCTATAGAGGACACCGTGCTGATGGCTATGATGGCGCGAAGGCGGGACCGCTAACTCCTCAGTGAAAATCATCCTATCATATTATCACCGCAGAGGCTTACAAATGCTTCAGGAGCCCTGTCGAACGGTTTTGTGAGAACTGTTCACAGTCGTTGACCTCGAAATCCTTTTCCCACCAGGATCTGTTCGTGCTGTGTATCTCCATACCTTCCCACTGATCTGATCTTCCTCAGGCTCCCTCCTCACGAAGAACTCGTCGAAGCGTGTGAATGGTTCTTTTCAACTTATTTTCAGCTAGGTACGACATCAATTCCCGCCTCGCTCATCGCTCATGCCCAAGCAGGTTTCCTGCACAAACCAACTTTTATGCACACTTTGCAGACCTCCCCACAATCTCTGAGCACCTTTCTCCTCCTTTCGATGCTTTCAGTCTCGGCGCGATTCACTCCCACCCTGATTCAACGGTTTTCAACACCGGTCAATGCTGCCAATACCTTTGCAAAGCGCGCACAATCGTTGGTTGGCCAGGAGATGCTGGCCGCGGCTTCCCTTGACCGAGCCCAGGCGTTCTTCCTGTGCAGCATATGGAACTGGGGAAGTGGGTTTCGGGACCGCAGCTGGATCTTTCTCGGCATAGCCGCACGGATGGCTTCCGTCCTCCGTCTTTCACAGGAAGAATCCTTCGACCTTGGCCCTGATGCGACTGTGGAGCAGATAATCAACGCCGAAGTATCTCGGCGGACTTGGTGGGTGATCTTCATGAGCGATAATCTTTTGAGCTCTGGATGCGGACGACCCATATCGTTCGACTTGGACAAGGTGACGATACCGCTACCCTGCGACGAGGATCATTTCACGTTTGGATACAATGGACCAGCGACGGTGATGGAGGGCACCCATGCGCGACCGCGACTAGCGCCGCAGTCCCGTTTCCCCATTGACCCACAGTTGAGCAGCGAAATTGCAGACACTAGCTCGACGAACGCTAATGGCGGTGATCGGTCGCTCTATGGTAACTTGGTCATAATCGCGGACATATGGGCTCGAGTAGCAAGGGGCGCGCTGCTGAGATCAAAAGCTGGACCTACGATAGCACCATGGAGAAGTGACAGCGACTACGTTAAGCTGGCCACCGAGTTGCAGAACTGGGAAAGCAAGTTGACCAATAGACAGACGTGGTCGCTGTCGAATCTCCTGGCGTATCAGAGCAAGAGCTTGGACTTGGTATGCGTCTCTCATATAATACTGCTGTGCTTGTATTGAGCAACGTTCTAAGGGTTACCGATGCATTTTTTTGATTATGCACTTGTCGCACATCGTGCTGCGTCGGTCATATCTACCAATGATGGCGCGGGATGTCCATGCGTCAACGATTAATCCTCCCAATTATCGGTCTGAAGTGGCACCTCCGAGGTTCTGGGAAAATGTCGTTCACGAAATGTTCGCCCATGCGCTCAAGGTGATCGAACTCGTAAAAGATTGGGTGCCAACCATGCCTTTTACTAGAGGCTCAACGCCAATGATGGTACGGTCTTTACTGTACCAGGCGATGTTCACTCCTTTAACCATATCCTTTAGGGCTTTGCTATTTACATGTCGGGGTCTGTATTATCATACCTCAAGCGTTGGACTTGGCGTGAGTCCACCGCACATCGGTCTTCCATCATCTCACTTTGCTGAATCTATCTAGTTTGCCCTCCATTAGCCGAGTACTCGGGACCTGCTATTCAGGAGGCACTAACACTTCTATTGGAGTTGGCGGTAGTCTGGCCCACAATGGCAGAGCGATGGCATTCCAGCCTAAAGGACGCATCTTTTGCCTTTCCGCCCCGCCATGAGAATCCGCACCGGCAGGTCGAAGGCTTCGGATCTGCTGCGGAAGAGGACCTGAGTACCGACGATAGGGAGGGTATGTACAGGCACAAATATCGAGGCAGCCTTGAGGAAGCTGGAGACCAGGAGGAAGTGGGTTTGGATGAGTCAGCGATTCAAGAGGATGCTAAACGTCCGCGTCCACGCCAGCCGATTCCTCTTCCCGACGGCGTGCCAAAGGAGGAAACCAGTCCGATTCCACACGGCGCAGACATGTTGTATTCCCTGGCGACGGCTGCGTCACATATACAGCCCCCAGCTCCATCTGGAGGTGTACCATTCACCAATGGTGCCCCGAACGGATCTGTCCCAGCGACCTGGGTTAACTACCAGGAAGACCTTGTCACTTTATTCAACAAGGATGATCTTTCATCGCACCTGGAATACAGCGGCGATGGCTGGGCATTTTAGTAATGATATATTAAATATGGATGATACCCTTCGGTTCACATGGTCGTACATGAATGAATTGTATTTGTATTTTGCTGACTGAATTATTTTGATGGTCTGTCGAGAACTCAATCCTTCTGCAGGTTCCATACGAATCTTCGTTTCCAGTTTCAGGACCTACAAGAAAATGCGCAGGACGGCTGCGACAGTCAACAGCGATATATTCCTTCGTGCTTCGGCAAATCTCAAAGTTTTCCATGAATTCCAAGACTTGAGACGATAGGCAATTGAGACACTCGAGAACTTACCTGTGAGCAGTAGATTTCATTCTACTTCATTCAGGATTTGAAAATGTATACATACACAGTACTGTCTCTTTCATCTGAAGTCTCGAGGACATCTAACTGCACTGCAACCTGGAAAAGTTTATCTATTTGTGAACCAACCTCGGCTGTTCAATATCAAAACCCATACCTCGCTGGACGACTGCTGAAGCCACTTTGGGGGACATCATAACATCTTCGACACTTGACCTTTGCAGATCTTCGCGTATCGTTTATCCATTCCGGCGCCTCGTAACACCCTCGGGTGGCGTCCTTTGATCGTACATTGTAACTGGCGGTTTTCAACATAGGTTTTGCGTTTCATTGTCCATAGGTACACGCAAACTAAGGCTATGTAGGCCTGCTATGTTTAAATCGCGGCTGTTATTACTTACCGACTGTTGGAGCTCTAGGGTATTTTTTTCTCTTGTCGCTCTACACACCCGCCCACTCTCAAAGCTCCGCATCGCGATCCAAATTGGTTGAGCGCTTCCCCGTACTTCCCTGCCGAGGACGACAAGGACGACGAGGACGCTCTACTACCCCGAAGGTCGGAGTCAATCTCTATCCCCAGTACCGAAAGACGACCACTTATCCAAAGTCTCACTCGTCGATTTCACCTTCGCCAGCACATCCGCTCTGTGTTTCATGAAGGAAGAATGTTCCTCGACTCTGGTCAAGCGCGTGCTGCCGTGCTTCAAAGGGGGAAAGGATAGGGCCAAGCGGAGTCCCAATGAGAGGAAGCGATAATCCTCATTCCGGAGTAGTGTCGAATCTCTCCAACTGACTTGACCTTCTCGCATGCTGCCGCTTGATTCTCGCAGAGCAATGCTCCATCGTTGAAGTGTAGGACGGGTGCGAGCACCACTGGTAGCGGGACCAATAGTGACAGCACGAGTAGTTCGGGTTTGAGGACCAAGCCATTCCCATCGACATGTTTTGAAATGGAGCCCTGTTCTTGTGGTTGACGACCGTTTATCATATTTTGTGTGCTCTGCTAATTATTTGTTTGCAAACGTGCATTCCTTTAAGTTTGTGGCTTAGAACTCATTCGACCTGATACGTGCATACAACTCCAATAGCTTCGTACCCCACTTGAAATATATTCAGAAATTATCACCACCACGCTATACATCTAAGGCAAGTCTTCGTATCTAATAAATATCTTCCTAATCATGATCGTCCATCGCATTGTTGACCTCACGTGGCGGGGTCTTCTTGGCAGGGAAATGGGTCAAATGGCAGTGTCGACGGTCGTGACTCCTTGTATTGTGACACAGATGTGCTTCGGAAGACTCCCCAATCCATAGTCTGGGAGCGGTTGAATTTGGATGACCAACCTGTTACCTTGATAAAGTCATATTTGGCAAGGGTATTAGTCCTGTTGGAAAGGAATATCTGCAGTCCTCCGGCAGCGTTGATTCTGGATATTTCAACGATTCTGTCAACAAATCCGTGATTAGTATATTTGCGGGCACAGAGAATCCTGGTGCAGTTTGGGTGCAGTTCTGGTTGATGCGTCCGTCTTTGTCCCACTCTTGTCTGAGCTGTCTCAAGGAGCCAAAATTATCTTAGTGGCGCTTACACTTACAACAATGTCAGCCGTACTAGGTCGCCCTATCATTGACGTTGAACGCCTCCTCTCGAGTTGCGGTGGCTTCAACAACATCACAAAACGTAGGCACAACCTTTCCGCCGATCTGAGTCAAAATTTCAACAAGAAGTCGAAGCGACCAAATAACGGCGCAAGGCCAAAGGCAGCTAGTATATCTTCCGTTGGTCCTTCGGGCGAGGTCATCGATGTAGAAGATCTTTGATTTCTCTGTTATAACTCTTGGATCCCTCAATTCGTTTGATGTCCAGATAGTGAGGCGGACTGATGTTCTTGAGACTCTAGCCTTGGCACCTATTTGAAACTTGCACCTGCGGGTGTCTCTGGGCAGATTTTTCCACCTGACAGTGATCACAAGTGCAGTGTGCACTCATCTGTGCCCAGAATCGTCGACTATTTAGCCCACTTGCTCTCCCAGAATCCCATACCAATGACATGCGTCAATTCTAAGTGCAAATGGAAATTCATACAGTAATACTAACGGTGTCTGCTTCAACCGTGCTGGCGGTGATGGGGCAGCCGGCCTGGATGTGCTAACAGTTCAGAATCCAGAGCAACATTAATCTTTCCGTCTCTTTACGCTGTTCCGCCTGTTCCTGCTCCTCCTCCTCATCAGAATCGTCTTAAATAATTATCACAGTCAGTGTCAGAAATTTCAAGCGCTCAGCGAATGTCATGATGACCCACCACTGTCTCCAAGCCCGACTTCAGTGTGGAACGCCGGTTGGTACCTAATGGCGGAAGAGGCGACCTCCTTCGGTCGAGGAACTGAAATCTCTTCAAGGACAATTTGAATGGGTTCTTTGCCTTTCCCTGTATCCTCCAACGTACCACTGCCTACGAGGGTTGCAAGTGATGCTTCCGCTGTCGCTACGGTCGCGGAGGCGGCAGCAGCCATGCGACCCGTCAAGGAGCTTGCTAAAACACCATGAGTCCCAGATGACAAAACCAAGAGGCTATAAAGGAGGTACCCGTTAGTATCGGAGTCGTTACTCCAGATCCGTGACTTCCAGATGATCCTTTAAACAACAGATAAATGTTCCGGCCTGGGGAGAAGAATGATGTAAACAATACCTGGAATCGTCCTAGCGCTGATATCATCATTTTCGCCGGAACGCCCTTTTTTGGAGAAGTCACCATCATGATCATTCGAGTCCCGCTTACCACGGTCGCCACCTCTGCCCCCTCTGCCCCTCATTTTCTTGCCATCTGTATCCTTGTCTTGCTGCTCATGCTGCTCCTCACCCTCACCTTCTTCGTCTTCCCGGTTGGTCAACAATTCAGACAGGACTTTCCGGAACTCAAACACGCCGAAACGATGCATGAAACAAAAAATGGTCCATATGCTCTGGAATACGGCACGATCGGGATCTTGACGAATTTTCCCAGGTAGCCGCCCGACTAGATGCGGCAGATCGATACGGTCAAATATCATTTTTGGTATCCACCCATGGGCATCGAATTGTGGGCATCCTTCTGCTGGGATCCAGAAGATGGTCTGTAAAATCATAAGTGAGTGCCAATGCATTCCTAAACCAGCGCCTCGGAGATGTTAAAACACATACGTCCATATAGAAACACCACCGAAAACGGTCATAGCCTCTGTGGAAATTACTTTCCAGCATCATCCCATTGGCTGGCATGTCTACGATGTCCTTCAGCTTCAACCGCTTCTTCCATTCGTCGCTGTTCAAGTCAACTACTCGTGCGGGGAATCCAAGGTCGAGGAACCCTTGGGGTCGGCGACGGGGGGTTATGTTGGCGCGGGGATAGCAACTTTTCGCATTATCTCTCACCGCGTTGGTCAATTCAATGATCAACTCGCACGGTTTGTTTCCATGGTGGCATTCAACGATGTGACAGGCCTCTGGCCCGATGCATCTTGTGAAAGGACACTTCTGCTCCTTTGGATATTTGCGTTTCACACAACGAGCAAACTGTATGAACAAAACTTTAGTCACGATATCAGTGTCTCGGGGAATGGGCCTAACGTTTTTGCTCCGCTGTAAATATTGAGGTCAGGGAGGGCCTGACTCAGAGACGGTTTGCCTGACCTTGCCTATATCTGACTCCTTCATCTCTGCCAGGTTTATTGGCAGTGCGTTATTGGTCGGCAATTTGTCTCTGAGGAATTTTACTCAAAATGCTGGAACCCGCAGAAAAGTCTGGAACTCGTACCCGGAAGACCTGATCCAGAATATTTTCTCGCCAGCAGTGTTAGCTACTTCCGCTAGTGGCTGCAGGAGCTCATCGCTTGAGAGCTCATCTCCCGGCATTTGCGTCGTCGGGTCATTGCAATGGAAACTAAATCGATAGATCCCGTCGTCGGCTGACCTGGGAGCGTTGGTGATATCTGCCGGGATGAAGAAACCACCCAGAGATGCCCTGGCGATAGCCATAATCGCTTTAAGCTGTAAGTAGTTTTGGGTTGGCGGGTAAAGCGAGTCGTTCTGGAGGGCAACGGGAGTGTGGGCGACAAATTTTCCCAGAGGGATTGAAAAGATCTGTTTTTTGTGTAAGTCTGTTCCCTGCCACCAGATAAAAATTTGAAGGCAGCATTTGCAGTCTTCATCTTCGTTGGGCTGTGACATGGTGGAAAAGGAGAGGAAGAAGACAGAAGAAGCCTGTCTATTGGATGCCAGCTATATGTACTCTTCTCAGAGGTGGGGATCGATCGACGTCGTAGTATGACATTCATTCATTTCCAGTCTATTCTCATTCATGAAACAAGGTCTGTCACCTCTCAAGCGTAGATTTTTAGTTTTTGGATGCCAGGAATGCCTCAAACAATGAACTCATCAAGATCCAAAGAGCTTACTGCAGTGAAGAATGGCGCATATATTCGTATATTAGTTTGATATTAGTCAGCATCGTGGTCGCCGGGTTGTCCGGTTAGTAGCATACCATGCAAATTTAATTGTACTGGGTAAGAAAGAAAGGAATAGTGGGTAAATTACGATGAAATGGATAAAGAAAATGTATAGCAACAGCGATCAGTTCTGTTTGGAAAAAATTGACTGCCAATGAGTCGTCTAGTCTCATCCCCATCCGATTTCGCTGTGCAGGAGGATCGGGCCGTGCAACATGAGCGGAGTGTGAAAACAGCGGACCGGTGAAGTTTCCTGCCCTTAGACGTTGAGAGCAGTTCGAGCACGCGAGGACAGCGCTCATAAGGTGCTGACTAAGCTGCGAGAGATGATTTCACTTCTTCCTCTCGCAGCCAGCACAGCCAATTCCATGCACCTTATGAGTGCTGTCCTCACATGCTCAAACTGCTCTCAATGTCTAGCTGCCTAAACTGCTTATTGCCTAACCAGATTGGGATGGAGAGAGATAAGAATGCCTGCTTCTCAGGTGCAACTTATTCATCTTGTGAGTGAGATTCCAGAGGAAGACACACTTCCCAAAACAAACTCGAAAAATGAGAGTACAGGCAGATGCCTCTGGAATCCGACTCCCCATGCTCAAGATGGTTGTAAACATGACAACATTGTTACTGTCATTACTCCATGATACATTACAAAGATCCCAGATGAGATACAGTGTTTTTAATAGATGTAAATTTATCCATAGCATTGCCTATGAAAAGTGGAAGAATTTCCTCGACTTTGCGCCAATACAAGAGGAACACTTTTGATGACCATCTGCCCTGTTTCATCATGACCCAAGGATCAACTCTGAGTAACAGGAGGTATATAGTGCCTCCAATGCAAAAGCTATGGCCACTGGCTGCATCAAGATCATCAAGGGCCCAGATTTGTGCATAACATGCAAGGAAAGCTTCCTTCAATAACTTTCCCCAAGATGATGAACTGAGAGAATAGGTAAATAAAGGTGCTTCAGAAGGTAAATTGTTATTAATGTTCAAATGATTTTGTAAAGTGTGAATAGGATCAGAAACATTGTTTGTCGAAGTGAGTGAAATCTAGTCACCTCAGAATTTTTTGGTTTTGGTGTATGGTATAAACAGGTTAATCCATTCATGGCCATTAGATGTGATCCTGGATTTACAAGGGCATGCATGATAGACATTGTGAGACGTATTGAATAGTTTTGATTGTGAAGGGAGGAGCTCTCCCAAACAGGTGTAACCATGCCAGGTGATGGTAGCAACAGCCCATACAGCTGCATCAAAGGGATCATTGAGATCGAGATGAGACTGCAGGGAAGCAATATGCTTCTCAGTCATGGGCATGCAAGGAGCTTTGGTTGATGGTGGTGCCATAGCAGCAGCACCCTGCTTTGTATATGATAAAATTCTACCGCCATACCAGTACACGCCTTGAACATCATGCCTTTAGGGTTTGTATTAGTGAAAAAAACATCTGAACACAAGGCCAATAACAGTCACCATAAAGCTAGACCAGACAACTATGAGTCAACAGTCGAAGATTGAACTTTCCCTGCACCCATTTTTGAAATGAATAGAGCAAGAAGAGGTTTGCTGGCTGGCATATGGAGTGACTCAGATACAGAGTATGCATCGCAAAATTGAGTGAACCTCAACAAGCCGGCACTATAATTTTTCCAAGTATTTTTGGTAACAGAATTAGCTATGACAAGACACCATCTTTCCAACACATGCACAGGCACCAATGCTGACAGTCTACTGTCAATGATATCAGAATATGGAGATTGCCAAGCTGTCACTTGCTCATCAGCAAGTACTAGGGGGTGGAAAGGTGATGGTTTGATCTTTGAGGTTGCATGAACTCGTGGATGCCAAGACTTAGATAGAGGGGAGGAATTGTTTGAGGAAGGTAGAGAAGAGTTACGATGATGGGAATAACAAGCTTGGCAAGAAATGTATGAAAGCTGAGATTGACAAGAAGAACATACAGGTTGTGGCAACTCATCAGGTGATATCAGATGAGAACCTGTACACTCTGGACCTGCACATGCAGATCTACGAGATATGGGAATCCTAAACATAGTCAAGCCAAGGAGTGAGTTCCTCTGGTAAGAGGAAATTGATATCAAGTCTATGTTCTCAAGGCCCAAGCTTGCCGCAAGAAATGGGATCTGCAAGATTAACCACAGACTCAACATAAGAAGGAGATAGTGTTAAGTTTCTAGGAGCTAAGAGGAGTGACAGTCAATGAAGGGATGTGTTTTGGTGAATGTTACAGGAATAGCCAATCTTGTGTGTGTCTATAACACTTATGTTATCGCTGTTCAAAGGGAAATCTGCATCAATAACTGAGGTGGATGACATTATATAATGTGCCACGACCTCAACAGCGATAGACTCAGCCCATCCTATATCTCAGCCTTCAGCATGCCAGCTGTCTTTTAATTTCCAAGTTGCCCACTGATTGCCAACTACAAGACTAATGCCCCAATAAGAGGCATCAACCCAAATGTCAAGAATTATGCACTGTCTTATTATGAGGGATCTGGATAAGGAAGGCTGGGCAAGACAATCTCTCCACCATTCGAGGTCAGTCCATATAGTCTTTGAAGGATAGTGAGCCACCCACTTGTTGGGGAAATGAGCAACAAATGCGGAGAGTGCAGATAGATAGGCTTTTCCTAGTGTAGTGCATAGGTATGGGGGGTTTTTCCAGGTTCCAGGTATGGGTACTGATAGGTACAGGTACATGTCAGTAATGCCATACCCACCATGAACCTGACAAAACCCATGCAGAATTTGCCTCTGTGGGTAGTCCTGCACTGCCATCTGAGCTGCCAGACAGTACTGTACAGTATTACAATTAAAGTTTTATACAGTAGTATAAAGAGAAGAATACTCCAGCCATTGTTACTTGCACCATTCCATCATGGCCCCTGCCGAAGACTCTTCAGAATTACTCTCTGGCAAGTGCAAGCGAACCAAGATGGAGCAGAGCAAAGCAGGAAGAGCTCAGTCTCCTATGTCAACTACCTCTGTCTTGTCGACCGTCTCCAAGGCTAAAAAGAAGATCAAAGATGTTGTTAAAAAAGTCAAAAAGATTGCATCAGGTGTTGTCAAAGGCAAGAAGACTGTCACATCACCTCATGAGTACCTGTTCCTTTCATGGTGTCATACCTGCAGTGTGTCTAAGTGTGTAATTTTGCAAAAATCAATAAATTACACTTAAGCACTGTGTAGGTTTAGCGAGCTTGCTGACAGTGCAAGTGGCATGAGAAGAAGCAAGGTCACTGAGTCAGAATGCCCTTCTGTCAGAAAAAGAAGCCATGGAATTAAAACATAGGACTTTGTCACTGTACTGTACCTCATGGGCATGCACAGCAATAAGGTTGATTAGTGAGCTCACTTGCAATAATATCCATTGGCATTGGGATTCAGACTTGGTGGGATGCACTTGTACTCAGACCAAAGCTAATTTAGATAACTATGCATCAATAATCAATGACACAGACCCTGGAGATCTGGAGAAGCAATACCACACGAGAGATAATCAAGAGAACCACCAGGCATGGTCTAGAAACAGGTACCAGCTGAAGGGATTAGCAAGCGGACTAGAATTCTGATGTGTCTCTTGGTTACCATGTCTAGACTATGACACTGTCACCTTCGGAACAGAACAGAGAACCAGGAATGATGTGTGATCAGTGATTGTGTATTAAACAGCTATTGAGTGCTAGTCCATGGACAGCCTCTGCTGTTGGGCGAGTGACATTGATGCTGTCTAGTCCTTTGGGACTACCAAACAGAGAGAAAGCGGTGCTCTGCCAAGAGAGCTGTGACATTTCAGATGAAGAATTATCAGCCGATGCAAAAGTACTTTACTAATAATCTGTTTGTAATGATCATTCTCTCGTAGTATAAGTAGGGCAGATTTTCATGTATTAAAGCAAGCTACCTACCTTCCACATATAGTAATAAAGTTTCAGTTTGAATCTGGACTTGTTGCGACATGTAAGAGTTAGTAACTTTGAGTTTCAGCTATACCAGAGAGTTAGCAAGTTCACTAGAGAAATTGAAATAAGAGATACATTTTGGATACAAAACTTCGGTTTTACTTGAGAACGAATGAGGCTCGGTGTCAGCGAAGCTGTGCTGGTCTCTAGAGAGAAATCTGAGAAAACATCTGAGAGAAACTCTGTTCCATTTTCTGGTTCAGTTGTAAAAGAGAATTGTGTTGTGCAAGCCTCTGTGTAGGTGTTAGACCTGAACTCCGGTAAAACAAACAAGACTAAACAGAGGGCTATATTGTGTTCATACAGTCACCCAATGAGTGTCAAAGTCTGCCAACGATAGTCACGAGATAGAACACTTAGTTTCTAGGCAAGAGGTGAGTCTGAGAGTGAAGTTTGGTGTATTAAAACTTTAGCTCGAAGCTGGGGAATATACAGCGAGAGCTACACTACTTATATACTGTTTTCATGCATACTATTGATATAACTGTCCTTTGGTAACCGTGTGAGAACTGGGGAGCCTGGGGAGCATGACTGGTGTACAATCGTGTGCCATTGGAGTTCTGATGGAGCTACTGGAGTTGATGCGTGATGAGCACTCCAGGGTTCGGTGTAGTGGATATGTGACTGTGGTGCTTTGGATAAGCATCGAGATTAGATGCGATAAGATAAGATAAAATGGAAAAATCATAACAGTAGGCTTTGAAGGAGATTTACGAGAGAATCAGCCAGCTTGAGCTGTTCTAGCAGTTGCATGAAGTGTGACAGATGTGCACAGTTGGACCTTGTGGCACCATTGTTAGAGTGAGTGCACTATGTGTGAGGACTTATGGGGATGTTTAGCAAGAGAATTGTGTATTGTGATTTGAGAGTGCCGAGGGCCTCTATCATGACGAGTTTAGGACTCAGGCTTAATGAGCTAAGAAAGGAATCGAAGTCGTGTGCAGTAGAACCTAGCGGCGCTTCGTACTTAGTGAGCTCACTGAATGAACTTGGTCATTTTGCAGATCTGCATGTCTGTGTGTATTTTCAATTGAAATATCATTTTCCTTGAGGGTTACATGGTTCGCTGTGCTCTCTTGTAAAAAGCTTTGAGGAAGCAGAGAAATTGAGATTTGCTTGACAATTGTATGCGGTTGTGTTGCATTAGTTAGCGAGCTTGCTAAGATAATTTGAGATACTGTCAGGGCACAAGCAGAATTAAATTCCTTGCTCCCTTCCACACTTATTGAGATTGGTGTGTGTGTGTGTGTTAGTGGGATTGAGTAGAGGTTTAGAGTGTTGTTCATGCTAGGCTGCTCTTAGTTTCATGAGTGCCCATTACCAGCCTCATCATTGCATGTGAGCACTATTGCACATATCCATTCCACTTGAACTAATAAGAGCAATTAAACTCACCGCTTCTTCATACATGCTTGCTGTATACCATCGCATGGGCCAGTCTTTTGCATCAAGCCAGGAATTTGTAGAAGAGCTGCTGGTATCACGAGCAGAAAGATTATGAATGATCTGTGGCTTTTCCTGATCAAACATGACACCTAGTGGTGCTGTACAAAAATGGCCTCCAAAAAACTCAAAAGCTTCTTCAATGGTCATTCCCTCTCCCATGTGTCTGGTGGCAATCTTGTCTTGCAAGTAATTTTCAATAATTTCAGGATTTTCTTCAGCAGAAGGCATATTCAGAGGTAGAAATGTAGAAGTTAGAGAAGGAGGGTTACCAATAGGAAAACCATGAGTAATGTTGAAGATTAGATTTAGATACTCATCAATAAGGTTATACTTTTGAAGAGCATGTTGCCATCCAGCAGATTTATATGGGGTGATGACTTTATGCACCTCAGTTATGAGTGCATTTCATCACTCCATGGTGAGCATTGGCACATAAGGAGCACATGTGGATGCCATGGTAGGCTGAAGACTTAATCTTGCAGACTGTGAGGTTAAAGTGGACACAGATGAGCTTGTGATCAGAGATGCAGAGGAGCGCACTGTCCCTCCACTCAATGAGAAAGAATCTCCCACTTTTTCTAGGTGTTGTGGATGTGCAGGAGTCTGCGTGATGGCCAATGAAACCACATCTGAGGTATAAGGGTTGAAAGGAATTAGAACAACTACCACTGTCATGCTGGCTAACATCATAAGGAGTAAACTGTTTGTTTCCAAACCCTCCATTATTCCTTCCATGCCTGACCTGGCCTTGCTCTCTGGTGGCTTGAGGTTTCCATTGGTTGAGCAAGTAGTTGTCCTTTGCAGTCTGTACTCCATCCGACCAAGACCTTGTGGAAGGATCAGGTATAAATGGATCTTTGAAGAACTTGGCCTGGAAATCTCTGTCAAAGGCCTTGTATGCCTCGAACCACATCAGGAAATTAGAATCAGACAGCATTGCATAGAGGTGTTCATTAAGGCTCTGAAGAGTTTGAGGTCCACAGCCTATGGCAGTGAAAAACTTGAGTAGATTGTTGTAGCAAACAAGGAAATCAGCCCTCGCTAAATCAGCTTCAGCTGGAGCTTTGGATATGTCTTCCTCTCACAGCCAGCACTGCTGATTCCACCGTTTCACTAGTTTGAAGTCTTGTGACTTGTTTTGTTATTCTACATCTGCCAATTCAACATTCTATTCCTCCTATAATGTTGCAACCAATGACCAGTGCTACTGCAAATCCCTCGGGCCCCACAAGCATAGTAAACCCAAAGCCTGGACCAAAAAGTGCTGAGGATGTCACTCTTGACAAGCTGCGGGCAAAGATGAACAAAGACATGGCCATGAGAAATGCAAAGAGAGCAGATAGGTGGAAGGAATTGATGGCTCAAGGGAAGGACCCCAAGGATGTCTGTTAGGCCTTGACTAACATGTGATCTTTAAACAATGACTAATACAAGAGCTGTCTCGTGTTTGGACAATCACTCTTGTACTCGGTCGCTTATTGGTGCGATGTGCTGGGTAGTGCAAGGTAGGATAAACTTTAGTTCGAAGCTGAGGAATATACAGCAAGAACTATGCTACTTATATACTGTAATCATGATGCTAATAATAGTCTGTAATACATGTCGTTTGTCTGGTAACCATGCATGAAACAATGAAAACAACGAGCTAGACGAGTGATGGTCACGAGCCATAGCACAAACACTGAGGTTGCTCAGAAACATCGAGGCAACCGGTCTGAAGTCCATGATAAGCAATCTAGGTGCCATGATAAGATGAGATAAGATAGGCACCTAGAAGATAAGATAAGAAAATGGAAAAATTGTAACATTACCCTCTCATTAAGGCAGACATCCCAACTGCCTAGGGCTCTTCTTCTGGTGAGTCATTTTGGGCATCTGCTTGACTGGCCCAATACTTGTCTAGGAACTCCTTCCACTTGGTCTCGTTAGGATTCTTGACCCATTTCTGAGTCCCATCCTCTCATTGCATGAGGTAGAGTATGTTGCCATTGTCCTGATAGTTGTGGTTGAGGATCATGGCGAGAGCTCGACTAGAAGGTGTTGTGATTTTTGCTATATCAACCCTCTCGTTACGTCAGGTCTTCTTCTCGTATTCCTGAATCGCTTCCTGAGCATTTCCCATCTTGGTCTCTACTACCCAAGAATTGTGCTCCCTTATCCATCCTTTCCACTTGATGAAGTAGTCGATCACGGTAGTTGACGGTTGTCCTCTTCAGCCTCAAACCTTTCAGGTTTTTGAGTCTAAAACTTCCTCGATCTCCCACTGTTCTTCTCTGTCAATGAGGTCAGGTGGCGGTGGGGGGGGGGGTTGTTCCTGGTTGGGGAAGGCGGGTATTACGAAGGGGGTGAGCAACTTCTCGTTGAAGCATGGGTGTATTTTCCAATGGGGCAGCAGTTTGAGCTTGTACGCCGCAGCCCCAGTCTTTTCGAGGACCTCGAATGGTCCGACTCGCTTGTCATCCAACTTCTTCTTCGGGTGTGGGAGATGGAGGTTGGTGGCGTCTAGCCACATACGATCTCCTACGTGGTACTCAATAGTGGTGTGTTTGTTCTTGTCGTATTGCTTCTTCATTCTGCCAGCGGCTTCCTCCAACATGGTTTCTGTCTCCTTGTGGATTTTGGACATCTTTTCAGAGAATTTGGTGGTGGCGGGAACTTGGAAGTCGGCGGGCTGTGGGGAGTCAGGGATGATTCGGGGGTTGTGTCCATATAGGACCATGAAGGGACTTTTTCCAGTTGCAGAGTGTACCCTGTTGTTGTGGGCGAATTCTGCTAGCGGCAACCAGTCGGCCCAGTCGTCTTGTTGGTGGTTGATGAAGATTTGAAGGTACTTTTCAACCTCCTGGTTGACTCATTTGGTCTGTCCATCGGTCTGTGGATGAAAGGCAGTGGATGCGTTCTGCATGATGTTGAGCATCTGGTACAGTTCCTTCATGAACTGAGAGATGAATTGTGGTCCTCGGTCCAAGATGACCACCGTCGGCATTCCATGTCAGGCATAGATGTGGTCCCTTAGGATTCTGGCCCATCCCTCTGCCGATAGTTCCACGTTGCAGGGTACTAGGATGATGGCTTTCGAGAATTGGTGATGAGCCTCCAGGCTCTGTACGCTCAGAATTCGTGGATTTTATGCACTAATTGCTGCTCCTGTCCACCCAGTGGACTTTCAGTAAACCAAAGATTGCACACAAGTTCATACTACTTTCATACTACGGCAACCACTCCTCACACACTTTGTTATTCATCCCATCTCGTTACACATCATAATTGCCGTATTCCATCACGGCAAGGCACCTTCGATCACAAATCACCCTAAAACAGAATTGCCGCATCACTTCCCATCGGCACAGTAATGCGCCAATCAATCACTTAATGAAATGACGTGATTGCCGTGGCCACTCATCCATCCATGATATTTTGAGCACACGGCCACTACAGACCACGTTTTACTAAGGCTGTTACTTCGCCAAGACTTCGAATCGACATAGACCCAAGCATGCACCTCAGTACAAAAGCCATACCGCACCAGTCCGCAGCTAAACAGCATGCAACGATCCGTTCATCGCTCCATAAAACCATACGGTTTTCGTCCATAGGCGGCAATGTTGACGAGTTGCTGTTACTTTTGAAGTCAGGAAACCATATGTTTGCTACGAAATCTACTAAGCCACGGCCTTGTAGCCTGACTAAGTCGTGCATCGTTCCACATAGAAAATTTTATTTTCATACTCGCGAGTTCGAGTCCCCCACCCCCCAGAAAGTAACAATCTAGACACTTTCCAGGTTCTACCACCTCCGATGCCCGAATCACGTGAAAACGCAGCCTCCCTTTCTAAAAATGATCATGTCATACACATTACCCCCTCTAAAATCACACGACAAATCTAATCTCTCCTTACCATTCTGAGCATCGGTTGGAGGCCCTTCCAGCGATCTTTCGAATAAGACTGGGAAACGGAGTCGCGTGCCGCAAGGCTGCCACCTGGTTGGGAACCCAGGGCACAAAAATGGAGTGGTGATCCAAGCACACCACGGTCTGGCACATCGCCCCAGCATCAATTGATCGCACTGTGTTGGTGATCTTGGCTGAATAAGACAAGTCTGGGACAGAGAGACTGGAGAAGGACTGGGATTGACGGAGTCTGGTGGGAAGTGGGACTTGGTCATGAGAAGGGACCAGTGAAGAAACAACAGTGACGGACAGATTGCGGCCAATTTTCGGCAGAGGCTAGGATTTCCCGAATGGAAAAAGGTGGCAGTGTCCGAGTCGCACCAAATTATCGAGGGCGAGGGATAATTCTGTGCCATAGTCGCACGCTAGTTGAGCAGGTTCAAATCGATGACATCATAGTACTCAAAGGAGTAATCAGACAAAAACACAGTAGTTGTATTGGAATATACGCGCGCGTAATCAATACACTTTCGATTCAAAAAAAAAAAAAAAAAAAAAAAGTTGTGCATACTTACTCTATTTATAATTTCACACTTGTAGTATAAAAACTAGCTAGAAAACGTCGTTTAGCTTCAGCTTACAGTCAGCTTACCTCGAGTATAGATCAGCTTACCCCAACACATCGAGTTTACACCACATCAAGACTATTCTACTATGTTTATTACCGTTCTACGGCAATATACCATTTACCCCAGCATATTCTCGAGTGCACGTCAATTCTTAAGCTCACCAGAGTTATTCCACGGTTTTTGACTGTGAAGAGTCGCTTGACACTCACTCTTCGCTCTTAACACTATTGGTACACGCTCATATTGTGCCAATACATGATCGCCGCACCATACCTCGACCACGTTTATCTTTTATCAGCCGTTATCGTTTCAACTTCACAGCATAGGATCATTTTTATCGTTTTCACTTTCATCATCGCATCATCGCCCACTTGGGTAGTCTCCAAGCAGACTTAGGATCGTTTTCGCACCAGTATAGGACCAGTTTCAGCATAGTTTTCGTATAGGACAGTCCCCCAAGTGGACTTGAAGGTTAGTTTTGACATAGGATAGGATCGCTTCAGCACAAGACCAGTTTCGACATCGACATCAGTATTTCCATATCGTTTAGGATCAGTACCCCGCCATCACCAGTATATTTCCATTCTTGCTCTCAGTATCATCGCTCAGTTTCCGTATTTCCACGTTTATTCTCGACCCCGCACCCTCAGTACTTCGTGTCATGTTCTCTCTCGACGCGCCCAGCCTCAGTTCCACGTTTTCGCACTGATTCCCCACTCCCAGACTCAGTTTCACACGTTTATCTCCATTTCCTTCGCTCGCTTCGCTAGGATTGCCGTCTAGCGATGTTTTCTAGTCTCTTCTCACGTTCTTGCTTACGGATTTGTGGTATTCACATCATACCTGATTCCGTTTCCTCTCATTTCAAGAGATCCTTACTGGCTTACAGCCAGAGCTACTAGTACTCGACTACCAAGCAGTACTACTTCGCTGACTGAAAAGTCGCAGTGTATACTTGCGTATAGAGGAATTGGTTTACTGCACGGAGGTGCCCCGAACCCACTCACACACATGATCACCTTGATTGTCGTGTTATCATGTTAATTACCCAATCTCGTTCCTGAGTTGGTGTTGCGGTTGCCACAGAAGTCTAGGCTCATCATCGGTCTACTACTATGAGTAGGGCATTGTGCCTGTTTGACTCAGGTAAACCAGTGATCATGTCAATGGAGATGTGAGTCCATGGTTCCGTCGGGATTGCGTTCGGGTGTAGAGGTGCTGCCTTGGCCTGTGTACTGGACTTGGTCCTCTGACAGGTCTTGCATCCCACAATGTATGTTTCGATGTCTTTCTTCATCTTGGGCCACCAGTATTCGTGGAGTATTAATTCTTGCATCTTGGCTACTCCTGGGTGATCAGTGGTGATGTGATCATGGTTCTGTGCAATGATCTCTCCTTGTAGGGCCGTTGTCATGCCTGCAGCGTGTAATTTTGCGAAAATTAATAAATTACGCTTAGGCACTGTGTAGGCTTAGTGAGCTCACTGACAGTGCAAGCGGCATGAGAAGAAGCAAGGTCACTGAGTCAGGATACCCTTCTGTCAGAAAAGAAGCCACGGAATTAAAAACATAGGACTTCACCGCTGCACTGTACCTCACGGGCATGCACAGCAATGAGGCCAACTAGCGAGCTTGCTTGCAATAACATCTGTTGGCACTAGGGATTCAGACTTGGTGGGACACACTTGTACTTGGACTGAAGCTAATTTAGATAACTACGCGTCAATAATCAATGACACATAGACCCTGGAGATCCGGAGAAGCGATACCACATGAGAGATAATCAAGAGAACCACCAGGCATGGTCTAGAAACAGATACCGGCCGAAGGGATTAGTGAGCGGACTAGAATTCCGATGCATCTCTTGGTTACCGTGTCTAGACTATGACGCTGTCACCTTTGGAACAGAACAGAGAACCAAGAATGACGTGTGATCGATGATCACATGTTAAACAGCTATTGAGTGCTAGTCCGTGGACAGCCCCTGCTGTCGGGCGAGCGACGTCGACGCCACCTAGTCCTTTGAGACTACCAAACAGAGAGAAAGCGGCACTCTGCCAAGAGAGCTGTGACGTTTCGGACGAGGAATTATCGGCCGACACAAAAAGTATTTACTAATAACCCATTTGTAACAATCAATCTCTTGTAGTATAAGTAGGGCAGATTTTCATGTATTAAAACAAGCTACCTACCCCCCACGTCTAGTAATAAAGTTTCAGTCTGAATCTGGACTTGTTGCGATGCATAAGAGTTAGTAACTTCGAGTCTCGGCTATACCAGAGCGTTAGCGAGCTCACTAGAGAAATTGAAATAAGAGATACATTTTGGATACAAAACTTCGGTTTTACTTGAGAACGAACAAGGCCCGGGGTCAGTGAAGCTGCGCCGGTCTCTAGAGAGAAACCTGAGAGAAAACATCTGAGAGAAACTCTGTTCCATTTTCTGGTTCAGTAGTAAGATGAGACTTGTGTTGTGCCGGCCTCTGAGTAGGCCTTGAGAAGTAGTACGAGAGAATCAGCCAGCTTGAGCTGTTCTAGCAGTTGCACGAAGTGTGACAGGTGTGCGCAGTTGGACCTCGCGGCACCGTTGTTAGAGCGAGCGCACTGTGTGTGAGGACTCGTGGGGACATTTAGTAAAGGAATTGTGTACTGTGATTGAAGAGTGCCGAGGGCCTCTATCACAATGAGTTTAGGACTCAGGCTTAGCAAGCTAGGAAAGGAATCGAAGTCGTGCGCAGTAGAACCTAGCAGTGATTCGTATCTTAGCAAGCTCACTGAATGAACTTGATCGTTTTGCGGATCTGCGTGTCCATGTGTATTTTCTATTGAAATATCATTTGCCTTGAGGGTTGTGTGGTTCGCCGTGCTCTCTTGTAGAAGCTCCGAGGAAACCGAGAAATTGAGATTTGCTTGACAATTGTACACGACCGCATTGCATTACTTAGCGAGCTCTCTAAGATAATTTGAGATACTGTCAGGGCGCAAGTAGAATTAAATTCCTTGCTCCCTTCTGCACTTATTGAGATTGGTGTGTGTGTGTGTTAGTGGGATTGAGTAGTGGTTTAGAGTGTTGTTCACGCTAGGCTGCGCTTAGTTTCACAAGTGCCCGTTATCAGCCTCGTCATTTGGAGCCCACTGCGAGGGGGAGTTTCATTTGTGCTTTGATAGTGTTGTGATTTGTCTTGACAACTCACTACTTGGTGCAATAAAAGCTGCGTAAGCTTATCAAAAATTCTGCCAAGGAGTAAATCCGTTGGACGTGTTCCTAAGAAGAACAAATCTAACACCAAGGATACTACCTCACAAAAGAGATTGACTATCTGCATGCCACCAGCACAAGGACCATCTCAACCAAGAGAACCGAGAACTAGATCAGCGAAAGCAGCGAGCGGACTAACTGTTCCCCCGATCTATCCTTTTCCAGCAGCTGATCGAGCGGCTCAGAAGGGTAAATCGAAAGAGGTCCAACCACGGCAAGAACCTGTTCCTGCTCCCGTTCCCGCTACCCAACGAAGATCGAGTAGTTCTGGCATTCCTGGTCCTGCAGGTACCATCAGAGCTCACACTGCGAGCTCGCAACCTAATACAAACCCGAGATACTTCATACCCCCGTTGACGAGGCTGGTGGCAGGCACCCGTGAAACTGAGTGTGGCCTAGCGTGAACAACACACCAAAACCTACATCCAATCCCACAAACACACACACCAATCTCTAATAAGTGCGGAGGGGAGCAAGGTATTTAATTCTACTTGCACACCGACAGTATCTCAACAAAATCTCAAGAGAGCTCGCTCAATGGCACGACGCGACGTGAAGTAACAGCAATATCTCAAGTTCTCTTTATTTCTCCTCAAAGCTTTTTACAAGAGAGCACGGCAAACCACGCAACCCTCAAGGCAATGGTATCTTTCAATAGAATACAAACGGACACACAGATCCACGAAATGACCAAGTTCATTCAGTGAGCTTGCTAAGTACGAATTGCCACTAGGTTCAACTGCGCACGACTTCACCTTCCTCTTAGCTCGCTAAACCGAATCCCAACTTGTCACGACAAAGCCCGCTCAGTGAGCTCACTAGTACGAAGTGCCGCTAGGTCCAACTGCGCATACCTTCGCCTTTATCTAGTCCGCTAAACCAAATCCCGACTTGTCACAATGAGGCCCTCGGCACTCTCATGAAAAACACACAATATACACACTCAGGTCTTGCACACAGCGAGCTCGCTAAGTAACAAGGTACCGCCATATTTCTTTCAGCCCACACGCACCTACTGCACCTTGTGCAGCTGTCACGAAACAGCCCGATCTGGCCAATTCCTTCGCAACTCTCTCAACACGAAAACTTCTCTTACACTGCACCAGAAATGGAACAGAGCTTTCTCTCAGATGCTTTCTCAGGTTTTCTCTCTAGAGACTGGCTCAGCTTCACTGATTCCGAATCTCGTTCTTATCTCAAGTAAAACCGAAGTTTTATATCCAAAATGTATCTCTTATTCTATTTCTCTGCGAGCTCGCTAATCTCAATGAGCCCGGAAGTAAACTAAAGGCTCCCTCGCCAGAATACAGGCTTATGGCGCTTGTCTGTTATGATTTCAAAGGCCAGCGACTAGCAGGTGCACCACACAAGGCAGGAGACCCCCAGATTCCGAGCTGGACCTTCTCAATGTAACTCTAGCCGTTTGCACAGTTCCTTAGCAGAGAGGAGGGCAAATAGTAACTTGGATTGTACACTGGCTAACCGAACTACTTATATACTATGAGCGAAAGGTGATTACAAATGGTCCATGAGTAAGGTAAAAGATCTAGACATTTCGATGATTTTCTATGGTTTTCGATGTCAGTCTGCCGCAACTGCAGTATTCCTTGGCAGGTGAGTCAGACTGTCTCTGATTGGTCTCTCGGGGTGTACCCTATGCCCTGCGACACCAGTGCATGTCAAGGGCCACCACCGCTGATTTAGGACCTTAGCAACAAATGAGTAAGATTTCCTATTTCCGCGGTATCTCTCTTCAGTAGCTCGTTTCTGGTAGACAACTCCTTTCTTAGGCATATTAGCCATTGGGCCTTTCAGATTCCTAGCGAGCTTGCTAGATCTCTCAGCCGAAACCCCTTGTACTAGGTCTGCCTCGTGATATCTCTTCATTTCCTTCCTCGCATGAGGTTATGTCCGGATTTTCAGGCACCAGGCTTCTTTCATTAAGCGAGCACATGGCTACCATCCTTATTATGTTGCGATCTGGTTCTAAGCTCATCCTACTGATGCAAGCGCAGGTCAAGCTTATTGGAAGGAGTGAGCTCACTAATTGGCCTTCCTGTCAAGCATGTCCTTCCGGTACAGTGCTATGACCAAGTCCTTAGTTAACTCTGATGTTTCCATTGACATACTGCGACATCGCCTCAGTAACCTCGCTTAGAACAGGTATCCACGTATCTGCTTAGCAAGCTTGCTAACTATAGCCTATAAGCTAATGCTAAAACATGCCAAATTGCGAATTTACATGGGTAGACACGCCGCGGGCATGACACCGTTCCATGGTAATATCACCATGGCACAGTCTATGCCTGGACCGAATGAAAAGTCCACGCCTAGATTTGAGAAATCAACAGACCCCAAAGAGCTAGAGAGATTCTTCGCGAGATTAGAGGAGTTATTCGACAAATGCGCCGTAGCATCTGATGTGGACAAAAAGAAATACGCTGTCGTCTACACAGATATTAAGACAGAAAAACAGTGGAAAGTCCTTGAACATTTTGCGAAGGGCACATATGAGGAGTTTAAAAAGGATGTACTGAGTAGCTATGACGGTGCCCTGGCTGGTGACCATGATGCGATGCAGGAACTGAAACAACTCATACGGCGATACAGACTCTCTCTGATCCAGGAGAAATCAGAATACATGTCTTTCAAGCGAGAGTTCCAAGTACTAGCGGTGGTACTCAAGAAGGAAGGCGTGTGTTTGAACCAAGAACTGGTGGATCAGTTCCTTGCCCCGGTGGCTGACAGTTTATATAACTCAATGAAGCTAAGGATGGAGCGGCTGAACCCACCAGCTGGAAAAACAAGCAGAGATCCAGCGAATCCCTACACCTTGGAAGAAGTCATGGCCAGTGGCCTCGATGTACTCCAAGGTGTGTTTTCATCAATGGATAGGAAGCATGATAAAGCCCGCGGGCTAGATACAACCGCTTCCAGTACGAGAGAATTACATGGAACCCGATCGGGAACCAGAAATAATTCGAGTACTGGTGAATCTGCAGTGAAGCAAGAAGATGTGGGAGGTATTCTGGCCTCGATGAAAGATATCTTTGAACAGCAGGCGCAGCAAGCTCAACAAGAGCGACAGCATATAGCAGCTCTAGAGAAAGCTTTCGTTGAGCAGCAGAAGACTATCACGAACTTCTTGCAGCAGCAACAGCAGCAGATGCAGGCGCAACAGTATAATCAATACAATGCTTGCCCTGCACCATCTGGCTTTGGCGGTGCGCCCAGACAAATGAATTCTGGAGCGAGCTTGCTAAACAGGTTTGATTGTTGGTTTTGTGGAGAAAGTGGACATCTGAATGCGGAGTGCCCGACGAGGATGGACTATCTTAACACTGGAAAGATAGTCATGGTGAAAGGAAGAGCTCGTCTTCCAGACGGAGGTGAATTCCCCACGGATATAAGAGACCCGCTCCCCAAGAACTGAATTGACGAGTACTATGCACGGCAAGAGAAAAACATGAGCCAGAATGTGTTAATCACTGGGTCGTCGACCTCTGGTCTCCTGAATGTGACGGGCTCGTTAGCCGCACTGCTCCAAGAAAAGCAAGACTTGGAACGCAAGCTGTACGAGCTGAGAGCACAAAATGTGAATGCGGTGCCGGGCCCTTGAATGAGAAGTAGAGGGTACGACACAGATGAAACCGGTAGAGAGCTCCCTACAGAAGAAGAGAGGAAGCAGGGTTTTTCTAAGTGTTCAATGAAGGCAGGCGGGAACCAAAATAAGACCAGTAGAGTAGAAAGGTCGGGTTCGCCATCACCCCCGGAGGACGTAAACAAAAACCAAAAGAAAACCGGTGGAGCCGTAAAGGAGAAGCAGAGAGTGACGATAGAAGACGCAGAGGACTCAGAGGATGACGAGCCCGCATTGAAAAGCAAGCAAGTGCGGATGGACCCCGCACCCAAGGTCACACCTACCCCACAAGTAGTAGTACCATGCATGCCTAAAGATTTCTTTAGCCCGTGGGATAACACAAAGGTGGCAGGCGAGGGAGGTCCTGAAAAGAAGAAAGATTTCAAGAGAGGATATACTCCATATCCCTTGGACCCAATGTTAGGCCTAGACTAACACGTGATCAATTATAGACGTTGCGTAAGCTGCACTGCCTTCGTATTAGGGCGATCGTGCGTTCTACGGCGAGTCTTTAACGATGCTGAGTGCTGAGTAGTCAGGTGAAGATAAACTTTAGTTCGAATCTAGGGAATACATAGTGAGAACTAAACTTCTTATATACTAAAGTCCGGATGCTATATATAGCTATGGATATGTGTCGAGTGTTCTGTTACTATGCGTGAAAACAATGAAAACAACGTGCTAGGTGAGCGGTCGTCGCGAGCCATAGCACAATACCTGAAGTTGTTCGTTATAGGCGTGGATACCGGTCCGGTCGGGCCGGTTGATCCGCTGATGTCCATGATAAGATGCGATAAGATCGAGATAAGATAAGGAGAAATGGAAAAATCGTAACATTACCCTCTCGTTAAGGCAGACGTCCCGACTGCCTAGGGTTTCGTTCTTTGAAGGCTGTGATACTCGTAATTGGACCAATACTCGACGAGAAAGTTCTCGAAGAGTGTGATGTCTGGGTTTTTAACCCACTTCTGCGTTCCGTCTTCCCGTTGACATAAGTATGAAATGTCTTCGCCGTCGAAGTGATGGTCGAGGACCATTGCGAGGGGCGATTTTGACGTTGCGATTTTGACTACGCTGACCCTCTCGTTAGATCCCATCTTGGTTTCGTAGTCGGCAATGGCTTCCTGCGTGTTTCCCATCTCGGAGGCAGTGACCCACGAGTTGTGCTCTCGAGTGTGTCCGACCCACTTGATGAAGTAGTCGATGACGGTCGTGGAGGGTTCTCCGCGCTTGGCTCTGACTTTACGAGACTTGGAATCGAGGATTTCTTCGATTTCCCATTCCTCTTCGCCGTCTATGAGGTCGGGTGGGGGTGGCGGGGGTTGTTCCTGATTAGGGAACGACGGGGGTGTAAACGGGGATAGCAGCTTCTCGTTGAAGCGTGGGTGGATTTTCCAGTGCGGCGGCAGCTTTAGCTTGTAGGCCGAGGCGCCTGTCTTTTCGAGCACTAAGAAGGGTCCGACTCGTTTGTCGTCGAGCTTCTTCTTTGGTCGCGGGAGATGAAGATTCGTGGCGTCTAGCCAGACTTTGTCGCCGGCGTGGTACTCTTGGGCTGGGCGTTTGTGCTTGTCGTACTGTGCCTTCATGCGTCCTGCGGCTTGTTCAAGCGCGAGTTCGGTTTCCTTGTGGATCTGGGCTATGGCTTTGGAAAAGTCGGATGCAGCGGGTACCTTGGCATTCAGGGTTCGAGGGGAGTCGGGCATGATGCGGGGATTTCGGCCGTAGAGGATCATGAATGGGGATCTCCCGGTGGCGGAGTGGGCGCGGTTATTGTGCGCGAATTCTGCGAGAGGCAGCCAGTCTGCCCAGTCGTTCTGGTGGTAGTTGATGAAGATCCTCAGATACTTTTCTACCTCCTGGTTGACGCGCTCGGTCTGTCCGTCGGTCTGTGGGTGGAAGGCTGTCGAAGCGTTTTGCGTGATGTCGAGCATTCGGTAGAGTTCCTTCATGAATGCTGAGACGAACTGGGGGCCTCGGTCAGAGATAACTACTTGTGGCATCCCATGGTGAGCGTATACGTGATCTCGGAGGGTTCGCGCCCATCCTGCGGCGGAGAGTTCGACGTTGCAGGGGACGAGGATGATTGCTTTGGAGAAGCGGTCGACGACGACAAGAAGGGCGTCGTGTCCGTTGGAATCGGGAAGGCCGGTGACCATGTCTACGGAGACGTGTGTCCATGGTTCGGTCGGGATTGCGTTCGGATGTAGCGGTGCCGATTTGGCCTGGGTGTTGGACTTAGTTCGTTGGCAAGTCTCGCACCCCTTGACGTAGGCTTCAATGTCTTTCTGGATCTTGGGCCACCAATATTCTCTTTGTACGAGCTCTCTGGTTTTGGCAATACCTGGATGTCCGGCGGTGATGTGGTCGTGGCTCTGTGCGATGATTTCTCCTCGGAGCGCCGAGTGACGGGGTACGTAGGTTCGGTTGTCGTAGTACAAGATTCCGTCTTTCTCGGTGATGCCTCTTTCGTGTTCGAGGGATGCGGCGATGCCTTTGTCCCAAAGTTCCTTCTGGCGAGTCGCGGTTCTTACGCGCTCGTGGATTTCGCTGGGGGTGGGCATGATCATAGCCCGGAAGTGCTCGGGGGAGAGAACCGTGATGTCTCCGTTGTCGTCTTCTCCTTGGTCGTGATCACTGCGTCGACTAAGGAGATCGGCTTTGACGTTGGCGGTACCAGGCTTGTGCTTGAGAATGAAGTGGTATTCCGCGAGCTCGGTCACCCAGCGCGCCTGTCGTCGGTTTAGCTTTTGCGGTTTACGGAAGTACTGGAGGTTTTGGTGATCCGTCCAGATCTCGACGTCCTCGAGTGCGCCCATGAGATAGTGGCGCCACTCCGAAAGGGCGAGCATGATGGCTAGCAACTCCTTGTCGTAGATCTCGTAGTTGCGTTCGGTGGCGGTGAGCGCCTTGCTCATGAATGCTACGGGTCTCCATCTGTCTTCCTGTTCTTGGCTGAGTACTGCGCCAATGGCGCCGTTGCTTGCGTCGGCTTCGACTCTGAAGCGTCCGGTTCTGTTGGGGATGGCGAGGATGACGTCCTCAGCCATCTGCTTCTTGAGTTGTTGGAATGCCTGGTTCTGCGCGGCACCCCATGTCCACTCGGCGTTGCCCGTTAACTGGGTCAAGGCGCGTACCACCTTCGAGTAGTTCTTGATGAACTTGCGGTAGAAGTTGGTGAAGCCAAGGAAAGACTGCAGTTCCTTTTTCTTTGTCGGGGTCGGCCATTCTGCAATGCCGGCGAGTTTGACGGGGTCCATGCGGACCTGTCCTTCGCTGATGATGACTCCGAGATACTCGGTCTCGAGCACTTCGAATTCGCATTTCTCGGCTTTGAGGAACAGCTTGTTCTCTCGTAGCTTCTGTAATACGCGTCGTACGATGCGTCGGTGTTCGTCGAGATCCTTGGTGAAGATGAGGATGTCGTCGAGGTAGATCGTGACCTTGCCTTCAGAGATGAGATCTTTGAAGATGTCGTTCATCATCCATTGAAAGGTGGCGGGCGAATTGGTAAGTCCGAAGAACATGACGGTGGGTTCAAACAACCCTCGGTTCGTGCGGAAGGCAGCCTTATGCTCATCGCCTTCCTTGATCCTAACGTTGTTGTATCCCCAACGAACGTCGAGCTTTATGAAGTACTTGGCCCCTTGGAGCTTGTCGATGAGTTCAGAAATGAGAGGGAGGGGGTACCGGTTTTTGATGGTCATTTCGTTCAGTTTTCGGTAGTCCTGAACGGGGCGGAGAGTGCCGTCCTTCTTTTTAACGAAAAAGAAGGGAGAGGCGAATGGTGACTTGGACTCTTTGATGCGTCCGGAGTCGAGGTTCTCGTCGAGGAACTTGTCGAGTTGTTCTTGTTCGTTTCGGTTCAAGGGGTAGACCTTGCAGTCGAGCGTGGACTTGGCGTTGGGGACGAGCTCGATGGCATGATCCCAGGGCTTGCGTTCGGGGAGTTCATCGAAGTTCTCCTTAGAGAACAGGTCGCGGAAGGAGCGGTAGTCGGGAGGTACCATCTCCTCGAAGGTCTTCGTGGGTTTCTCTGCGTTAGCGGCAGCGGCGAGGTCGTTGGCATGATGCATGGCACGAATGACGATCTCTTCTTCCATGTTGACGGCTAGGATGGTGTCGCCGTCTTCGAGTTCTTCGTCCCAGCGATCATCAGGATCGGCGTCGGGGAGAGGGAACGGGTTCTTAACGCAATGACAACGTCCGAAGATTACGGTGCTGGTCTCCCAGTTGATAACTGGGTTGTGACGCTTCAGCCAATCATGGCCGAGATACAGGTCCTTGGCCCCGAGGTCGGTGACGGCGAGGTCGATTCGCTCTTCGTGGTTGCCGATGGTGAGACGTACTTCCACGTATTCGGTGATGTCACCTCCTTTGTTACGAGAGCCATCGGCGTTGTATACGATGATGGGGATGGCGGTTTTGACGGTGTCGAGGCGGTGTTTTTGGACGAAGGCGCGATTGATTGCGCTGCTGGTGCATCCGCTGTCTACGAGTCCTCTGGTCGCGAAGACTTGTCGGTTCGTGAGCGTGGTGAGTTGGACGTCCAGCATGAAGTCCCGACTGCTGCTCTGCCTGCGTCGTAGATAGCGAGGAGGTTCGCGGAGCTCGTAGAGGTGCTCCCTGGCTAGTTCGTCTCCCTTCCTAAGCTTGGAGAGGAGTTCGGAGGTGAGTTTGGGGACGCGATCGACGTGCGTCCAAACGTAGAGCGCTGCGCGGGCTGCGTTGTCGTTTCGTGCTTCGCACACCGCGCGGAGCGTCCAGTCGACCTCGAAGGGTTTGTACCACTTCTGGAAGGTGATAGGTTTCGTGGAGGACCGAGCTGGTTCGTCGCTCGTCGCCTCCATTTGGGTGACTGTGGGGAGTCGTTCCTTGGCGAGCCAGATCTGGAACGCTGTGTCGTCGTCTTCGTCGGGAACTTCAATACATGTTACCGAGTGCCCCCTATTCACTGCCTGGGCGCTAGCAGCTTCCAGTCCTGCGGCAGGTCTCTTCTGCGCTTTGGCACTTCCTGGTTCATTCCGGGGCAGGATGCTACGGTCCCCGTCGCGGGTGCTCGGAAGACCACTCCGAAGAGTAGCGGGTTGGGCTTGAACCGCGAACGTGGAATTACCAGTCTCCCCCTGTCCGTCCGAGTTTCCGGCGCGTGCCTTTTTATCCCCATCCCGGGGCGAACAACAGCCCTCGCGCTCATCGGAGCTAGTCGTGGTCGGGACTCGTTGTTGTCCAGGGAGCCTTGCGGTAGTCTCGCCACCTAGTTGAGACTCAACGTCAACTTTCGGGGTGGATGGTCTTTCGACCTGAGCCGCTTCTTCGTAGAGTTTGCCTTTCGGCGCACTCATCGTCCCATCCGTTATGCGGGGCAAGCTCGCAATGTCGATGGGTGTCACCGCGAGGGTTGACTTTTCGCCAGACGCGTTCGTCGATTGGGTTTCCCCGCATAGACTACTTGCGCGGTGATTAGCGTCGGTCTGTCCAAGCGTTAGCAAGGGACGCGTCGAGAGGCTCTCTGCCTCATGCCCAGCGGGATTGTCCGCCTTTGCTTCTGCCCTGGCAGGCGATGTGTCATGACATCCTTTGAGAGGAGTGTCGGAGTCGGAGTCGTTGTTGCACTCTTCGACGCTGAGTGTGGCGTATCGGTTTTGTGATTCTGGAACTGGTTTGCTAGTCGTGCTAGAGACGTTAAAAGCAGTAAAATTTGAAGCAGGGGTACGGGAATACGTATCGATAGAGTCTGTGTCCGAATGCGCCAAGAAAGTGTCTGTACGTTTTATAATACAAGTAGGATTGAATGGAGTACCTACGAAAAGACCATGAGACCGTCCAGCGGAAGACGAATGCGCACCAGTAAGTAAGTCCTTGGCGATACTAGGGGAATCGGACCCTAGACCGCCGTCTCTTTTACCTCTTCCACCTTGGTGGTTACCGCGAGCTCGGTAGCTTGTACTGAGCGGATATCGCGGAACTCCTTCTTCTTCGGGCAGTCCCTGCTTAGGTGCCCTTTTTCCTTGCACCTGAAGCACTGTCCTTCGTCTCGCAGCTTCTGAGCGTCGACGCTCATCGGTAGTCCTTGGCCGGGGTGGGTTGTCCATCGTCCGGCGGAGTCTCGTCCTCCTGTCTTGGGGGCGCTACTGTTGCCGGCCTGCTTAGGCGGCGTCGAACTTGTCGCGCCCCCTGCTTTTGGTTGGCTGGGGGCGGTAGCGCCTCGGTTCTGGGGTGCGGAGCGTCCGCCGATGGTCTGGTCGAAGACCCACTTTTTCTGTCGCTCCTCGTACATTATGCAGATGCGACGTTTCCAGTCGTTGTAAGTGACTGGGATGTGCTGGCCGGAGTTGGCGATTGCGTTGGTGTATGAGTCAGGGACTCCGAGTCGGACGGCCTTGACCATGAGGCCTCGGGCGTCGGTCTCGCCGCGGCGGTTGGCTTTCTTTGCCTCCACTTCCAGTTCCTGGAAGTAGGCGAGGGCGGATCCTTTGCCCATGCGGAGGTCGAACATCTTCTTTTCGTGCATCTCCTCGGAAGCGGGGTCGTGGAAGTTAAGGGCGAGGAGCGTGGTGAACTCCGTCCAGGAGGGGAATCGGAACCTTGCGTCGATGGGGTCGCCTTCGTCGTTCGCCCAGAAGTCCTGGCGGGCGTGCACCCACCAGTCCTTGGCGTCGCCCTCTAGATGGGTGACTGCGAACACGACGCGGGAGGAGGGGACTTGGAAATACGAGGCGAACACCTCGAAGTAAGTGAGGCAGTCGCCGATGAACCGTTCAATGTCGTCATACTTCCCGAAGAAGGGAAGGGGGGGTTTTACCATGATTGGCTTGACGCCCAACCATGGTGCTTCATCTGGGGCGACGCCGACGGGGGCGGGGTACGGGTTTGGCGCCTGCCATTTCGGGGGAGGTCGTGGCACCGACCATCTGTCGGTTCGGTCGTAGAGTGGGCGGCGATAGTTGGGGACGAGGGGTCGTCCTCGGTCTGGCTCCTTTCCTTTGGAGTCGGGGGGTTGCGCGAAGTCCCATGTGACGTCATGCGTCATCATTTTGGCCTGGGCAGCCTCCATCTGGGCTTTGAGTACGTCGTACTCGCGGCGATTGGCGAGGGATTGCTGGCGGGCTGCTTCGAGTCGCTCAGTGTTGCTGGGTTGTGGGGGGTCGGTTGGCATAGCCGATCCTCCGGGTTCTGGGTCGTCTGGCCCTTGGCCCCCGTAGGCGTAAGAGCCGTATTGCGGGGGTCGGAACTGTTGGATCCATCGTGGGTGAGGTGGGGGAGGTGGATGGTTCGGAGCGAGATAGGTGGGTGAGTCGGGAAGAGGAAAGGGGTTGCGGTAGAAGTGTGGGGCCGTGGTGTAGCCACGGTAGTCCCTGTCGTCTTGGTAAGTGTCAAACTCACCGTCGCTTTCTTCCTCGGCCCATCCGCCGAAAGTTTCTTGGTCCTGATTGAAGTTGTCGAAATCAGGTGGTTCCGTCCAGGTCGGGACGGTCGGCCTGGGCAAGTGCGAGGGCCAGTAAGATGTCGGCGAGAGCTTGCTGCTCTGTGTCGGTTCGTGGGCGGGCATCCAAGACGATGCTGCCTGCGGAGGTGGGGTATTCCTCCCGGAATCTGTTCACGTGTATTCTTGCACGTATTGTGGCCTCTCGACCGCGTCTCGGTATTCTGGGTCCTCGCTCTGTTGCGAGGTAGTACCCCATTCGGACCCTGTTCTCTGGTCCCTCATATCGGCTTCGTTGCTCGATGTCGAGCCTTCGGAGTTCCCATGCCTGGGATCTGTATGGGCCGAGGAATGCTCGGTCGACGGCGTCGAGCTCTGGCCACTCGTAGTCGGCGCCGTTTGGGTTAAGGGGGTCGTCGTCGTCTCGTTCGGCGACTGGTTCGTTGCCTCCGTAGGAGGCGGGGTCGGAATTGGAGTCTGACTCGTTGTCTGAGTCGGGGAGGGGGCAGAGGTGGGCGGGAGTTCCGAACTCGATTCTTCCGGGAGGGAGGGTGCGGTAAATGGATTCACGACCGAAGGGGGTCGATGAGCTCGGGGACGGGTTGTCGGATTCTGGGAGGAGGGGGCGTACCGGGGTTGGGGGGCTATCGGGAATCGTGATGAGGGGAAGGTCAGTGGGTGAAGGAGAGCGGAAGATAGCCCGTAGGAACCGGCCGTATTCCTCGGTCTCCGCGGGGTCGTAGGCGGGAGGGGGGGTTCTTGGAACATTTGATGGCCCGGGTGTTGCGTTACGGGGGGGAACGGGTAGGTCGTCGTCGGACGCGGTGGCTGCGAAGGTCGCGCGCCTCTGGGGGGTGGGGGCATGGATCGGGCCCACTGGTTCCATGAGTGGTCCGGGTTGGAGGTAGGGTAGGACATAATGTCCGGGGAGGGCGGGGGTAACGGGTGCTAGGGGTCGGATGCGAAAGATTCGGCGGAGTTGTTCAGCGTATGTGAGTACGATGAGGGCTACGAATAGTGAGAGGAGGGCTGATCCTCCAATGAGTCCGGCTATGAGGATGGAGAGTTCGTCGGGGGTCATAGAGGTCTTTCGTCTCGCGGCTGGCGGTAGAGAGAAAGAGAGGAAGATTCGAACTAATTGTTAGGCCTAGACTAACACGTGATCAATTATAGACGTTGCGTAAGCTGCACTGCCTTCGTATTAGGGCGATCGTGCGTTCTACGGCGAGTCTTTAACGATGCTGAGTGCTGAGTAGTCAGGTGAAGATAAACTTTAGTTCGAATCTAGGGAATACATAGTGAGAACTAAACTTCTTATATACTAAAGTCCGGATGCTATATATAGCTATGGATACGTGTCGAGTGTTCTGTTACTATGCATGAAAACAATGAAAACAACGTGCTAGGTGAGCGGTCGTCGCGAGCCGTAGCACAATACCTGAAGTCGTTCGTTATAGGCGTGGATACCGGTCCGGTCGGGCCGGTTGATCCGCTGATGTCCGTGATAAGATGCGATAAGATCGAGATAAGATAAGGAGAAATGGAAAAATCGTAACACCCAAGGGAACCCGCGTATAAAATCAGGGCCCCAATCCAAGAATGAGGCGATAGAGCTGAAGTCATGGAAAGGGTCATGAATACGGAAGTACCAATAACAGTTGGCGAACTACTTTCGTTGTCAAAATTACGAGATGATGTAAAGAGCAAGCTCACTCTGAAACGGATTGCCTTTGGCAAGAAGGGAAAGAGCGGAAAACAACAGTTCGGATACTTTATAGAAGAGGAACCTGAAGAGGACGAGGAGGAAAAAGAAGGTGAAGAGGCTGAACAAGTCTTTCCCTTCGGAGGAGTAGAAGTAGAAGATGTGGAAGGATTGCCAGGAGGTGCAATTCACATCTTGAAGCTGCCCTTTGTCGGCAGCTTCATGGTTTCAACTGAAACAAGAAACGGTGTGCCAGCGGGCTCACTAGTGTGGCAGGATCCATTCTTGCAATATGTGAACGAGGCAGTGGAATGAGGAGAAGAACCCAAGGCAGTATATGTCACCAAGGATTCTCAAGTGTTACGCTCAGTATTCCCGCTCGTAAACGGAGTCGAGAAATTAGAAAGCTTGTACGATACAGGTTCTCAAATTGTCTCGATGTCTGAACGCATCGCAGATCGGCTAGGGCTAATTTATGATCCTGATATAGTCATAAATATGCAATCCGCCAACAAGCAAGTAGAGAAATCCCTCAGGATGGCCAAGAATGTGCCATTCTTATTTGGTGACATCACGGTGTATCTACAGGTACATATCATCCGGGATCCCGCGTACGATGTACTACTAGGGAGACCCTTTGATGTGCTAACTGCGAGCACTGTGTTTAATAACACTGAAGAGGGACAAGTCATAAAAATAAAAGATCCAAACTCACTACGGAGTGCGATGGTACCCACGTTCCCGCGGGGCCAACGCCGAGTGGCTCAAAGAGAAGTCAAGCAGGGTTTTCAGTGATCGATGATTTGATCGACGATCAAGGAGAGCTAGCCCTGATAATAGAAGAAAAGTATGATGGAGGCTTCGTGATCGGTGGCTATGCTCAGCTGACGGGATTGAAGAAGTTCAGAAGAGAAGAATTACAAGCGACCTACGCAGAAGCGAGCTCGCTGGTGAGTGGAGAAGACAAAAAGGCACGTGGGACATTGTCTTCGTATTTTGGGGCGCTTAAAGATATTCATGATATACGAGAACAGCGGAAACACGTCAATGAGTCCAATAGAATGCTAGTGGATAATCCACCTATGGCTGCTACCTTGATACATGAATTAGTGTCAGTTAACAGATTTAATTCATGTATCCAGAGTGTCAGTGGACAGACCAGCTTATATAGGGTATTTTCACAGTACTGTATGGCATATTAGTCAGCACAGAACTCCAGACTAAATCATGTAATTACTAGAAAATCCAGCAGCTCTGGGAATTGAACCCAGGACCTTAAAAAGATTTTTAATAATGTCACATAACATGGCCAAAATGCACATGCTAACCACTATACCATACTAGCATTATATATTTATGTAATCATCTCCCTATATGACCTCTCTCTCTTATATTTATAATATCCCAATTGGGCCCTCCCTTTGGTGCGCTTTGGTGCACTTTTTTTTTCCTTATTGGGCTGCTCAAATCAGCCCATCAAATGCGCTCAAAAGCGGCTGTGCCCTGCCATTGATGGCATCAATATCAGGCCATTTTCAGTCAAAATTTGCATTTTAGCTCATTTGGGGCTTCCTCAGGCTACTGGGTGGGTCAGGGGATGGTACTAGTATATGCCTAAACATAAATAGCATAAAAGTGAACCCTCTGGTGAGGTATGGGGGCCCTGGGGAGTGGGTAAAAAGAGTAAAATAATAAAAAATAGCAGAAAATCGCATAAAAATCATGTTTCGGGGGGGGGGGGACCATGAATTCCAAATGTTTTTAATGTGCTCCTAGGGTGTTCTGGGGGTTTTTAAGGTCAGGGAATCCACTGGTAAAAACTCCGAAATTTTCCGAGGCCCAGAAATGCGAGTATTCATATGTGCCTCTCCTAAACTGTAATATCATTATTATCATCGATGCTGAGGCCCCATAAATGAAACCAAGAGTCATTTGGAGGTTTTCAAGGTCAAGGAATCGACTGGTGATGTCCTCAGACTGGCGCAATGCCTAGAAAACAAAATATACTGTATGTAACCCCCAATCTCCTATTTTTTATCATATTCCGGTAGTCATATATAGCATATAAAGACATATTCTAGGGTCTTCATGGTGTAGAAATCGATTGGTAACATTCCCAAAGCGATCCAATGCACGCAGCACCATAAAAAGCCAATTTTCCCGATTATCCCTAGGCATAAAATGCGCCACATGTGCTGTAGAGGAGTCGTTTAGGGGTATTCAAGGCCAGGAAATTCACTGGTCAAGTTTTCGAAGCGATCCGATGCACGTAGCACCCCCGAAACATGATTTTTATGCGATTTTCTGCTATTTTTTATTATTTTACTCTTTTTACCCACTCCCCAGGGCCCCCATACCTCACCAGAGGGTTCACTTTTATGCTATTTATGTTTAGGCATATACTAGTACCATCCCCTGACCCACCCAGTAGCCTGAGGAAGCCCCAAATGAGCTAAAATGCAAATTTTGACTGAAAATGGCCTGATATTGATGCCATCAATGGCAGGGCACAGCCGCTTTTGAGCGCATTTGATGGGCTGATTTGAGCAGCCCAATAAGGAAAAAAAAAGTGCACCAAAGCGCACCAAAGGGAGGGCCCAATTGGGATATTATAAATATAAGAGAGAGAGGTCATATAGGGAGATGATTACATAAATATATAATGCTAGTATGGTATAGTGGTTAGCATGTGCATTTTGGCCATGTTATGTGACATTATTAAAAATCTTTTTAAGGTCCTGGGTTCAATTCCCAGAGCTGCTGGATTTTCTAGTAATTACATGATTTAGTCTGGAGTTCTGTGCTGACTAATATGCCATACAGTACTGTGAAAATACCCTATATAAGCTGGTCTGTCCACTGACACTCTGGATGCATGAATTAAATCTGTCAACTGACACATTTCATACAAAATTCTAGCAGACAAGGCTGGGATAGGGGGTGACTTCTCCACTGAAGCCTGAGTGGGCGTTGTCAGTGTCAGATTGGACTCAGAGACCGGTGAATTTGTTGCTGGCCTCTCGAGTCGCACATCCGATGACTTCTTTACTGGGGCCTCCTGTACCTTTGTTGCCTTCGTAGTAGTCTTTTTTGTAGCTGTCGTCGTCGACTGTGTTGCTGTGGCTGCTATTGTCGATTCTTTTGTTGCTATTAACTCCTTGCTGCCTGCGCTGTTGTACAAATCGCCATTGATAGTGTGCAGGGTGACACCATCACCATCTGATGCGAAACCGATACTCTCAAGGGTTGGCATGTCCGACGGTAGTGCTCGGGCACGACACATATCCACGGCTATGAAAGGTTAGTTGTCGATAGCACAAGAAGAAGTAGAACATGTACTAAAGCATCTCTTCAGGAAGTTGCTGTAAACTGGTAATATGTAACACTTCATGTTCACCCATTCCGCCTTGATGAAGTTCTGTTTGACCATGCCCAGTGTCTTGCCGCTGTGGAAACTTATTGTAAGGTGTGAACACTGTGACACACAGAAATGGGGCTCACACGACTTACGAAGCGATGTGTAGATGCCCTCCATCAGCCAGCTGGGGCCCCCCCACATAAATGGAGACAGGACAGCCAGTCGCCTCCACGATAATGTCAATCAATAGCTTGACAATGCTGGGTAGATGTTCAAGGCAGCTACATAGTTCATTTTGTCATTAGAACCCAATACAAGCACTCAGTACTACTCACCTCTGCAAATCCTTTGGCTCTTGGGAAACGGGTGTGTTCAGCTTCTCCTCAAATTCCTTCATCGCAACCTCATGCTCTTCTACTGCCAAATCCTCCCATGATTTCTTCTCAGCCACTAGCAGCTTGTTATATGTCTTGCTCTTGAATGATTGAAAGCTGGCGGCATGTTGTCCTGATTGAAGAGCACATCCACTATCCTTCATCGTCTCCGTATGGGCCTTCCAAGCAGCGTCAACTTCAGCAGTGTTCGACTTGTACCAGACCACAAAGGCTTGAGGTTTCCGAGGTTTTGAAAGACCTACGCCCATCAGGCGATGGAGCAGAATCGTCCAGGGGTTGTCCACGCCCATGTCTTTGGCTGACATATCGTTTTGCTTTGCATACTGGTATCGGAGCCAACGGCATATTTGCTAAAGTTAGGCTTCCATCAGTTTCCTTCTTGGCTCAAGTGGCGACAACGTGGGCATCAACTTCGTGCAGACTCTATAGTGACTCACCTCTGAACGAAACTTCAAGTTCTTCTGATCCTCCATAAACTTGAGCTGCACCTTCTCGTACTCGACAAAACTGAGCCCCTCTTTGTCGGGCATCATGACCTCAGGATCTGGCATATGGTCATCCATGGCAGCAAGGTGTTCTGGCAAAGGTTCGACATTGTGCGCGAGGCTGAGTGGATACCGTTTCAGATAGTGATGAACAACGTCCGCTATGAACTCTGCTGTGTGGCCTTCCTCGACAGCCTTAATATAGCCTTCGATTTCCTGAACCAAGAAGTCTAGTTGTGAACCTCTGAAAGCTCCTGGATTGACCATGGCAGTGTATCTGTGTTCTCAGGTGAGCACTTTTCTCGTCGGAATAGCTGGTGGAAGGCATCTTACTTGATTTTATCAGTGTAAGTACCACGCGTTGAAACGTTGAAGGCCCACATCGTTGAAGTGGTTGGTCTTTTGGCTGGTTACATTGGTGTGTAATTTCACTTTTTTTTCCCCAGCTTTTCACGCTCAATGGGAAATGGCGCTTTTGCCAATATCCTTTAATATCCTTTATTTGCAAATTGCGGGTCGCCATGTCGGCGTCTATAGTCAACAATTGGAGCTTCCCGATGACTTCAAAGTGATTGTGTCCTATGAAAGCTCTCTGTCTGCCTGCGGATGACTGGTAGAGAAACTGCTTTCTCCTCAACGAGGTCACACAACCTGGCTGATGGGGGATACCTGGTCGCCTGTCAACGATACCGAGGTCTTTCTGGACCCCACGGATTCTTGGTACGAGGAGGAACTCTGTGCAGAAATATACGAGAGCCACGTCTTCAAGCAAGCTGGTGTGGACGAGCCGCCGAAGAAAGAGAAAAGGAAGAGGACTAAAGTTTCAGTGAGTGCATGTGTTTTATCTTTGACTAGAGGTCTGATGTTGTCATCTTCACAGAAATGGCCCCATATGGTCTGGAAGGACCTTCACAGGCAGCAGTACCTTGACGAGCTTCTTCGCCGTGAAGGAAGGGGGGAATACCGTCGCGATAAACACTGCCCGGATTGTGTCATGCGGTCTGGGACTGGAGCAGAATCGTTGCCTACCCCAGAATTCCAGTGCCGCGACTGTTTTCTGGATGATCTAGTATGTCTATCGTGCTGCATTCGGCGCCATCGTTGAGAGCCTTTACATCGCATACGGGTAACATTTTTCCTCACTTTGTATGAATTTTCGACACTGATTGTTGCTAGTGTTGGAATGGAGAACACTTCGAAGCCAGCACTCTGAAGGATATCGGTCTTCATGTACAGTTGAACCATGCCAGTATGCAATGTCGCTTGCCTATCGCCAGTCATCAGGAATTCAAGGTTCTCCACGGAAATGGGGTACACCACGTTGCTGTAGATTATTGCGGGTGTGAACGCCAGCTTCCAAAACACGTCCAACTCCTTCGCCGAGGGTGGTATCCCGCTAGTCAACAAGTACCTAGAACCGCGGCGAGCTTCCAGCTGCTTGAGTTCTTACACCTCCTTTCCCTTTGTGCGAAGACGTCCATATACGATTTTTATCGTACGCTAGAGAAACTCACGACAAATATGGGGATGGCGGTGCCGAAGTCATGGTACAAGGCCCTCATGCGAATGTTATTACAGTGGCAGCATCTTAAGATGCTCAAGCGTGGTGGACGAGGGCACATAAACGACGGGGTGGCTACTACCAAGGACCATGACCTTGTGGTAATGTGTCTCTCTTGCCCATGGCCTGGGATCAACCTACCAGAAGGATGGGAGGAGGTGCCACCTGAGATGCAGTGTGTAATTTCATGCCTTTGCTGTTGGTGAAGTCTGATTTTTGAATGTAGATTTTTATATGCACTGCTGCTGATGAGCCTCCAGGCTCTGTACGCTCAGAATTCGCGGATTTTATGCACTAATTGCTGCCCCTGTCCACCCAACGGACTTTCAGTAAACCAAAGATTGCACACAAGCTCATACTACTTTCATACTACAGCAACCACTCCTCACACGCTTTGTTATCCATCCCATCTCGTTACGCATCACAATTGCCGCATTCCATCACGGCGAGGCACCTTCGATCGTAAATCATCTCAAAATGGAATTGCCGCATCGCTTCCCATCGGCACAGTGACGCGCCAATCAATCACTTAATGAAATGACGTGATTGCCACGGCCACTCATCCATCTATGATATTTCGAGCACACGGCAACTACAGGCCACGTTTTACTAAGGCTGTTACTTCGCCAAGACTTCGAATCGACATAGACCCAAGCATGCACCTCAGTACAAAAGCCATACCGCACCAGTCCGCAGCTAAACAGCACGCAACGATCCGTTCATCGCTCCATAAAACCATACGGTTTTCATCCATATGTGGCAACGTCAACGAGTTGCTGTTACTTTCGAAGCCAAGAAACCATATGTTTGCTACGAAATCTACTAAGCCACGGCCTTACAGCCTGACTAAGTCGCGCATGTTTACTCTATTTATAAATCCGTACTTGTAGTATAAAAACTAGCTAGAAAACGTCGTTTAGCGTTAGCTTACCGTCAGCTTACCTCGAGCATAGATCAGCTTACCCCTACACATCGAGTCTACACCACATCGAGACTATTCTACTATGTTTATTACCGTTTCACGGTAGAGATATTCATGATTGCCAGGTATTTGACAGGTACCTGCGGATGACCTGGCATCCGTATCCGGCAGGTGAGCATCCGCGGATGTCACAACATCCGCCAGATACGGATGTCACGCGGTTGGTGGGTATGGCTCTGGACGTGACAGGTACCCGTGACAGGTACCTGTGCAGCAACCGGAGTACTCTCTCATCCCACCACCTTGCCCTTCCACGGATCTTCCTAGTGTCCAGTAATGGCTCTCTCAGTCATTTCACCTCAGTCCTTGGTCCTAGAGCTCAACTCTTAACTCCCACATGTCCACAGACCATATTTCTTGCTCATAAGCTCAGATCAATATCTTGTCACGACGATTTCTCCTTTGGTTTTCACCCGTTTTTCTCGCGGTCAGAAGCGTTCGAAAGCCCTGGCATATGGCTTTAAAACGACCCCCTACTCGGTAAAATCGGCCACATCGTTGCGGAGTTATGAAGGGATCATTGTTTTGGCAAAGGATGGAGAGCATATTCAAGCTATCTTGGGTTCGGATGGGTGCTTCCCTACATGCCTGGTACCGTCTGAAAGCTCTATTTTGATACATTCTGACCTCCCATTAGTGTCCCTTATCCATTACCATCTCATGGTGCTGCTCTCTTATCATTACCATCACTGTCCAACTTAGCCATCATTTTGTTTGGCCCATATCTTAGTCGCTTTTTGACCGTTTCCCCTGATTGTTGGAGCGTTCGAAAGCCCTTCTCAATGCCTTTCAGACGACCCCAGCACGCCCCCATTCCGTTTCTCCTTGCTCCGTCAGTGTCACCATAATTATAGGTCAGTCTCTCTCCTCCTCATATTTTGTTTGGCTCATATCTTAGTCGCTTTTTGACCGTTTCCCTTGATTGTTGGAGCGTTCGAAAGCCCTCTTCGAAGCCTTTCAGACGACCCCAGCACGACCCCATTCCGTTTCTCCTTGCTCCGTCAGTGTCACCATAGTCATAGGTCAGTCTCTCCTCCTCCTCCTCCTCCTCATTCACCTTGTAGGGCTTGATGCAAGGTAACTTGGTTGATTATATCTTAGTTACATACACAGTGTAGTCTATTTAGTAAGAATTGGATGAGTATTATACAGGTACCCGCGCAAATACCTGCAGGTACCTGTATGTATCCGGGTAGGTGCAGGTACCTGCCACGGATGCGGGTACCTGCGGCACGGGTCGGATCATCCGTGCCACGGACGTTGCCACGGATGATGGGTATGGACTTTTGGCCATGGGTACCTGTGCTCGCGGATGCGGATGTAACCGGGTACGCAATCGTGAATATCTCTATTTCACGGCAATATACCGTTTACCCCAGCATATTCTCGAGTGCACGTCAATTCTTAAGCTCACCAGAGTTATTCCACGGTTTTTGACTGTGAAGAGTCGCTTGACACTCGCTCTTCACTCTTAACACTATTGGTACACGCTCATATTGTGCCAATACGTGATCGCCGCGCCATACCTCGCCAACGTTTATCTTTTATTGGCCGTTATCGTTTCAACTTCACCAGCATAGGATCGTTTTATCGTTTTCACTTTCACCATCGTATCGTCGCCCACTTGGGTAGTCTCAGAGCAGACTTAGGATCGTTTTCGCACCAGTATAGGACCAGTTTCAGCATAGTTTTCGTATAGGACAGTCCCCCAAGTGGACTTGAAGGTTAGTTTTGACATAGGATAGGATCGCTTCAGCACAAGACCAGTTTCGACATCGACATCAGTATTTCCATATCGTTTAGGATCAGTACCCCGCCATCACCAGTATATTTCCATTCTTGCTCTCAGTATCATCGCTCAGTTTCCGTATTTCCACGTTTATTCTCGACCCCGCACCCTCAGTACTTCGTGTCATGTTCTCTCTCGACGCGCCCAGCCTCAGTTCCACGTTTTCGCACTGATTCCCCACTCCCAGACTCAGTTTCACACGTTTATCTCCATTTCCTTCGCTCGCTTCGCTAGGATTGCCGTCTAGCGATGTTTTCTAGTCTCTTCTCACGTTCTTGCTTACGGATTTGTGGTATTCACATCATACCTGATTCCGTTTCCTCTCATTTCAAGAGATCCTTACTGGCTTACAGCCAGAGCTACTAGTACTCGACTACCAAGCAGTACTACTTCGCTGACTGAAAAGTCGCAGTGTATACTTGCGTATAGAGGAATTGACTGACTGCACGGAGGTGCCCCGAACCCACTCGCACACACGATCGCCTTGATTGCCGTGTTACCACGTTAATTGCCCACTCTCGTTCCTGAGTTGGTGTTGCCATTGCCACGGAAGTCTAGGCTCATCACCGCTATGTATGGACGCGAACTTTTGCTTGAAGAACCAGATGGTCTCGTCTTATTCCAGGGATCCGGGGCTAGGCATAGGTTTGGGATATTTTGTACCAAGAGCCCCCTTTGAGGAGTACGTTATAAATCATACCTCAGATGAGGACGTAAGTCTTGGATTGAGGTTTTTTGAGGCGTGCTAACCGTGTTGATAGATCAGCATGTGTGTCGGTTTTGCTGCGTTGATGAAGCAAGACACGAAATTTTCAAAAGGGCTCCAATATACCAGAGTGGGTGCCATTTCGTGTGCGCGGGGCAAATTTCTCATGCGGCTCGTGGACCTACATAAAGGAGAAAGGTACATGTTTGATGGAGAACAACCCAGGATGTATAACTTAATGCCGGAGGCTAGGTACGCGCTGATGGATTATGTTTTTGGATCAGCCTTGCAACCATTTGCGGGACTTCTGGCAATGATAATCAGCTATGACATTGCATGCCAATGGTTCGTAAACCTGGACGCTCGAATGAAGAAATGGCCGCAAGAGATTCCTCCTCCCTCTGCGAAATTGACGCCGGCTATCCTGAAATTCCACGAACCTGCGCATAAACAAGACAACCACCAAGAGTTCTCATGCAATTATATCAAGGGCATGGGGGCATCAGACTGTGAGGTACCGGAACGCATCTGGGGACCTAACAATGCCATTGCAAATTTGACCAAGATGATGGGGCCAGGGTCTCGGCATGACGTGCTTGATGATAACTTCGGCGCTTGGAATTGGCTGAAGTACATTGGAATGGGTAAGGCAGTTGGTCTGTGACGTGTTAGGTTGACTGACGAGCATGTTAGGCAAGACATTATTGCATAAGTACATTGTGGCAGTGAAGGAAAGGAACGTGCAGGTCAAGGGGCACCGAGGGTTTAGTGCTGCGCTGCCAAGCCACCTAGTTGAGGAATGGGAGAGGATATGCGTAGTGTGGGAGAATGATGCCTTTCCGAAGGCGGCGGAAAATCCATTTGCTACAAATGAGGAATGTAAGTGCCTTGTATGTGGGATATTGCTGGTGATACTGATTGACACGTGAAGATATGTCTGAGGAGGAGGTCAAAAAAGAGTTGCAGGCGGAGGAAGAGGAGCGTCAATGTCGAGGAGGCAGAGTCTACTATGAGACTAGCGCGCATAATTTCGTGGCGCTAGGACTGAGCTTGGAGGAATCCCAGTAAGTGCGCCTTGTTTGGACCAATAAAGAGGCTGACATAAGCTAGGCAAAAGATCAAGGACTTGGCTATACAGCACAAGAATCTGACAACATGCCAAGGAGCCGCTCTCAAGGAAGAGCAAAGTATTCTTCGAGAAAAGCTTTGAAACTGGCTCCTGCTGCAGCCAATATACATCCCTGGCTTGCTTCAATATTTGACAGAGACAGGCGAATTGTCTGGCAACAACGAGGATGAAAACCCAGAAGACGTAATATTGTGGTTGCTGTCAAGTCTACCAGCCGATCGCCATAGAGCGGTTTGCATGGAAGGGCTGCCCTGAATGGAGGAGAAATTCCAAACAGCACAATGCCACGATGTGCTCAATGGGATCCAACATACACTTTGCATCAAGACTAGGATGGTCTACTTCTGGAACAAAAACACCCGTGGCCAGGCCCCGAGCACACGTGCAAGAGCCATCATTGATGGAGTTCACAAACGAGCTTTGAAATTTGCCAGAAAGTACCGTAGCGCGCACAATGCAAAGCTGCTCCTAGCAGGGCCAGGCGATTGGGAGAAGACGTTACAAGTGTTGGAAAACAAGGACATTCGGTCGTACACTGATATCGAGCGGAAAGGCCGTGGTCCCGGACGTCAAGGGAACAACGAGGATGACAACAAGCCTGTCCATGCAAGTGACAACGAGGAAGAGGATGAGATAACGCTCGAGGTTGAGGAGAGAAGTCAGAAGGAGGGTACTGGTGAGACACGGCGCACACTGTCGTGGATATGGCAAACGACTCCTGTGGACATTGAAGACGGGACCGACAATAACGAGGAAATCCTGGAGATGGAGTGGTGCAAAAGTCGAGCGAGATTGAAAAGGAGTTCGAAGGAAGTCTTATTGCTCCGAGAGGAGATGCGTTGTGTGTTGAAGTTCCTGGAGTGGAGAGGGCAGTGGTGGCAAGAGCGACAGGTAGCCAGAAATGTTGAAGGTGATGATGGGCTTGCTGAGGGGCTAGCGTCGTATGCACGGGAGCAAGAGGTCCTTCAGACAGGGCTAATGCAGTCATTCGAAGCCTTGTGGAAGACACCATTGGAGGATCTGGAAGACGAGAGTGATGGGGAAGATCAAGATGCTATCATGGATGATAGCTCTGACAGTAGCGATGATGAGAATAGTGAACCGGAATAAATGTTCTGACTTGTATGTATCATTTTAAACTGCTTCTTATAAATGCAAATAGGTGACAGACGAGCACTGTAATACAATATTTACCACGACCGCTACTAAGTTGGAAATTCGGAATCCAGGCCCGAATTACATACAGAGGAATTTCGGACTGAAATCAAGGGTCCTTTCATTTTGGGCAATATCCCGTGCATATCCAGCATATCCCGCCCGTCTCCTGCCCCCGTCCAAAATTTCAAAAAAGTGAAAATCACGAAAATTACTGGAAACAATGGCAGCTACCAAGACCAATAAAAAAAAAGTGGTGTTCCAAAAATAGCCATTTCCTGCTCCCCCCCACGGTTGGGAGGGCATGCAAACAATCTGAATATACTACCTCCCGATGCCCTAGAAAAAGCACCCAAAAAAAGTGCCGGAAAATAGACCCAATCAAAATTCAACCCAAAACAGAATTTTAGCACCCACAGTGAGCGCGCAAGTGCCCCCCCCCCCCGTGAGCAGCAATGGAGGCGTGGCAGTGCCCTGGTGAGCACAAGGGAGGCCTGTGACCAGCCGTGATGGTCCACAGGGAGAGTGACAGTATTGAGCACTATAAATGGGTCACCAGTCAATTGACTGTCTGGATGGATCACATAACCCAGTCAATTGACTGGGTCTGATATATACTATTGACTGCTAAGGCTGTTACAGCTACACCCCCAGATGGTCATCTTCACCGCCTCGCACCTCGACAGGATCGCCAAAGACTGGTGGGTCCACATGCAACAAGGATACTGGGTCATCACCGATCCTGTCATACAGTCCCGATTCTGATATCCCACCTGGGAACGGTTCGTACAAATGCTAAACGAACAGTTCCGCGACCCGGCCACAGAAGAGGTACAGGAGAAGAAGATGTTTGACCTACGCATGGGCACAGGGGCAGCCACCACCTACTTCCAGGAACTGGAGAGGCTCACCAAACTCGCCCGACAACTACATGACCAGGATGAACGAGGGCTCATGGTGAAAGCCATATGACTCGGAGTACCTGAGTCCTACACCAAGTCGATCGCCATGACCGGCTTCAACATCCTGCTCACCTACCCCGACTGGAAGGCGCGCATCCTCATCATGTATAAGGAACACCAGAAGAAGTGGGTATTCGACCAGACCATGGGCAGTGGAACCCACGACTCGCGCAACCCCCCAAAGGGAACCAGCAATACCGCCACCAGTAATAATAAAACAGGTGGTGCAACAAGTTTGTCGTTGGGCAAACTGATGAGTAACGCACCCCCCCGGGATAGTCAAGGACAATGGCACACAGTGCAGACAAAGACATACGGCGGGGCAGGAGAACCAATGGACATCAGCAAACTACGCAGTGAAGGAAGGTGCTTCCAGTGCCACGAGAAAGGACACCTGGGTAAGGACTGCCCCAAGAAGCGGGAATACAAGGACATTCGCTCGGTTCAAGTAGCCGAGCAGGAGAAGACGGAGTTGAAGATCAAGGAAGTAAAAGAGACAGCGGTCTAGGGTTTGATTCCCCTACGATCACCAAGGACCTACCTACTGGTGTGTGCTTGTCTTCTGCTGGACAGTCTTATTCTTCTTTTTTAGCTACATCTTGTTCTACATACGCATTCAATGATACCCCCCCTGCTTTTAACGTCTCCAGCATGACTAGCAACCCAGTACCAGAATCACAAAACCGATACACTGCACTCACCGTTGAAGAGTGCAACAACAATGACTCTGACCTCCACCCCTGGGATGATGAGCCCAACACAGGTGACACTGCGGCTGCTATGGAACGGTCAAGTAGTCGGGAGATTGGAGGTGGGGATCCTGTGACGCAGAGGACTACCCTTTCTCTAAAGATGAAACAACTGAGTCCATCATCGTTAGGACCAGTCCGGGAAACCCTCAAAGGACTGTCACAGTCGCCTGCCAGGGCACAAGCAAAGGTGGTCGAACCTGCTGGGCACGGAGCAGAGAGCTCCTTCCAGGACGACCCAAGGATTTACAGCACGAGGGCTGTTGTTCGCCCCAAGGTGGGAATAAAGAGGCAGCTGATGGCATTGGAGGGAACAGGGGAGACTGGTAAATCCACGTTCACGGTTCAAGCCCATCCCAACACATCCTCCAAGGTTGGACCTCTGACCAAAGTCAAAGACGACCACAGCACCTCGCCCCCGAATGAACAGGGAAGTTCCCCAGAAGGGAACCAGGACAAGGAAGCGATTGCACGACCAGCAATCATGAAGACTGCCACAGGACAGGGAGCTGCTAGCGCCCAGGCAGTGAATAGGGGGCATCCAGTACTTGTAGTCGAAGTTCCTGATGAAGAAGACAATATGGCGTACCAAATCTGGCTCGCCAAAGAACGGACACCGACAGTAACCAAGAAGGAGGCGACGAGCGATGAACCTGCTTGGTCCTCCATGACGCCAGTTCTAACAAAAGGGTGGTGCAAACCCTTTGAGGTAGACTGGACGCTCTGCACTGTTTGCGAAGCACGAAACGATAACACTGCCTGCACCGCGCTCTTTGTCTGGACGCACCAAGACCATGTCCCCGAACTCCTCTCCGAGATAAGGAAGGGAGACGAACGAGCCCAGGAGCAGCTCTATGAGCTCCACAAACTGCCTCGCTACCTTCGTCACAGACAGAGTAACGATTGAGACTTCACGCTAGATGTACAGCTCATCCCCTGCACCAGAAGGCAGATTCTCACCACCAAAGGACTAGTTGATAGTGGCTGCACAAGCAGCTCAATCAATCGCACTTTCATACAGAAACACGGGTTAGACACCAAGAAGATGGCTGTTCCTATTGCAGTCTATAACGCTGATGGTACCCGCAACAAGGCAGGTGACATTACTGAATTTGTGGAATTTCGAATGACCATCGGTAACCACAGCGAACGAATCGACTTCGCAGTCACTGATCTCGGCTCCAAGGATCTCTACCTTGGCCACAACTGGCTGAAACACCACAATCCCATCATCAACTGGAACACAGGCACCATCATCTTTGGACACTGTCAATGTGTCAAGAACCCCTTCCCACTCCCCGATGCAGATCCCAACAACCACTGGGATGAAGAACTCGAAGACAGCGACACCATTCTTGCCGTCAACATGGAAGAAGAACTCGTCATTCGTGCTGTACATCACACCAATGATCTTGCCGCTGTGGCTAATGCAGACAAGCCAAAGAAGACCTTTGAGGAGATGGTGCCTTCCGACTACCGCTCCTTCCACGACCTGTTCTCGAAAGAGAACTTTGATGAACTCCCTGAACGAAAACCATGGGACCACACGATCGAGCTAATCCCCAATGCCAAGTCAACGCTAGACTGTAAAGTCTATCCGTTGAATCGGGATGAACAGGAGCAACTCGACAAATTCCTCGATGAGAACCTCGAATCAGGAAGGATCAAAGAATTGAAGTCCCCATTCACCTCCCCCTTCTTCTTCGTCAAAAAGAAGGACGGCTCTTTACGCCCTGTTCAGGACTACTGAAAACTGAACGAAATGACCATCAAGAACCGATATCCACTCCCGCTCATTTCTGAACTCATCGACAAGCTTCAGAGGGCCAAGTACTTCACAAAGCTCAACGTTTGTTGGGGATACAACAATGTCTGAATCAAGGAGGGTGATGAAGAGAAGGCCGCCTTCCACATGAACCAAGGGTTGTTCGAGCCCACCGTCATGTTTTTCAGGCTCACCAATTCACCCGCCACCTTCCAGTGGATGATGAATGACATCTTCAAAGACCTCATCTCCAAAGGAAAGGTCACGATCTACCTCAACGACATCCTTATTTTCATGAAGGACCTCAAAGAGCACCGATGCATTGTACAAAGGGTACTTCAATGCCTACGAGAGAACAAGTTGTTCCTCAAAGCTGAGAAGTGTGAATTCGAGGTTCTCGAGACCGAATACCTCAGTGTAATCATCAGCAAAGGACAAATCAGGACGGACCCTGTTAAAATTGCCGGCATCGCAGAATGGCCGACCCCCACCAAGAAAAAGGAACTACAGTCATTCCTTGGCTTCACAAACTTCTACCGCAAATTCATAAAGAACTATTCGAAGGTCATCCACACCCTGACCCAGCTCACCGGCAACACGGAATGGACTTGGGGTGCTGCGCAGAACCAGGTGTTCCAACAGTTGAAGAAGCAGATGGCTGAGGATGTCGTCCTCGCCATCCCGAACAGGATGGGATGCTTCAGAGTAGAAGCAGATGTGAGCAACGGAGCTGTTGGTGCCATACTCAGCCAGGAGCAAGAAGGCAGATGGAGGCCTGTGGCATTCATGAGCAAGGTGCTCACTGCTACCAAGCACAACTATGAGATCTATGACAAAGAGTTGCTCGCCATCATGCTTGCCTTCTCTGACTGGTGCCATTACCTCATGGGTGCACTTGAAGACGTGGAGATCTGGACAGATCATCAGAATCTTCAATACTTCCACAAACTGCAAAAGCTCAATCGTCGCCAAGCCCGATGGGTTACAGAGCTCGCCGAATACCACTTCATGCTCAAGCACAAACCAGGTTTCGCAAACATCAAAGCCGACCTCCTCAGCTGATGAAGTGATCACAACCAGGGGGAAGATGACAATGGCGACATAGTTGTCCTCTCCCCCAAACACTTCCAGGTGCTTATTATGCCCACCACGATGGAGACTCACAAACGAGTTCGCACTGTCACCCATCAAAAGGAGCTTTGGGACAAAGGCATTGGCACGTCCCTGGAGCACAAACAAGGAATCACCGAGAAAGACGGTATCCTGTACTACAACAACCGAGTCTACATACCCTGACACTCCGCTCTCCGAGGAGAGATCATCGCCCAGAGTCATGACCACATTGCTGCTGGACATCCCGGAGTAGCCAAGACACGAGAACTCGTCCTGCGCGAATACTGGTGGCCAAAGATGAAGAAAGACGTCAAGACGTATATTGGAGGCTGCGAAACTTGCCAAAGGACCAAGTCAAGCAATCAGGCTAAGTCCACACCTCTTCACCCAAATGCGATCTCAACCGAGCCATGGACCCACATCTCCGTCAACATGATCACCGGACTACCAACCTCGAACAGGCACGACGCTCTCCTAGTGGTGGTTGACCGATTCTCAAAAGCCATCATCCTAGTACCATGCAACGTCGAACTCTCCACAGAAGGATGGGCCCGAATCCTCCAAGACCACGTATACACACGCCACGGCATGCCCCAGGTAGTCATCTCCGACCGAGGCCCGCAATTTGTTTCCGAATTCATGAAAGAGCTCTATCAAATGCTCAATATTATGCAAAACACATCCATCGCCTTTCATCCACAGATGGATGGGCAAACCGAGCGAGTCAACCAGGAGGTCGAAAAGTATCTTCGTATCTTCATCAACCATCAGCAAACCGACTGGGCTGACTGGTTGCCCCTCGCAGAGTTCTCCCACAACAACCGAGCTCATTCTGTTACCAGAAGAAGTCCATTCATGATCCTGTACGGCCGTAACCCCCATATCATCCCCAATTCCCCTCGCCCCGCCAACTCCAAAGTCCCCGCCACCTCTGACTTCTCTAAGACCATGAATAAAATTCATAAGGAGACAGAGGCAGCACTCGAAGAAGCCACCGGACGCATGAAGGTGCAGTACGACAAGCATAAACGCCCTGCCAAGGAATATCACGCAGGAGACCTCATCTGGTTAGACACAACCAATCTCCACCTCTCTCGCCCCAAGAAGAAGCTCAACAACAAACGAGTCAGACCTTTCAAGATCCTCAAAAAGACCGGTGTAAGGCTAGCAAACTCTCTGGGAAGAGAAAGTCGCGTCTGCTTCTGCAAGATCTTTTATATATGCAAGGAGGGTTACCACCCGCTCTGAAGGGATCCAATAGAATCCGCTTCGTCTGCAGATACGATAGATAGAAGTAGTTCAAGTGTCCGCTTAGGATGTTGAACAGAGGGTGTGTATGTGAAGAAGAGAGAATCCTAGCAATCCACTTGCAAGACTAGGCTCTCGAGCTACTAGATAATGCTAAGCTTGCTGCTTCGGAGAAGCGGAAATTTATTCCTTTGGGGTGCTTTGAGCAAGTGAGATTAACTGAATTCTAAGTACAACGTGTGTGCTTAAATACTAGCGGATCCGAACCAGCTCTGCTCACGAGTGTATCTGCTCCGATAGCCCTGAATATAGCCGTTAAATACAATATCTGCTCCAAACTGGTGCATAATCGTCCGCTTAGGAACTATTCTCGCGTTGTCGAGCCGCTTTCGCAACACCTTCCTCTTCTGGCTTGGTTTGGGAATAGCCATAAATGGCTATCCGAGATGAAATAATTTGTCCACCCAGGAGGATAAACCTTCCGCCATCCGCTGGTCAGGTTGATAGCTGTCAGCTCTTGGGGTCTGGGCTTGTCAAATACAGAAGAAATGAAGCGGATAGCGTATGGTGTGGCAGCTAAGCGTATCGCCTGGTGGATGAGCAGCGGATGTATGGTGGGGCGTGTCGACCAGCGGATGGGCGGTTGCCCAAGCGGATTCCGTAGGAATTCCGTGTCTTGAGCAGTGAGAAATGGATCTTGGTAGAGTGGGGATGAAAATGGGGGGAGCATGTTCACCTTGTTGCTGCATCAAGGTGAAAGCCAAAATTTGGTGCACACATAGATGTGGTGCAGCACACCGGAGCCTCAGCTTACAAGCTCAAGCTACCACCGCACTGGAAGATCCACCTGCACTTCAACGAGAAGCTTCTAACCCCATACACACCCCCTGTGTTCCCTAATCAGGAACAACCACTGCCTCCCCCACCTGATCTCATCAACAATGAGGAACAGTGGGAACTCAAAGAAGTTCTCGACGCGAAAACTTGAAAAGTCCGTGGAAAACAAGGACAACCCTCTACCACGGTAATCAACTACTTTGTCAAGTGGAAAGGATGGACACAAGAACACAATTCCTGGGTGACAGAGAAAGATATGGGCAATGCAAAAGAAGCAATTGCCGACTATGTCAAAAGGACCAAGCGTAACGAGAGGGTGGCCATAGTCAAAATCGCAACCACTCCTCGAAGCCCCCTCGCAATGATTGTCAACCACCATTATAGTGACGACGGCGACTTCTCATACCTCATGCAGCGTGAGGATGGAACCCAGAAATGGGTCCTCAACCCCAATGTCAACAAGTACAAGGACTTCCTAGAGGAGTATTGGGCCAGTTACCACAGCTCCCAAGAGCCTCCTATGACAACGGAACCCTAGGCAGTCGGGACGCCTGCCTTAACAAGAGGGTAATGTTACAATTTTCCATTTTTTCCTTATCTTATCTCATCTTATCATGACACCTAGAATCTTATCATGGATCAACCGGCCTGGACAGACCGGTCTCCACGACTATAACGGACGACTTCAGGTATTGTGCTACGGCTCGCGACGGTCGCTCACCTAGCTCGTTGTTTTCATTGTTCCATGCATAGTAACCGAACACTCGACACGTATCCACATCTAATTATAGTGTTCGGCCTTTAGTATATAAGTAGCCTAGTTCTCACTGTATATTCCCCAGTCTCGAACTAAAGTTTATCTCTACCTTCGCCTACTCAGCACAAAGCATCTATAAGATTCGCTGAAGCTTAGCATTCGCCCTAATACAAAGGCAGCTTTGCTTACACAATATCTTTATAAGATCACATGTTAGGCAAGGCCTAACACTTACTCTCAGACTCACTCCTCTTGCTAAGACTCTGCGTTGGCTCTTGATTCTTGGTTAGCAACCTGACACTCATTGGGTGACTGTACAAATGCAATACAGCCCTCTGTTTAGTCTTGTTTGTTATATTAGAGTTCAGGTCTAACAATTAGCTCAAAGCTTCTAGCCTTCCCTTTCTTCCAGCGATCATCACACTGAAGAAACCGAATGCCAATAACTGCCGACATCTCTAACTCTGTGTTCGCCATCCTTGTTTCGCTCATTGGAGCCGTTACAGGAGGCATCACCATCTTCCTCCTTTCCTGTTGCTATTCCTACAAATTACACTCGTGGTTAGCTCACTATACCCCCCTCTATCTCTCATATTGTAGTGCTGTTCCATGGCACCTGGTACCTCTACCCTATTACCCCATCCCCCAATCAGGACCTCTCTCCATCCATTATGTCTCTGTCCAGCCCCAAGACACCATCTTCCCACTGATCAGCATCCTACTCAAAGAAGCCTACGAAAGCACAGTCCATTCTACTGTCGCTGAGGAGGCTAGGGACATCGGGAAAGAAGGCATCAACATCCTCGCTACAGAATATCCCAGAGGCCCCACTGAGAGTCTCTATGCCCAGTCCGATTTGGGAGACTCTGTCCCAAGCAGACAAGGCCTGGACAGACTCATCTGAGACTCCAATGGGTCCTATTCCGCCCCCCTTCCAGCTGGAAGCTCTCTCCCTGAGCCCCTTTCTGACATCAACAGCGACAATGAGGACTTCCAGTACCACCCCCACTCCCTCACTCTCTCCGAGTATGAGGCCTTCAGTACCAATCTGCACATCAATCACCCCTCATCCCCAGACACTGACCAGCGAGAGGCCTTCAGCCCTGACCACCAAACTCCATCTCCAACACTTGGATTTGGAGAACCACCAAATGTGGCAGCAGTTAGAGCAGCTGCTCTCTGGAGAGGAATCAATAGAGTCTGAACCCAGGAGTCCAACGAGAGGGTGATCAGCAAGCAGGCATGCCCCTTCACCTTTACTCCTGTCTCCCTTATCTGCAAAACTATGGGACCCGCTGAGCTCTCACATCCTGAGGACCATCACGTTACTGGAGAGCGATGACAGGAACTCATTGCCCACCTCCATTGGATGGGCATCCACAACCAGCAGGAGTGGAACGAGTGGCACCATCAGCATGTCCTCGAGCATAATGCCTGCTGAGAAAGTAGCGGCAGACTGGAAGGCAAGTCCGATGATGAGCCTCCAGGCTCTGTGCGCTCTGAAATCGTGGATACTACCTCTAATTTATCGCGTGCTTCCCTTGCACAGACTTTCAGTAAACCAATCGTTGCAACTTCGGCACAGGTCGAATTATCTTAAACAAACCACTCCTCGCGAACTTTCCCTTCAATATGTCTGAGTCATTGTGCCACAAGGCACATTGATCGACAATCCTTCCACAGTAAATTGAAAACGCGTCACAATTCTAGGCCTTCACACATGGACACAGCCATATGGTCACGAGTGTTAACTATGCGTCTGCTATGTATGGCTACGGTTTTCTAACGGCACAGTCCTGGTACCTTATGGACGCATCCTGAGGATATAATAATACAGGAAGATTGGTGATATTTTAACTTCGGATGAGTAAGTAGTATACGGATTAGTAGTGTTCCGTAGTTTAGTTAACTACACAAACTTTTAAATGTGCAATGCACAGTACAATAATGTCTAGTATAGTAAACTATGGTTACTAAGACTAAACAAATCTTGCTGACTTACAAGGATTTAGTTTGCAGTATAAAAGATAGTAGAAAGTAGATAGAAAAGGACAGTGAATCCCCTCTAGGAGATACATCCACCACGCATACTACCCCAATACACACGAATTAAAGTTAACATCTCTACATCCTTAAGAGATACAACACTTCATGAAGTATTCCGCTTGTGACTTACCAAGTGTTAACCAACTTAATTCGCTTACTCTCATCTAAAAACCAAACAAGGATATTCTAAACATTTCCCTTGTTTGTCATCCTCACTTCCTAAAAACTCGCATACTTGCAGACTTCAAAGGGTAATCCGTAGCTAGGATTCCAGATCTTTAGTCTCTAACACCCACAGCTTACTGTTCCTGTATTAGGGAACGACACTAACTAGTTTTCTGTAGTTAAACCAGCTCCGTGTCGATGTTTCTGTATTAAAGTTCGCATAGACCGAGCACTATAGAAGAAAGTCTTCTACTGGAACCGCAGCTAGGTTTCCGACGCCAATAGTTCGCACCGCATCTAGGTTGCCCCACTCAGTACACATCCACGTTTACACATCACTTCCCTTCCAGGAAACTTCGTGTACATACCTTGGGTCTCTGAAACACTTTCAGAGAGTCATAACACCCGTAGCAATACTTTGCTACACACCTAGGAAGCTACAGTCACCGCACGGAGGTGCCAGACTAGACTTGCTAGAACCTGCCTTCAGATTCTGTGTTTGATTACACTTGCCATCATAGGTCTTGTGTTTTCTGCCCGCAGGTGTCTTAAGGTTCATCAACGATATTGGAACACAATACAAAGTGTCCCAAGTGAGCAGGTGCAGGCCTTTGAGGAGCATACCTGTGCCAGCTACCAAGAGAACTGGTCCCAGTGGCCACATTACTATTACCGACTGGACTCCAACTATGCCCCACCCCCACTTGATGACCAAGAGCGCCTTATATATGGCAAAGAGTTCTCTCATGAGATGGATGAGTACCGTGAGTCTCAGGTTGCTTAAGAGGGCCAAGACATTTCACAATCCGAGCATCGCTAAGAGTATTGGAGGAATGTGTGCGATGGCCCAGGAGATCCAACAAGCATTGGAAGTAGAATTCATGAGAATTTACACCAGTCGCTTTATGGGCCTTACCTTGAGCATGATCTGGAGGACGTCGAAGATGGGACTGCTATGGAGGGACTCAGATTCCTCAGAGCAGGAGAATATTATTAGGTTGCGCCACAGCACAGACTGTAGTTTTATTTTGTGAAAAATATTCGTTTTGCTTCTATAAAATGCCGGGACCATATCGATCTCCGACTCAACCTCTACCGGACTCCCCACTATTTAACATCTGCAAACCGACTCATCCCTTCAAAGGGAAAAGCTGAATGATGGCTGGAGGTGGTCATGGAGGTGCCACAGAAGCTGGAGGCTCGAGAGGAGTGGCTAGCAATGACCTACCAGCCAAAGTTGGCTGGCAAGCCTGTCCCAGAGCCATCCAGGGTGACATCTGTCTGACTCATAACATCAATGATCCAGACTACTCCTCCCACACAGCTGACAAGGACTCATGGTCCCTTCCCAGGATACCACCACAATGAGAAGACCCCCTGCCAGAGCCACAACCCAGCAGCACCATGGCTGATGATGTGCCCTGGACTGAATGCCAGCCTGAGCTCATCAGAAAGCCCAAAGTCTTCAAGAGAGACTCCAATGACATCAAGCAGTTCATTACTGCTTGCCAAGTGTACTTCCAAGTACACAGCGCCCATATGATCCCTGACCCCTATAAGGTCGCCTTTGCCCAGTCCTACTTTGAAGACAAAGCCCTCGACTGGTGGATGCTGGAGCTGGAAGAAATGGAGAGCGACTCATGGGGGAAATATTGATTCCCCACCTGAGATACCTTCACTCAGATGCTCAGAAAGAAGTTCTGCGACATGGCAATCGAGGAAGTACATAAGAAAAAGATATATGACCTCCACATAGCAACAAAACTGCTGATACACCGTCTACACATTCACACCTAGATTTTGCGATTTTGTAACAATACAATTGTATATCTATCCTATACTAGTGGTAATAAAAGGACTATAGCTAAGGCTTCTAGCTGATAGTTACAGCAGTATGCAGCTAGTGAAGCCAGGACTTAGATGTGATACCATTAGTGGGTCAAATCTACCAGCCAGCCATACTAGTAACTTGAATGCTAGCCAGACTAATTAATATAAGGCCACTAGTAGATAGGTAATGCAACTAGCACACCAAACAAGAAGCAGAATACACAGATCTCGTGAAGTTCAGTCACTAGCAGACCAATTGGGGCAGAAACACCTAAGTCAGGTTAACTAGTCACACAGCAATCTCAAAGCAGGACTTAGAAATGAACTAGCAATGGATTAATGTTACACCCAGATCTGACTAGTGTGATCAGATCTATTACAATCGGCACTAGTATAGCCTGGCTGTGCTTTCGATCACAGCCAACTATAGTTGTGAGCATGAGGGTGTGGCTAGTTGTTCATCTCTGGCACTAGTGGTGTGTTGCTGAGTCAAGAACACAAAATTAAACCACTAGCTAAGCTCTGTGGCTCACTAGTTGTCCAGCAGCAGTTTCTAGACTGACTATTGCATGTTTATGCACAATATTTCGGGCCTAGCCAAGAAATCTATACCGATAATACCCCACTAGTGTAGCTGTTTACATCTCTTTGTACCTGTCTTTACAGTATATAAGTAGTAGAATAGGCACTCACACAGAGAGGCAAGCCATCCCTGCAATTGTGACAGATTAGTCAGTATCTAGTGCCCACAATTAAAGGCTTTTGTGCTTAACCTTGACAAAGCAGCTACTAGTCACTAAGTTACCCATAGAATTGAGTGAATTGAAGTCTCTTTGAGTCTACTATTGTGTCCTGCAAAGGCCAAGAGTGCTCCAAAGTTAGCTCTTGCAGTTTCTCAAAGTTAAAGTATTATTCTTAGGCCAAGAGTGCCACTAGTAAGCCAAGAATGCAAACTAGGCAAGTGTTGATCACTTGTAGGAAGTAGTACAGGGCCAAGAGAGCCAATAGTTCAAAGCAGTCATAGTCTCAGCAAGTGCAGTAGCTCAAACCAAGTCACATTTCATTCAATTGTATCTTATCCATCCCACTAGTGCAAGTAGTATGCTTGTAAAACTCACTAGTAATGAATAAAATGTCTTTTGAACAACTTCCCTTGATTATTGAGTCTGCAGAGTGCTTCTATCATACACAAAACACCTGAATTCAATATATTGGTAATAGTGTAGAGTTGTGAAAGGTTTAGTGTTGGTTGCAGTTCATAGCTGCCCACTAGTCTTTTGTCACTCACCGTTACTGAGCACATCACTGCCCAGGAATACTTCCAGAAGTTGGAAAAGGAGGCCAAGCAAGCTGGCCTATGATCTGACACTGGGAACTGAGGGCACATGGTTGAAGCCCTACGACAAGGAGTACCCCACTTCTATTCCTTGTTCATCACCAACCTCAGGATTTTGATCCCTGTTGGCTATAACATCTGGAAGGAGTGCATCATCCTCATGAACAAGGAGTGACAATGCCAGCAAGTCCACGACTCCACTCACAGGGTCAGCAAGCCCAACTGGTGCAACAATAGAAAGCCCAACAATGCCAGAGCCTCCAAGGGGAGTTCCAGTGTGACAACTTCCTCGGCAGACAAAAAGACAGCCATCGGGGTGACCTATGGCAGTCAGAGGAGACCAATGGACATAGATGCAATGAGAAAGGCAGAGGAGTGCTTCTGATGTGGCAAAAAGGGCCACCTCAGCAAGAACTGCCTGCTGCAGTCATGGAACAAAAGGAAGCAGGAGGTAAGAGCCTTGACAACTGAGCCTGCCATGGACTCCAAGATCAAAGAGGTAAAAGACGCTGCCGAGAAGTAAGTGATTCTACTTACTCAGCAAAGGGGGCTCCTGGTGCACATTCAAAATATAGTGGACAGATTTATCCTATCTCTATAGCTACATCTGTCAGTAAAAACGTGCCACATTTTAATATACCAGCATTATCAACTTTGAACCAGACCCTGAAAGAATCACACAACCGCTATGCCATCTTAGCCATCTCAAATGTCTCGGATGATGAGGCTTCAATAGAGACAGAGAGTCTCACCAGCGATCTATCAACATTGTCAACAGATAATCACTCCACAAGTAGCTTATTACGAGTGAAAGTGCTGGGCAAAAAGCCACCTACCATAGTGGTACCTATCATAACGGCTGCTTGTAAACCAGATGGGGCAGGGAAACCGGATCCAAACTCACCCCCTGAATAAGTGGCTCCTCGAGCAGAGACTACCACAGCAGGGAAACTGATCGTAATTGCCCTGCCACAAGACCTTTCTGACAAGAGCCAGGGCTAAACCAGGCAAGAGACATCTAAGGTAGTTATGATTGAAGTACCCAATGAAGAAGATGACACTTCCTTTAGGTTACACCAGAACAAGGTTGCTGCAACCGATGCAGACACATGTGGGCCATCCCTGAGGCAAAAAAGTCCTCATGGAGATGAGGCAGAACATCCTATCGGCAACAATGCTTCAGCATTAAAGGGTTAGGAGGCTGCAGAGCATATGCCTCCAATGGTAGCACCTCAGGAATGGTTGAAACCCTTCGAGACTGAATAGACTTGGAGGGCGATCAAAGATACTAAGAATGAATCCACTGCTCAAGCTGTCCTGCTTAACTGGATTCACAAAACCCGAGCAGAGGAAGTTGTAGACAACCTCCTTGAAGGTCTTTGGTCCTCAGAATGTTTTTGTGCCCTTGACTGGCTCAATGAACTTCACAAACCCAAGCAATATTTCATCCGCTCACAAACATCCTCTCCACATGACCTCCTCATCCCCATCCAACTAGAGACACTGGAATCTTGCATCACTGTTTCCGCTAAGGCTCTCATTGACAGTGGCTGTACCAGAAGTTCCATTCATCGTGACTTTGTCGAGAAGCATGGAATTCCAGTCTGAAATATGGCTAGCTCTATCTCCATTTACAATGCTGATGGCTCCTGCAACAAGGCGGGAGAAATCACTGCCTACACCAAGCTCCATCTCAAGATAGGAGACCACAGTGAAAGGATTGACCTTGCCATTACTGACCTTGGCCAGAAGGAAATCTTTCTAGGATATGACTGGCTAATACATCATAACCCAGTCATTAACTGGAAAATAGGCACAATTACTTTTGCCTGCTGCCATTGTGTGAAGAACCAATTTGTGCTCCCTGATGCCAATCCTGATGATGAGTGGGAACTAGAAGAAGGCGAAACCATTCTGGCTGTCGACTTCCAAAACACTATCGAAATTTGTGCAGTTCATCATGCAAATGATCTCACTGCCAAAGCCAACAAAGGGAAAGAAAAGAAGACCTTCAAACAGATGGTCCCTGAATCATATCATGACTTCAAGAACCTGTTCACCAAAGAAAGCATTGACGAACTCCCTACTCACAAACCCTGGGTGTTAGACCTGAGCCTCACATGACTGCTGACACTTGCTCATGACTCTGGGCTGTCTCACATTTGGACAATCACCCACTGAGCCTGAGGCTATAGTGTAATGGAGTCATAGAGGAACTGGCTTAGCAGTTGGTCTTGGAGAGAGTGAGGTATCGGTATAGATAAACTTAGCTTGAAGCTGAGGATATACAGTGAGGGCTACACTACTTATATACTAAAGTCCTGTTAGTAATAATAGTGGTGTCCATGTGGTAACGATGCAAGTAAGGTGAGCAGTTGTTGCAAGCCATAGTACAATTGCTGAAGTCACTCGGTAAGGGTGTGACGACCGGTCTGGTTCTGTGATTAGTGCGCTGATAAGATAGGCATGTGAGATAAGATGTGAAAAGACAGAAAAATCGTAACATTACCCCCTCATTAAGGCAGTTGTCCTGACTGCTCTAAGGCTCTGGTGGGGAATTGTATTGGGAGTCTGCTTGGTTAGCCCAATATTCATCCAAAAACTCCTTCCATTGGTCTTCATTGGGGTTCCTGATCCATTTCTAGAATCCATCATACTGCTGGACCAGGTAGAGAACATTGCCATTGTCCTTGTATTCATGGCCAAGGATCATGGAGATGGCCTTGTCAGGATTCGTTGTGATTTTTGCTATGTCCACTTGTCTTGCTCATCAAACCCTTTTTTTGTAATCCTGAATAGCCTCTTGCATGTGTTCCATCTCTGTGTCCCATACTCATGAGTTGTGCTCCCATGTCCACCTCTTCCACTTGATAAAGTAGTTGGTTATGGTTGTTGACTTCTTCCCCTTCTTGCCTTGTATGTGACAGGTTCGAGAGTCTAGGATTTCTTCAATTTCGTACTCTTCTTCCCCATCAATGAGGTCGGGGGGGTGGTGACGGTTCTTCCTGATTGGGAAAAGCAGGCAGTGTATATGGAGTCAATAATTTCTTATTGAAGCATGGGTGGACCTTCCAGTGGGGAGGCAGTTTGAGTTTGTAGATGGAGGCGCCTGCCTTTTCAAGAATCTCGAAAAGACCAACTCGTTTGTCATTCAACTTTTTCTTGGGTCTGGGCAGATGGAGATTGGTGGCGTCCAACCATATGTGGTCCCCAATTTGATAGTCGATGGCATTTCTCTTTCTCTTGTTATACTGCTTCTCCATTCTTCCTGCTGCTTCTTTCAATGCCGATTCAGTCTCCTTATGGATCTTGGCTGTGGTTTTGATAAATTCCATGGTGGCGGGGGAGGTGAAGGGAGAGGGTCTGACTGAGTCTGGGATGACTCATGGGTTTCATCCATAGAGGACCATAAATAGGCTCTTTCCTGTTGCACTGTGGACTCTGTTGTTGTGGGTGAATTCCACTAACGGGAGCCAATCGCTCCAGTTGTCCTGTCGGTAGTTGATGAAGATCCAAAGGTATTTCTCAATCTCCTGGTTGACTTGTTCCATCTGCCCATCTGTTTGGGGATGAAATGTAGTAGAGGTGTTGGCAGTGATGTCGAGCATTCGATAGAGTTCCTTCATGAACTTGGATACAAACTGGAGGTCTCGATCGGAGATTACAGTTGTTGGCATCCCATGTCAGGCATAGACATGGTCTCTTAGGATTCTTGCCCATCCCTTGGCCAACAGTTCTACATTACAGGTGATGGGGATAATGGCCTTGGAGAATCGATTGACAATTACCAGCAAGGCATCATTCCTGTGGGAGTCAGGGAGGCCAGTGATCATATTGATGGAAATGTATGTCCATGATTCAGATGGTACTGCATTTGGGTGAAGGGGTGCTGCCTTGGCCTGAGTGCTAGGCTTGGTTCATTGGCATGTCTCGCATTCCTTGACATAAGCTTCAACATCCTTCTTCATCTTGGGCCACCAATATTCTCGGAGTATCAGCTCTTGTGTCTTCGCAATGCCAGGATGCCCAGCGGTGATATGGTCATGGCTTCATGCAATGATTTCCCCATGTAGGGAGGACTTCCTTGAGACGTAGATTCGTCCATCATAATGAAGAAGCCCTCCTCTTCGGGTGATTCATTTGTGGGCCAATGAGGCTGCAATGCCCTGGTCCCAGAGTTCTTCCTGGCATGTGGCATCTTCGACAGACTGATGAGCCTCATGAGTGGTTGGTAGAATGAGGGCTCTGAAGTGTTCGGGCTGGAGGACGATGATGTTGTCGTTGTCCTGTTGTTCCTAGTTATGGTCATCTTGTCAGCTAAGGAGGTTTGCCTTCTTGTTCACACTCCTGGGTTTATGATGAAGGATGAAGTGGTATTCTGCAAGCTTGGTAACCCATTGGGCTTAGCGTCGGTTCAGCTTCTGGGGTTTTTGGAAATATTAGAGGTTTTGGTGATCTGTCCAGATTTCCACATCTTCGGTGGTGCCCATTAAGTAGTGCCACCATTTGGATAAGGCGAGCATGATGGCGAGAAGTTCCTTGTCATAGATTTCATAGTTTTGTTCCGTGGCAGTTAGGGCTTTGGACATGAATACTACAGGTTGCCATTTCCCTTCCTGTTGCTGGCTCAGCATGGTGCTGACAGCTCCATTGCTGGTGTTGTTAGACCCGAACTCCGGTATAACAAACAAGACTAAACAAGCGGCTGTATCGCGTTCGTACAGTCACCGCTTGAGTGTCAAAGTGTCTGAGAACCGAGAATCAAAGATCAAACGCAAAGTCTGGGCAGAGGAGTGAGTCGAAGAGTAAGTTTGGTGTATTGAAACTTTAGCTCGAAGCTGGAGATAATACAGCGAGAGCTACGCTACTTATATACTGTTTTCTGTACGTGCTATAATTGTAACCGTCCTTCAATATCGGAGCTCCGAGAAGCAAGATGACGAGGAGCTGGAGCACAGTCTCGTTTTGATGGAGTTTGTGCGTCAGTGCGTGATGAAGCGCTCCGGGGTTCGGTGTCTGTGGGTGTATGACTGTGGTTGCTTGGATAAGCGTCGAGATTAGATATGATAAGATCCGGATAAGATCTTATCATGTCTAATAATAGAAAAAAACAGAAAAATCATAACATTACCCCCTTGTTAAAGGCAGGCGTCCCGACTGCTTTACATTCAACCCCCCTCTTCTTCCGGTGTGTACCCGTCTATTGGTCCGTATTCTTCGCCGAATTCCTCTCTGCTGGCCCAGTAGTAGTCTTTGATTAATTCACTGAGATGGGGGATCTCGTGTTCGAAATACCAGGCGGTAGTGATGAAATCCGTTCCTTGTTGTATTTCGAATTGTACGTCGCCGTCCTTCATCCTTGAGTTTAGGATGAATGTTGGGGATTCGATGTTGTCTGTTTTGACGACAACAGCTTGGACTGTTACTGTTCCTTGTATGGATTTAAGGTAGTCGGCAATGGCCTCCTTTGCATGATCTAGCTTGCTTTCTTTTGTCCATTTGTCTTCCTCTCTCCCATAGCCCTTCCATTTGACTAAATAGTCAGTGACGGTATTTGTCGTGTATTTGCCTGTTTCTTTGTCCTTTTGACCGCGCACTTTGCGCGTTTTATGGTTTATGATGGCTTCTACTTCGTATTCGGGTTCGTCATTGATAATGTCGGGTGGAGGTGGTGGGTCTTGTTGTTGATTTGAGAAAGTGGGTGCTATATATGGGTTAAGGAGGGTTTCGTTGAAGACTGGGTAAATTTTCCAGGTAATTGGTAGCTTGAGCTTGTAGGCTGAGGGGCCCCGTTTTTCCAGAATAGTGAAGGGTCCGACGCGTTTGTCGTCGAGTTTTTTCTTTGGTCGAGCGAGATGAAGGTTGGTAGTGTCGAGCCAGACCTTGTCTCCGGGCTGGTATGTGATGGCGGCCTTCTTCTTTTTGTCGTATTGGGTTTTCATTTGTTCTGCCGCTTTAGTGAGAGCGGCTTTTGTCTCGTCGTGAATTAGTTTCATCGTGGCCTTGAATTCTTCAGACGCTGGTGTGCGAAGCGCGGCATGAGTGTGAGTGTCAGGAGCAATGCGTGGGTTTCTTCCAAAGTTGACGAAGAATGGACTTTTACCGGTGGCGGAGTGTATCCTATTGTTGTGTTGAAATGCCGCCAAGGGTAGCCATTCAGGCCAATCAGTTTGTCGGACGTTGATGAAGATCCTGAGATACTTCTCGATTTCCTGATTGGCACGTTCTGTCTGTCCATCCGTTTGTGGATGATAGGCTGTGGACGCATTTCCTTTGATGTCGAGCATTTTGTACAAGTCTTGTAAGAACTTGGATACAAATTGGGGTCCTCTATCGGATATGACTGTCACCGGCATTCCGTATTTGGCATAGACTTCATCGCGCAAGATTTTGGCCCATCCTTCAGATGAAAGCGTTGTTTTGCAGGCGATTGGTATTATGACTTTGGAAAAGCGATCTACGATGACTAGTATGGCATCTAGTCCTTTGCACGGGACGAGGCCAGTGATCATGTCTACTGAGATATGCGTCCATGGTTCTGACGGGATCTCGTTTGGATGGAGTGGAGCTCGTCGAGCTTGGGTACTGGCTTTGGTTCTGGCGCAGGTTTCGCATCCTCGGACGTAAGTTTCTACGTCCTTCTTGAGTTTGGGCCACCAATAGTCGCGAAGGACTAATTCCTTTGTTTTTTCAATGCCTGGGTGTCCCGCCGTTATGTGGTCGTGACAACGTGATATGACCTCGCCTCGAGCGGCGGTGTCGCGGGGAACGTAGATCCTTTGGTCGTAATATAAGAGGCCATCCCTTTCCTTGATGCCTTTCTCATGATTGAGCGAGTTCGCAATTCCTTGATCCCACTTTTGATGAGAACGTGTGGCGCTTTTGATGCGCTCGTGGGTTTCGTCGTTCGTGGGCATAATCATGGTTCGGAAATGTTCGGGGGATAGAACGGTGATTTCGTTATTGTCATCTTGGCCTTGCGGATGGTCTGCTCTTCTACTAAGGAGGTCTGCCTTTTTGTTGGAGGCGCCCAGCTTATGATGAAGAGTGAAGTGATATTCTGCAAGTTCGGTCACCCATCGTGCTTGGCGACGATTGAGTTTCTGAGGTTTGCGGAAATATTGTAGATTTTGATGATCTGTCCAGATCTCAAAGTCTACAGCGGCACCCATAAGGTAGTGTCGCCATTCGTCCAGGGCAAGCATAATTGCGAGTAGTTCTTTGTCGTATATTTCGTAATTGCGCTCTGTGACGTTTAAGGCTTTTGATAGGAAGGCCACAGGCCTCCACTTTCCATCCTGTTCCTGAGATAATACAGCGCCGATCGCGCCTTCACTTGCGTCTGCTTCTACACGAAATTGTCCTTTTGCTGTCGGGATGCGAAGAATGATGTCGATTGCGAACCGGTTCTTCAATTGTTGGAACGCGAGTTGTTGAGCCGTTCCCCAAGTCCAAACTTCCTTGCCGGTGAGGCGCGTCATTGGGCGTACTATGTCGCTGTATCCTTTTATGAAACGGCGGTAGAAGTTGGCGAAGCCTAAAAACGATTGAAGTTCTTTCTTTTTTGTTGGAACTGGACATTCTGCAATGCCTGCGAGTTTGACGGGGTCCATGCGAATGGAACCTTCGCTGATTATCACTCCGAGGTACTCTGTTTCTAGTACCTCGAACTCGCATTTTTCGGCTTTCAGGAATAATTTGTGTTTCCTTAGTAACTCTAGGACACGACGAGTGATCTTCCGGTGCTCTTCTAAGGTTTTTGAGAAGATTAGGATATCGTCAAGGTATACGGTGACTTTGCCGGTTGCAATAAGATCCTTGAAGATGTCGTTCATCATCCATTGGAATGTAGCGGGTGAGTTAGTGAGCCCGAAAAACATAACAGTGGGTTCAAAGAGTCCGCGATTTGTCCTGAATGCGGCTTTCCATTCGTCATCCTTTTTGATGCGTACATTGTTGTATCCCCAGCGTACGTCAAGCTTGGTGAAGTATTTAGCACTTCCGAGTTTGTCCATTAGTTCAGAAATGAGCGGTAAGGGATATCGATTTTTTATCGTCATTTCATTGAGTTTGCGATAGTCCTGGACGGGACATAGGGTTCCATCCTTCTTTTTTACAAAGAAGAACGGAGAGGCCATGGGGGATTTGGATGGTTTGATTCGTCCTGACGCAAGGTTTTCATCAAGAAACTTGTCGAGCTCCTTTTGCTCGATAGGGTTCAAGGGGTAGACCTTGCAGTCTAACGTGTTTTTGGCATTTGGAACGAGTTCTATTGCATGGTCCCATGGTTTACGGACGGGAAGGTCATCGAAGTTTTCTTTCGTAAATAGGTCTTTAAAGTCGCGATATGACTCGGGGACCATTTGTTCAAAGGTTTTCTTTTCCTTCCCTTCGTTAGCTTTAGCAGCAAGTTCATTGGCTTTATGAACTGCGCGGATTTCAATGGCTTCTTCAAAGTTGACGGCTAGTATAGTTTCTCCCTCTTCTAGCTCCCAGTCATCATCGGGATCTGCATCCGGAAGTACGAAACGGTTTCCCGCACATTGGCAACGGGTGAAGGTTACGCTTCCCGTGGCCCAGTTGATGCTTGGGTTATGGCGTACTAGCCAGTCATGCCCTAGGAAGATTTCCTTCGAGCCGAGGTCGGTAACGGCGAGGTCAATTCTTTCACTATGTCCTCCGATTTTGAGACGGAGTTCGACGTATGTCGTGATTTCCCCCGCCTTGTTGCGAGATCCATCGGCATTGTAAACAGGGATAGGACTGGCCGTTTTCTGAACTGGGATTCCGTATTTTTTGACAACGTCACGATGAATGGAACTCCCAGTACAGCCACTGTCAAGGAGTGCTTTTGCTTGAATAGTTATTGCTTGTTCTAGGGTTTTAAGTTCGATGGGGATGAGGAGGCTTTGCGGGGAGTTTTGTGCGCGGATAAGGTATCGTTTGGGTTTACGGAGTTCGTCAAGCCATTCAAGAGCACGGAAGCGTTCAGATGAACGAAGACCTTTGAGGAGGTTGTCGACGACTTCCTCCGCTCTGGTCTTATGAATCCAGTTGAGTAGTATGGCTCGAGCGCTGGACTCATCTTTCGCGTCTTTGATAGCCCTCCAAGTCCATTCGGTTTCGAAGGGTTTCAACCATTCGTGAGGTGCTGCCGTCGGGGGCGCGTGCTTCGCAGCCTCCCGACCCTTGGATACCGAAGTATCGTTGCCAATAGGGCGTTCTGCCTCTTTTTCCATAAGAGGACTTTTTCGCTTCGGGAATGGCCCGCATGCGCCTGCATTGGTTGCAGTAACCTTGTTCTGCTGTAGTATAAATGAGGTATCGTCATCTTGATCAGGTACTTCGATCATAACTACCGAATGCCCCCTTTTTATCGCCTGGGTGCTAGCAACTTCCCGAGGTATGGCCTTTGTGTCCGTGGGGTTCCTTGCGGTATTCTCCCGAGCACCATCCAATCGAGACTCATCGTCGATTGTTGCGATGGGTGACCTTTCGGTCGGAGCCGCTTGCTCATCGGAAGAGACTTCACAGGGGGCGTGTTTCAGCTTGGCCCATGTCCCATCCGTCCTGCGGGGCTGGCTCGCAGTGTCGATGGGTGTCACGATGGTAGGTGACTTTTCGTCAAGTACTTTCGTCGGTTGGGTTTCCCCGCGTAGACTACTCGTATGACGCTTTGCTCCAAAGTTGCGAAGCGTTGATTGGTCGTCCTTGGTATTGGGGCTCTCTGCCCCCGTTGGAGCCTCGTCGTCTGAGACACTTGAGAGATGGGTATCGTTATCTGTGGCTAGTATGGCATACTTATTGTGTGATTCCTTGCGAGTCTGGTTTGAATTCCTTTCAGCGAATAGTATTGAATGCGGCGGGTGCAATACATTAGCTACATGTAAAGTATTAGTCCATCCACTATGACCGGAATGCGTACCAGATCTTCCTCCTTCCGCCGAGTAAGTAGAATCACTTACTTCCCGGCGGCGTCTTTTACCTCTTCGATCTTGGAGCTTGTCGAGGGCTCGGTCGTCGAGGCTCTGACCTCCTGCTTCTTTCCTTTGTTCCATGATTGTAGCGGGCAATTCTTGCTAATATGTCCTTTCTCTCCACAGCGGAAGCAGTTCCCACTCTTGATGGCGTCAATATCCATAGGCTGACCCCTACCGCCATAGGTAATACCTGTGACAGTCTTTTTGGGCGTCGAGGAAGTTGTCGCGCCGGATGCCCCCTTGGGCGGTCCGGCGTTCTGCTGTGGTGGTGGAGGTCGAGGCTGGTACATTCTGCCAACGAGGTCAAGCGCCGCTTTCCTTTGCCTTTCTTCGTTCATTATGATGATACGCTGTCCCCACTGCTCGTATCCTACTGGGATATTAGTCCCGATATTGGCGATCATGTTGGTGTATGAGGCGGGGACTCCTTGTCGTAGTGCTGTAACCATATGGCCGCGGTCATCGGTGTCATGTCGTAGCTTGGCTTTCTTGGCCAGCTTTTCGAGTTCCTGAAGATACTCGGTGGCGGTCATGGTTCCAGTCATGCGGAGAGCGTACATGGCGACTTTATGTTTCTCTTCAACGCCGGGGTCGCTGAACTTGGTTGCGATTGCACCTTTGAAGGCGTACCAGGAGGGAAATCGATATTTTCCTCGACTGGTACTGTAGAGGTCTTCTAGTTGCAGAGTCCACCAGTCCTTGGCCTTTCCTTCGAAGTAGGAGGAGGCGAAGGCTACTCGGTATAGATCGAGCCACATGTAGGCGCTATGTACTTGAAAGTACATTTGACAATCCGTGATGAACCTGTCTATGTCGTCGGCGTCACCGCGGAAGGGTTCGGGTTTCCTAATGAGATCGGGTTTGCATCCGATCCATGGTGCATCGTCCCCCATTGCGCCTACAGGGTTCGGGGGTTCTTGGTCGGGGTCAAATTTATCAGGGGCTCCTGGGAGAGACCATCGTTCTTTGTCCTTGGCGACTGAGTCGCTAAAGGGGTCCCTTGGGTCAGGCGGTTTTTCGCCTTTGAAGAAGCCAGTGCCCGGCTTCCACGGTTCCTCTGGTTTTTCTGGTTTCTTCCCTTCATTGCCCCCTCCCCAACCGTCATCTGGTTTATCGTCGATGACGTCGATATCGGGTTTGCCGGATCCTCCAGCCCCGTCTCCTCCTGATCCGGCTTGTACTCGGCCTGGGCCGGAGTACATATAGTTGGTTCGGTGATGGATCTGAGGTGAGGTGGGATGTCATCGGCGTCTTGGTTGGTGGGATATGATTAGGGGGGGTTCTTTGACGAATCTAGTTTAGTATGGAGCGGGGGTTCTGTACGGGGTAAGAGGGTGTCGTTCATTAAATAGGGATACAGCCTGTACGTCTGCGCTATGGTTAAGAATATCCTCCTGTTCAGCTGGATCCGCTCGCATCCATGCCTGACCCGCCTCCGAATGCATCCAGATCGCTTCGGTTGGTATAAGCGCTCGCTTGGAACGCCATATACTCCTGTACTCGCGTCCCAGCTCTTCGGGGGTCGCGGTCTCCTGCGCGGGCTCGGTACTCCATCCACGTAGCGATAGAGACTCCAGGGAGTCCCCGCTCCATCTGGTGTGAGCGATACTGCCTATATCGCTCGAGCCAGATCGGAGTGATGGGTCGAGGACGCTGTCGGTAGGTTTCTTCCTCGATCTCGTTGATGGCGCTTGTCTCGGCGGCAGTGGCGCTCTGTCGCTGCCAGTACTGGGTCGTTGTTTCGCTCTCCAGTTGTGGGCGACCTGCGCGCTCGTAGAATCGGGCGGCGGTCCTGTCGCGAGTGATGGTGTGCTCGATTTCATTGTTGCGCGAGATGAGTTGCGCCAATTCTTCTCTTGCCGCAGCGTCTCGACTTGCTGTAGCAGCTCGTCGTATGTCGGAAGCGGGCTGGGGGGTGGCTGAACGGGTTCCTGAGTCTCCTGGGAAATCACTGGAGTTGGGAGACCAGGCTCTGGTGTAGGGATGGGGGGTTGGGGTGCGTTCTCGGACGTTTCGCTGGTTGTCGTTCCAGATGATGATTTCGGACGCTGTGGGGGAGTGTGGTGTATAGCTGTCGTCGGTTGGAGTGTCTGAACGGATGATGATAGGGATTCTGGGCTCTCGGAAGGGGAACTCGGGGCTGGAGGGGATGGTGATGGAGAGACGTGGGGTAGTGACGTGCTGGACTTCTTCTTCGGGAAGAACGGGATCCGAGATCGTAGGGATCGTTTCGTACTCTTCATAGAGGATCCTTCCCCCTTCTTGTCCGACGTCTTGCTCGTCGGTAGAGGTGGATAGTTCTGTAGACTGAGATTCGAAGAGTGGGGGGAAGGTGATTGGTCCTTCCCACTCCCTGAAAGCGTCTGCGACATAGTGGTAGGGGGTAGTGGAGTGGGTTCTGGCGGGGTAGAGGCGAGGGTTGGGAATAAAGGCGCCTCCTGGGCGTTCGATGTAAGTGGGGAGGATGAGGTGGCGGATGTAGTTAACGAGTCGGCGACTGAGTTGCTTGATCTCGTGTCCGTACGTTTTGAGGAGGATGAGGGTGGTGAGAACACAGGTGAGGCTAAGCGCAGTGATGGCTATAGCGACAAGAGTGCTGGTGGAGAAGTCGGTGGAGATTTGCATTCGGTTTGATTCAACGTATGAGCGTTGAGAGGAAAGGGAATGTATGAAGCTTCGAGCTAATTGTTAGACCCGAACTCCGGTATAACAAACAAGACTAAACAAGCGGCTGTATCACGCTCGTACAGTCACCGCTTGAGTGTCAAAGTGTCTGAGAACCGAGAATCAAAGATCAAACGCAAAGTCTGGGCAGAGGAGTGAGTCGAAGAGTAAGTTTGGTGTATTGAAACTTTAGCTCGAAGCTGGAGATAATACAGCGAGAGCTACGCTACTTATATACTGTTTTCTGTACGTGCTATAATTGTAACCGTCCTTCAATATCGGAGCTCCGAGAAGCAAGATGACGAGGAGCTGGAGCACAGTCTCGTTTTGATGGAGTTTGTGCGTCAGTGCGTGATGAAGCGCTCCGGGGTTCGGTGTCTGTGGGTGTATGACTGTGGTTGCTTGGATAAGCGTCGAGATTAGATATGATAAGATCCGGATAAGATCTTATCATGTCTAATAATAGAAAAAAACAGAAAAATCATAACAGGTGTCTGCTTCTACTCTGAACCATCCCTTCTTGTTGGGAATGGTGAGGATGACATCCTCTGCCATTTGCTTCTTTAGCTGCTGGAACACTTGGTTCTGAGCAGTTCCCCAGGTCCATTCTGCATTGCCTATGAGCTGAGTGAGCGCTCTGGCGACCTTAAAGTAGTTCTTGATAAACTTCTGATAAAAGTTTGTAAACCCTAGGAATGACTGTAGTTCCTTTTTCTTGGTAGGCGTGGGCCATTCTACAATTCCTGCGACTTTTATGGGGTTCATGCATATCAATCCTTCGTTGATGATGACCCCGAGGTATTCTGTTTCCAGTACCTCAAATTTGCATTTCTGCCTTTAGGAATAGTTTATGTTCCCACAGGCGTTGAAGTACTCTTTGTATAATCCCTCAATGTTCTTTGAGATCTCGGGAGAAAATGAGAATGTCATCGAGATAAATGGTGACTTTTCCTTCAGCAATGAGATCTTTGAGGATGTCGTTCATCATCCACTGGAACATGGCAGGGGAGTTAGTGAGACCAAAGAACATTATGGTCAGTTCAAACAATCTCTGGTTTGTATGGAAGGCCGCCTTGGCCTCATCTCCTTCTTTGATTCGGACATTGTTGTACCCCCATCAGATGTCAAGCTTGGTGAAATACTTGGTGCCCCATAGCTTGTTGATGAGTTTGGCTATCAATGGGAGGGGATACCAGTTCTTGATTGTCATCTCATTCAGTTTGCGGTAATCTGGAACAGAATGGAGGGTACCATTCTTCTTCTTGACGAAGAAGAAGGGCAAGGCGAAGGGAGACTTGGATGGGCAGATTTGTCTGGAGTCCAAGTTTTCATCTAGGAACTTGTCGAGCTATTCTTGTTTGTTATGGTTGAGTGGATAGACCTTGCAGTCTAGAGTGGATTTCATGTTGGAGACAAGTTCAATGACATGATCCAAGGGCTTCTGTTCCAGGAGTTCATCGAAGTTTTCTTTCGAAAACAAATCCCGAAATGAGTGATAGTGGGGAGGAACCATTTTGTTGAAGGTCTTCTTCGGCTTGTCAGCGGCTGCAGCCATGGCCAAGTCATTGGCGTGGTGTACTGCCCATATCACAAGTTCTTCTTGCATATTGACAGCAAGGATGATTTCTCCTTCCTCAAGTTCTTCATCCTACTGATCCTTGGGATCGGCATCAGGTAGGGTGAATGGGTTCTTGGCGCATTGGCAGCGTCCGAAGATGATCGCGCCTGTTTTCCAGTTGACGATGGGGTTGTGCCATTTCAACCAGTCGTGACCAAGGTACACGTCCTTAGTGCCGAGGTCGGTGATGGCGAGGTCGATGCATTCACTGTGTCCTCCGATCGTCATTCAGAATTCAACAAATTCGGTGATGTCTCTCGCCTTATTGCAGGATCCATTGGTGTTGTAGACTGGGATGGGGGCGGCTGCTCATCAGGTGTCTAGATTATGCTTTTGTATATAGGCGCAGTTTACAGCGCTGCCAGTACAGCTGCTGATGAGCCTCGAGGCTTTGTACACTCAGAATTCATGGATTTTACACACTAATTGCCGCGCCTGTCCACTCAATGGACTTTCAGTAAACCAAAGATTGCACACTTGCTCATACTACTTTCATGCTATGGCAACCATTCCTCACGCACTTTGTTATCCATCCCATCTTGTTACGCATTATAATTGCCATATTCCATCACGGCAAGGCACCTTCAATCACAAATCACCTTAAAACGGAATTGCTGCATTACTTCCCACCAGCACAGTAACGTGCCAATCAATCACTTAATGAAATGATGTGATTGCTGTGGCCACTCATCCATCCATGATATTTCGAGCACATGGCCACTACAGACTGTGTTTTACTAAGGCAGTTACTTTGCCAAGACCTGGAGAAGACACAGACCCAAGCATGCACCTCAGTACAAAAGACATACCTCACCAGTCCGCAGCTAAACAGCACCTCATGATCCATTCATCGCTCCATAAAATCATATGGTTTTCGTCCATACACAGCAATGTAGACAAGTTGCTGTTACTTTCAAAGTCGAGAGACCATATGTTGGCCATGGATTTTACTAAGCCAAGGCCTTACAGCCTTACTAAGTCACGCATACTTATTCTATTTATAATTTCATACTTGTAGTATAAAAACTAGCTAGAAAAACATCGTTTTAGCTTCAGCTTACCATTAGCTTACCCCTACGTGTCGAGTTTACACCACATCGAGACTATTCTACTACATTTATTACCGTTCTACGGCAATACACTGTTTACTTCAGCATATTCTCAAGTGCATGTCAATTCTTAAGCTCACCCAGGCATAGACGTAGATATAGACCTACAGCACCTGGTTATAACCACAATGGCTTAGGTCTACAGCGTGGTTATTTAACCAAGCTATTTTCTGGGAGCAAATTTTGCATTTGGGGCTGGATAGAGCCCCATTTTGGCCCTTTTTATAAACAATTGCTCTACATGCAGATGTATTTAATATATCATAGCTAAATCTATAAAATGCAGCTCTTTTTGTCATTCATCCATAGATAGGATTATGTAATTATGTCAAGACACTACCACAGCCCAATGGGGAGGCCCAGCTAGTGTATGAGCTAGCACCACATTTCCCGCTCCTCCGCTCATCATTTGGGCTCACAAAAAAAAGGACCTGCTCAAAAAATAATTTTGATTGCTTTCATGACCTCTTCCGACGTCTGCATCATTCATTTTGGCTGGATGTGCCAGAGTGACTCAGGATGCACTTACTGTGGGAGTATATCATTCTCAATCCAGTAGTTAGAAATTTTTTCAAAACATATGTTGGAATTTATCATATTTTGGCGGAAATTTGAGGCCTGCATAGGTATATTATACATAAAGAAGACATATTTACTCTTTCAAAAATGTACGAAGACTTTAGAAGCTCTGGTTCATAAAAGAAAATACAATTTTGCAAAATTTCGGACTTTGCCGGCGAAAGGGAGACTCAGACCAATTCCGAACTTGCCTTCAGGTGCATCGAAAACAATATCTGAAGCTGAAATGAATACCTAGTAGTGTTAAAGGATAGCAGATTGACATGCTGTCTAATTATTATAGCCTACAAGTGATTTCATCTGCTACAATACCTGTATTGAATTAAAGTCACATTAAAGTCAGTCCGTGAGCTAACTATCAAACCACAGTAAGATGAATGTTAGGTATCCTCAAAACTCATACATGCCATATGTACATCTATTTGGCAAATCGGGATGGATCAGGGCAGCCAACGATGTAGCAACATGCATATTCTTACAGATATGAACCATTTTCTAATAGCTCGGCCAACATAGAGAGCTACAATGGGGACCTACTGTTACAAAAGTGCAAAAATTGGGGTAAATGATCATTAAGTTGGAATTATATGCTACCTACTGTATTCAAATATAGCACATTGTACATATATATGACAAAGATACATACAGTTTGATATACCAATGCATTCCAGGTCATCGGAGTGTGTCATTCGAGCAGGGTATGAATTCTGAGCCTTCATTCTGCTTACTTGATTGCTGTGGTCTGACCAACTGAGCAGCGATCGAGTGGCTGTGCTGCTGCTTTTGTCGCCCTTCACCACCACCACCGACCACTATGATGCTTGCGCAGCTGCCCAGCAATGCTTCAGTGCACTCCCAAAGGTACATGCTCCCTTATTTCTATACTAATTCGTCTTCTTAGGTCTTTTTTACCCTCTTGGCGGTCCTCCAACATCTATTATGCCCACCCACCACTCCCAACTGCTCGCTTAAGCCCTTGAACAAGGCACCACCATGTCTGCCCCCCCAATAATGATGGCAACAACAATCCACAGTCTACGGCGATGATGGCACCAACCCATGTCCTGCCACAGCCCCGAATGCAATCCCCAGCCCCATCCTGACCTACCCAGCGCCCCCTACATCAAGATCGGGGTTAATCGCCATGGCACAATGAATTCTCTGTGCTCAATGACCTCAAGTACACCCAAGGATCCAATATCGGACACCATCTACGCACGAGGGAGTGAGAATGACCGAAAACCAACGACGACGGTGACGGCGAGTAGGACGGTGCCAACGATGACGATGGGTACAGGGATGATTTTTCTCTGAGGGAGTGCCATGGGAATCCCTGGGGGAGGACTATTGGGGAAGGTGGATGTGGAGGGACAACGCTAGAGGGCGGGAGACATCGAGGAGGAGGGCATGACAAAGATTGGGACACTGACAGCCAACAACTACAACAACGAATGGGCCCTTTTATGCTTTGAAGGAGGACCTGAGGGCACAACGATTGCACCAAAAAACATGACCATATGGCCATTCACCTGCCCACCACTGCCCGCCCTGCCGAACATCAACAACGGCATCCCCCATGTGATGCAGTCGTGCCAGCGACCCCAGACTCATGTATCCCCTATTCATCGGGTGGTGGAACATGAATCCATCGTGTGCGATGTCCTCAGATGCCCTCGTTGCCGGGGGTGACTATCCAATCCCGATGCCTGCCAAGCATGGCTTCTACCACCCCCTACAGCCCCACCATCACCATCATGACCGTACCACCTCTATTATTGACCATGGGGAATTGCATGGTGGGCTCCTCTTTACTATCTGACCGCAAGGCTGCTGTCAATCTGTCATTAACCCTGACCTGCTGCCTGTTCCGCATCCCACCAGCTGAATACCCCTGTACTCCAATCTATGACCACTCAGATACCCAAATACGGTTCCAAGGTCACTGACTCCACCATACCTGTCACCGTCCGCACCGTTAATGCCCCACCATGCCCTGCAACATTGTGGAGGCTTTTTTTTAAATAATGTATTGAGCCGCCAAAATAGATAAATATTACTTATTACACAATTATTTTAAAGACTCCTGGTGCAGTGGCTTAGGCTGCTACTTCATAATGGGATATGGTGAAGTGGTAAGGGTTTAATTCTTGATGTTGTAAATTTTCTTGCCTTTGTTTCCAAGTTAGAAAAGGGTTATCCAATCTCAATCTTTTGCATCCAACTTTTTTTTGATGCGCAGGGTAGGGGTTGGTATTGGAATATATCCGGCAATAATCTTGGAGTCATGTCCTGTTTTTTTGAGCTCATTCAGGGAATATTGCACTCGGAAATGAAAATATACATTTTTCTACTTTTTCAATTTTGCTAAAATAGAATGTGGCAATGATTTATAGGCATTGCCATCCATACTGGATAGCAATTTGCTACTGTAAATATAAAATTTGAGCCCTGGTTAATAACCACCCTGTAGGCTACAGCATGCCTGGTTATAACCAGGCTGTTGGGCTAGAGCTGCAGCCATGGGTGGCTCACCAGAGTTATTCTATGGTTTTTGACTGTGAAGAGTTGCTTGACGCTCGTTCTTCGCTCTTGATACTATTGGTACACGCTCATATTGTGCCAATACATGATTGCCATGCCATACCTCGCCCATGTTTATCTTTTATCAGCCATTATCGTTTCAACTTCACCAGCATAGGATTGTTTCACATTTTCACTTTCACCATCATATCATTGCCCACTTGGGTAGTCTCTGAGCAGACTTAGGATCATTTTCACATCAGTATAGGACCAGTTTCAGCATAGTTTTTGTATAGGACAGTCCCAAGAGTGGACTTGAAGGTTAGTTTTGATATAGGATAGGATCGCTTCAGCACAAGACCAGTTTCAACATCGACATCAGTATTTCCATATCGTTTAGGACCAGTACCCCATCATCGCCAGTATATTTCCATTCTCGCTTTCTCACTTATTGCCAATTTCTGTATTCCCACATTTATTTTGACACTCCGCTGATGTGCTCGGTAACGGCGAGTGACAAAAGACTAGTGGGCGGAAATGATCTCCAACTGACACTAAACCTCTCACAACTCTACACTATCACCAATTGATTGAATTCGGGTGTTTCGAGTACGATAGAAGCACTCTGCAGACTCAATAATCAAGGGATGTTGTTCAAAAGACACTTTATTCATTACTAGTGAGTTTTACAAGCGTACTACTTGCACTAGTGGGGTGGGTAAGACACAATTGACTGAATGTGACTTGGTTTTGAGCTACTGCGCTCGTTGGGACTATGACTGCTTCGAAATAATGGCTCTCTTGGCCCTGTACTACTTCCTACAAGTGATCTTCACTTGACTAGTTCGCACTCTTGGCTTACTAGTGGCACTCTTGGCCTAGAAACTGCTCCTTACAAGTGATAACACTTGACTAGTTCGCACTCTAGCTTACTAGTGGCACTCTTGGCCTAAGAATAATACTTTAACTTCGAGAAATTGCAAGAATTACTTCGAAACACTCTTGGCCTTTGCAGGACACAATAGTATTGCTCAAAAGGGACTTCAATTCACTCAATTCTATAGGTAACTTAGCGACTAGTAGCCGCTTCATCGAGGTTAAGCACAAAAGCCTTTAATTGGGGCACTAAACTCTTGTTAGTCACTTGCAATCGCAGGGATGGCTTGCCTGTCGTTGCGAGTGGCTATTCTACTACTTATATACTGTAAAGAAAGGTACAAAGCGACACAAACAGCTATACTAGTGGGGTATTTTCAGTATGGATTTCTTGGCTAGGCCCGAAATATCATGCATAAACACGCAATAGTCGGTCTAGAAATTGCTATTGGACGACTAGTGAGCCGCGGCACTCAGCCAGCGGTTTAACTTCACGTTCTTGACCCAGCAACGCGCCACTAGTCCCAGAGATGAACGATTAGCCACATCCTCATGCTCGCAACCGTAGTCGGCCGTGATCGAGAGCACAGCCGGGCTATACTAGTACCGATCGTAATAGATCTGATCACACTAGTCGGATCTGGGCGTAACGTTAATCCGTTGCTATTTCATTTCTAAGTCCTGCTTCGAGATTGCTGCGTGACTAGTTAACCTGACTTAGGCATTTCTGCCCCGATCGGTCTACTAGTGACTGAACTTCACGAGATCTGTGTATCCTGCTTCTTGTTTGGTGCGCTAGTCGCGTTACTTGTCTACTAGTGGCCTTATATTAATTAGTCCGGCTAGTATCCAAGTCACTAGTATGGCCGGCTGGTAGATTTAACCCACTAGTGGTATCGCATCTAAGTCCTGGCTTCACTAGTCACATACTGCTGTAACTATCAGCTCGAAGCCTCAGCTATAGTCCTTTTACTATCACTAGTATAGGATAGATATGCAATTGTATTGTTACAAATTCGCAAAATCTAGGTGTGAACGCGTAGACGGCGTATCACCGCCCTCAGTACTTCGTTTCACACTTCTCCCACCGCTCTCAGCCATAGTCCCACATTTTCACATTGATTCCTCACTCCCAGACTCAGTTTCACACATTTATTTCCATTTCCTTTGCTCGCTTTGCTAGGATTGCCATCTAGCAACATTTTCTAGTTTCTTCTCATGTCTTCACTTATGGATTCGTGGTATTCACATCATACCTGTTTCTGTTCCCTCTCATTTCAAGGGATCCCTACCGGCTTACAGCCAGAGCTACTAGTACTCAACTACCAAGCAGTACTACTTTGCTGACTGAAAAGTTGCAGTGTATACTTGTGTATAGAGGAATTGGTTTACTGCATGGAGGTGCCCCGAACCCACTCGCACACACGATCACCTTGATTGCCGTGTTATCACGTTAATTTCCCAATCTTGTTCCTGAGTTGGTGTTGCCGTTGCCATGGAAGTCTAGGCTCATTGTTAGACCCGAACTCCAGTATAACAAACTTGACTAAACAAGTGGCTGTATCACGTTCGTACAGTCACCACTTGAGTGTCAGAGTAGTTTGCTAACCAAGACTCAAAGGTAAAATGCAAAGTCTTAGCGAGAGGAGTGAGTCTGAGAGTAAGTTTGGTGTATTGAAACTTTAGCTCGAAGCTGAAGAATATACAGCAAGAGCTATACTACTTATATACTATTTCTCTATGTCTGTGCTTATCTATTGTAAGTGGTTCATTAAAGGTCCTCTCGGTGAGTGTGTACAAGTCCGTCAGTAAATGTTGCAACTATGTGTCTAGACGCAAGGCGCTAAGCATTCGATGGGGATGTTTTGTTTGATCCACGATAAGTGATGGCGAAGTGGGGCCACCATGGCCGGATAAGATAGGCACTTGAATTAGATGTGATAAGGATCACGATAAGATAAGCACCCAAGATAAGATGTAAAAATAGAAAAATCATAACACTCATCACCACTGTTGAGGAGTGCTCGGGAGACGAGGGTCTGGGTGCCAGTGCAGGGCTTTAGCTGGATGTCAAGCATGAAGTCTCGACTATTGCTCTCCCTTCATCACATATAGCGGATGGATTCTCAGAGCTCATAGAGTCACTCCCTGGCTGACTCCCCTCCCTTCTTCAGCTTGCTCAGGAGCTTGTTCGTGATTTCATCATCTTGGTCCTTGTGGACCCAGAGGAAGAGGGTGGCTTGAGCCACGTTCTTGGTTCAGGCTTCGCAGATGGTGCAGAGCGTCCAATCTACCTCGAAAGGCTTCAGCCACATCTCCTGGTGATAGGAGGGTGTGGTAGTTGGGGTCGTGGGGTTTCAGGTTTCTGTCTTCTACTTGACGAGCCAGAGCTGGTATGCTGTGTCATCTTCTTCATCGGGTACCTCAATGAGGGTTACCGAATGCCCCCTATTCACTGCCTGGATGCTAGCAGCTTCCTTCCCTGCAGCCTCCATCACTTGGCATTGGGTCAGGGCATCTCCTGTCCTCTGATTAGCATTGATGGCCTTTCGTGCGTCTTTGTCCTGATGGCGGCTTGGAGGGACTTGAGGTAGAAGGTTCATCTGAACGGAGGAGCCGCTTCCAGAGGGAACAGCAGGTCAGATCTGATTCGCCCCCTCAGGCTGATTGACCCTTCCAGTTTCCTCCAGACTTGGCAGGTCACTCTTCTCTCCCATCCCGAGGTCCCAGACAAGGGAAGGGACTGCTCTTGGAGCATTGTCGTGGTTCGTGTTGGTGGGGCTCTCTGCCCCATGCCCAGTGGCTGAAGCCACCTTTTCTTGTACCCTGGCAGGCAACTGTGACAGTCCTTTGAGGTTATCCCAGACTGGTCCTAATGGTAGTGGGCTAGGTTGTTTCGGCTTCAGACTCTGGGAGTCCCGCTTACTTGACCTTCCCATAGCGGCTGCAGCGTCCCAGAGGCAGAAAGTCGAGTCCATGTCATCGTTGTCTATGAGGATGTTGTAGTGGTTCTTTGATTCTGGTGCTAGGGTGCTAGTCGTGCTGGAGACGTTAAAAACAGGTATATTCAAATGCATGATAGGTAAAACAGATGTATCTAAAAAACTATAAGTCCGGCCAGCAGGAGACAAGTGTGCTGTTATGCCTGCAGCATGTCTAAGCGTGCAATTTTGTGAAAATCAATAAATTACACTTAGGCACTGCGCAGACCTAGTGAGCTCACTGACAGTGCAAGCGGCATGAGAAGAAGTAAGGTCACTGAGTCAGATTACCCTTCTGTCAGAAAAAAAAGTCACAGAATTAAAACATAGGACTTCATCGCTGCACTGCACCTCACAGGCATGCACGGCAAGAAGGCTGACTAGCGAGCTCGCTTGCAATAATATCCGTTGGCATTGGGGACTCAGACTTGGTGGGACGCACTTGTACTTGGACTGAAGCTAATTTAGATAACTACACGTCAATAATCAATGATGCATAGACCCTGGAGATCCAGAGAAGTGATACCACGCGCGAGATAATCAAGAGAAACACCAGGCATGGCCTAGAAACAGGTATCGGCCAAAGGGATTAGTAAGTGGACTAGAATTCCGATGCATCTCTTGGTTACCATGCCTAGACTATGACACTGTCACCTTCAGAGCAGAACAGAGAACCCAGAATGACATGTGATCAGTGATCGTGCGGTATACAGCTATTGAGTGCTAGTCCACAGACAGCCCCTGCTGTCAGGTGAGCGACGTCAATGCCGCCTAGTCCTTTGAGACTACCAAACAGAGAGAAAGCAGTGCTCTGCAAAGAGAGCCATGACGTTTTGGACAAGGGATTATCGGCCAACACAAAAAGTATTTTACTAATAAACCGTTTGTAACAATCAATCTCTTGTAGTATAAGTAGGGCAGACTTTCATGTATTAAAACAAGCTACCCACCCCCCACATACAGTAATAAAGTTTTCAGTGAATCTGGACTTGTTGTGATGTGTAAGAGTTAGTAACTTCGAGTCTCGGCTATACTAGAGAGTTAGCAAGCTCACTAGAGAAATTGAAATAAGAGATACATTTTGGATACAAAACTTCGGTTTTACTTGAGAACGAACAAGACCCAGTGTCAGTGAAGCTGTGCCAGTCTCTAGAGAGAAACCTGAGAGAAAACATCTGAGAGAAACTCTGTTCCATTTTCTGGTTCAGTAGTAAGAGAGAATTGTGTTATGCTGGCCTCTGAGTAGGCTTTGAAGGAGTTGTATGAGAGAATCAGCCAGCTTGAGCTGTTCTAGCAGTTGCACGAAGTGTGACAGGTGTGCGCAGTTGGACCTCATGGCACCATTGTTAGAGCGAGCGCACTATGTGTGAGGACTCATGGGAACATTTAGCAAAGGAATTGCATATTGTGATTGAAGAGTGCTGAGGACCTCTATCGTGACGAGTTTAGGACTCAGGCTTAGCGAGCTAGGAAAGGAATCGAAGTCATGCGCAGTAGAACCTAGCGGCGATTCATATTTTAGCAAGCTCACTGAACGAACTTGATCGTTTTGCGGATCGGCGTGTCCGTGGGTATTTTCTATTGAAATATCATTTTCCTTGAGGGTTGTGCAGGTCGCCGTGCTCTCTTGTAAAAGCTCCGAGGAAACCGAGAAATTGAGATTTGCTTGACAATTGTACGCAGTTGCATTGCATTACTTAGCAAGCTCTCTAAGATATTTTGAGATACTGTCAGGGCGCAAGTAGAATTAAATTCCTTGCTCCCTTCTGCACTTATTGAGATTGGTGTGTGTGTGTGTATGTTAGTGGGATTGAGTAGTGGTTTAGAGTGTTGTTCACGCTAGGCCGCACTTAGTTTCACGAGTACCCGTTACCAGCTGAGTCAGTGCACCAGTATGTAAGTTCTTGGCTGTCGAAGGGGAATTGGACCCTTGACGACCTACTCTTTTACCTTCTCCTTCACCTCCTCGATCTTTGCAACTTCAGCCTCTGGCGCTGCGATAGAGCGAATGTCCTTGTGCTCGCCTCTCTTTGGGCAGTCCCTTGATAGGTGCCCTTTCTCATGGCAGCAGAAGCACTTTCCTTCATGCTTCAGTTGGTCTATCTCCATTGGTGCTCCCTGGCCTCCATATGTCATCCATCAACTGGTCCTCACGTCTCAGCTTGGGGCATTGGTGGTTGGGTCAGTTTGCTTGGCGTTGAACTTGTCGCCCCACCTGCTTTCTGACTAGTGCTGGTGGAGGTACTGTGGGACGGCTTGGAGGGATTGTGGGAGTCATGCTGTGTGCTGGCACAGGTGGTTTGGTCGAAGACCCATTTCTTCTGCTGCTCCTCGTACATGGCAAGGATTCGAGCCTTCCATTCTGAGTAGACACATGGGACGTGAGTCCTGATGTTGGCAATGATCTTTGTGTAGGAGTCAGAGACTTCTAAGCGTATGGCCTTTACCATGGCCCCTCTCTCCCTTTCATCAGAGTGGAGTCTGGCAAGCTTGGCCTCTTCTTCCAGTCATTGGAAGTAGATGGTGGCAGAGCCATTTCCCATCCGGAGGTCAAACATCCTTTTCCCGTGGACCTCCTCGATGGTGGAATCGCGGAATTGGGTATTGATGAGACCCATGAACGTTTCTCAGTCGGGGTAGCGGAATCTCATGGGGGTCAGGTCCCATCCCAAGGCAGTCCAGAACTCTTGTCGTTTGTACACCCACCAGTCTTTTGCAGTTCCTTCGAAGTGGGAGGCAGTGAAGGAGACCATCATGGACAGGGTAGGGAAGTACATTTGGAAGGTTTCGAAGTAGGCAGTGTAGTTGTCTAGGAATCACTCAATATTATTGTGATTGCCCTTGAAGGGCTTTGGTGGTTGTAGAAGGATCGGTTTGATCCCAAAGAATGCGGTGTTTTCGTCAGCCATTCTAATAGGTTGGGGGTAGAGGTCAGGGGGTGCTCGGCCTGGTGGAGGTTGGGGAACAGAGTAGTAATCTGTTCATTTATAAAGGAGGCGTTCATGATTTGGTCTGGCAGGCAAAGGCAGGGGTCATCCCCATTCAGGCTGTTCCCCCTTTACGGGGAGTTGGTGGATTTTGACATGTTGGTTCTGTGCCGCTTCTGCCTCTGCAAGTTCCTGCATCAGCTCTTCCACCCTCCTTTGCTTCAGTTCCACCTCTTTTGCAATCTGTCGCATCTGCTCTTTGTTGCTAGGTTGGGTCAGAGCCCCTGATCCTCCCATGTCCTTGGCTGCTCTGCCTAATAGTCGGCTATCTCCGATGTTGGGGTGATAGCTATGCTGCCATCTTTGGCTAGTCGGCATCGTCAGTTTTGGGAGCAAGTCTGGGAAGAGTTGGGGATAGTGGGTCTGGTCCAGACGGTAGTGGAAAAATGCTAGTATATTGGGATAGAAGCCTTCTGGCCCTCCGAATGTCTCATAATCATAATTAAACTGTTCAAAGTTATTATAAGTTGTTTCATCTGTCCAAGTCGGGCCGGTCTCCCTCCTCCAGGGCGAGAGCATGAAGGGCGATCTCCAGGTCTCGCTGCTTTTGTGCAGTCCTTGGCCATAGTTGGGGTACCCAGTGACTGGCTACAGGATTGTATAGGCTTCTGTCGTGATTGGCAAAGATTTGGGCCTCAATAGCCACCGTGGTTCTATACTGGGGAAGAGGACCTCCTCGGTTGACAGCAAGGTAATAGTCCATAAGTTCGCACACGTCAGGCCTGAAGAAGATTGACCGTGATTCGACATCTTTTCGTTAAAGTTCCCAGGCCTCAGATCAGAATGGTCTGAGGATTTGTCAGTCAATTGAGGCGAGAGCAGGCCACTCAAAGTTGGGCCCATTGGGATTGAGGAGGTCATTGTCCTCTCACTGGACAGGCTCTAGGGTTTGTGGTCGGGCTCTGGGGTTCAGGGTATCAGAGTTGCTATCCTTGCTCTCAGAGAGGAAGCGACCTGTTTGTCGAGGAAAGGAGGCATGGAGGGGGGGCCTGGCATGGGAAATGTTCATCCAGGTACAAGGTTAGTACAGTACCATGGCCCTTGTTGGTACTCAAGGAGTGTATGAGGGCGAGGAGGGGCTGCGGTATTGAGACTGTAGGTCCCTTCCAGATTCCTCCGTGGCAGTGGTGGGTTGTTCAGGAGTGGGGGTTCTTGGAACATTGGATAGTCCCAGGGTTGTGTTTCTTAGGGGTTCCTCCCTATATGGGAGAAACTCCTCAGAGAAATTGTTGGGATGGGAGGGTGGTTGTTCTCCAATGGGTTGTGCCAGGGTTTGCTGTCATCGGGTGATGGGATACCAGATCTGGTTCTCTCATGTTTGCCCCAGGGTTTCGGTAGGATAGGACATAATGGGTGGGGAAGGGTGCAGGTCGAGTGGGGACTAGAATTCTTCTTCTTTGGAGGGTATTTCAGATTTGGTCTCTCCAGGTAAGGAAGATGAGAGCGGTGGTGAAGATGAGAAGGCAGGCGCCCATGATGGTGCTGATAGCAATGGTCTGGGTGTTATTCAGATCAGGGGTCATATGGCTTTGCTCTTCGTGGCTGGTGGTGAAGAGAAAAAAGAGAAGCTTCAAGCTAACTATTAGACCCAAGCCTCATGTGACTGCTGACACTTGCTTGTGACTCTGGGCTGTCTTGCATTCAGACAATCACCCACCGAGCCTGAGGCTATAGTGTAACAGAGTCATAGAGGAACTGGCTTAGCAGTTGGTCTTGGAGAGAGTGAGGTATCAGTATAGATAAACTTAGCTTGAAGCTGAGGATATACAGCGAGGGCTACACTACTTATATACTAAAGTCCTGTTAGTAATAATAGTGGTGTCCATGTGGTAATGATGCATGAAACAATGAAAACAACAAGTAAGGTGAGCAGTCGTCATGAGCTGTAGTACAATTGCTGAAGTCACTTGGTAAGGGCATGATGACCAGTCCAGTTCTGTTGACAAGGCTGGTGACAGGCACCCATGAAACTGAGTGTGGCCTAGCATGAACAACACACCAAAACCTACACCCAATCCCACAAACACACATACCAATCTCAAATAAGTGCAGAGGGGAGCAAAGAATTTAATTCTACTTGTGCACCAACAGTATCTCAACAATATCTCAAGAGAGCTTGCTCAATGGCACGACACGACACGAAGTAACAAGCAATATCTCAAGTTCTCTTTATTTCTCCTCAAAGCTTTTACAAGAGAGCACAGCGAACCATGCAACCCTCAAGGCAATGATATCTCTCAATAGAATACAAACGGACACACAGATCCATGAAATGACCAAGTCCATTCAGTGAGCTTGCTAAGTACAAATCACCACTAGGTCCAATGGTGCACGACTTCGCCTTTCTCTCAGCTCACTAAACCTGAATCCCAACTTGTCACGACCAAGTCCACTCAGTGAGCTCACTAGTACGAAGTGCCGCTAGGTCCAACTGCGCATACCTTCGCCTTTATCTAGTCCGCTAAACCTGAATCCTGACTCATTACAAATGAGGCCCTCGGCACTCTCAATCAAAACACAACACAACCAGGTCTTGCACACAGCGAGCTCGCTAAGTAACAAGGTACTGCTGGATTTCTTTCAGCCAGCGTGCACCTACTACACCTTGTGCAGCTGTCACAAAACAGCCCAATCTGGCCAATTCTCACATGAAACACTCTCAACATGAACACCTCTCTTACACTGCACCAGAAATGAAACAGAGCTTTCTCTCAGATGTTTTCTCAGGTTTTCTCTAGAGACCAGCACAGCTTCACTGTCATCAAATCTCATTCTTATCTCAAGTAAAACCGAAGTTTTATATCCAAAATGTATCTCTTATTCAATTTCTCTGCGAGCTCACTAATATGCATGAGCCCGGAAGTAAACTACTGACTCTCTCGCTTTCAAGTGGAGAAGAGGGCAAATAGTAACTTTGTTTGTACACTGGCTAACTGAAATACTTATATACTACAAGTGAAAGGTGATTACAAATGGTCCATGAGTAAGGTAAAAGGTCTAGACATTTCTATGATTTTCTATGATTTTTGATGTCAGTCCACTGCAACTGCAGTATTCCTTGGCAGGTGAGTCAGACTGTCTCTGATTGGTCTCTTGAGATGTATCCTATGCCCTGTGACACCAGTGCATGTCAAGGGCCACTGCCGCTGATTTAGGACCTTAGCAACAAATGAGTAAGGTTTCCTATTTCTGTGGTATTTCTCTTCAGTAGCTTGTTTCTGGTGGACAACTCCTTTCTTAGGCATATTAGCCATTGGGCCTTTCAGATTCCTAGCGAGCTTGCTAGATCTCTCAGTCAAAACCCCTTGTACTAGGTCTGCCTCATGATATCTCTTCATTTCCTTCCTCGCACAAGGTTATCTCCAGATTTTCAGGCACCAGGCTTCTTTCATTAAGCAAGCACATGGCTACCATCCTTATTATGTTGTGATCCAGTTCTAAGCTCATCCTACTGATGCGAGCACAGGTCAAGCTTATTGGAAGGAGTGAGCTCACTAATTGGCCTTCCTGTCAAGCATGTCCTTCCAGTATAGTGCTATGACCAAGTCCTTAGTTAACTCTGATGTTTCCATTGACATACTGCAACATCACCTCAATAACCTCACTTAGAACAGGTATCCATGTATCTGCTTAGCGAGCTCGCTAACTATAGCCTATAAGCTAATGCTAAAACATGCCAAATTGCAAATTTACATGGGTAGACATGCCACAGGCATGACACCGTGATTAGCACACTGATAAGATAGGCACGTGAAATAAGATGTGAAAAGATGTGAAAAGACGGACAAATTGTAACACTGGGACCACACAATCAAGCTCGTCCCCAATGCCAAGAACATGCTTGACTGCAAGGTTTATCCCTTAAACTGTACCAAGCAACAAGAGCTCAACAAGTTCCTCAATGAAAACCTCACCACCGGACATATCAAACCGTCCAAGTCACCCATGGCCTCCCCATTCTTCTTTGTTAAAAAGAAGGATGGACAACTTTGTCCTGTCCAGGACTATCGCAAGCTCAACAAGATGACAATTAAAAATCGTTATCCCTTGCTGCTCATTTCAGAGCTCATGGACAAACTCAGAAGTGCAAAATACTTCACCAAGCTAGACATATGCTGGGGATACAACAATGTATGCATCAAGAAGGATGATGAGTGGAAGGCTGCATTTAGAACTAACCATGGTCTCTTTGAACCCACCATTATGTTCTTTGGGCTCACTAATTTGCCCACCATGTTCCAATGGATGATGAATGATATCTTCAAAGATCTCATCGCCACCAGCAAGGTTACCATTGATGAGGCTGGTAATGGGCACTTGTGAAACTAAGAGCAGCCTAGCATGAACAATACTCTAAACCTGAACTTAATCCCACTAACACACACACACACCAATCTCAATAAGTGTGGAAGGGAGCAAGGAATTTAATTCTGCTTGTGCCCTGACAGTATCTCCAAATGTCTTAGCGAGCTTGCTAACTAATGCAATGTGACCACGTACAATTGTCAAGTAAGTCTCAATTTCTCTGTTTTCTCGGAGCTTTTACAAGAGAGCATGGCAAACCACACAACCCTCAAGGCAAATGATATTTCAATCAAAAATACACACAGACATGCAGATCTGCAAAATGACCAAGTTCGTTCAGTGAGCTCACTAAGTACGAAGCACCACTAGGTTCTACTGCGCACACCTTCAATTCCTTTCTTAGCTAGCTAAGCCTGAGTCCTAAACTTGTCACAATAGAGGCCCTTGGCACTCTCAAATCACAAGATGCAATTCTCTTGCTAAATGTCCCCATGAGTCCTCACACACAGTGCACTCGCTCTAACAACGGTGCTGCAAGGTCCAACTGCACACATCTGTCACACTTCATGCAACTGCTAGAACAGCTCAATCTGGCTGATTCCCTCATAAATCTTCTTCAAAGCCTACACAGAGGCCGGCACAACACAATTTTCTCTCAGATGTTTTCTCAGGTTTCTCTCTAGAGACCAGTGCAGCTTCACTGTCACCAGGCCTCGTTCGCTCTCAAGTAAAACCGAAGTTTTGTATCCAAAATGTATCTCTTATTTCAATTTCTCTAGTGAGCTCGCTAACTCTCTGGTATAGCTGAAACTCGAAGTTACTAACTCTTACACGTTGCAACAAGTCCAGATTCAGACTGAAACTTTATTACTATATGTGAGAGGTAGGTAGCTTGCTTTAATACATGAAAATCTGCCCTACTTATACTACGAGAGAATGATCATTACAAACAGATTATTAGTAAAGTACTTTTGCATCAGCTGATAATTCTTCGTCTGAAATGTCACAGCTCTCTTGGCAGAGCACCACTTTCTCTCTGTTTGGTAGTCCCAAAGGACTAGGCAGCGTTGATATTGCTTGCCCAACAGCAGAGGCCATCTGCAGACTAGCACTCAATAGCTGTTTAATGCGCAATCACTGATCACACATCATTCTTGGTTCTCTGTTCTGTTCCGAAGGTGACAGCATCATAGTCTAGTATTATGATTTTTCTATTTTTATCTTATCTTGGGCGCTTATCTTATTGTGATCTAATCACATCTAATCAAAGTGCCTATCTTATCCGGTCATGTCAGCCCCACTTCGCCATCACTTATCGTAACCCACATGAAACATCCCCATTGAATGCCTTGCGACCTACCATTTGCAACGTGTACCAACAGACTTGTACACACTCGCTGAGAGGACCTTTAACAAACCACTTACATTAGATACGCACGGACTCATATGAAACAGTATATAAGTAGTGTAGCTCTTGCTGTATATTCTCCAGCTTCGAGCTAAAGTTTCAATACACCAAACTTACTCTCAGACTCACTCCTCTGCCCAGACTTTGCGTTTGATCTCTGATTCACGGTTAGCAATCAAATCTGACACTCAAGTGGTGACTGTACGAACACGATACAGCCACTTGTTTAGTCTTGATTGTTATACTCCGGTCCGGGTCTAACAATTAGCTTGAAGCTTCTTTTCTTCCCTTTCTTCAGAGATGCTCATACGCTTGAAGAAACTGAATGATATTCACTCATGACATTTCCACCAAAACCTTCATCACTTTTGTGACTACGATCGTGGGTATCACCACCTTCACCATTGCCTTCCTCATTTACCGAATATACCGGTACGAGATCAGGCAGTATATATGCCATCTCTTCCTGGTTGCTCCCCGATGATACACTGTCTACACGTTCACACCTAGATTTTGCGATTTTGTACCAATACAATTGCATATCTATCCTGTACTAGTGATAATAAAAGGACTATAGCTGAGGCTCCAAGCTGATAGTTACAGCAGTAGGCGACTAGTGAAGCCAGGACTTAGATGCGATACCACTAGTGGGTTAAATCTACCAGCTGGCCGTACTAGTGACTTGAATACTAGCCGGACTACTTAATATAAGGCCACTAGTAGACAAGTAACGCGACTAGCGCACCAAACAAGGAGCAGAATACACAGATCTTGTGAAGTTCAGTCACTAGCAGACCGATCGGGGCAGAAATGCCTAAGTCAGGTTAACTAGTCACGCAGCAATCTCGAAGCAGGACTTAGAAATGAATTAGCAACAGATTAACATTACGCCCAGATCCGACTAGTGCGATCAGATCTATTACAATCGGCACTAGTATAGCCCAGCTGCGCTTTCAATCACGGCCGACTACGGTTGCGAGCACGAGGATGTGGCTAGTCGTTCATCTCCGGCACTAGTGGCGCATTGCTGGGTCAAGAATGCGAGATTAAACCGCTAGCTGAGCTCCGTGGCTCACTAGTCATCCAATAGCAATTTCTAGACCGACTATTGCGTGTTTATGCGTGATATTTCGGGCCTAGCTAAGAAATCAGTACCAAAAATACCCCACTAGTGTAGTTGTTTGCATCGCTTTGTACCTTTCTTTACAGTATATAAGTAGTAGAATAGCCACTCGCAACGGGAGGCGACGCCATCCCTGCGATTGCGAGTGACTAGTAGTATCTAGTGCCCCCAATTAAAGGCTTTTGTGCTTAACCTCGGACGAAGCGGCTACTAGTCGCTAAGTTACCTATAGTATTGAGTGAATTGAAGTCCCTTTGAGTCTACCATTGTGTCCTGCAAAGGCCAAGAGTGCTCCGAAGTTAGTTCTTGCAGTTTCTCAAAGTTAAAGTATTATTCTTAGGCCAAGAGTGCCACTAGTAAGCCAAGAGTGTGAACTAGTCAAGTGTTGATCACTTGTAGGAAGTATTACAGGGCCAAGAGAGCCAATAGTCCGAACAGTCGGAGTCCCAGCGAGTGCAGTAGCTCAAAACCAAGTCACATTCATTCAATTGTGTCTTACCCACCCCACTAGTGCGAGTAGTACGCTTGTAAAACTCACTAGTAACAAATAAAATGTCTTTTGAACAACCTACCTTGATTATTGAGTCTGCAGAGTGCTTCTATCGTACTCGAAACACCCGAATTCAATACATTGGCGATAGTGTAGAGTGTAGAGAGGTTTAGTGTTGGCTGGAGCTCATTTCCGCCCACTAGTCTTTTGCCACTCGCCGTTACCGAGCACATCACCGCATGCATCTGCATCGGTTGCAGCAACCTTTACTTGGTGTAACCTAAAGGAAGTGTCATCTTCTTCGTCAGGTACCTCGATCATAGCTACCTTGGGCGTCTCTTGCCCTGTTTGAACCTGGCTCTTGTCAGAAAGGTTTTGTGGCAGGTTGATTATGATCGGTTTCCTCGCTGCGGTATTCTCCACTCGGGGAGCCGCTTGATCAGGGGGGGAGCTTGCGCCCTGCTGCCCTGCTCTGCCCGGTCTAGCAGAGCTAGCCATTATGGCAGGTACCACTATGGTAGGTGGCTTATTGCCTGGCACTTTCACTTGTAATGAGCTACTTGTGAGGTGGTTAGTCCCATTGTTGGGGGCACTTGGGAGACTCTCTGTCTCGTCGTGGGCCTCGTCGTCTGAGGCGCTTGAGAAGGCTAAGACGGCGTAGCGATTGTGTGATTCCTTGCAGGGCTGTTTTGAAACACTTTCAGCGAATAGTATTGAATGCAGCATATGAGAAACAAGTGCATTATCTACAAGCATATAATAAGTCTTGCCACTATGACTAGAAGGTGTACCAGAACCAGATCCCCCCTTCGCTGAGTAAGTAGAATCACTTACTTCCCAGCACCATCTTTTACCTCTTCGATCTTGGAGCCCATCGAGGGCTCAGTCGTCAAGGCTCTTATCTCCTGCTTCCCTTTGTTCCATGATTGCAACAGGCAATTCTTGCTAATATGCCCCTTCTCGCCACAGCAGAAGCAGTTCCCACTTTTCACAGCGTCGATATCCATGGGCTGTCCCTGACCGCCATAGATGGTGCCAGTGACAGTCTTTTTGGGTGCCAAGGAAGTTGTCATGCCAGATGCCCCCTTGGGTGTTCCGGTGATATGCTGTCTACGTGTTCACACCTAGATTTTGCGAATTTGTAACAATACAATTGCATATCTATCCTATACTAGTGATAGTAAAAGGACTATAGCTGAGGCTTCAAGCTGATAGTTACAGCAGTATGTGACTAGTGAAGCCAGGACTTAGATGCGATACCACTAGTGGGTTAAATCTACCAGCCGGCCATACTAGTAACTTGAATACTAGCCGGACTAATTAATATAAGGCCACTAGTAGACAAGTAACGTGACTAGCACACCAAACAAGAAGCAGGATACACAGATCTCGTGAAGTTCAGTCACTAGCAGACCGATCGGGGCAGAAATGCCTAAGTCAGGTTAACTAGTCATGCAGCAATCTCAAAGCAGGACTTAGAAATGAAATAGCAATGGATTAACGTTACACCCAGATCCGACTAGTGCAATCAGATCTATTATGATTGGCACTAGTATAGCCCAGCTGCGCTTTTGATCACAGCCGACTACGGTTGTGAGCATGAGGGTGTGGCTAGTTGTTCATCTCTGGCGCTAGTGGCGCATTGCTGGGTCAAGAATGCGAAATTCAACCACTAGCTGAGCTCCATGGCTCACTAGCTGTCCAATAGTAATTTCTAGACCACCTATTGCGTGTTTATGCGCGATATTTTGGGCCTAGCCAAGAAATCAGTACTGAAAATACCCCACTAGTGTAGCTGTTTGTGTTGCTTTGTACATTTCTTTACAGTATATAAGTAGTAGAATAGCCACTCGCATGGGCAGGCAAGCCATCCCTGTGATTGCGAGTGACTAACAAGAGTTTAGTGCCCCAATTAAAGGCTTTTGTGCTTAACCTCGACGAAGTGGCTACTAGTCACTAAGTTACCCATAGAATTGAGTGAATTGAAGTCCCTTTTGAGCAATACTATTGTGTCCTGCAAAGGCCAAGAGTGTTTCGAAGTAATTCTTGCAATTTCTCGAAGTTAAAGTATTATTCTTAGGCCAAGAGTGCCACTAGTAAGCCAAGAGTGTGAACTAGTCAAGTGTTGATCACTTGTAGGAAGTATTACAGGGCCAAGAGAGCCAGTAGTTCGAAGCAGTCATAGTCCCAGCGAGCGCAGTAGCTCAAAACCAAGTCACATTCATTCAATTGTGTCTTACCCACTCCACTAGTGTGAGTAATACATTTGTAAAGCTCACTAGTAATGAATAAAACATCTTTTGAACAACTTCCATTGATTATTGAGTCTGCAGAGTGCTTCTATCGTACTCGAAACACCCGAATTCAATCAATCGGTGATAGTGTAGAGTTGTGAGAGGTTTAGTGTCGGTTGGTGTTCATTTCCACCCACTAGTCTTTTGCCACTCGCCATTACCAAGCACATCACCGGTGTTCTGCTGCGGGGTGCGATTCTGCTGTGGGCGAGATTGGTATATCTCTCCAATGCTGTTGAGGGCTTGCTTGCGCTGTCTCTCTTTGTTCATTGTCTCAATGTGATCCTTCCACTGGTCGTATCCAACTGGAATGCCTATTCTGATGTTGGCGATCATGGAGGTGTAGGAGGCAGGGACTCCTTGGCATAGGGCAGTGACCATATGGCCACGATCATTGATGTCGCTCCATAACCTTGCTTTCTTGGTGAACTTTTCAACTTCCTGGAAGTATTCTGTGGTGGTCATACTTCCAGTCATGCAAAGAGCATACATGGTGACCTTTTGTTTGTCTTTGACGCTGGGGTCTTTGAACTTTTCTTCGATGGCCTGTTTGAAGGCATACCAGGTGGGGAATCGATACTTTCCCCGGCTGGTGCTGTAGAGCTCTGCTAATTGCAGAGTCCACCAATCTTTAGCTCTGCCTTCAAAGTAAGAGAAGGCGAAGGCCACCCTGTATGGGTCAAGCCACATATATGCACTGTGGACCTGGAAATACATCTGGCAGTCCATGATGAACCGGTTGATGTCGTCGGCGTCTCCTAGGAAGGGGAGTGGCTTTCTAATGAGATCAGGTTTGCACCCGATCCATGGCACATCTTCTCCCATTGCACCTATAGGATTCGGGGGATCATACTCTGGGTCAAACTTGTTGGGGGCCCCAGGTAGAGACCATTGTTCCATATTCCAGGCTACTGGGTCGGCATAGTGGTCCGGGGGTTTATCGCCTTTGAAGAAGCCGAGTTTCAGCTGCCAAGGCTCATTTTTCAGCTTCTCCAGCTTCTTGCCCTTGTCATCGTCTTCTTCGTCTTTCATTTGTTCAGCTTGGTTGCTGGATCCATCAGCGTCTGCTTCTCCTGATCTGGCTTGTACTCAGCCTGAGCTGAGATACATGCCTTGGGTTCATTGGTGAATCTGGGGTGATGCTGGCCGACGTCAGCATCTCGGCTCGTGGGAGGCGATTGGTGGGGCTTTGGGGAGTGGGTGTTGGAGGAATCGGGACTGATAGGGAGCAGGCATGGGATAGGCGTAACTGGAGTACGATTCATTAAATATATGAGTTGCCTGTATGTCTGCGCTATAACTAATAATATCCTCCTGCTCTGCTGGATCCGCTTGCTTCCATGCCTGACCTGCCTCCGAATGCATCCAAGTCACTTCGGTTGGGATAGTCACTCGCCTGGAACACCAGATATTCGTGTACCTGTGTTCCCGCTCTTTGGGGGTCATCATTTCCTGAGCGAGTGTGCGCTCGCTGCTCCATCCATGTAGAGATAGAGACTCCAGGGAGTCCTTGCTCGATTTGGTGCGCTCAATACTGTCTGTATTGCTCGAGCCAGACCGGCTCGAACTGGAGAGGATGCTGACAGTAGGCCTTGGTGTCAGCCTCATTGATGGTGTCGGTTTCAGCACGATTGGTGTGTTGTCATCTCCAATACTGTCTGCTTGTTTCCATTGCCAGTCTTGGGCCTGCTGCGTGGCAGTAGAACTCCATGATGGTTCTGTCGTGGGCGATGGTTCTCTCGATCTTGTTGTTGCATGAAGTGAGTCGCATGAGCTCTTCTCTTGCCACAGCATCGCGACTTGCTGTAGCAGCTCATCGTATGTCAGAAGCGGGCTGGAGGGTGGTAGAGCGGGTCCTAGAGGCTTCTGGGAAGTTTCCAGAGTCTGGGGACCAGGCTTGGGTGCGGGGTAGGTGGTCTGTGGTGCAAGAGGCTAGGCAGTGGTTGCTGAGCCAGACAATGTACTCGGAGTCAGTGGGGGAATGGGGTGCGTAGCTGTCGTTGTTGGTTGGAGTGTCTGCATGGACGACGACAGGGATTCTGGGTTCTCAGAGGGGGAACTCAGGGCTGGAGGGGATGGAGATGGAGGGTCTAGGGGTAGCGATACTTCGGATCCCTTCTTCCAGAAGAACAGGATCCGAGATTGTAGGGATTTCTTTGTACTCTTCATGGAGGATGTGTCCCCCCTCCTGTCCAACGTCTTGCTCATTGGTAAGAGAGGATAGTCCTGTAGACTGAGATGAGAAGAGTGGGGGGAGGACGGCTGCTGACCAGGATGCTCCGTCAGTTGCTGGGACATAGTGGTGGGAGACTGTTGAACATGTGGGGTGGAGGTATGGGTGAGGGTGGAAGGCACCGCCTGGGTGCTCAAAGTATACGGGGGTAGGGAAACGGGGAACGTATTCAAAGAGCCAGCATATGCATTGCCCGATCTTGTATTTGTACGTTCGGTATAGGAGGAAGATGGTGAGGGTGCCAGTGATGCCAAGGATGGTGGCGGTTAAGGCAATGAGGGTGCAGGTAGAGAAGTCGGGGGGTCATAGACATTCGGTTTAGTTCAACGTATGAGCGTTGAGAAGAAAGGGAACGTAGGAAGCTTCGAGCTAATTGTTAGACCCGAACTCCGGTAAAGCAAACAAGACTAAACAGAGGGCTGTATTGCGTTCGTACAGTCACCCAATGAGTGTCAAAGTCTGCCAACGGTAGTCACGAGATAGAATGCTTAGTTTCTAGGCGAGATGTGAGTCTGAGAGTGAAGTTTGGTGTATTGAAACTTTAGCTTGAAGCTGGAGAATATACAGCGAGAGCTACACTACTTATATACTGTTTTCATGTGTACTATTAATATAACTGTCCTTCGGTAACCATGTGAGAACCAGGATGACTGGGGAGCACGACTGGTGTCTAGTCGCAAGCTGTTGGAGCTCTGATGGAGTTACTGGAGTAGATGCGTGATGAGTGCTCCGGGGTTTGGTGTAGTGGATATGTGACCGTGGTGTTTTGGATAAGCGTCGAGATTAGATGCAATAAGATCTAGATAAGATCGATGCTTTGATAAAATAAGAAAAATGGAAAAATCATAACAAGGACAGTGTGCACGAGCCAGGTTTTCTTGCTTCCTTCTTGCTGCCTGTCTTGATGCCTTCCTATCTGGGACACTCTTCCAAGAATGATTTTTTTGCTATCACCGGGAAGCCCTGGTGCAACGCAAATCATTGCTACTGATTTTGCCAACATGTATATACATCCAAGAAGTGTTCTGACTGCATCGAAATCAACAATTGTTGTGCAAGGGGCTTCATAAAATTGGTTTGCCATCAAATTCAGACATTTTCAGATGTTGTAGAGTGATTTTGGTTTGTTTTTTTATCTTATGCATCTAAAAGCTATGGCATGTACTCGCAAATATGTTATATATGTAGTCTATGTCCTTGTTTCACGAAAAATGATGGAGATTTGATGTCTGAGGCATGATGTATAAGATGACTGATCATGTATAAGTCAGCCGTCCATAACTGTACATGACAATCTGCCCTACTTATACTATAAGAGAATGATTGTTACAAATGGTTTATTAGTAAAATACTTTTGTGTCAGCTGATAATTCCTCATTCGAAATGTCACAGCACTCTTGGCAGAGCACCACTTTCTCTCTATTTGGTAGTCTCAAAGGACTAGGTGGCATCGATGTCACTCACCTGACAGCAGAGGCTGTCCACGGACTAGCACTCAATAGCTGTTTAATGCACGATCACTGGTTACATGTCATTCTTGGTTCTCTGTTCTGCTCCAAAGGTGACAGTGTCATAGTCTAGACATGGTAACCAAGAGATGCATCAGAATTCTAGTCCACTCACTAATCTCTTCAGCCGGTGATACGCCGTCTATGTGTTCACACCTAGATTTTGCGATTTTGTAACAATACAATTGCATATCTATCCTATACTAGTGATGATAAAAGGACTATAGCTGAGGCTTCAAGCTGATATTTACAGCAGTATGCGACTAGTGAAGTCAGGACTTAGATGTGATGCCACTAGTGGGTCAAATCTACCAGCCAGCCATACTAGTAACTTGAATGCTAGCCGGACTAATTAATATAAGGCCACTAGTAGATGGGTAACGCAACTAGCACACCAAACAAGAAGCAGGATACACAGATCTCATGAAGTTCAGTCACTAGCAGACCAATTGGGGCAGAAACACCTAAGTCAGGTTAACTAGTCACGCAGCAATCTCGAAGCAGGACTTAGAAATGAATTAGCAATGGATTAATGTTATGCCCAGATCCGACTAGTGCGATCAGATCTATTATGATTGGCACTAGTATAGCCCAGCTGCGCTTTTGATCATAACCAACTACAGTTGTGAGCACAAGAGGGTGGCTAGTCATTCATCTCCGGCACTAGTGGCATGTTGCTGGGTCAAGAATGCGAAATTCAACCATTAGCTGAGCTCTGTGGCTCACTAGCTGTCCAATAGCAGTTTCTAGACCGACTATTACATGTTTATGCACGATATTCCAGGCCTAGCCAAGAAATCCATACTGATAATACCCCACTAGTGTAGCTGTTTACATCTCTTTGTACCTGTCTTTACAGTATATAAGTAGTAGAATAGGCACTCGCACAGAGAGGCAAGCCATCCCTGCAATTGTGACAGATTAGTCAGTATCTAGTGCCCACAATTAAAGGCTTTTGTGCTTAACCTTGACAAAGCAGCTACTAGTCACTAAGTTACCCATAGAATTGAGTGAATTGAAGTCTCTTTGAGTCTACTATTGTGTCCTGCAAAGGCCAAGAGTGCTCCAAAGTTAGCTCTTGCAGTTTCTCAAAGTTAAAGTATTATTCTTAGGCCAAGAGTGCCACTAGTAAGCCAAGAATGCAAACTAGATAAGTGTTGATCACTTGTAGGAAGTAGTACAGGACCAAGAGAGCCAATAGTTCAAAGCAGTCATAGTCCCAGCAAGTGCAGTAGCTCAAACCAAGTCACATTTCATTCAATTGTGTCTTACCCACCCCACTAGTGCAAGTAATACATTTGTAAAACTCACTAGTAACAAATAAAATATCTTTTGAACAACTTCCCTTGATTATTGAGTCTGCAGAGTGCTTTTATCATACTCAAAACACCTGAATTCAATACATTGGTGATAGTGTAGAGTTGTGAGAGGTTTAGTGTTGGTTGCAGTTCATTGCCACCCACTAGTCTTTTGTCACTCGCCATTACCGAGCACATCACCAGTACCTGTTTCTAGACCATGTCCAGTGGTGCTCTTGATTATCTCTCATGTGGTATCGCTTCTCCAGATCTTCAGGGTCTATATGTCATTGATTATCGACACATAGTTATCTAAATTAGCTTCAGTCCGAGTACAAGTGCATCCCACTAAGCCTGAATCCCCAATGCCAATGGATGTTATTGTGAGCGAGCTCACTAGTCGGCCTTACTGCCATGCATGCCTTTAAGGTACAGTGCATTGACAAAGTCCTATGTTTTTAATTCCATGGCTCCTTTTTCTGACAGAAGGGAATTCTGGCTCAGTGACCTTGCTTCCTCTCATGCTGCTTGCACTGTCAGCAAGCTCTCTAAGTCTACACAGTGCCTAAGCATAATTTATTGCTTTTCACAAAATTACATGCTTAGACATGCTGCAGGCATGACACCGGACCTGAACCCTGGATCCAGGTTCAAGGTTTGGAAAAATCTGCCCAAACCTGGACCGAACCGGACCCCAGTCAGACTATGGAGTGATGAACAGATCGTTAGGTGCTGTTTAGCTGCAGACTGGTGTGGTATGGCTTTTGTACTGAGGTGCACACTTGGGTCTACATCATTTTGAGGTCTTGGCAAGATAACAGCCTTAGTAAACATGGTCTGTAGTTGCCATATGCTTGAAATATCTTGGATGGATAAGTGGCCATAGCAATCATATCATTTCATTAAGTAATTGATTGGCATGTCAATGTGCCAATGGGAAGTGATGCAGCAATTCCATTTTGGGATGATTTGTGATTGAAGGTGCCCTGCCATGATTAAATGTGGCAATTATGATATGTAGCAAGATGGAATGGAAAACAAAGCACATTGTTAGACCTGAACTCTGGTAAAACAAACATGACTAAACAGAGGGCTGTATTGAGTTTGTACAGTCACCCAATGAGTGTCAAAGTCTGCCAACGGTAGTCTCGAGGTAAAATGCTTAGTTGTCTAGGCGAGGAGTGAGTCTGAGAGTGAAGTTTGGTGTATTGAAACTTTAGCTTGAAGCTGGAGAATATACAGCAAGAGCTATACTACTTATATACTGTTTTCTGTACGTGCTATTATTATAACTGTCCTTCAGTAACCATGCGAGACTCAGGGAGTGAGGGGAGTACAACTGGTGTGGAGTCATGAGCCGTTGGAGCTCTGATGGAGTTACTAGAGTCAATGCATGATGAAGCGCTCTGGGGATTCGGGGACATGGCTATGTGACCGTGGTTGCTTGGATAAGCATCGAGATTAGATGCAATAAGATCCAGATAAGATCAGCACTTTGATAAGATAAGAAAAATGGAAAAATCATAACACACATGAGGAGTAGTTGCAGTTGCACAAAAGTAGTATCAGTGTGTGTGCAATCTTTGGTTTACTGAAAGTCCATTGAGTGGACAGGAGTGTTGATTAATGTGTAAAATCTACAAATTCTAAGCCTCCAGGCTCTGTATGTGTTAGGCCTTGCCTAACACGTGACCTTATAAAGATATTGCGTAAGCTGACTGCCTTCGTATTAGGGCGATCGTGCAGCTACGGCAAATCTCTTAGGTGCTTTGTGCTGAGTAGGCGAAGGTAGAGATAAACTTTAGTTCGAATCTAGGGAATACATAGAGAAAACTATACTACTTATATACTAAAGGCTGAACACTATATATAGATGTGGATACGTGTCGAGCGTTCGGTTACTGCATGTAGAACAATGAAAAGAGCGAGCTAGGCGAGCGGTTGTCACGAGCCGTAGCACAATGCCTGAAGTCGTTCGTTATGGTCGTGGAGACCGGACCGTCCGGGCCGGTTGATCCATCGATGTCCGTGATAAGATGCGATAAGATCGGGATAAGATAAGAAAATGGAAAAATCGTAACATTACCCTCTCGTTAAGGCAGACATCCCGACTGCCTAGGGTTCTGCTCGTTGAAGACTGTGATATTCGTAGTTAGACCAATATTCGACAAGGAAGTTCTCGAATTGGGTGACGTCTGGGTTTTTAACCCACTTTTGCGTTCCGTCTTCGCGCTGACATAGGTATGATATGTCTTCGCCGTCGAAGTGATGGTTCAGAACCATTGCGAGGGGAGATGGAGAGGTTGCGATTTTGACCACACTGACCCTCTCGTTAGATCCCATCTTCTCCTCGTACTCGGCAATTGCTTCCTGTGCGTTGCCCATCTCCGATGCTGTTACCCAAGAGTTGTGTTCCCTTGTGTGACTGACCCATTTGATGAAGTAGTCGATCACCGTTGTTGATGGCTGTCCCCGCTTCGATCTGACCTTGCGTGTTTTGGAGTCAAGGATTTCTTCAATTTCCCATTCTTCCTCCCCGTCAATGAGGTCTGGTGGGGGAGGGGGTGGTTGTTCTTGGTTGGGGAACAACAGGGGTACGAAGGGGAGAGAAGCTTTTCGTTGAAGCGTGGGTGTATTTTCCAATGGGGCGGCAACTTGAGTTTATAGGCGGAGGCCCCAGTCTTTTCGAGAACGAGGAAGGGTCCGACGCGTTTATCGTCGAGCTTCTTCTTTGGACGAGGTAGATGGAGGTTGGTCGCGTCCAACCATACCTTGTCCCCGGCGTGGTATTCTTTAGTGGGTCGTTTGTGCTTGTTGTACTGTGCCTTCATTCATCCGGCGGCTTGTTCTAGCGCAGCCTCGGTCTCCTTATGGATCTTCTGCATGGCTTTGGAGAAGTCAGAGGCGGCGGGAGTTTTGGAGTTGGGGGTTCGTGGAGAGTCGGGAACGACGTGAGGATTGCGTCCGTAGAGGATCATGAATGGGCTTCTTCCCGTGGCGGAGTGAGCACGATTGTTGTGAGCGAATTCCACTAGTGGCAACCAGTCAGACCAGTCGTTTTGATGGTAGTTGACGAAGATCCGGAGGTATTTCTCGACCTCCTGGTTGACTCGTTCCGTCTGTCCGTCGGTCTGTGGGTGGAATGCCGTAGACACGTTCTGGGTAATGTCGAGCATTCGGTAGAGTTCTTTCATGAATGCGGAGACGAACTGGGGACCTCGGTCAGAGATGACCACTTGAGGCATTCCGTGTCACGAATATACTTGGTCTCGGAGGATTCTGGCCCATCCCTCGGCGGATAGTTCGACGTTACATGGGACTAGGATGATGGCTTTGGAGAATCTGTCAACGATTACGAGGAGAGCGTCATGTCCGTTGGAGTCAGGTAGTCCGGTAACCATGTCGACCGAAATGTGGGTCCATGGTTCTGTCGGGATCGCATTTGGATGAAGCAGTGCCAATCTGGCCTGGGTGCTGGTCTTGGTTACTGTGGGCATGATCATGGCGCGGAAGTGTGTAGGGGAGAGAACCGTGATGTCTCCGTTGTCATCTTCTCCTTGGTCATGGTTGCTGCATCGGCTGAGGAGGTCAGCTTTGACGTTGGCGGTGCCAGGCTTATGCTTGAGAATGAAGTGGTATTCGGCCAGTTCGGTGATGTGCTCGGTAACGGCGAGTGACAAAAGACTAGTGGGCGGAAATGATCTCCAACCGACACTAAACCTCTCACAACTCTACACTATCACCAATTGATTGAATTCGGGTGTTTCGAGTACGATAGAAGCACTCTGCAGACTCAATAATCAAGGGATGTTGTTCAAAAGACACTTTATTCATTACTAGTGAGTTTTACAAGCGTACTACTTGCACTAGTGGGGTGGGTAAGACACAATTGACTGAATGTGACTTGGTTTTGAGCTACTGCGCTCGTTGGGACTATGACTGCTTCGAAATAATGGCTCTCTTGGCCCTGTACTACTTCCTACAAGTGATCTTCACTTGACTAGTTCGCACTCTTGGCTTACTAGTGGCACTCTTGGCCTAGAAACTGCTCCTTACAAGTGATAACACTTGACTAGTTCGCACTCTAGCTTACTAGTGGCACTCTTGGCCTAAGAATAATACTTTAACTTCGAGAAATTGCAAGAATTACTTCGAAACACTCTTGGCCTTTGCAGGACACAATAGTATTGCTCAAAAGGGACTTCAATTCACTCAATTCTATAGGTAACTTAGCGACTAGTAGCCGCTTCATCGAGGTTAAGCACAAAAGCCTTTAATTGGGGCACTAAACTCTTGTTAGTCACTCGCAATCGCAGGGATGGCTTGCCTGTCGTTGCGAGTGGCTATTCTACTACTTATATACTGTAAAGAAAGGTACAAAGCGACACAAACAGCTATACTAGTGGGGTATTTTCAGTATGGATTTCTTGGCTAGGCCCGAAATATCACGCATAAACACGCAATAGTCGGTCTAGAAATTGCTATTGGACGACTAGTGAGCCGCGGCACTCAGCCAGCGGTTTAACTTCGCGTTCTTGACCCAGCAACGCGCCACTAGTCCCAGAGATGAACGATTAGCCACATCCTCGTGCTCGCAACCGTAGTCGGCCGTGATCGAGAGCACAGCCAGGCTATACTAGTACCGATTGTAATAGATCTGATCGCACTAGTTGGATCTGGGCATAACGTTAATCCGTTGCTATTTCATTTCTAAGTCCTGCTTCGAGATTGCTGCGTGACTAGTTAACCTGACTTAGGCGTTTCTGCCCCGATCGGTCTACTAGTGACTGAACTTCACGAGATCTGTGTATCCTGCTTCTTGTTTGGTGTGCTAGTCGCGTTACTTGTCTACTAGTGGCCTTATATTAATTAGTCCGGCTAGTATTCAAGTCACTAGTATGGCTGGCTGGTAGATTTAACCCACTAGTGGTATCGCATCTAAGTCCTGGCTTCACTAGTCGCATACTGCTGTAACTATCAGCTCGAAGCCTCAGCTATAGTCCTTTTACTATCACTAGTATAGGATAGATATGCAATTGTATTGTTACAAATTCGCAAAATCTAGGTGTGAACATGTAGACGGCGTATCATCGGTGACCCAGCGTGCTTGTCGTCGGTTGAGCTTTTGCGGTTTGCAGAAGTATTGGAGGTTCTGATGGTCTGTCCAGATCTTCACGTCTTCGAGAGCGCCCATGAGGTAGTGGCGCCATTCGGACAGGGTGAGCATGATGGCGAGCAACTCCTTGTCATAGATCTCGTAGTTGCGTTCGGTGGCGGTGAGTGCTTTGCTCATAAACGCTATGGGGCGCCATCAGCCCTCCTGTTCTTGGCTGAGTACGGCGCCAATAGCCCCGTTACTTGCGTCGGCTTCTACTCTGAAGCGTCCGGTTCCATTCGGGATGGCGAGGATGACATCTTCTGCCATTTGCTTCTTTAATTGCTGGAATGCTTGATTCTGCGCAGTTCCCCAAACCCACTCTGCGTTACCGGTGAGTTGAGTCAGGGGGCGAACCACCTTCGAGTAGTTCTTGATGAATTTTCGGTAGAAGTTGGTGAACCCTAGGAACGATTGCAACTCCTTCTTCTTGGTCGGGGTCAGCCATTCTGTGATACCGGCGAGTTTGACGGGGTCCATGCGGATCTGTCCTTCACTGATGATGACACCAAGGTACTCGGTCTCGAGTACTTCGAATTTGCACTTCTCGGCTTTGAGGAAGAGCTTGTTCTCCCATAGCTTCTGAAGCACCCGTCATACAATGCGTTGGTGCTTGTCGAGATCCTTGGTGAAGATGAGAATGTCATCAAGGTAAATTGTGACTTTCCCCTCGGAGATGAGATCTTTGAAGATGTCGTTCATCATCTATTGGAAGGTGGCGGGTGAGTTGGTGAGTCCGAAGAACATGATGGTGGGCTCGAAGAGGCCCCGATTCGTATGGAAGGCGGCCTTATGCTCGTCTCCTTCCTTTATCCTGACGTTGTTGTATCCCCAATGAACGTCCAGCTTGGTGAAGTACTTGGCCCCCTGCAGCTTGTCGATGAGTTCCGAGATGAGAGGAAGGGGGTATCGGTTCTTGATCGTCATTTCGTTTAGCTTTTGATAGTCTTGGACAGGTCGTAGCGAACCATCTTTCTTTTTGACGAAAAAGAAGGGAGAGGCGAATGGGGATTTCGATTCTGTGATTCATCCTGATTCGAGGTTTTCATCGAGGAACTTGTCAAGTTGTTCCTGCTCGTTTCGATTCAAGGGGTAGACTTTGCAGTCTAGGGTTGACTTGGCGTTGGGGGTTAGCTCAATAGCGTGGTCCCACGGTTTCTGTTCCGGAAGTTCGTCGAAGTTCTCTTTCGAGAACAGGTCACGGAAAGAGCGGTAGTCGGGTGGTACCAGCTCTTCGAAGGTTTTCGTGGGTTTCTCCGCATGGGCGGCGGTGGCTAGGTCATTGGCATGATGTACCGTGCGAATGACGAGTTCTTCTTCCATGTTGACGGCGAGGATGGTATCCCCATCTTCAAGCTCTTTGTCCCAGTGGTCGTCGGGATCCATGTCAGGGAGTGGGAAGGGGTTTTTGACGCACTGACAGCGTCCGAAGATTACGGTGCCGGTCTCCCAGTTGATAACTGGGTTGTGGCGTTTCAGCCAGTCGTGGCCTAGGTATAGGTCTTTCGCCCCTAGGTCGGTGACGGCGAGGTCGATGCATTCTTCGTGATTGCCGATGGTGAGGCGTACCTCTACATACTCGGTGATGTCGCCTCCTTTGTTTCGGGAACCGTCGGCGTTGTATACGATGATGGGAATGGCGGTTTTGACGGTGTCTAGGTGGTGTTTCTGGACGAAGGCGCGATTGATGGCGCTACTGGTGCATCCACTGTCGACAAGCCCTCTGGTTGCAAGGGTCTGTCGGTTCGTGATCGTCGTGAGTTGGACGTTCAGCATGAAGTCCCTGCTGTCGCTCTGCCTTCGTCGAAGGTAGCGAGGTGGTTCACGGAGCTCGTAAAGTCGCTCCCGGGCTAGTTCTCCCTCTTTCCTAAGCTCGGAGAGGAGTTCTGGGGTGAGTTCGGGGACGCGGTCTTGGTGCGTCCAAACGAAGAGCACGGCGCACACTGCGTTGTCGTTTCGTGCTTCGCATACGGCGCGGAGCGTCCAGTCTACCTCGAATGGTTTGAGCCATCTCTGAGAGTCTGTCTTCGTTGGAGGGACCAAGCTGAGCTCGTCGCCCTTCTTGGCTACTGCCGGGGTTTGTTCCTTGGCGAGCCAGAGCTGGAACGCCGTGTCATCGTCTTCATCGGGTACTTCGATACAGGTTACTGAATGCCCCCTATTCACTGCCTGGGCACTAGCAGCTTCCTGTCCTGCAGCCGGTCTCTTCTGCGCTTTAGCACTTCCCTGTTCCTTCAGGGGCAGGATGCTATGGTCCCCGTCACGGGTGCTCAGAAGACCGTCTCGTGAGAGAACGGCGGGTTGGGCTTGAACCGCGAACGCGGAATTACCAGTCTCCCCCTGTCCGTCCAAGTTTCCGGTGCGTGCCTTTTTATGCCCATCCCGGGGCAAACCACAGCCCTCGAACTCTTCGAAGTTAGTCATCGGGGTCTTCATGACGGTGGGTCATGCCGTCGCTTCCTCGTTCCTGATGACTCATTGTTGCCCTGGGAGCCTTGCGGTAGTCTCGCCACCTAGTCGGGACTCAACGCCGACTTTCGGGGTGGGTGACCTTTCGGTCTGAGCCGCTTGCCCGTTTTTCGACGAGGCTTCGTAGAGTTCGCCTTTCGGCTTACTCGTCGTCCCATCCGTCGCGTGGGGCAAGCTCGCGCTGTCGATGGGTGTCACTGTGGTGGGTGACTTTCCGTCAAGCACTTTCGTCGGTTGGGTTTCCCCGTGTAGACTACTCGTGTGACGCTTAGCGTTGGTCTGTCCAAGCGTTAGCAAGGGACGTGTCGAGAGGCTCTCTGCCTCTTGTTCGGCCTTGGCGTTTAAGGCGCTTGAGGTGGTGTCGGTGTCATTGTTGTTGTCGTCGCACTCTTCGACGCTGAGTGCTGCGTATCGGTTTTGCGATTCTGTTACTGGGGTGCTAGTCATGCTAGAGACGTTAAAAGTGGGGGCCCGAAGGCGCGGTATATTCGAATGCGTAATAGGAAAGTCTGTGTCCGAATGCGTTGTATAACAAATAGGATTGAATGGAGTACCTACAAAAGAAGATTGAGACCGTCCAGCAGAACACGAGTGCGCACCAGTAAGTAAGTCCTTGGCGGTACTAGGGGAATCGTACCCTAGACCGCCGCTGCTTTTTCCTCCTTTACTTCCTCGACCTTGGAGCCCGTCACCGGTTCATTGGTAGCTTGTACCGACCGGATATCTTGGAACTCCTTCTTCCTCGGGCAGTCTTTGCTCATGTGCCCCTTCTCCTTGCATCTGAAACACTGTCCCTCGCTGTGGAGCTTCTGCGCGTCTATGCTCATCGGCAGTCCTTGGCCGGGGTGAGTCGTCCATCGTCCCGCTGAGTCTCGCCCTCCGGTTGTTGCGCTACTACTGCTCGGCGGTTTAGCCGGCGTCGAACTTGTCGTGCCATCTGTCTTAGATTGACTGGTGGCGGTAGCGGTAATCCCTTTGTTCTGCCCGGTGCGAGCTCCGATGGTCTGATTGAAGACCCACTTCTTCTGCCTTTCCTCGTACATGACGCAGATGCATTGCTTCCAATCATTGTAAGTGATCGGAATGTGCTGTCCGGAGTTGGCAATGGCGTTGGTATAGGAGTCGGGGACTCCTAGTCGGACTGCCTTGACCATAAGACCCCGAGCATCCGTTTCTCCGCGGCGGTTGGCTTTCTTTGCTTCTATTTCCAGTTCCTGGAAATAGGAGATGGCGGATCCTTTGCCCATGCGGAGGTCGAACATCCGTTTCTCGTGTAGTTCTTCGGACACGGGGTCGTGGAACTGCTGGGCGAGGAGAGTGGTAAATTCTCCCCATGATGAGAATCGAAACCTGGGCTCCGTGGGGTCATCCGGGTCGGAGGTCCAGAAGTCTTGGTGGGTATGAACCCACCAGTCTTTGGCGTTCCCTTCTAGATGAGTGACGGCGAAGACGACGCGGAAGGAAGGTACCTGGAAATAGGAGGCGAATACTTCGAAGTAAGTGAAGCAGTCGCCGACGAATCGTTCGACGTCGTCGTATTTCCCGTCGAAGGGGAGCAGAGGTTTGACCATGAGGGGCTTGACGCCCAGCCATGGTGCTTTGTCTGGGGCGACGCCTACCGGCGCCGGATAGGGATTGGGCACTTGCCATTTCGGAGGGGGGCGGGGAACCGACCATCGATCGGTCCGGTCGTGGAGGGGCCTTTGGTAGTTTGGGATCTGGAGGCGTCCTCTGTCTGGGGTTTTGCCCTTGGTGTCAGGGGTTTTGCCCTTGGTGTCAGGGGGCTGTGAGAAGTCCCAGGTGACGTCGTGGGTCATCATCTTTGCCTGGGCGGCCTCCATCTGCGCCTTGAGTAGGTTGTACTCTCGGCGGTTGGCCTCCGACTGTTGGCGGGCTGCCTCGAGTCGCTCTTCGTTACTGGGCTGGGGAGGGTTGGTGGATCCTCCTGCTTGTTCGTCGTCAGGGGGATCCTGACCGGCGAACGGGTACGTGCCGTATTGGGGGGGTTGGTACCGTTGGATACGTCGGGGGTGATGCGGGGGAGGTGTCTGGTATGTGCCGGCATAGGTTGGTGAGTCGGGGAGCGGGAATGGTTGGTGATAGAAGTGGGGGGCAGAGGTGTAACCCCTGTAGTCCCCGTCTTCCAGAGAGGTGGAGGTGTTACCCTCATAGCTCCCATAAGCGAGGGCAGTTGCTTCTTCTTCTTCTTCGTCAGCCCAGCCAAACGTTTCTTGATCCTGATTGAAGTTGTCGAAATCAGGCGGTGCCATCCAGATCGGGTCGGTCTCCCTCTGCGAGTGCGAGGGCCAGTAGGATGTCAGCGAGGGCGCACTGCTCCTCGGCCGTGTGGGGACGAGCGTTGTGTACTCTGTCGCCGGCGGCTGTTGGGTATTCGGTACAGAACCGGTTGGCGTGTAGCCGCGCTCGTATGTCGGCGTCTCTTCCTCACCTCGGGATTGGGGGTCCTCGGGCGATGGCGAGGTACCAACCCATCCTTGTTCTGTTGCCTGGTTCCTCATATCGACTTCGCTGTCCGATGTTGACTCGTCAGAGCTCCCATGCCTGAGATCGATAGGGGCCGAGGTAGGCTCTGTCGATTGCTTCGAGCTCGGGCCACTTGTAGTCGGGGTCATGGGGATTGAGGGGGTCGTCGTCCTCTCGTTCGGCGACTGGTTCGTTTCCTCCGTAGTCGGAGGAGTCTGACTCACTGTCTGAGTCGGGGAGGGGGCAGAGGTGGGTGGGGGTCTGGACTTGAATGGGGCCGGTACGGAGGGTGCCGTGAAGGGGTGGATGGTGGAGGGGGGTCTGTGGGCGTGGGGCCTCATTGTCAGGTTCGGATAGAAGGGCCCGTACTGGGGCCTCGGGGCTGTCGGGTATCGTGATGAGGGGAAGGTCGGGCGTTGGAGAGTGGAAGACAGCCCGAAGGAACCTCCCGTATTCCTTGGCCTCCTCGGGATCGTAGGCAGGAGGGGGGGTTCTTGGAACATTTGATGGGCCGGGGGTTGCGTTGCGAGGGGGAAGGGGTAGGTTGTCGTCGGATGAGTTGGCTGGGTAGGTTGGTCTCCTCTGGGGGGTGGGGGCGTGGATCTGGCCCACTGGTTCCACGAGTGGTCCAGGTTGGACGTAGGGAAGGACATAGTGGTCAGGGAGTTGCGGGGAGGGGTTCTGGAGTGGTTGTATACGGAGGAGTCGTCGGAGTCGGTCTACGTTGGCTAGAACAAGTAGTGCAACAAGGAGGGAGAGGAGACAAGCTCCTCCGATGGTGGATACGATGGTGATTGTCAGTTCGTCGGGGGTCATAGGTCTTTCGTCTCGCGGCTAGCGGTGGAGAGAAAGAGAGGAAGATTCGAACTAATTGTTAGGCCTTGCCTAACACGTGACCTTATAAAGATATTGCGTAAGCTGACTGCCTTCGTATTAGGGCGATCGTGCAGCTACGGCAAATCTCTTAGGTGCTTTGTGCTGAGTAGGCGAAGGTAGAGATAAACTTTAGTTCGAATCTAGGGAATACATAGAGAAAACTATACTACTTATATACTAAAGGCCGAACACTATATATAGATGTGGATACGTGTCGAGCATTCAGTTACTGCATGTAGAACAATGAAAAGAGCGAGCTAGGCGAGCGGTTGTCACGAGCCGTAGCACAATGCCTGAAGTCGTTCGTTATGGTCGTGGAGACCGGACCATCCGGGCCGGTTGATCCGTCGATGTCCGTGATAAGATGCAATAAGATCGGGATAAGATAAGAAAATGGAAAAATTGTAACAGTATGCTCATCAGTGGCAGAAAAAAAAAGGCACTTTTATTGGAATTTCACTGCTGTTAGGCTCTTGTATGCATTGGGCAAAGAAAATAAGTCACATAGTGTTGGAGATATCGTGGGAAGCCATGAGAAGAGTGTAGAAGGTTCAAGTTGGCATGATGCCGGATGACCTTGGGACCGATACTTACTGCTTATGGACAAGTTTAGTAGAACATTCTAGATAGTTTTCGTAGTATAAATACAGGCTCTGTAGGAGCCAGAGAATGTAAGTTCAATAGTCTGGCTTTACCAGCCACTAGTCTACCCACTGCGAACCTACCGTTTCCAATACATAGTGGTAGGTGAGGCATGCAAAGCACAAAGAAAAATTTACTGTGCAAGGATGAGCAGTAGTGCAGATAATAAAATCAATTGAACAGTTGACACTGATGCAGGATTGAACACTCAATAGCCAAAAATGACATTCCAAAAGCAGCAGCACCATACCAATTCATCATCAGGACATTATATTAGTGTGTCACTACTGCTACTGCATACACAATTCAAATGAATTTAATTCAATTCAATTCAGTCCTGAAAACCCACACCTATAGTCCAAGTGCCCATCGACTTCCGTTTTGAAGGTAGAAAGTAACAAAAATAGGAGACAACAGTGCATGACGTGGTATTACATCACATCATGTGACGACTTACACTTGGTAATCACAGTTTTTAGACCCACAGAGACCACAAGCAAGGTAACTAACCACAATGCATTGTGTATGGCCACATCCAAAATGCGTTCAAGTCGTTTGCTGGTGGAAGCACACTAAACTCCACAAGCTAATCATATTCGCCGTTCCTCTAGTACCCTTCACCGGCGGGGCCTATCCTGTCTATCAGAAGTCACCAATGCCCCTCGATACGCAGGCAGTCTTCACTGTGGAAATTCTACTCAACATTGCTCGTGGGTCCTTGGAGGGTTTCTATATCCCCTCGGCTATCGACTCAGAACAACGCAAAGACAACATCTTTCAATTCACCTTTCACGGTCAACACCCTGAAAATGATCAAAAGCCCGGACGTCGGTTGTCCCAAGAGGAACTCTCATTGCCGCTGAAGGAACTGTCAGCAGGGCAAGTACTATGGATCAAGGTCAAGGGGTATGCACACCGTACCATTGCTTCAATATCCCCTATTCTTCAACTATTCCTTATAGGAGCTCGCCGCCCACCGCGAACTTAACCAATCTCCGCATGCATTCGACCGTCGAGGACAAGAGCAATGCAAGTCAAATTTCTGGCATGTAATAGCAAACGGCGCTAATTTCTTATGTGTCTTTAGCATCCCAGCAATGTAAGACTTTTCTCAAACACAGGTATCGTAATTGAAGTCTTGATCTCATAGTGGGTTACTCATATTAAACGATATAATCCAAATGCTATAGCTCGCTGCCCCTTCACGGCATGCCTATCACCGATCGCATGCCACATCATCGAATGCGGACAAAACGACCAAGCATATGAATTATTAGCAAAACTCTCAAATGACATCAGCAACATATCCTGTCCTAGATCGCCAGCTGAGCCTGGCTTTTTAGATGTCCGGTATCCCATACCGAAAAAACTGTCTTATCATGATGCGCTGGCATCGTTGCCCTTGGTGGAAACGCACACAAATAGCATGGCGCTGGAAAGGCAGTTCCACGAGACCTACCAAAGATATTGGTGGTTGATCTATCGAGGAGTAAGCATCTTTCCGGCGTCGGTGTCTCTTCAGATATTAACCCACGATCAATAGGAAGCCTTTTGGACTTATAGTAAACCCTGCCCTGTGTTCCGGACATATGGGTGGGATCCACAAATGGTACCGACAGAACGCGATGCCTACCGAGGTGAACGAAATCCCAGGAAGATCAGAGACCCCAGGAATTCCCAGCTTCACGATTTGCGATCGATCATCTCTTTCACCCACTGTTTTGGCACCACCGAGTTTTTCCATGTCATAATAGATGTGGTGGGTAAGCCGCCGCCGAAAAGGAGAAAGACAAGGCAGCAGGAAGGGAGCAGGAAGCATGTGCGTTCGGGCGAAGAAGAAGAAGAAGACGATGATGATGAATACGATGATGATACGGAGACTGATGATGACGATGCGTTCTCGGACAGCGACGACGATGAAGTTCTCTATGCTCATGAGCAAGAGGTGGCGGATACTGAGCTGCGTAATATTACAGCGCAGAGGATGCTGATCTGGCTGGCGAATTGCTGGACCATCCAGGCTAAGCGGTACGATACTGAATCGCCATGAATGGTCACCATGATGATGGAGAAGAGAATGTATTTGACATTTGCCTCGCATTTTTGTCCTAGCTCCTTTGAGTACGCTGGAAATATAGAAAACTGACACACCTCAATTTTCCCGTCCTGTCCACGAGACGGCTTGCCCCATCCAGAGCATGTTTTGAACATGCCAGCTTCGAACGTCCTCGTCCATTCTGATATACGATCTAGCATCCGCCTGTAAGCATGTCTTCAGGGTCTTCGCCTGCCTCAAATAGGCTGTGTATTTTGCGGAGGCTCCGTATCATTAATGTCGGAATCCGCTAAAGCTTAGTGTCCGATGGGTCGCATGTAGGCCTGTTGGTATTGTAGAGGCGGAAAAAAAATATCGGCGCATTAATGGGGTAGTGGTAACCTGGGTCGTTGCCACTAGTGGTATTTGTCGACCCGCCGGGGGTTCGATTCCCCCTTAATGCATGGCTTCCTTACATGATGACTATGTTCGTTTTATTGCTTTTACTTTTATATCCTCTTGCGACTTGCCACTGTTGCCAGTGGCACGCCGCACGGTCCAGTAGGGTAGTAGGGTGGCGCATGAAACCTCCAGGCAGGTAAGTAGCCGTTTGTTACCGACCCCTCCCAGGAGGGGTAGTTTTGCTACGGTAACTTAATTTTTCTTTCAAGTTGTGTATTTTCGCGTTTTTATTGATTTTTTCTATCTCGACAGCTGTTATACATCTCAATCTGCTTTGTGCAAAGAAGATACTTAGACAGAACTGTAATAGATATTTATACTTAGGTGGCAGTCACATGATTGGTAATTTACCTCCTCAAAAATCCCTCCAGCGAGGGGATGGTAACTTAACCTAACTGTATCGAGACCTCCAAGCAGGTAAGTAACCATTTGTTACTGACCACTACCCAGGGTAGTTTTTGGTAGTGACTCGCTTTGCTCTTGGAATATGGCAAGTCTCTCGAACGTCCAAGGATACCTTACGTGCGGTGATTATACCAACTTACCCCAAAAGTTCTGATAGCTCATAGCTTAGAGCGTCTATGGTATATTTACTTCCCTACTATGCACAGCAATACAAAAAACTACAGTTAACCACAAGATGATTCCATAGAAAAGAGATCTAAGAATAGATGCGACAGCACGGTATTAGGATGGTATTAAATTAGTGATATACGCAGGCGGGGTTGTTATCCAACTCTCCGAGCGCGCCTCCCTTGCACTCAAGCGCTTTTGAGGATCGACGCACACAATTGTGCGCAAGAAAGCGCAGAAATGTTCGCGTTCAGGCGATGGGGATTTCCATACGCCTTTAACGATTGCCTCCAGAGAAGTCATTTGGAGCGGGAAGGGACATCGGAAGGTTCCTGGAAGATACACATAAGCAAAGCGCGACTAGCTGTCGGAGAAATAGCTCACCGTCTGCATCATAGAACTCTGCACCCCGTCCATTGGTTCCAGGATCCCTCATCCACTGTGGAACCTCCCCAACCTGCTCAATAATCTGCAGCAGGTGTATCTGAGCGGGGGTCATAGCCTCATAGTCTGGCGTGGGTTGGAAGAATGGGTCAAAAAGCGGTCCGCCTGTGGCAAACTCGTACACCAGGCAACCTAAATTCCAGATGTCGATCTTCTCATCCCAATTCAAACCCAAAATAACTTCGGGTGCGCGAAGGGCATGTGGCTGAACATTTGACGAAGGGTGGCGTTTGTGAGGAAGCTGGACGGCGTGGCCTAGGTCTGCTAGAACGAATCTCCACTCTGATTGGTCGAGAGAGAGGGCATCGGGTAGGGACAGGAGGATATTTCGTGGCTGGACGTCGGTGTGAATGAGATGTTGGGAATGAAGAAAGTCGAGTGCGGCTAAGACGTCGTTTGTGATGCGTCTCACGATGGGCAACGGTAGCCAGCGACTGCCAAGGTGCTGTCTGAGATCGCTGAGAGTTGGGCCGTGAAGGGAAAGTACAAGACATGTTGACGGAAATGGGGCGGGTATGGGGCGAACAGGTAGCGCAGCAGGGAGGGAGACTCGCCTGCTCCGTTGTCGCTCACCGAAAGTGAAATGGTCGAGCAGTCTGACGAGCTGGTCTGGTGGGTGATCCAGTCGCAGATGCTTCGATAGTTCGCGAGTCCGTTCACCAGCTGTCGTGAGGACCTTGATGGCGACTAGATTCGATGCAGGCGGCGAGAGATATGTCAAGGCTGTATGGAAGGAGGCGCCGTCGTCGACATCGACAGCGTCCTCATTATCCGTCTGTGCCAACCACACCGTCGAGAACCCCCCATTCCCCAGGGGCCGCACCAACGTGTACTCAGACCCACGACCCAGCACAGTCCCAGCCGATAATTCCGGTGCCTTCGTAGGCGAAACCGGCTTGGGTGGGCATGTCCTTGAGGGCGACTTTTGCTTGGACGAATGAGCGAGATTGAAACGAATGGCGAATTTGAACTTGAGGGCAGGCGTGGTGAAGAGAGGGAAGAGCTTAGGGCGCTTGGAGGACTTGGTGGTCATTGGTGAAGCAGCTGCGCATGTGGTCGCTGGGCATGATTCAGTTGGTGAGAATTCATGATAGAGCGGTCAACGGGATCAACTGTCGAGTTACGGCAATTACCGATCATCACCTCTCTTTGTCTTTTTCTTCTCTCGTAAGGGGTCCCATCACTCGAATTCATTCTGCTGGTATGTCCTTGCCTATGCGCTTCTCAGCAGATCTCACGCTGATTTGCTAAATCTGAATTTCGTGAACAGATCGCCATATCCTCGGACGGCGACTATATATATGAAAACAACAATGATGAACGGCCCGGAAGCTAGTATTGCGCTTAGAGCGACGTCTAAGCGCACAGCCTAGAATTCGGCTAAGACTCAGAGTAAATTAGTCTCTCTTAGGCCGGTAGACTCAAACTACTCACCCCAATCTAAGGAAATATCTATCCACAGCTCTGAATCGTACCACGAGAAATTGTCAGTGGAGCAGCTATTTCCTGCTTCTCTTTACATGGCGTCGGTATATCGTAATTCAACAGATAATCAATAATGCGTGATGCTCGAGTCGAAGAATTTACCGTATGTCCGCGTCTTATAATCACCGACTCCTTGTTAAAAGCTTCGGGCCGAGCTGCTGCATATATACTCGACGATAAGTCCGTGTGCTCGACAATAGATTATATACAATCTAATAATAATGAACTGCGAAAGGAAATGCTCGGGGACGTCGGAGTTATCATGAACTGCCGGGGACCTGCGGTCGAGGATGGAAGAGCGCTGAAGTCTTGAATGAAGGGCTACATAACTCGGGCATCGTGAGTTGGGGTTATACTATCTTGTTGGGGAGGGGAAATCTGTTATCGTCTCCTTAAAATTGGGGAACATACTGAGCCTAAGGAAAGCACCATGGAAACAGGTGACAAGTTTTCGAGAGTGAATGTGGCGTAATTAGACATTATCGGCTGGAAGCATCATACATAGATCTGCCGGCTCATACACCCTGAATTATCTCTATGTAGGGTAGCAGACATGGCATGTTCTGGATGTATTGCAAAAACTTCCAAAGGTTTGGCAGTTACTATGTTGTCACGTGATCGTGTCTATAGATACTGTCCTTTCCTGTATGGAAGCAACGTAAGGCGTAAGGGGGGTCCATTGCGTTGCCTATTTTGAACCTTCGTAAGGCATAAGGAGGGGGTTGTTATTTACGAAGGAATCAAACAAGGCCCAAAAGTAGCAAGATTTTGCTCCCTGCGGGGTAAATGTTGCAGGATTTAGGCAGCATAAGGCCTAAACCACCCCTCATTGCATATGCTGGAAGTATTTGGAAGCGTAAGGGGTCCTCCGCCGTTGCTTCCATACAGGAAAGGGCAGTAATAGTTAAAGAGTATACTACTTTTCTCCGAACAGTGTCAGATTGCCACGCCTCCCAGTGACGCTGCTCCCACACAGTGAAACTGTAGTAACCAGTCATTCCAAACTTTCCTACCTCCATAGCGACTCGTGGCAAGTACAAGCACCCTGATAAACCCTTGTTGGATGCACTCCATAGCCAGAAAAGTCATAATAGACGGTCTGAACGAAATGATTACTCCGCTGGGTCTTGAATTCACCGCTAGGCAACCTCTCAACGGAGCGTGCAAATCTTTAGATGACTTCCCATACACGAGAAGCACATATATAGCTACCGACGACTCCCAAGTAACTGCAACGCAAGCTCTTCATCGTCCTCAATACCTCCAGACTTCCGGTTGGGAGCGCTCTTCTGTCGTTTCGGAGGAGGGGCTACAGAATCGTCCTCATCGTCGGAACTCAAGTCGAACGTTGGAGAGACATAACCTTCATCCTCCGGTAACGGCTCCACGACAGGTCCATCATCCATCTAAAAGAGACAGGTCAACACGAAAAAAAACGACTGGGTGGGTTCACATACCATCACCCCCTCCCTCTCCCTCTCCTTCCTCTTCCTCTTCTTCTCGCGTTTCTTCTCCCTCGCCTCCTCCTTATCCACAACATCCGCAATCTTCATCTTCCCCCTTTCACCCTCGGCGTACTTCGCTCCCTCCTTCATCACGCCCTCCATCCCGCCCCGCTCCTGGACCCACTCCTCCGCATCAGCCACGCCATACGCCTCCTTCGCCTCGCCCGCATCGTTGAACACTATCTTCTTCGACGAGGGCGCGTTCAGGATCAACGTCCGCTTCGCCCGGCCGAGCTTGAGCTTTCGGTTGGACAGGTTGTCGATTTTTACGAGGCTGAGAGGCTCGGCGGAGGGGTCCTCTTCGAGGTCGTGGTCTGCTCGTTTGAGGGTCATAAAGTCGTCATCGTCGTCCCCTGGCTCGCGGGAGACGAGTTTGTTGTAGTGCTCCGATAAGACGCCTTGGTTTTTTCGTTCGAACATCCGATCGTATTTCGTTCGTACGGTATCAGCCTAATGGACGACAATCAGTTTACATCGAAGAGGTCCTGTACAAAAAACAAACGATGGTATACCTTGGTTGTAGTCTGTTCTAAAACATTTTCTTCTTCGCTCGATGAATCCTCTTCCACCTCGGACCCACTGTTTTCCTTCAAGGCCTCGGCTGTTGCTTTAGCAGCGGTCCGATCAGCGTTCTTCTTCTTTTTCGCCATCTCCTTGCTGAGGAACTTGATCTTCGGCGTGCCTGGAAGGCCCAAAGATTCCGCGAACTGATCGACAGGTAGTTCCGACACTTTGAATATGGACTTGTCTTTGTGGAGGTAGACAGATCGTAGGTAGGACACAAAGGCCTGCATTCAAACAATATCAGGCATGGGGGGAAGACGTCTTTTCGGAATGAAACTCACTCTCTGACCGAGGTATTTGATCTCTGGATCTTGGAATGCAAGGTTTTGGAGTTGATTGTCGATGTTCTGTGTTTTGCTCCCTCGGACCTTGAGCTTGTCGACGGTGATCGACTTGGTTTTCAAAGCGGCTAGCATGCCTTCTTCTTCGCTTGGCATCAAGAAGATGAGGCCTTTGCCCTTGCTTTCATATCGTGCGGTTCTGCCGACCCGGTGAATATAGGTCTCCGCGTCTTCCGGAGCGTCAACCTGCAACACCCAATCCACCGACGGAAAATCCAAGCCACGTGCAGCGATATCGGTCGCAAACAACACTGAATGCTTGGATGTGGTGAATTTGTTGTACATGTTGAGGCGCGCAGTCTGTTTTTGCTTGCCGTGCAGGTGAAGGAGGGAGATACCGGGATGCATCTTGCAAAAGGTTTCGTAAACGAAGCGAACCTGCTTACAGCTAGACAGGAAGACAAGGACTTTGGATTGTAGATGCGACTTGATGAAGCTCCAAAGTAAAGAGAGCTTTTGGTCCAATGTGCAGACAAGGTAGTGCTGCGATAGATTTTCGGGTGTTGCCATCGAACCAGAGGCGTCGTCGGCATCTTGTATACCAACATGGACAGGGTCCTTCAAGCTCAGTCGGGCCAGGTCACTCACTGACTGGGTCTGTGTAGCGGAGAAGAGCAATGTCTGTCTGGACTTGGGAAGATGGGCAAGGAGTGCGGACAAGGTACGAGAAAATCCCATGTCCAAAATTCGATCAGCTTCGTCCAAGACTACAGATAGATGAGAATTGATATCAAAGCATCATGGAGAACAACTGACCGAGGACCTGCAAGTTGTCCGATTCGAACCCGAACGTTTGGTCCATGTGCTGAAGCAGCCGCCCAGGAGTGGCAACAAGTATGTTCATTCGAGACAAGCGATCTCGTTCGTCCTTTAGATTCTTTCCTCCAATTACAAGGCCAGCGGAAAACGAATGGTAGCCACCGATGGACCGTAGAACGTCGAAAATTTGAACAGCCTGACAGCGTGAGTGAAGACATGAAGTTGGGATGGGCGTTCAAGGACATACCAGCTCCCGCGTCGGTGATATTATTAGGGCGCCCAATCCATCTGAGGGACCCCACTTGCGACGGTAAAGTATTTCGAGCACAGGAATGAGAAACGCGAGTGTCTTTCCGCTTCCAGTTCGAGCAGCACCTAGGACGTCCTTTCCCTTGAGTGACACAGGTATACTCTTCGCTTGAATATCCGTCATGTTTACGAAGAAAGCCTTTTTCAATCCTGGTGATGATCAGCTGGCGCACCACAGAACAAAAAGCCAGTATCTACCTCTCTTGGTGTAGTCAGATATTGGCAGATCAGTAAACGCCTTCAAGTCCTCTGGAGAAACCTGTCTGTACTGGTGAGCATGCAACATTTCCGGTGCGTCCTTTGCGACTCACAAAATTCAGGGCATCGTGATCCAAGGCGTCTATTTTCTGGTTTTCTGACATCTGCCTGACTTTTGAAGACCGAATTGCATTTTTGGCGCCCTTCTTGGCCTTGGAGGCCTTGGAAGGTCGGGAGGGACCAGCTTCGGGTTGGGATGTCATGGAGGTATGAAAAAAAGTACCGGAAGTTCGGGCCGAACACCAAAGTTAGGGCTAGAAGACAGAGTGCGCTCCTTTCCCTGAGAACGACTAATACGCTACGCTATTCGACAGTGCTCGTTATCAGTTCGACTTTGTTTCTTATTTATTTTTTGAAAGAGGACCGCGCACGTTCCCGTTGGATCCGACCCGAGGCCATGGGCGCATGTCTGATCCCTTAAGGCCACCGTCATCATCCGAAACTCTGGAAATGCGACCTACCACCTCTGCTGCCGGCATCGACAACGTCGCTGCAGATATCGAGGACGATGAACCCAAAGGTGAGAATTTCGCCTTTATTGGTCGTCGTCGTCATGACCGTCCTGTGCATACGTAGGCTCGAACAGCGACCGCAGAGCGCTAGTTAGGCTAGCCTCTTCGTTCTTCCTTTTCGGCCTCATTAACAACGGTTAGCGCGTTCTCGTTGTCGCCAGCGTTTCCAGTCTCACCCAAGGGCTAGTGCTATATGTCATCATTCTGTCGGCTGCCCTCGACTTGGTGCCCCCTTCGACTCCAAAGGGAATAATCGCCTTCTGTAACATCGCACCTGCACTCGTCGTCAAGGTCGGCTGGCCGTACGCCCTCAAGGGTCGTATTCGCTACGCTAAGCGTGTCATTGGCTGCTGTCTTCTTAGTGTACTTGGAATGATTGTGCGTCTAGACTGTCCCCTTTCCCGCGGTATATGCTCACTCAGAGGCAGGTCGTGGCATTTTCTGATGCTTTATCAATGAGGCTTTTAGGTATTAGTCTCGCATCATTCTCATCAGGTATTCATTTCGCCTGCACGAACGCGCAGCCTAACATCGACTAACCCGTCCTTTAGGCTTGGGGGAGTTGACCTTTCTCCAGCTTTCCACCACGTATGCTCCTCCATCCATCGCTGGACACAGCGTAGGGTGTGTGTCTTCCTGTGTCGTTGTCACAGTTTTCTGATCTAGTGTCTAGGTACTTTGCTTCGGGTACTGGGGCGGCCGGTTTAGTCGGGGCCTTCTTGTGGTGGGAGCTTCGCAGCTTGGGCGTACGCGTCGGCGTCGGACTTTCTTCCGTACGTCTACTCCACCTAACTGCGACATCATGGCTTATCGCGTTCCTAGGTCCTTCCATTCGTCATACCACTAACTTTTTACTTTCTTCTCCCTCCTAATTCTGTCTTCTTGCCGTCCTCATCCTATGACGATGACGATTCCGCCTATCCAATTACGTCCACACTTCCGTACACACCTTTGCCTACGGACGATGATGTTGCTGAAGAGGAAGGCAGTGTACCTGCAGGTCCGAAAAGAGTATCCTTATCTCCAAATGATAAACTACAGCTTGTCAAGCCTCTCTTGATGAAATACATGTTACCACTATGTGAGTGCTCCACGTATGCCTCTGGACGAAGCTGATGTACCATACCCGTAGTTTGTGTATACTTGGTACGCAGTGTCCACCCTCATTTAGTTTGCTGTATTGATATCATCATAGTTTGAGTATACCATTAATCAGGTGCGCACGCGCCATTTCCGCCATCTTCTCAATCGCTCTAGACTGAAACCAAGGCATACAGGGCATAGCTCCTACTCTTCTATATCCGGTTCCTTCTCCTGACAAGTATTCCTTTCTGAGCAAGTTCATACACTCAGTTCGCGACTACTATCCTCTTTGGCAGGTACTGTACTATTCGCCGCCGCCGCCCCCTTTTTCATCTAATTTCCGATATTCCAACAGCTGGTTTACCAAACAACCGTGTTCTTTTCCCGCTCTTCGATATCAATGGGACTTCCTCCGCTACCGGCTCGGCTACTTTCTCTGCCTTCCATAGCGCAATGTTTGATCCTCCTGTCGCTGGCATACGAGTCTGCCGTAGGTTTCTACTCTGATGATTCAGAAGGACTGAGCATAATCACCGTATTCCTCCTGGTGAGCCTAGAAGGCATATGCGGCGGCCTGGCTTAGTACGTGCCCACTTGGCAAATACGGGACCGCGCTCACCCCTTGCTTTCTAGCGTCAACGTCTTTTACCGTGTCAACCAAGAACACCCAGACCCCAATGCAGCCAACGACGTTGAACGAACACGGCAAGAACGCGAATTCAAGATCGGTTCCATCGGGTTTGCGGATTCATCTGGGATTCTGTTGGCTTCGCTCGTTGCCGTTCCTACCGAGGTTAGGTTATGCAGGGCACAAGTCAGAAGAGGTAAACTGCTGTGTCAGGGTCTGTAATATAATATATCGTCGGAAGTTTCCTGGAATCGGAAGGGTCGAGTTTAGTGTTTAAGACGCCGGCCGATGTGATTCGCTGATTGGGGTCATATCGCTGCTGTCACTTGCCAGCACTTGCCCCAGTCCACAGGTCGCCGTTGTCACTGAATTGCTGGTTGTGCCTTACATTCAATATGGACGTCGTTTCTTCGATCTCAATATTGGGGAACCCCAAATTACAATCATTCTCGTAAGTGCGCGGAACCGACACGCTTGACGCGTGTATCTTGCTGTAATTACTGTCAAGAATCCATCAGCCCGTGGTGGTGGGGGTGGTTGTGGTGGTTTTTATTCTGATCAAATGTTCCTGAGACGGGCATGAATTACTATCTCCGAACTTCACTGCTCGTATGAACTCCGGGAACTTGGTATTATTATTGAAACAAGAGATACTAGCATAGCAAGATGACAACATAAATGATAGCCAAACATGACCCGTGAAACTCAACGAATAGATGCAATTGAGATAGCACTGGCAGAGCATGGAAGAAAGGGATGGAAGGTTCGTAATGCGTTAGGAATACAAATGAGAAAATGGAATGCCGCGAAATTTTTTTCCCTAGTCTTCCAGGAGGTGCCGTGGAGAGCCGACCTAGGGCATTCAGTAATAGTGAGCAAATGCCATCCGGAGAAAGCAAGAGGTGGTGGTTTAAAGCTCACATTGTACATATACGACTGCCACGTTTGTTGGAGACTTTGATCATCAGCTGCGATGCCCCTCATGGCACCCTCAGGCGTATAATGCTGCTGCGGGTGATATTGGTGCATACCGTAATGCGAGTGCTGCTGGCTGTAATCTGCTGTCGTGTCCATGGCTTGATCGGACCAGTATTGTTGTTGGGCGGCAGACGTAGTAGCGGTTTCGGGAGAAGGATATTGTTGTTGGGAGTAGCTCGTAGACGGCGAGATCGACTCGGGCGCCACAGGTTGTTGCTGTTGCTGTTGGTGGTGGTACATAATTTTGTTTGAGTATTCGTACACGTCTTGCCGATGCTGTTGTGGGGGCGGCGGTGGTGGCGGTTCCTGCGGTGGCTGGTATACACGAGGCGCGGGGGGAGCTAGTTGTTGGTATTCTTGATACGATAACTGATGGAGATTGGAGTGAGATTGGGAGTGTGTCAGGGTATGCCGCGGCTGGACTGGAGCTGCAACCGGGGCCGTATGTTGCTGGGCATATTCGGTGGCCGTCTGGTACGTCTGATGGGTCTCAGCAGTGGGGTATTGGTGCACCTGAGACTGAGCCATGGGATCGGGTTGATGTACAGTAGGCTCGACCTCGCGGTGATGTTCGTAATGCATAGACCGGGAACGACGAAGCGAGTGTTGCTGATACTGTTCCGGAGATGTGGGTTGAGCGTACTGTTGCTGAGACGGCGGCGGTACGGGAGGCGGTTGATAATAGGTTTGCTGTTGCTGCGGGGGTTGATGCTGCACGGCCGAGGGTGGCTGCTGCATGGGCGGGGCTGGCTGTTGCACGGCCGACGGTGGTTGCTGAATAACCGGAGGATGCTGCTGAGGTGGGGAGGGCCGCTGTTGCTGTTGCTGATGTAGTTGCGCCTGACGGAGCTGCGCTTCTTCAGCGAGATAGGGCTGCTGCTCAGCCTGGTACGGCTGAGTCTGGCCCAACAGCGCCTGCGCGAAGACTTCATTGCCCTGTTCATACGCGCTCTCAATCTGGGCACGGATATGCCCGTCGAACCCATTGAGCTCATGGACCAAGCTAGGGTGGACACCCGTGAAGGACGGATTATTAGTCTGAGGCGGCGAATCAGAAGGAGCTCTTGAGTCTGATTGCGGAGTGCGAGATGGCGGGTTCGGTCGTGGAGGATACTTCGTAGTGAGCGTTCGGGTCTTCCCACTGAATATGTGCATCTCGTCGTCATCATCGTTCTCAGTCGAAGGGCGGAAGATATCCTTTCCGACCGTAGGTGCTATACCGTTTCGCATGTCGAAATAAATCTTCTGCGCCTTGCCTTGCAGACGTTTAACAATAGGCTGTAGCAGCGGGTCAGTAAATCTGATGACGTCAAAAATACAGGATCGCCGACTAACCAGGAACTTCACGGCCCTGCCACCATATCTCGCCGCAGTATCAAAGAGATCACAGGCGGCCTTGAGCTCCAACAACGCGGCCGGAGCCACTTTGCAGTTAGGCCCGTGTATAACAACCGAAGAAATCATCACCTGTAAAAATTAAACACGCATGTACAAACCACATGTATGCGACCTCACCGTCGATGAGAACGCATGCGTCCACAAGACCCAGAAGCGAGCAATCTGAGCCGGGAATCGCGTAAACTGTTCTTTCACTGATGTAAGCAAATCACACGCGCTCCGGTACCCAGCCAAGAAAGAGGGCGCGTATTGGCTCTTGATTGGATCGTTCGGGTTACTGTTGATAGCGTGCACGAAGAAGCAGCGATGAATATAGAGGAGCGCTAGAAGCAACGCATCAGCGCCCACCCAGCCGAAGTAGCAAAAACCACCCAACTGAGTTCGCGATAATTAGTCGGCATGAAATGACTCATCGTCTCGCTCAAACCAACACCCTCCGGAGGTGGTCCCTGCGCATACTTGGGAAGCTCCATATCACGGACCTTCCGGTCCAAATCCAATATGATAGAATATTTAGGCGCGCGAGAAGTCAAAGTACCCTGAACGACAGCAGCAACACACTCGGCTCCAAACCGCGCCTTCCAAAATGGAACTGAAAAATCAATGTCGTTGGCAACGGTCTCCTACGAGATACGCTCACGGGACTCACAACTCGGTTGAATGGTACCATCTGCAGCCATAGTTTGATCGGGATCGAGCGGAAGTTCGCAGTCGACAAAAGGGAGGGAGAACGTTGCTAATCGCCCGGTAGCGAGGCTCTATAACATACATATTGAGTAAGATACCGGCATAGGATACTAGAATACATTACCTGCCAACCATCGGTAATGAATAGCTCCCAGAAGAGGGCGCGTCGTTTCTGCACCTCTGCCGGAGGGAGCTTCCAGCGCGCACAGTCCCGATCTGATTTGCTCCTCGTTTAGCCCCATCTCGTGTCTGTATCTCGTCAATCGACTTACGTAGACCAATCTGCAGGGATGGTTAGTTCATCTCATGACCCTCGTCCGGGAGCAGTCAACGTACACTCTGTGCCAATTTCGTGGAAATTCCCATAAGTGTCCATGTGGACTCGATACTATTTTCACTGCTTTTAAGACCCTCGTAGATAGCCATCAAGGAGAGGGTTTGGACTGTAGCGACAGAAGGAGGTCTCTCCAGGAGGGGCTCAATAGACAAAGCCGCTTTCGTCAAATCATAGTATTGCTCGCACACCGGATTGTCCGGTGCAGGTGGAAGATTCATATCGGTTAGGGCTCCGAAACAGAAAATAATGAACAGCAACGCCAAGTCATGGGCTCCGCCCTTGGTTACTGGGGCGGAGGTAGCCGACGGAGGTGACGAGTTAGTTGGCCTTCTCGCGCCGTCCTGGTACCACAAGGGAATAAGTTCCTCGAACAGCTGACGCTGATGTACGGCACCAAAGAACCATGGAGCGGTCTCGAGATACAAGCTGCAAAGACGATAACCTTCGCTCCATTCCGGAATGTGGTTTTCGACGAGATAATCAAGGCTAATCCCCGCGGGTACGGTAGAGAATGGGAAACTAGTTGATAACTGGGTGACGGGCGGCGCGAGATCTGAAATCCAGGCGGTGGTCGAATGATGCGTTTCTGGACTTGAGGAGGATTCCTTGGCCTCGTTTACCTCACCCTGGATAGAGACTAGGCTAAGTAATCGCATCGAGAGAGAGAATTACAGCATAGCAGACATACGATAAGGAGACTCTGGATCATCAGGGTCATGAGGCTGCAACGTTTTCATCAAAACTTCCGAGTACTCACCTCTTGGCCAGCAGACCGTCCGTAGAAAGTAGCAGCACCATCATCGCGAATGGCGAGAGTGCCAAAAGCGTCGATATACTGAGAATCGTCAGCTTCCTCGGCCTGCGCCGCATTGTTCTCCGACTCTTGTATAGCCGCATGAAGCTCGATACTGGACTTGATCTTGAGCGAATCACGATCAAGAAGCGGATGGGGCTCGGTTGTTATGGTCGACTGCAGGATCATAAGAGCGTCCTCAAGTTGACGAATTCGGTCACTCATATGCGCGATTTTCTGATGGAGCTTTTCGGTATCTGCAAGTACGAACCTGCAGAGTTACATGTTGGCATGACATCGACGCGCAAATTTATTGAAGGACGGGTACCTGGTTCCTTGACCCGTGATAAGACTGCCATTGGGACAAATTGCAGAGCAGCCTCTTCGTTTGCAACTGAGAACGGATGAGTATAGCGTGAAAGGTCCCTTGAACGATGGATCTTACCTGGAACAAGGTACTGTCTTGTCACACTTGAGCTTCAGTCTTGGTGAGAGGAAGTATGATCAGAGCACATCTCAGAGACAAATAACGCGCCGACTTACCGTCTGTGACACAAAGAGAAAGGTCAGTAACGTAAACCACCAAGAATAACCAAAATACATACCGGCACTCTGCGCATGACAGACGACCTTGGGAACGTTTCGACTCCTTGTCTTGTACGCGCTGCCCAGTGTTGTCCTTCCGCGGCTGCGGGGCCATGAAAGCTAACCCAAGAGACGCAGGATGATGATGAATATATCAACTCGAGCACAACACAACGCAACAGAATTCGAAACGGTACACGGCCAGAATGGCGGGGAATGTCGCAGAGGCTCTACAAAGAGCAACGTCGATTAGATGGACTATCACTCGAGACGGCGGTCGGCAGAAGTACCAGTGAAGAACGGGAAGCAAGCAGGAATAAGGAAAAAAACACAAAGCCCCAGACACACAAGGTGGTGGTACCAAGTCAAGTTGCAATCCTACGGACTAAGCATGATGGCAAAGGACAGAGAACCGGCCAGGCACTGCTCCCGGAATTTCGTTTCAAAATACCCCTAATATATCCTTATTCAGGTATTTTTACTCTTTATTTGGGCGGTTTTTGGGCGAAGCGTTTTTTAACCCCGAATCGGAGGAAGCCATCAACAAGACTAAGTAGATCGATCAAGACTTAGCCCAAGATCGCTTTCAATTTTTTTTTTACTTCCGGGTCGAGGGAGGAGGGCCCTGAATAATGTCATGACTGTTCCCTCCGACGCGAGAGCGACGGGCCCGACCGACATTCCAGTCTCTCGAGAACGCGGCGGAGAAGCCACGCTCTCCCACTAAATCATGACTCAAAGCCGTTGGATTCGATGACGGTTTGATTTACATACAAGGCCCTCGGCGTGTGCTCTCGGCATGACTAGACGTCTCGGAGAAAATATGCGTGGAAGGCAGAAAAGAAATCATACGCAGCACAGAAGCAAAAAGAAAAAAGTAATTGCAGCTTACTACATGTACGGACGTGCTGGCCGCACGGGCAATTCTTTTTTGGGGTACGTCTCGAAAGTGATGGAATCACGTCAACGGTCATCTCGGAGATCCACAAGTGGTGCTTGGATCTCTACCCAAATGTCGATTTCCATTTTCCCGGAAGTTGAAAATGAAATTCCTCTCGAGGGAGTAAGGATACTGAATCTTCGCTCCACACCCGCCGTTCTCCTTGGTGAAAGACGCCACGACGCGGCGGACCCCCGACAACCCACCAAAATGTCTGATCCATTTTCGCCAAAATCCGGGTTTTCTTCCGCATCCTCATAGATCCACATCGACATCCCATAAATCTCTCGCCCGCGAGATCTTCAGGGAAAAAGGAGTCGTGATATGGTGGCGTTAGCTCACTGTTTCCCTCTAAGTCGTTTGCCATGGGCAGTGTCTGATGGCGACGTTGGCCTCCTGTAAACACTGGTGCTGAGATTGGAAGATGTGTCCCATCCTCTAGTACTATGACCTACAGCAAAGATCCATGGCACCAATGATGTCCAGCACGTCTCTGCGTGCACCGTCTGATATTCTCCCACATTAACTTAAATTATTCCGTCGCAATGCCGTGCTACGAAGGGGGGGCCTGTCGCAATACTCTCACGCTACAACCATGCTTGCTCCCCACATATTTTCGCTCAAAGGTGCGATCGCCCTGCGTTTCTGTGATCAAAATCTCAAAATCATTTTGATGGGTTGCCGGGGGTCCTCCTGCAGCTGAATAATGATTGACTACGCCCACATCGGGAGCATTCGATCGTGGCTGTCGATCCCGTGTGCGTCAATCCATTGTATACAATTACACTGACAGATACAGATAGATGCCTGTAATAGTCCAGATATTATATGACTAAATGAGAAAACAAAGATCAATCATTCTTGACCCTCTCATACTCAGCCGGGCTAGAAGCACCGCCCCAGCCAAACCAGCTGCTTCCCCGCTTCTGAGCGGCAGGACGCGAATCGTACGAGTGACCAACCCCGTCTCCTCCACTGGGCCCCACATCGTACCCTTCGACGTCGCTCGGGACTTCTATCTCCTCATATCTGCCGGTCACAGACGTGGCACGTTCCCGCAGATACACGTCTTGGTCTGAGGAAACCCGGGGAGGACTCAATAGGGGTGATCCGGATTCGCCAACTTTGGGCAGTGCTGCCAGCTCGGCCTCTAGCTGTCGTCGTCTCTCTAAAATGGACCTGGTAGTCGGACCTGACGAGATCCGTGAGGATGTAGGGGTCGGAGCCGGAGTCGCCTGTTTCAGAAGCGCAGCACCTGATGCGACGATGCTGGGACCGTACGACCTCCAGAACGACGTAACGAGCTGGGCGGGCCCTGATACAGGATTGTTGAGAGACGGAGGCGGGCCTTCTCCACCAGCAGCCACGGGATCCGCTGAGGACTGCTGTCCCACACTAGCCGAAATCTGGTCCCAGAGGGCCCGGGCGCGCGCTTGGACGAAGGAATACAATTTGGCTCTCAGAGATGCTGTGGTTGCGTCAATCTGTGCTTCGTGGGTGGTGAAGAACGGCTCTAGATGGTTGATATAGAGATATGTGGATCCCTGCGTCTGCGGAAGGGAGAGATAAAGGAGGAAGAGCGTCTTTGTGAGGTAATAGAACGGGATCCTATAATGAACGATAAATGGGTGTTGTCACCATGGAACGTAAACACAAAGGAGCTCACCATGAGATCAGCCACTCTGCGACATATTCAACCGCGACAATGCATCCAAGCACCGACCAGTACATAAGCCATCGTTCTAGCTCCTCTTCCGATGCTGGTCGCTGGCTGAGTGTCTTGTACGACGCGTATCCAGGGTACAGAAACGCCGACACGGAGCTGGCATACATGGCACATAAGCATGTCCATCGATGGCAAGATATAGACGACAGACGCACCAGATTATTCGCGATGTGAGGTAAAAGAGCATGTCTAGGACGAGGCGGTAAAGGAAAAGGGTGTAGGTCTTGCCTCATGCCCAGTTAGGGGGTGACGTAATAAGGCAGGGTTCGGTCACGTGCTTCTACCCATCTTGCCATGGCCCGTCGTCGTCGTCCGTTGTTCACTCACCGCAAATCAACAAGAGCCGTCCAAAGACAAGTAGGAGGAGACCCGGACGCGCCATCTCAGGCGCAGTTCATGTCCTGGAACAAGTTTGCACGGTTTGTTAGTGAGGAGCATCTATTCCTTCCCCATTCTTTGGCTCATCGTTCTCGTCTCTAGTGCCGGATGTGGGAGACGTGGAGCATCAAATCAGAATGAACGACGAGTTCGTCTATTACATTTTCATCTCAGTGCTCCATTCTGATGGGCGCTCAGTGTCCTCGTCTGGCCACACGGACGAACCGTCGACGAGACTCTAAAGATGGACGAGTACTGGCTGGCCAAAGTGCGCGATATACGATCATCAGCGGAAAACCCCAGCGATGTACGTCTTCCTTTGCAATTGCCTTTCCCAGCTTCTAACCGGCATAGGTCTGGGTTTGGGCCCAATGGTACTACTCGCCACGCGATGTGGCCGATGTCATCAAGTCTTTGTGAGTACCCCTTTGGTCGCATCACTTTGCCCTTCATAATGGAGCATGCAGCGATCCTGAAGCATGTGGGCGGCATGAACGCATATTCTCCGACCACTACGACTTGATCCACTCGACGACTATAGACGGTAGGCGACTTGCCTCCACGGCGGTCCGGCGAAGGTTCTAACTAGGTTAGGTATTGCTACTATAAAACGGTACAGTGACGAGGATGTAGAGCAGGGTGTCATAGGCAAGGACACTTATTGGTGCCGGTATAACTTCGAGAGGGAAGCGCGAACGCTTGATGTACGTGTTTCCTCCCTTGTCTAGATTATCACCAATTCCTTTCAAAGCCAAAGCCGAGCGAGACATGTTTCTGTCAACACCCATACGACCCGGACGACGATACCGTAGCCATGCACTTTTGCCCTCGCCTAAGCTGCCGGAAAGCGTATCATCAATCCTGTCTCGTCAAAGAAAAGTTCAAGGAACAAGTCACTCCGGATCGACCGTTGCGACTTCTTTTGTCTCCACCAGATAGTGATGAACCGTTCGTTCTCCCGGTTAGACGCTCTTCTCGCTCAAAGAAGGCCCATCCTGAGCGGACGATTGAGGAGCTTTTGGAGGGTTTCCCAGACGAGCTGGTCAGAGTGGCAAAGCAGCCTATGGTGAAAGGCGCAAAGTACCAGCAGGGTGGGATTGTTGGGAATATTACGTGGGTGAGCAGGGCAAGGCAGTTGGTGTACGATGCTCTCTGTGGCTTGGGTATCCCGGACGACTGGAAAGACAGTATAGACTGCTCGAAGGCTATCGTAAAATTCAAAGATCGCAATGTCATTCCAGCTCTGATCTGTCCACAGTGCAGGGGTCCGATATAACTTTTTGCTGTATCTATTATCTTGCTGGATTTTGTATCTTTATGGGCTGTATATAATAATGTAGTAGTATATTGGGGCTATCCACCTGTGGTCCGAGGCTTGATCGCTCTTTGATTGACAGAGTTTGTCCTTGATGACTTCCACCACCGTAGCAGACGACTGGGATGCACCTTCAGCTTCAACTTCGGTAGGCTCCTGCATTTCCTGGCCGTGAGCTCGCCATACTCATTGCCAGACGCGAGCTGCGGTAGCCACAGCCCCAGTAAGGGACGACTGGGAGGACGACGAGGACGAGGACGATCAGGCTCAGGCTCCCACAGAAGAAGCGAACCAGAGATTATGGAACGATGCGTGCGCTACTAGTCCTAATTAATACGCACTGACCGACCTTTCCCTGCCCAGGAACACCAAACCCGCGGCCCCCATGCCGACGGTCGTGTCAAGCTCGACGCCCACGCCCCCACCAGCCGCCTTCCAGCCCGTCATGCGCATCCTGAAGCGGCCTGACACGAACGCGGCCAATAGCGAGGTGCCGTCTGTGCCTAGTGGGGAGGAGTCGTTCAGGGAGAGAGAGGCGAGGTACCAGGCGGCGAGGGAGAGGATCTTTGGGGGTGAACGCGAACGCGAACAGTCATCGACGATTCTCCGGAATCCGAGGGGTGGTTCTGCAGAGAAGGGCTTCACGCGGCGGAGGACGGATGATGGTTGATTTTCTGTGTACCGGTAAAGTTTCCCGATTATACGGGCAAGACTTCATGCATATGGATACCGTACAGTTTACATAAAAATCAACATATTTCTGCGGCTATACATACATATTGCTCTTTGTTCTGAATGGAAAAAAAAAAACGAAAGCGCTTAATTGCAAGCACAGCTCTAAGTCTACTACCGAGCTTTTCATGTGGTCCAGGATGTGTTGTCAAGGGTTCGATTTTTTGAGTCTACAATCTTTTCGATAGGCCCATTCCATGTCCACGGCTTTCCCCGTAACACCAGCTTGACACACTCGGATATGCAAGCTTGATGGGGATAAAATGAGAGCGAGATAGATCGTATGGGCGAAAGAAAATCAATGTGGACCTCGGTGGGACCAATTGTATCTCCCGATCTCATGAGTATGTTGCATTCGGATTCGGAGGTCCTTGAACCTTGCGCCGATGTACACTAAGATGAGATTGAGTTCGATACGCGGCATCTTCCGTCTCAGAAATTCCCATTAATCCCAAGACTGACAGGCGAGGACAAGCCATCTGGACGAAATCTGCAGGTCCATGTTTTATCCGGACGAAATCGAAAAAAGAAATTGGCGAAAGCCCGGATTTTTCTGTCCGGACGTCAGCGCACAACTCCGAATGCGACATGGTACGTGAAGATATCCCAAGCCCGAGTCCAGTATTTCGACTAGCCAACCTCCCCCAAAATGCAGGCAACAATTGGCGAACTGACTACATTTCGGTTAATCTTTTCGGTTTCGTGACACGGCCTCCCCGGCTATGTTTTGTGGGGTCCTGCTAGGTGTGGTAAGTATGTTTTGTAATACCGGGATGGTTGGGGCACCGGAGTAGTGTGAAAAACAGCGGTATCTGTAAATTTGTTGTGTCAAACCCCAATCACCGCATTTTGCAAGAAGAACCGACCTGCTACTGGCCCGGCATCTTGTCAGAAGAATTCGGTTTTATGATTCCAACGCGAGATGAACATCTGAGCATCACTAGAAATATCAAGGAAAAAACAACGACATGACAGAATGTTGGCAAGTACCGAATACTAACTCAAGATTTCAATTGCGTATAACCATTTATCGATATGGGGCAATTGAGATCTGGTATATGTATTCCCCATCTAGGGCCGAGGGATGGGGAAGATTGATTAGGTTTTATCGATATCCTTAGTATAGTGCCAAGGTCGACAGGAGGAAGCTTCATATGACCATATTTTAATCAAGCCAAGTGGTCCGAGCAGAGTCCTATTGAAGCGTAGGCTCTGTTCTGCGAAGGTGGCACCCCTTCGTAAAAAACTGCACTTTTAATCAGGATGGTGGTTGTAGGGAAAGGGTACCGAGGATTAAAGGCAATGCAGAGATGCTTGGATGTTCAAATGTACGATGGAGGGTGCCGGTGATGTTTTAGCCGTTGACAAGGGAGAGAAATCGTTAATCGTTCTTTGGAGTCAGTCTAAACCTAGAGTTACTGCGCGGAGAACAATGTGACTGGTAAATCGCGTTTGGCTCGATACAGTAAGGTCAAGGGTCCTATTATTAATTATTATAGAGTCCTGAAAAGGATGTAAGACGTCATGGGAAACAACGCAACTAAGAGTAGTAGCCATACTGCGCACCTTTTCCTCTCAATGTACGCCTGGGTTGGTACTGTAAGTAATATCGACTTCGTAAGAGGGAACGTTCGGGTCATCGCTGACATCATGCAAGCTGCAGCCAAACAGAGACAAATAATTCCCTCCGTTGACCGCAACGTCCATCTGTGGCGCCTGAAATTCGCGTTCAAGTTAGTCTGGTTCCCTCGGAGACTGTTCTTACAACGATGCGTATTCAGTAACTCGGGATTTACAAAAGTTTACTATGGCGGATCCACAATCTACACTCAAGTTTGTCCACATTCTCAGGCTTTACTTCTGCCACTTACGTGCGTTGCAGAGAGGCGAAAGGTATACACCAGAGCTTGAAGGAGTTGCTGAAAAAGAAGGATCCATTTGATAAGGAAACGGATTTCCAACGGAAGAAGTGAGCTGTTTGTTGCTCTGACTTGTACTGTTATTGAATATCCAGGACAGTCTGCGACGCTGTTATCTCAATCTTCTCCTCCTCCATCCCTATGCACCGGAATCTCAGGACGTAGAGAACCACCTCTGGATGCAGACTTCCTATGCCATCATATCCGTCTACAAGCAGCGTATCGCCGCCCTTGATCGCATATTGCAGACTCAGCCCCAGCAGCATCAACAACACGGTCATGGGCCCGTAGAATATCGAAAACTCGTTCAACGCTTCCGCCAGTTCCTCGCCGAGGAGGAAAAGTTTTGGGCACAAGTAGTTACGAGGTACCAGCGATCCTTTGCACTCGACGAAGCCCGGCCGGCGCTTCTCGCTTTAGAGATCATTCCTGCTACTGGGTCCGTTGATAACGATACTACTCCTCCGAACGGCCGCAATCATTTCCAGTTCCCTCGAGCTGATCCCGTTGAGTCTGCCGCACCCACGACGCCCGAGCTGCGCGAAAGCCGTCTGTCTATCCTCAGCAAAGCGCTTGTTTGCCTGGGCGATATCGCCAGGTACCGTGAGCAATATAACGAGGGTGGCGGGAGAGGTAAAATCGGCCATGACGAGTTTCCTAGACGAGGACGGAACAGGAGAGGGGGGGCCTCGGGTGGAGAGTCTCTTCCTAGGCCCAGGAATTATGCGAAGGCGCGACATTGCTACGAGCAGGCGCGTCTACTGGTTCCTCATGACGGCAATCCATCGCATCAGCTAGCCATCCTCGCCTCGTACCAGAAGGACTCTTTTGAGTCTTTGGCTCATTATTATCGCGCCCTCTGCGTCCGACAGCCCTACGACACAGCAGCTGAGAATATGGGCACCGTGTTGACTAAAGCGTTGGAACAATGGAAGGTTCGCTCGAAGAAGGAGAAAGATACCGGTCCTCCCGTCGATCCGTCCCAAGTTCCCAAGATTGTGGTTGTGACAGCACTCAAGGAGAAGGTCGTAATCCTGCACGCTCTATGGCGGCTCGGTTTACAAAAGTAGACTTTTCAAAGTATCCCGTTCAAAAAGTCGCGTCTGATTCTTGTTTACAGGATGGACTCTTTGACAAGGAAACAGTCCAAGGAGATCTACACCGAGGTAGCCGAACTCGTTGCCGGACGACACTTACCTGAAGAGCTCATTCGTAAATTGTTTGTGACCGCCCATGGCGCTCTGTGGAAGCATCGAATGTTCCGCGATTCGCCTGCTTCCGTAGCGACTCGTAGGACGGCAGACTCACCACTACCATCTACATTGTCCCCTGCAGCCATTGAAGTTAGAATCCTCTGTCATGCTCTACTGCTTCATCGGGCTTTGCTTGAGGTTGGCATAGAAGAACTGAAGGTTCCTCTACCGGATGATGTTGAGCAAACCGATCTCGCCCAGCGAATAACCGCCAATTTCCGTCGTACCCTTCCAGCACTGAGAATGGCAAGCAAATGGCTACGCGGTAACTATACTTACGTTATCGAGAAGGGCAAAGAATTTCGCGATGACACCAGCGAGATCGCTGAGTTCTGGTCCATCTTCGCCAATTTCACTGGCGCGCTCTCACGAGCGTTCCCTGTGGATCGCTTACCAGCGTTAAATTTTGGCTTGGAAGAAGACATTGAACTGCAGGGATTCTTGCCTCTGAAGATGGCCGTTGTCAAGCGCCACACGGAGGCGGAAGAGCAAGTGCATCCAAATGTCGAGCAGTTGATGAGGATTAGCGACCTTCTCATGGATGCACAGTTCCTCGCAGATGAAGAGGCGAGTGCTTTCGTATACGATTTAAGCATTAGACTGACACCATTGTTAGGGTTCACCCCTGCACGCAGCAGACATCTTGAATGTGATTCCTGCTACTGTACGGTCGGTCGGCGGTATGGGCGCATCGGTAGCACCTTATCGTTTTGAGGGCAAGGAGGATGAAGTCATGACTGAGGCCACTAGCGACACAAATGATGATATCGTTCGCGAAGCGTTTGAACATCTGAATGCTCAGGAACAGGACGAGGAGGACGAGGACGAAGAAATGGTGCTTTATCCCAGGTACTTATATTCTTCTTTTTGCGTTCCACTATCTAATTGGTTCACAGGCCGACACCACCCACTATATCTCCGGTCTCGCGACCTACTCCCATCACACCTATCAAGCCATTGAGCCCTATTGCACCGCCGGTTGCCTCGCCTCTGAAGAATAGATCGCCCCTCATTACGCCCAAGGTAGCTCCCCCGCCTGTAACGGCGCAAGACCTACTTCACAATTTCATGGGTGCGCCTCGCACTGCATCTCGCAGTATCTCTGAATCAAGGCCGCCTCTTCTATTTGGTCCGGAACCTAATCAACTGCGATCCATCTGGTCGGCCGTTCAGGATGAACCCTCCCTCCAGCCCCCAGGCCATAAAAACCAAAGTCCTCTCATTTCTCAGTCTCAGCTATATGAAACGCCACCATCCGCTCCGCAAACGACTTGGCCCCCGCCATTGTCATCTTCTGCGCAGAGTCCCCAAACATACATTCCTGGATCCATTCCATCGGTTTCTTTCGCTTCACAACCGCAATCCTTTTCTATGAACCCCCACCAACGGAATTTATCAGCCAACGTCGGCTCTATGCGCGCGCCCAACCTGAGTCCTAACATGGCTCAGCACTACGCGGGCGGGTACACTCAACCTATCGAGCAGCCATCGTTTGTCGGAACTCACGAGTTATATCCGCCCACTGCGATGGGTGCTGATGTTGCTGCTATGTATTACCCAGCGAGCCCTACCCACCCAATACACTCGCGGCATATGTCTTTAGACCCTAGGCAGGCGTACATGGCTCCTTCGGTCTGGGGACCAGCGGGATGAGATGTTGTGATGACGGTTCGCGTTTTCCTTTCAAAGTAGAGAGCCTTGCTGCAAGATTGGTCAGTTCCGACGCCTATAGCAAACCCAATGGGCAGGATGGTCGGCGCTTTATACGGCCGTAAGTTTCCTGACGTTGGCTTCGTCCAAGACCGTGCCGATGGTAGATATGCACACTCTGTTATGCGTCGCTTTTTTCGTCAGTATGTTATACTGCCGGTGTACCACCATGTTACTCTCTGTTTCTAAGTATGGTTTTTTTATCTTTGAATGAATGACAAGGGGCTATGTACTCGGGTCTATGCACTTGATGTTTTGAGCGTCGGTTTCTAACGACAGTCGAGGTTTAACGAGCATTCTCATAAGAGAACCACGTCGTGTTTATTCCGTTGCGGTCGGAAAGTGTGCACTGGTATGATGTTGGTTCCACAGAATCCCCTAGGGCTAACAAACGAGCCATATTATCTGTATGTTTTTTACAACTCGGAAATTGGTCGAGGGCCGAGGCTAATCAAATGCTGGTATTGCATATAATGTGTCTGCAGTTGAATTTTTTAAGGTTTCCAGGATCTACATAATGTTCTACCTCGTTTGCTTTATGTAAACTCATAACTCTAGTATCGGCAGATGAAGCTTCAAGAGCGTGATCTAGTATAAGGACAATCCGAGGGAGTTTTACTGAAATAATCGAGTGATTGGCCTGAAGTTACAGACCTGCGTCGTTGCGAATGTTGATCTCATCGCCCATATAGTCATGCTTAATCGTCTCGATCTGCACTTGGATTTGCTGAGACGCGATCTGCGGCTTCTGCATGATACCCCCAGTGTGAAAGAAGGTTCGAGCAATAGAATAGGTACATTGTCATGGGTCGAGAGCAGAGCAATTCTGGCTCGTTGGAGGACGAGCGTATTCCCTTTCGAGCGTTGAGCGTCACCAAAAGAGAGTTGGAATAAACTGCGAGAGGATCATGTCTAGGATACGGCTAATAGAAGAAATTTGTATATACATCGCCCGACTGTGAAAAGGAGGTAACTTGATGATTTGTGCAGCTTCAAATATTTCAGGAGACTTGTAAAATAGAAAGCAAAATACACCAAAGTGTTCGGCAGTGAAAGAATCTATAACTCTGTCATAAGTTGGGTCAGTTACGAGGTGCATCACTTACGGAAATGAGGGAGCAACAAGCGCGGATGGAAGTCAACAGCCCCGTGTTAATAGAGAACAACATCTGTCGAGAGTGAGGGTTAGAATTCTAAACTAGAGAAACCACCTACCAGCCGATTGATGATGTGATTACTCTACGCGAATCCAGATTTCGTGCTGTTCAAGAAAGTGCAAATGGCGGCTGAAATAGCAACATCTCCAGCAGCAGCGAGAACATTGATCGACATCGACAGCGGTTTGAGTTCCTTCAGTTCTACGAAAGTCGGTAGGTGGCCTCCTTGAATCGCATACGCTAGACGAGGTGATCTATCTAACGGAGGAAAATTATGGCAGAGACAAGATTAAGCTCACCTACGGATATTCCTAGATATGATGTGAGTGATGTCAATTTGTGCCAACTATATCGTTGACCAAAGGCACTGACCCAATTCCACAAGGACCAGTAATGACTAGGTTTTTAGTTGGTTACAGGCTTAAAGGGATTAGGCAAAAGGTGGCTTACAATTCCGAAAACAATGGGAATGTTTCGGCGGACTGCATAGAAATCGATGTCGTCAAAAAATGTTAGACCAATGAGCGCGACGTACATGTCCATATCCTGTAAGTGAAGAAACTCTGCACAAGGAAACCGGTAACACCGTTGAAGATAATTTCAGCCTGTTGATATATGCGCGTTCAACACAGTGTACAGGAAAGGGCGTCTGCGGGGACGCACATAGAGGCTCCTAAAAGATAGGGAAAATGTCGATATTAGCCACGAAGTTGTAGCAAAGAGACGCATTACCAGACAACTTTTTCAAGGTAATCAGTATCTCCGAAATGGCTTATGGTATAGTAATACACTGTAAGAAGATCGTTTGTCAGATTTAGCTGGAGATAAAATACAATCAATACACGAACAGACATGGGTGATCAAGCATTGATGAATGGTGTCGCTGAGCCAACAAGCAAAGACCTGCGTAGACCAAAATCTTAGAAGACAACAAGAACTAGGAGAAGGATGTACGCCACAGCGGAGCACCAAGATATCACGGCGATAGTTATTAAAGTAATACCATGTTTGAACGCAAGACACTACAAGTAGTTGGTGAGCGCATTGGAAACAATAACAGGAACATCTCACCTCCCCACAACCTAATAAAGTATCCTCGGTCAACGAGACGAATATGATGCTGAAAACACGCACGTAGCGCTCACAACCATTCCCACATAGAGCGCTTCAAATCTGGGGTTTCCGTGAGCCATAAAAGAGAATACAGTCAGTAAGAAAACGTACGTACTGTGTAGGGTAAGGTCTGTGCGTTCTGAATCCATGAGAGATGGGCGTCAAAGTTACAGAACAAGGTATTTATACCGTGTCCATATAATCCGCTCCTAACAGTAAGGCGATCGCGATTAGGGGAAGGAAGATCGTTCCGTTGCAGGCGTGGTTTATCTTCACAAAGAGGGTCCCTAAAATCATACGCTTCGTACTTCAAAAAGCTGTGGAGCCAAAGCAGTATAACAAAAATACTATCGAGGAAAGAATCGGCTGCTATACACGCGGCAACGCGAAACAGAGGCTCCTTCCGCCTTCATGCTCCTGTTCCAATTCCGGAGCAGAAATTAGACACGTTCGATGTTTAAAGTATCCCAATAGCGCCCTTTCTGACAAGGAGCGCTTCTACACCGGCCATGAGAATAAGAAGTCTTTGTTTGCTGCCAATAGGTATCGTCGATTCCAAATCTGATGGGACGAAGGCAAAAAATCTGCAGTGACCCATCTCAGCTCACGATCAAAAAGCATGCTGCTCCGAGGCTATTGAGCAATGCCTTTCGTTCGGGAAAAGTCGGTTCTGGTAAAATTAAACAATCACCAGCAGTGAGTGCCTCAGATGCAGTCGCACTTGCCAGATTCTTCACATAGAGAACCAGTTGAGGTCGGATCGCGAGGTACGACTTGTAAGTTAAACGAGCTTTGTGGCTGTGCCATCCGCGTTCAACCAGAACCAGAACCACGATCACGTTTTTCAGTGTTCGCAACTTCGCCCCCATGCTGTGGGTCCATTGATAGCAGTGAGCGGGCATCTCTGGGGCCTGGGTATCATGCGTTCTTGCTTGATACTTGGGAAGAAGATGCTTCTGGTTCTGACGACGATGGGTGCTATCCTAACCAGTTCCCCGTGCATGTGTAATGCGGCATTTCGTTATTGTCCTGCAGATAGGATGATAACAACCGCTGCAACAAGTTGGACTTCAAGGTGGGTCATAATACATCCCTAACGATAGCAGAAACTTCGGCTCCGCTTGCGTCTGCCGTCTGACTCGTTACATGTGTTCATTCAGTTGTGACCTGCGGGAATACGACATCGACTTGAAAAAACATGCCCACACGCTTTCAATAAGATCAGCCGTCGATCCCTCTCTCTCACACTCCGACCTGAACGATAACACTTGAGACGCTAAATTTGTACGTAACCATGGAAAAAATCGTCAAGGTCTTTGACGCAATGTATATCAGGTCTCGAGGTCGTAACTCTGGTTGCCGTGCCTCCCCCTCCATTTAAGGGTGTTCCCTTGTACTCTAAGAGTGATAGAAGCTCTGTAGGATTACCGCGGTAGATCATTTCAGGTCCACATCAAGAGATTTCGACATCTCTCCTAATCAAAGCGGGTTTCACTTCCACAATCATGATCGTCACAGTTATAACAGCCTCTGGAGTCTGGACTCGGATGCCCAAATCATTCGTCTACGACCGTCGCTTCGCTTCGAATCTCAAGGATTATGCCATCGACGCCTGATTCTGCATGGGTAAATCTTCCTCGCACTGCGGTTACAGCATCGGACTTCCCAAACAATAACCTGGTTGCCTCACGGAAAGAATAGGCTCCTTCTGCGTTGCTTGATTTTAGAGGTTAACCCAGCCGTATCTTCTTCAATATCATACGATCCTTTGACTGTAATCTTGTTCGACTCACCGTGTATGAAGGACCCCCCTTGATGTGCACTGGAAGCCAAACTCTGTTGCTACGCCACTGTGATCTTCGGTGAAATCCCACTTCCGTTGAAATGATAATCTTCATTTTCAACAGTGAGAAGAAAATCATGATTGTCTCCTCGAGCCACGTTTCTATCTTATTTCCTCCGCTCCTGGGTATCCATACCCCGGATACGATAGCGCGTAGGCCGAATCAGCGGGCAATCTCAGTCAGAAGCTCATAATGAATTATCAAAGTGTCGCTGGATGGGTTTGACAAACCGAATACGCGGTGTGCTTCCTTTCCCCCTCATTACTTATTCATGATGCCCCAACACTAATTCTTACCTCTCACCACATGGCTATGTCAAACTATCCTTTCCGACATTCCACGTACTACACACGAGATGATGACGAATTCATTAGCGAGCTTCCCGTGCGTGTTTTAGTAGTCCAGTAGACGTCACCAATGTACTAACACATCGCCGATAGCCAATGAGTTCTGAGGAGGATGTTTTGCAAGAGCTGCAAAATTACGAGCGTCAAGCCACACCTAATGTGTACCCACCACATGGACGGCGACGGCATACAAGAAGAGCACACAAGACCCGCCTTGCGGCGGCTTTCCAGGTGAGGCTTCATAATAGGCATGTTTTGGCCGTGCGGTCCGACCAACTTCTGCAGAGGCTAAGACGGAAGCTTCAGAACGGCATTAAGGTGATAGCTACCGCTTTGAGAGGGACCCGGTAACGGGTTCCGAGAGCTTCAGTATCGGTCGTTTCATTTGTACCACAACGAAGCGTTATCATCTTTGGTCCTCAGACCTGGACGCGTAGGCATAAAAAGATAAGGACTTAGTACGTTTATCTCACGGACTTCAATACTGCTATTATAGCTTTACTTTCCATCGCTTTTACATAACTTTGGCTACAACTTTCGCCCTTCACACGGTATTTTAAATTACCCAATATCCCAACATTGTCTTAGCTAGGGTGGATATTGATTTAGTTCTCCGTTCGCCTAGTAATCCCCTATGTCCTGAAAATTTCTGTCAGAGGTACATGCAAATTCTTCCAGGCTACTACTGTGTTGACATTTATTCACGGAGTAACGTGTAGTATTTTATATTCAGAGAGAGAAATCAGGCGGTGTACATGGTCGATTACACGGTATGCACATTGCAGTCCAAGGAGCGCACGGTGCGAAATACCCGAAAATCTAAAGATTTCAGGTGCCATTGCCGAAGTATTTGATCTTGCTAGTAAATGATGAGGCCTGCTCCGACTTCTATTTTCCCCTGCGTGGATATCGCTGTGGACGTGCGCATCGCAATCATCGCGCCAATTATCCGAATTTACACACGCGCAGCGCTACCGAGACCACGAAATTGCCACAGAGTATTCAGTTGACTCGGCACCGTTGGATTCCACCGGGCATCATTGCACAGTACGAGGAACGCCGGAGCAGGGACGATCGCTTGTTTACCCCGAACTCACGATAGGTGGTAAACTCGAAAGTTTCTTTTCATCGAGTTCGCAGATCAGGTGTAAAGAGCTAGTCAGGTCATCAGGCCTGTCAAGTGCAGGAATTCGGAAGCTCGCACTGAATGTTGTTCAAGTGTTGTTGGAGCAGAGTAGGTACAGTTTGGTCTACTTACTCCGCAAGCATATGTACAGTACCATGCTCCCTGACTTTTTTTTGCCTCCTAACCGCCGAAGCCATACAATTTCCGTCTTGTCTGGAAGTTCAAAGACGTAGTCAATGGTTGCCAAGTTACGGGCAAGCTTTTTAGCTCGGGAATCCACGCTGTAGGCTCGAAGATACCGATTCGCGACTAGTTGAGGGGAACGGCTGAATACGGCGGTCCAGAGGAAAATTTTTCATCAAGGCCAGTTTGTCAGGACATTCAAAAGACAATGATATCGGTGGCCTCGAGGTAGCCTCAAGTTCTAGTATCAAGCTTTTCCCCGGTCAGATGCTAATTCTCATGACGAGAATATATGCATCTGGTAGAGATCTTTCGGAGGCAAAACTACAGGTTGCGAGGAAACAGGAAATGTACCCATATGTTTAAATTGAGGAGGTATCTTCAGGTCCATCAACCTTGCATCAACCAATACCAATACCAATACCAATGATCGGCCACGCTCAATCCCACGTGTCGTGTCTAGATCTATTTCCGGCGCTCTTTTCAATGAACGCTTTCAAAGCGTTTATGTTCCTCATTCCTTCCATCCCGTTGCGGTCGTTCGCGCGCCTTCGTTTTAACCTCATTCGTTGACCAGAGCCCCCCGATTATTTATCTGAGTTGTACGTCCGTCAAGTTGTAGCTCTCATTCTGCCAGCGGCGGCGACTAGCACGTCTCGGAAATTTCACGTTTCATGTTTGCCGTCGGATGGTCGTCCGTTTCTCTTATCCTTTTCTGCATCTCCTTGGTACACCCGCTGATACAGACTCCAGATTATTTTCTTTGTGTCCTAGTTGACCATCGATTGCTGCGACGCGTCTGCTACTCAAGTTTACGCGTGAATTGTAATTCATAATATATAACCCGTTATCGATGATACGGAACTCCCTTCTCTCTCGCGGAGAAGACCCCCTTCGGTTAGTTAAATTCATCCTCTCAGCAAATTTCTTTGCTAACTACGCTTGCTTGGATCTAGCCTTCTTCACCACCATCTGAATGTCCAGATGATTTCGCCGCCGCCCTTAAATCCAACCAGTCTTCCTGCTACCATCGATATGAAGGCTCTGAGCGAGAACAATCTCCCTACACACGTTATCGTATTATTCCCTCCCAGGCGCCCACCCGTGCTTATCCCAATAGACGCCGACCGTTATACTCACGGCTTCCGCGCCGAACTCGTATCGCCGCCATCTACACGCGCAGCACCATACCGGTCTGCATCCAATGAACTGCGCATAGCGTTACCGCTTACTTCACCTCTCACCATAGTACCCCATCCCGCATCTCTTGCACTCCTTCTCCTCTTTGGCATGGGCCTAGAAACGTGCCAGAACGACCTGGCGTATCGTATGCTCCCAGCTTCGGTCGTGGATGAGTTCCCGAACGCCGCAGCCATGGCACAAGTTATGAGCCTTTCTGGTGATGAAGAATTTGACAGACGGGTACAATTCAACATGGGTCTCTGGAGGAACATACTGGGTTTAGGTATCAAGGATACCAAAATTGCAGAGCTGGTGCGGACAGCGGTAGGGGTTACCTCCGAAGCGAGGAAATTGAGGGCACGCGGATGAGCATGCTGACTACCTTTCGTTTTGTTGCGTTTCGTCATCCAAGTTGCTCCATTCCCCTCGCTATCTTATCTTGCCTTCCAACTAGTGCTCTCATCTGTGCTTTTAATTACGTGCTTATTTTTAATTCTCTCCTCTCGTAGATTATCTTTCTTCCATTCATCAAGTGTAGCTATAATTGTATCTTGTAATATCGTACCCCGCGTAATCCTATTCATAATCTCTTTGTTAACCTGAAGGTATTCCATCCGGTCAGACCTGAGATTGAGACGGTCAGTAAGATCTAGTAAGACATTGTCGGATTAATAGCATGGTATAACATAGTCAAGGTATGGTACATCCTCCAAGAAATATCACTGAACATATACACTAAGACGACTCTAATCCTCGTCATCATTGCCCCCGTGTCTAAATAATGCCAAGAGTTCATCCATACCAAGCCGCATGTTCTTGAGCTTGTCACCACTCAAAGCCGCGCGAGTCAACTCGCGCTTCTTCTCCTGGAGCTGAAGATTGTATATTAGACCAAACCACAAAGATTATTCCCACTGATGAAAAGCATACCTCCAAAATTCTATCCTCCACAGTGCCGTCGATCTTGAGCTTGTAGATATTAACCTTCTTCTTTTGCCCGAACCGATGCGCACGATCGAACGCCTGGTCCTAGAACAATCCATCAGCCTACAGGACGAATATACCCAAGAGCTCTAGGTGTACCTCCAGAGCAGGATTCCACCACAGGTCTACCAGAATGACATTGTTACAACATGTCAAATTGAGACCCGTACTCCCGGCCTTGAACGAAATCAAGATGACCTTGATTTTTGGGTCGGTCTTGATCTTATTCAATGCCGCCTCTCTCTCACCGCTGACCATGGTCCCGTCATCTAACAAAGACACATCAGAACTTCAATCTGGGATAGAAGAAGCAAAGGGCCTACATCTTGCATATCGGATACCATTCTGAGATAGGAAAGGCTCCACCAAATCAAGCATGCTGGTGAATTGCGAGAAGACGATTGTTTTATCTTCGCCATCACTCCGTTCGTCGATATCCTTCAACAATGAAAGTACCATACGAATCTTCGCCGAGTCCCCGCTGGTTTGCTGTTTCTGTGTGAGGCGTGCGCAATCAGCGCAATAAGCATCCCAGCTACCGGAAGCCGTATTTGTCGGAGTCAGCCTGCATCACAACCGGTTAAACAGACAAGATCGGCGGTACTAAAAGGGAGGTGCCTACTCATTGGTGCATACACGGCACTTGCGTATAACATTCAGCTGGCCGAAGGCCGCAGCGAGATCATCACCATCAACGCTGTCCTGACTCTGGCTTTCGGTGCCTTTGGCTTGTTTAGGGTCGATTGCGTCTGCGTCATTCTTGAAGTCCTTGGAAACGAGGACCGGATGGTTGCATGCTGCAGTCTATATTTAGCGATCAGGGACCTTGGGATGGGTGCGCTGTTTTCTCACCTTGTCTCAAGCGTAACAGCAACAGAAGAACACTGATATAACTCGACGGCTTGTCCATCAGTGTTTGCAGTGTTGAGTCCATTTTGACGGCTAGCTCATCATAGAATGTCTGCTCAGCGGGAGAGAATGGGCATGAAATAATATTGAGCTCCCGTGGGGGTAACTCAATCAAAACCTTTCCGTTGATGATCTGGTCTTTGCGACGCCGAAGCATCACCGACTTCAGAACGACCTAGAGTGCGTGAACATTCGTCAAACACAATCCTAGAAACTTGAAAGGAGTCAAGTAACCTGAAGCTTTTTCATCGCGCGTTGAGCCCCCCTGCCGTTCTTGACCGGCTTGGCGATCTGCTCATTGAAAGTTTCCCAAACTGAGAATGGCTTGATACGCAAAAACTTGATCAGAGAGAACAGCTCCGCGACATCATTTTGCCTGAACCAGTCCAAATGTCAACAGGGACGGAACATAGAACAAAGAGTTACGAACATCGGAGTTCCTGTCAAGCACCAGCGTAACCTGCCCTGGAGTTCAAAGCAGGCTTCTGCAGCTTTGGTGGATCTGTTCTTGATGATATGAGCTTCATCTATAGATGACACGTTAGAAAGAAGGTCAGTATTGAATAAAGGACATTGATTGATACCGAGAATAATGCGCCACCATTTAACATGGAACAGGGCATCTTTGACCTTCACCGCGCGTTTCGGTTTCTCCTTGGCTTTGAGCGTTCTTCCAAAATGCTCCGCTTCATCGGAGCTCTCCGAATTATCCTTGCTGGGTTTTAATTTTGACTGCTTCGACTCGTCCTTGGCTGGGGGCCTGTGAGCGGCAAACTCAGATTTGACCACATCGTAAGTCGTTACAATGATTTGATACTTTCGAAGGTCAGCAGGATCTAGGAGCACACGCGTGTCAGAAAGCTGAGGAACCCGACAAGACGGAAAATAAGATTGACCAGAAGTACGACTGCTGCCGTGATGGGCTTTGACCTTCAGACTTGTCATCTTTTGGGCTTCCTCCACCCATTGAGGTAGAACAGCAAGCGGGACAACGACGCTGGAATAACAATCGGTCAAAAGGACAATTGAAGAGGAGGAGAGACGAACAGCGTTCCCGCAGCCCACCCATCCTCGCGATCCTTCTTGGTTGGTCTTCCCTCAACAATACGAGCAAGGGTTTGCACTGTCTTCCCGAGACTAGACAACGTCAGTGAAATGCCTATGATTTCTTGTGAGGCAGGGATGAACCTACCCCATATCATCCGCAAGAAGACCCCCAAATTGCTTCTTCTTGACATCTTCACGGTCTCGCATCCAAGCTCGGGCCAGGACCTGGTGAGGAAGCAGCGTGATGCCCTCTTTGAATCCGTCAACGACAGCGTCCTCCATGTTAATCTCCACCTCCTCGTCGTTCATAGCCCCACCCATGAGGTCGCGAAGGGCTTTCTCTGTTTCTTCGCTATTCATGTATCCACCATTGTCGAATGGGAGGTCGTCACTTCGAGTATAATTAAGCCCTGGCACGTGCTGGTAAGGTCTTTGTGATGAACCTGGTGCGGCCCAGTTATCCAAGGGTATGGGAATCGGGTTGCCTCTCGATCCAGCATTTGGGAACTGCATCTGTGGGAATGCGCCAGGTGGAAGAGGTCCAGAAGGAATCCGTTGGTGTACGGGTGCCGCGTTCAAAGAATGCTGATATACTGGGTTGAAAGGCTGTGTCCTCGGTGGTGGCACAATGGGCGTCTTGGATGGCTGCGAAGGTTGCCGCGCCCTCTCGACATTGGTGTGTTCCATGAACAACCGAGAAGGAACTTGCTGAGGTCGAATTGGAGGCCTTTCAACATCATCACTGCCGCCGCCACCATCGTCTTCTTCATCTGAAGAGATTACGATCGTACTGCGATATTTATCTAGGTTCCGCGGAGGCGTCGGTTCGTCAAACTAGAGTCTGCTTAGAGTCCTTCACGAAAGAATTGACTAAATTCCTCACTATTCTATTGATGTCGGTGGCGGTTCTCGGTACTGGTGGTTTGTTGTTCCGCCCTAAGGGCACCAGGGTGTCAACTTGCTTGACTTGCTCTCGCCTTTACTGACATCAGAACAGACTGAAAAGCAAAGGGTAGGGCCATACATTCGTTCCATAGACATGATGTTGTTCCTGCTGATCTCGTAGTCTTGAGGGTTGTCGTGAAAGAACAAAGAAAAGTTGAAGTTGGAACTTATAAGGAGGCGCGCCTCTTTATATGGTCACGTGCTTTTCCAACATTCACACGCGTCAGCACGCGTCTCAATATTTGACGCGGTCTGGACTCTGGACGACAAAAAGAGGACGGCACATCGAGCATGACCACAATACACCGGCTCACGCAACAAAAGCTACAAAACCAGCTTTCATCAATCTTCTGCATAGCATTATTGTTCTTCCAAAACGTACGATACAAATGATAAATAAGTAACTGCATAAAACAAAAATATCCACAAATTCCACAAAAGTCTCTGCGAACCCCAAAGGAAACGCGAAAGGAAAACCAAATTAAAAACCACTATTACTTTAAGTAGTAGAAAGGAAGGAGGTTGTAGTCTGGTAAGGGTTTACATCGAGCCCCATTGCCCCTGCATGGTGTAGGCATTGTTATTCGCATAAGTGGGTTGCGCCCACGCCCCACCGCCCATCGGAGGCGGCCCTGAAGTAACATATGTCTGCTGCTGTTGCTGTTGCTGTTGAGGCATGAACGAGATGCCCGGGGAAGGTGTCAACTGTGGCGTGGTCGACATAATCTGGGGTGTCGACGACATGAGCTGAGGCGTCGTAGACATAAATTGAGGTGTAGTCGACATAACCATGGGAGACGACGGCGAGAACTGGCCCTGCATCTGCGGGGTGGGCGCGTACACTTGTATAGTAGGCGATTGCATCGGGGGCTGGCTCGTGAAGTATTGTTGCTGCTGTGGGGCGAAAGTTTGTTGAGGGAAAGGGTTGTTAGCCGACGGGTATTGGGTAAAGGATTGTTGAGGGAACGGGTTAGTGTACTGTTGTTGTTGGTGGAAGGGATTCAATCCCATCCCCATGCCTGTGAAGGTCATGCCGGTTCCTATCGTGGGTTGGAGCCCATTCGTGTGAAAACTAGTATTGAGAGTGGGTAGAGAAGCAGATGTCGCAAATGATGGTATCTGTTGCGGTGGTGCTTGATATTGGAGTGGTAACGATGAGCTCACAGAGGGTGTCTGTAGCGAAACGAGATCTGCCCATACACCGCTCTGAGGTTGCTGCTGCTGTGGCTGAGTAACAGGTCGCGCTTGCGGTGTAGCGGAGATCATAGGCTGAGAAGCAGACCGGGGTTGCTGGGGAAGGGCAGCGGTAGACGGCCTCGTCGGCGTCGGTGTCGGCTTCTCCAGCGGCGTCGTCTGTGGGCGCGGCGAAATTGAGCGTGCAGAGCGTGACGGGCCCAGCTTGGACGCGACAAGAGCAGACTTGTCCAAAAATCGTTTATATTCGTACTTTGCTGAAATGGAGGTTAGTCATGCATTTGTTTGGAGACCTGAATACACGCGTACATCGGATGTATTGCTCGAGGTCGCTGTCTCTCTCCGCGTCCATCAGACTTGGAGGAGGCGGGTGGCGTATCTCATTAGGATTGAAAATCGCATTCGACTTGACGTTGCCCATGTTTTTCATATTCTGAGACCAGAGTGAATTTCTGGACATTCGAAAAAGCAAGGCAACGGACCTCAACCTGCTCTTTCGTCCACGAGTCCATCGTCAAGCTCTTACTGTCACATCGTCAATTAGAGGTCAATCATGCCAAATGCCACTCAACATACACTTTCGTAATGTGAGTGCCGATCTTCCGGTGAATGCTCGCACAATTCACGCTGGATGCCTGTCGTTAGCGCAATCTCCACAAGAAGGGGCAATACGACCTACCAGAGGAAGATACCTAGGTTGTGTGATGTCCATCGAGGATTGCGAGCCTTGCAGTCAGCGCAAATGTCTGTTACGATTTCGAATGGCTGTCAGCGGCCCTGAATGCGGTCTCCTGTAGAACGGAGCTCACCATTTCCAGGAAGCAGCGCCAGTTTCTCAACGAGCTTCTGGCTGCGCTCACTAGCGATTCTCGAAGTCATCACAGTAGCAGAGAATCGCTAAGAAGGAGAAGTACAAGGATGAAGCCGGGCCAGGGCCAGAAACAGAGACAAATCAGGGCCCGGTGATCTCGGTCCGTAACTTAAAATAAATAAGTAAATAATAATCTCCTCTGGTTTCCTGCCACCATGGATCCTGTGCAGGCTGCAATTCTGCAGCAGTTCCTTGAATATCCCTTCGAGAGCGACGAGGCCTACCAGGTGCGCCAGTGGTGTCTGTGAAACTCGCGACTAACCATTTACAAGCAAGGTTTAGCTGGCATTCTCGCCACCAATCCTTCTAACGCCGTCTTGCTGAATACCCGAGTATTCTACTTCAATCGGTATAGCATATTAACTAACGATAATCCGTGATAAAAGACTGACCTGGAATAAGGTTAACGAGCAGCTCTATTACTGTAGCCGACGTCCTGGCATATCGTCAACAGTCCACCTCGGTATCCGAGTCGGTGCCGTCTTCGAATCCCGCTGCGATCGACTCGGAAGAGCCCAAAGTCCTCACATTTGCACAGCTCCAAGAACTCATAGAGGCCGGGAAATTGGACGAGATACCCAATAACAAGACCATTTCCGGGGAGCTGAACGTGCGTATTTGCCTCCCAGTCTGACAGAAATACTGACTTAAACTTTCAGACTTCTCCTCCCAGTCAATCTGCGGTATCAACCCGACAGAAACCATGGGAGACTAATGATAAACCCTCCGAAATCATGGAGCTTTGAAACGTATACCTCGAGAAGTTGTACAATAGTGTATATGTCCTCAATTCAGTCAATGTTTGAGATGACACCAGTTTCGTATTGAACATCGCACAAGTTTCCAGAAACTACAGTAAAAAGGGATCATCTCCTCCACCACACACACCTACAACCCAACTCAACCATCCAACTAAAGTATGCAACAAGACCGGCGACCACAAGAGTACGAGATAATAGCTGTCGTGGGTAGTAACGTATAGATCATTGAGAGGCCGATGAAACTGAGGTGAGTATACGAGCGAGCCACAGTAAGGGGATAATATACAGAAGCCGAAAGCAGAGGCAAGACGGAATGTGGCAATAATGAATGGGAATGGGTTATCCGACTCGGTTTGGTCGATAATATATCACAAAGGAACGTACTTGCGGCCGCGAAAATGATGCAGTATTTGAGCTGAATGATTGGTTGGGCATCTCCCCCCCTCTACAACCTCCGTCCCCACCTCTGAACGCACTCATCGCCCACCCTGATATACCGGCCTCGTCTGCTGCTGGGTTTGTGCAACGGCTGTACCATTCTGCTTCGTCTGCTGCTTGTTGTTCTCCTCAGCAGCAGCCGGTGCAACATACAATCCTCTGTCAATAGCCTGCGGGATGGGTTGGATCTCAGTGCCCAGTTCCTGCTCAATCCTATACAAGTTGAACCGATCCTCATAGGTGACCAAATTAATGGCTAGACCCAAATGTCCAAATCGCCCAGAACGACCGATACGGTGGAGGTACGTCTCGGAGTTTTTGGGAAAATCGAAGTTGATAACCACGTTGACGGCTTGGATATCGATACCACGCGTAAGGAGGTCAGAACAGACTAGGTTGCGGCAGACTCCATTGCGGAAGTCATGGAAGACGCGGTTACGATGTGACTGGAGCATTTTGGCATGCGAGTAGAAGCAGGAATAGCCTAGGTCGGTGACTTTCTTCGCGAGCAGTTCAACGCGGTTAGTGGAGTTGCAAAAGATAATCGACTGATTGATTTGAAGCTAAGACGGTGTCAGCTGGGATCACGGCAATCAGCTACGTGCGACACACCTTGGAGAAGAGGGTGTTTAAGCAATGGACCTTCTGTCGCTCCTCGACATAGGCATAGTACTGCGTGACACCGCGAAGAGTGAGTTCGTCCATGAGGTTAATCTCGTAGGGGGTTCGCATGTGTTTGTCCTGAAAAACGCATTCAGCTACAAAGACACAGCCGGCGCCGGCACAAGACACACCTTGAAATCCTTCACAATCATTGGGAAAGTTGCGCTAAACAGCATGACTTGACGTTCTTCAGGCAGGTACGACAGCAACTGCTCCATAACGGGCGAGAACTCAGGCGAAAGTAGCTTATCAGCTTCGTCCATCACAAAGACAGGACATTCGCTCAAGTCTGCCACGTTCTTTCCCGCAAGGTCCAAGATACGGCCGGGGGTACCAACGAGAACGTGTACGGCCTCGGCTAATCGCATGATATCGTCCTTCAATGTGGTTCCTCCCGTAGTCACCATCACGTTCACACCCATGTGTTTGCCCAGGTGTTTGCACACCTGCGAAGTCTGCAGCGCTAGTTCTCGTGTCGGGACGAGAAGCAGGGCTTGGATCTTGGGTTTGGAAATATCAACTTGTTGTAGTGAGGGAATAACAAAAGCGGCCGTTTTGCCCGTGCCGTTCTTTGCTCGAGCAAGGACGTCACGTTTGGTGAGAGCGATGGGAATAGCTTCCTCTTGGATGGGTGAGGGCTTCTCGAAACCGGTTTCAAAAATGCCCATGAGGAGTTCTCGACGAAGGAACATGTCTTCAAATTCGAGGCCCTTTGTAGCGGTGACATCTTCAGTTTGAGGGCGTACGTCTTTTGGTGGTGGGCGGAGACCGCTTTTCCACGATTCATTGTTGTTGGATGAGCTGAAAGGGAAAAAAGAGCGGCGGTCAGCACTTTTTTTGCGCCAACATAGGATTGAAAAAAAAATGGGCACTCACGAGGCTGCCACAGCATTTGATGCTTGCGACATGGCTATGAATTGAAAATAAGTTCAGAGGTGAGGTTGGTTGATACAAGTTCAGTATGGGGTGGGCACTGCGAACGACGGTCGGTTTTGAGCCTCGGTCGCTGTCAAAACCAACAAGGAAACGCACAAAAAGATCCTTCGCTGTAATCTGCCAAAGAGAAATATAGGCAAAATGGAGACGAAAGACGATATCTAGCCGGGGCTGTTGAGTGGAGATGGTGGTGGTTGGAAGAAGAGATGGTCGGGATCACGCGAACGGTCTTCAGTCTTTTACCATCATGTTCGCCAGATGCCTTGCCTCCAGAGCGGCGACCTCTCGCCTTTTCTCAATGACAGCGCGTCGTCAAGCAGATCCGTGGCCGTTGCCTCACACTCCAGAGCACCTCGCATCGACGACCACTCCTGCCGACCTGCCTGCCCCGACTCCCATGCCACGCTTAAATGAATCTATTGACACTCTTCGCGCCCGTTTGGTCTATCAGTCACGCAAGCGAGGGACCCTCGAAAGCGACCTTTTGTTGAGTACCTTTGCTAGAGACCACCTTGCTGCAATGACAGAGGTGGAGCTGAAAGAGTACGATAAGGTATGTTTCACTTGTTGGCTTAGCGACCTTGATTGACTGGTCTGCAGATTCTGGATGAACCAGACTGGGATATATATTACTGGGCTACAGAGAACAGGAGCCCACCAGAGCGTTGGGCCAACTCTGCAATTCTGGAAAAGCTCAAGGTGCATGCACGGAATGAAGGTAAGGTCGTCAGGCGGATGCCACCGCTCTGACATTTACGAGACAAGGTATGTTCTTAATTACCTACCGAACTTGACTATATGCTCACACTGTACATAAGTAGCGGCTCGCTTCCGATATATTACGACGTGGACGTGTGTAGTACGGTCCGAATTATATCAGGAGTTTACCATCCCTGCACGGCCAACTCAATTGTGGATCTCCATCCAGAGAAAGCGCCGACTTTATGTGACATTTTGTGCAGGTGCCCAGGTTCACCGTAACCACCAGGCATTTACGAAGTATCCACACCTTCGGACTTCATGACAGATTTCCAGGCGAATGTCTCGCCGTTTTACCGTCTAGACCGTCATGTCCAGACCTCTAAATCCCCAGATTTTCTGATCAGACCTGCGGCACCATCACCATGAATTGCGCCAATTTTAATATTCCTTATCTTTCATAGGTACTCTGTCCTCTCGCATATTTTATCTTCATCGCAGCCACCCGTGATACCCAACTGTCATTTGTTTCCAATTTTCTCGTTCAGTAGTGTAGTATTAGATGCACGACCAAGGGGTTTTTATATCCAAAATTTCCCCTTCGGATTAACGGGCCGAAGCGCCGATAGAGGCTTGCCATATTTTATCATGGCCATCTCCCTTCCCGTCGAAGTTCTCACTGAAATACTTACTTACGCGCTTGCCGTTCACCCTATTCCCGCGGATATTCTGTGCGCTCAGTCGCTCTTCAGATATATTGGACTCCAAATACTCCACCAAGATCTCTGCTTTCGCTCCTCCCTACAGCTGCACCGATTTATAAGCTGTCTCCGTACATCATCGCTTGCTTGTGCTCCTCTAACTCTCACTCTCGACATCGCAGGCGGCGCGTCGGAATCTGTATTCCCTTCTCTGGACTCAGTATTTACGCAGATATCTCTCGATGCTGCTTGTCGGAAGGACACCCAAGGGCGCGTGATGCTCAATGGGCTGCATTTGATATTACACTCCCACATGCGCGATGAGAATCTGCATATGGTATATGTAGCCTTAAGCAAGGCAAAGTACGACCTTTGCTTGTTGCCGTGCCTCGTCTTACGAACTCGTTTTCTAGCCCTACGAAATTTGTTTGGACGGGCCCTGATCCGCCTCATCATTTCTCTACTGCTGTACGTTCATCTGCGTATAGTGTTCTGGCGGCTTATCCGATGGATACAGATCGTTCCTAAAGCTGTATCACACCTTTTCAGAGCGTTATCGACGTATACTAACCTGCTCTACCTCAAATTAACGAACATCACTTTTTTCTATTCGGAACCTCTTGTCTTCCCGGACATACCCTCTTTGCGGTCCTTTTACCTTGGCCAAGCCACCTTTCTTCCGGCCGCCACAGTGGCGGCTTATCTTTCGCTTAGTTCAAGTGCACTTGAAATTGTGCGCCTGGTGGATGTTTATTCCGAGAGCATATGGGGGCCCCGTCTTCGCAAGAACGATATATTGGCCATTCTCGCTGAGGATAAGAGGAAATTTGTCGCCACAGTCCTTTTAGTTGATGCCAAGACTGAGAGAATTATGGGTGGGGATCGGGTTGATTCTCTCTAATAAATTCTGACCGAATGTGAGCCATGTTTTTCTCCCATACCTTTTGAGAAACTAGTATGACTCGGGAATCGACAGCTTCACTATCACCCTCGTTTCGGAGGGTGCCCTTACTATTAGACAACGAAAAGTTCGAAGGTTTCACTTTCGTTGACTTCGCATTGATTGACCAATCCACACGGCAGTGTTTAAAAAATGATTCCACCCTTCGACCTCTGTAGTATAGTTCGAACAAATCCTGAGACCCATCGCCAAAGACACCTGTCCTCACAACGTCAACACCTGGGCGCCTTACTAGGTACGACAATGATATACGTTTCACTGGGGTTTCTGATCCTGACTCGCACGCGCCACAGACATTATTCTTTGCCTTTGTTTGCAACTTGAATGATCTCAACCCAACTATCTTTCGACTGCTACCACTATGGCTGCTCCCAATTTTACTCCCCTATTTCAGCCTATCTTTGTCGCTGCCGAAGACAATCATGGTCCTAACGATATAGATGCCTGCATCAGATTATTGAATGAACAACTTGAAGCTTATCGCGTAGGACCATACCGACCAGTGGTAACCGAGACGGTGTGTCTGACCCTTTCCAATTTATCCACCGAGTTACTGAAGTGTTCAAGGACATGGACCCGTCTATTAACGCCGTCGTGGATGCTCTCAATTTCTCCTCTGCGACCATAACGGCCGGCCTAAATAAATTAATAGCAAGCTTTGTCGAATTACAACAAACGTGAGATATAACTTCACCCAGCATACTCAAATGTATGATTTGATTTAGGACGAAGCTTTTCCCGCTTCGCATCGCCAATGGCTGCGCGAGCCCTGACACTCCTCTATTGTATCCTGACGGTCATGTTGGAGGCCCCCCCGGCTTTCTTCCGATAACCAAAAAGGAGGCTTTGTGCATTACAGGCATGTCCTCACTCATGCTAAGGACATATAAACTTACTTCAATTAGGTGAACAGGCCAATCAATGTCTAGTCCAGCTGGGCGTTCCCGTTGTACTTGATAACCCGCAAGCTCTTGTCAAACAGTTCTTGGTCTACATCGGAGTCAGAGTATAGTCTATCTGTTGTCTTATTTCATTCACCAAAAGTCTTTCAATGTCGGATGTGGAAGGATCCCTACTTGTGCATGTGAACACTGAGTGCTTGTGTCGGTGCCACAATTCCGGTGCTAATTGATATTGAGCGCTTGAGCCGCTAGTGCATGCAACCACCTGTTATGGCTTCCTAGCAGATACCTGTTCTGACAACCGCAAAACTGGGTATCAATATCAAAGTCGAACCCACACTACGTAACAAACGTTCTTCTCCGACATCGACATCCGGCGGTGCCTACTCATAACAGCTAGTACTGTTATAGGCCGCAGACACTTTTCTTGAACCGTTTGATCCACTTCATTTGAAGCAATCCGCAGTTGTGAATCGTGTTACGATGAACGCGACGACCGGCTCAAAATTTGATTCACAGCTATCTGATTGGTAACCGAAGGTTTGGTACTTGCAATATCCCCATCGCACTCTTCTAACTCCAACTTACCGTTCGCTCCCGGCATTTGAGTTCAAGATGATGAAATCTAGAACTATAAACGATCACAATGGGCGTCGAGGATTCATATATAACGGCAGACTTACATCTTTGTCTTCAGCATGGCCTTCCTTCTCCCACCTCCGAACAAGACCCTTCACTGTATCGATGGCTGGACCATTCCCCCTCTTGATGGCTCCTTGACTGTTCCAGAGATCTATGATTTTCATTATGATAACAACTCAAACCATGCTGTCTTCGCGTATGGAAATCCAGAAGGCGATGGAATCACCTTTGTTCCATATTCTAAAGTAATCCCAGCCGCCCACAGAGCGGGATGGCTGATAGCAAACGCTGCAAACTTTGACCTACAGCAGGACCGCGCCGTACGGCCATTGGTAGCTGTGCTAGCCGCCAGTGGTAAGTTCGAATAACCCTCCCGCGTTTCAGACTGCTTAAGAACTGTTACTAGATACTATAACATTTTTTACGACGTTCCTTGGTATGTTCCGTGCTGGTATCCCTTTCTTGGCCTTGTCGCCGCGCAATTCGCCGGCCGCGCTCGCCCATCTCTTGAGGACAACGAAACCGACACACCTGTTCATCAGTGCGGATGCCTCTCTGTTGGAGCTTGCGAAAGACTCCTTCAAACTTCTTGAAGGTGGTCATGTTCCTGTGATTGCTTCTATGCCGTCCTATGAGGATCTCTACATCAAGGATGGATCGTTCATCCGATTGCCACCTCGTGAACGGGACATGAATGCCAGAACAGTTGTCGCTCACTCATCGGGTAAGCTCTCCCTCTCTCTTCTTCTTCTTGCGCAGCTGGTAGATGACCTAGGCCTCTCATAGGCTCGACTTCTTTCCCGAAACCTAGTGTCTGGAACGATAAGGTCTGCTCGCAAGCTTCCATGGCACCGTGTAAGTGAACGTCATGAAAACGGTATTGTGTTATTTCATCCTTACTTCTTAACAAAGGGTTCGGCGACTATAACTTGTGCGGAGAGATATTCTCATGCCACTGTTTAGCTTTGTATCACAGTGCTGGTATAAATTTCATCAACTGGCTTGTGAGTAAAGGCTGCTATGATTGTCATTTCGTACCTACCCATTCCACGCAGGCTACAACTGGTATGATCATGGCTGTATTCCCCCCAAGTTCGCCTGCCGTAATCCCGTCATTCGACGCTGTTTTCGACGGCTTTGTGGCGACGCATGCAGCGTACGGATTTGTACCACCGATATTCTTGGAAGTGAGTGCGCGTACAGTTACATACTCTCGCATAGGGTTTGACGTATTTCTTAGGAATGGAGTCGAGATCCACTCAAAGTTGCTCATCTTAAGACCCTGAAAGGCATTGTCAGTAACCGACCTTTGTGAATGGCACCATGAAAAATAAACTACATCCCTTAGGTTTGGGGCGGAGCACCACTCAACCCGACGGTAGGAAACTATCTGACAAATGAAGGGTGTAAGCTCCTCCTTATATATGGAATGTAAGCTGTCTTCTCTGATGAATATGGAGGTCTACCAACGAGTCTAAAAGCACTGAAGCTGGAGTTCTCTCAAAATTCTTCACCGGTGCGATTTAATGACTTCTGGCTTATGTGTATCCAAGTCTAATATCGTCACCAAAGCCACTCTCGGAAAAGATTGGCAATACACGATGATCAACCCCATTTTCTCACTGGAGCTAGTGCCAGAGGGCGACGGGACTTACGAAGGCATAGCGGTGGTACGCACTGTGATCGCCTTCTATCCACCGCAGATCTGAATTATATTTCTTCTAGGCCAACTTCCATACGGAGCTCTCTATTATAAACACGAAACACAGAGGCAGAGACGCGTACGCAACCAACGACCTCTTCCTTCCTCATCCAAGTCTTCCGGGTCTGTGGAGACTGGTTGGTCGTAAGGATGATCAAATAGTGCTATCAAGCGGAGAGAAGGTATGTCCTCTCTTCTATCCCCTTTGTCTGGCAATGAGTTTACAGTGCAAGCAGACAAATCCGGGTCTCTTGGGTCGGCTTGCTCGTTCCTTTCAGCTATATATCTTTTGATCATGTTACAGAATCTATCCTTGCTCGAGATCCTCATGTAACGGCTGGTCTTTATTTCGGCCACGGTAAATTTCAGAATGGTCTTCTTGTCGAGCTCAAGCCGCAGTTTGTCTTCGATCCGAGCGATCAGACCTCGGTCATAAAATATAGATCACTCATTTGGTTAGCATTTCAAGCATCTTTCTTTGATTCACGACTAAGAAGGCGACTTCGCAGGCCTACTATTGAGAAAATGAACGAGCTCGCTATGGGTCACTCTCAGCTATTCAAAGAGGTATACAGGTTCTTGGTGCAGTTTGGTGTGTCGCTAACCTAGTTCAGATGATTATCTTCTCGGACCCTGCTAAACCGTTTTCTTTCAATGTAAAGGGCTCACCTAGACGGGCTGTGGTTCTCAAAGAATATCAAGCAGAAATCGAAGCGCTCTACGACACCGTAGAGGACAACATGGACATCGAGCCTCCTCTGTCCTGGTCACCCACAGCATCACTTTCTTTCATCAGAGCGGTCATGAGCAACACCCTGGCTCATCCCATAAAGGATAATGATGATGTTTTTGAGCATGGTTGTGATAGGTATGTCTCAGGAACCAATTTCACCAATAATACATGGTTAAAATTTTCAGCCTTCGAGCAGCACGGATGCGTAACACGATCATTCGCGCTCTGCGTACCACGCAACCTGAGAAGGCCAAGCTGATAAACCCAAACTTCATCTATGACCATCCAACAATCACAGCTTTGGCCGAATTCGTCTCGGACTCCGTTGATATCCAGAAAAGTGACATACGATGTTCAAGGCTTAAGAATATCCAGGCGATGCTTGACCGTCATGCATCGTCGTTTTCTCGTGCTGTCGTCCCTCGCCAGTCGTACGTTTCTACCAGCTTTCTAGGGTCGCTTCTCACACGATCGTTGTTTGCTGTCTCCTCCTCATTCAGGCCCCTAGCACTCCTTCCTTCGCGCGGAGATGTCATTCTCATTACAGGAACGACTGGAGGACTCGGGGCCGCGACCCTTGCAAAACTCGCTTGTTCCGGATCAGTACACAAGATCTTCGCCATAAACAGATCTGCGAAAGACGGTTGCAACTTGATGGAAAGACAAGGGAAAGCGCTGGAATCTCGAGGATATGATCCGGCTATCGCATCACTGTCCAAGGTGGCTTTAATTGAAGCCGATCTGACAGAGCCCGGCTTCGGAATTGAGACGTCGATAGAGAAAGAAGTGCGCCACACTTTCATTTTGTCCTCTGCGTAGGCTGATCTTCTAGCAGATTCGTGATAGCGTGACTCATATCATTCATATCGGTAGGCGTTTCGCTTTAGTGATGATGCATTTCTAAAAAATTTTCCTTGGGGGTTCCAGCTTGGCGGGTGGACTTCAATTTGCCATTATCCTCGTTCGAAGGTAATTTGAAGGGCATGCGGGCATTAATTGACCTTGCTTTATCTTCGCCGCAGTCAAAGACCCCCAATTTCCTCTTTACAAGCTCGGTCGGAGTTCTCGGAAGTAATCCGTCTTTTAGAAAGATCAATGAATTTGCGAAAAAATTGACTGGACTTTCGCAGACATACCCGGCGCCGCGAAGGATATTTCGGAGCAGCCTATTGATGACCCGAGTGACGTTGTAGGACAAGGATACTCTGAGTCGAAATGGGTAGGAGAGCAGATGTTGTATCGTGCAGCCAAAGAGATGTCCCTGCGTCCTTTGGTTGTACGCGTAGGTCAGATCGCGGGTGGTGTCAATGGCTCTTGGAATACTTCTGACTGGATACCCGCAATTGTCAAGTCTAGCAGAGCTCTGGGGTGCTTGCCCGAGTTCAAAGGGGTGAGTATCTCTTTCCAAGCTGAACGTATAGGTCTCATGGAATCTGCACATAGATGAGTACGTGGATTCCTCTCGACACTGCAGCCAGTTCCATCGCAGATTTGAGAAATGCGTCGACGCCGACATTAACAGTCCATCTGGTTCACCCCAAACCGACTGCTACTCGGGAGATTTTCGAGGCCATGGCGCAGTACCTCGGTGCTCCACTTCAATCTTATCGGGAATGGCTCAGCGCATTGGAAGTTGCTGCTGAAAATCCCAAGAGTTCTTCAGATGACATACCCGCCCTGAAGTTGTTGCAATTCTTCCGGAATGGTATTCGAAGTGAGGAAGAAGGGAAGGAACCCATCGGCATTCCGACGCTAGACTGTACAGAGGCGAAACGAGCGTCCACACATCTCCGGAATGCCAAGCCAATTCAGACGGAGGACGTGCTTTCATGGCTACAATATTGGTCGAGAGTCGGATTTTTGCCGTAGAAGCCGTAGTCTAGTAGCCATAATTTTCATAGAATCCCACAAATAACAAAGCATAGTGCCAGGTTTGGGGTAGTGCCAAGCAAACAAAGTTAGATATATGAAGATTGAGTCTATTTCTGAAGAAATATAATATTAGGGAAAAGGCAGTAACAAATGATGTGACTGCTCACCCGTCACCCAGCCCGACAGACGACCTCACCAGACATTTTCATGACTAGTGCTTCCCGTGCTTCGAGCCATTTGTGCTCTGGGTTCTCGGTCCTCACTACAGCAATCTCCCCCATTCCCAAAGGCTTCACTGTCTTGGCTCGCCTCCCAGAACATATCAGCCTGATTTCCGACAAATCCATCTCGATTTTTTTGCTGGGTTTGCTGATGAGTTCCATGTGGTTCAGCACAGGACGGTCATCGCGATATTTGAGGTCAGCCCATATTCGATGCTGATGCAAGGGCACGGTATGGAATTGGGTGGGCGAAGGTGCTTCAACAGTGCCTCTTGTCAGATTGGAGATGAATCCAGCACGCAGCAGGACGGTGAGGATTCCGAGATTTTGTGTGGTATGTTCGACGGAAATGTTCTGGTGGCGCGCACGAAACGCATTTTGCATGCGCGCACACAAGTCGAAGGGAAGAGGCATGATTGATTATGTAAGTCGAAAATTCATCGCAACAGTGGCAAATACTATGCGTCATAACTTTCGATACGAGTACGCCAACACCCATCCCAGTGGAAGATGAAGGAACTCGTTGATTAATCCAAGGTATCATTTCTTCTCCGCAATCGCACCTCTCGATGTGTCCTCTGTGGTATCGTCCCACGACCATGATACCGGTAACTCGGAGCCGCGTGCCGGTCAATCGCAATGGTGATGGCGGACGATCGGCCGCCTTTTTCTTCCTCCCATGTGATCGCGACAATCCTTGCGCAGATCCGATACGGCACAGTATTGCCTCAAATTGCTGGCTTCTTTAGTATGGTCGATTTTAACACTCCAAGTTAATATCTTCCGAATTAATGCTCAATAACAACGACCATCGCTGACCGCAGCCCCCCGCAGCCTTGGCTGTGTCTGTTGCTCATTACTACATTCTCAAAGGTATGTTTCTTGCTCCCCCTTGCCTCAGGTAGCTCAGCGACCAATGAAAAGTTCTGTATTGGGTGCGCCCTCCCGGACTCAACCACACGGGCGCAGCTTCGGAGGCAAATCTCAATGCACCCCGCAGTATGTGTCTACTACCTTATAAAAGCGTACTACAAGAATGATCCTGCTCAATTACTTATACATTCTCCTCTCCCTTCAAGCACTCTCCAACACTTACATTTAAATCTACACCTCGTCCAATATGCGCTTTGCTCTCGCTCTCGCTGGTATTGCCATCTCCTACATTTCATCGACTTCCGCCCATCCCCACAAGGAAACGTCGATGCCTGAAGGTATGTTGTCCTGCTATTACACGAAACGAGTCGTAACAATACATTGCAGCCATGCTTCACAAACGTTCGCACGCGACTTCGCGTGGACTGAGCCACTGTGCGGATTCCATCGCCAAGCGCGCCGGCGGGCTTGCCGATGAACGTCGTCGAAACCTCCAGCTGCGCAAAATAGAGGACACTAAGCTCGCTGCACGTAATTGGGACTCCCGTGGACTCGAGGAGAGAGCCAAGTACACCGAGATCCAGAATGACACATGTCTTTTGTCTCCGGACACCATCTTTGGTCCTTATTTCGTTGATGGTCGGTCTTTGTTTGGATGTCCTCCGGTCCTTCCTACTAATTCTTTCTTTCATAGGCGAGTTGTATCGCCATGACGTCCGGGAGGGCCAGGAGGGTATTGATATGTACTTGGATATCGGTCTGAGTGAGTCTCACTGTCGATAGTTGTTTTATCGCCTCCATAATAGCCTCTCGTCTAGTCAACGCAGATACTTGTGAACCGATTTCTGGAGCTTATATCGATTTTTGGGTAGGTCCAAATCCCAAGTCGAGAGTTTCGCTAACACATATTACGATCATCTAGCACTGCAATGCTTCTGGTATCTACAGGTGCGATCATTCATTTTCAATACCCCGAACCCCCCTCGCTAAAAGATGAATATGTAGCGGTTATACCGGAATCGATCCCGACACCGTAGAGGCGTACGAAGGTTTGTTCTTTACGCCTTTCTACTCTCTGGGTTTCTATATATTTTCTCATGCCAGGTGTAACCGTTCGAAGTGACGGAACGACTGACGACAAGACATTCCTCCGAGGATTCACTGCCACCGACGAGAACGGCATTGCAGAGTAAATAATTTTCTTCCAAAATTTATAACGCAGCTTAACAGTTTGCCTACAGATTCCTTTCAACCTTCCCGGGTTATTATGCGAGTCGCACGACTCACATCCATATTGCTGTGCAGTCCGTCCATTTTCCCTAATACTTTGATAGCTGGCACATCTGAACCCTTGTCCCAGCGTTAATGGCACTGTATCTGAGGACGGCACGAATACTCTGACTACCTCAAGTATCCAGCACGTAGGGTGAGTAGAGGATAGGGTCAGTCGCGCGGACCATAACTCTCATCCTCTAACAGACAACTCTTCTTCAACGAGTCTCTCATCAACGAAGTATACGCCATGGATCCCTACACCGCTCACTTGAGCACTTTGGATCGGGTCACCAACGATGTGAGTATATTTCCACCCCCCTTCAAAAGTTTAGATACTGACGGTCATCACAGGCTGACAGTATCTACCCCGTCGCCAATGCTGATGGTTACAGTGCTGTGATCTCCGCGCAGCTCCTTGGGTCCACCTTGGCTGATGGTATCGTCGGCTACATCACCGTCGGTGTGAACGTTTCCGAAACCTTCGACACCAGTGACTCCAATCCTATCGGTGTTATTCCCACCGTCTCACTGAGTGCCGGTGCCGAAGCGTCTGCAAGTGCTCTAGATGCTGCAGAGTTGTTGACTGTGTAGAATCATATGGTCGCCCTGGAGTCGTCTTTGGGTTTTTGATATCGAACCGCTTATAAATTGTAGTAATTATATATCATACCAAACGCAGGATACAATGAATGGGGGTTCTGGTACTTAAATCTTCCTCTGTCCAGTCTTCCAATTCCAAGTATCTTCCCATGCAGCAGCGACCTTGATGCATGTTACATCTTCCCACATCCTACCTACGATCTGCATCGAAATTGGTAACCTGATGGCTTCATCCTCAGGAGTCAAGATGTCTTCCTTTGCAGGCGAGCCAAATCCGACGGGGAAAGCTAGAGCTGGGTGACCCGTAGCGTTGAACGTGGTCGTGTTTGCCACGATGCCGGCTAGGGCTCAGATGAGTGAAAAAAGTAAAAAGGCAAGAAGGGACGATGCTTTACCGCATTTCTCAACACATGCAAGCGGCCCTGAGCCTGTCTCGACGTGTCGGCGAGCAACGAAAGGTACTGTGGGCATTACAAGAACGTCTACCTCGGACAAGGCTTTATCATAGTCGGCCTTGACACGGTGCATGATGTTCATAGCGCGACCATAAACCGTCGGGTAGTGCTGGAACGCATATTCGCTGGGAACTCATCAATATGATGTAGAGTACGTGAGAAATACGAGACACATACCCGCTAACTGATGTCCCTTGGACGAAAGAATGGACCTGCCAAGTGTGAGCAACGAATGAAGAACCGAACACTTGAATACCTCATCCCATTTACTCTGCTCCCAAGGCAACAACTTTTCTAAAAATCCATTCACGTACAAACCTCGAGCACCAACCGCTCTACCTTGTCTAGTCTGATAGCTCCCCATTTTATTGATGACGTGCATCAAGCTTCCACCTTGAGAGTGTGCAGGGACAGAGACCTCTTTGATTTCAGCACCGAGATTCTTGAGCTTTGCGATCGCGGACCGGACGACCTGTTCTACCTCGGGGGACATGTGTACACTTGTGAAGCCTTCTTTTAGGACACCGATCCTGAGACCAGACAGGTCGCGGGAAGTAGGGATATACGACGGTAGGTTATCGTATGATGGTGCGCCTAGCTGGCGGTCGTCCAGGCCATCATAGCCGGCCACGGCCTGAAGGAGGAGAGCCGCATCCTTGACAGTAGCCGCCATAGGACCTTATCCGACCTATGAAAAGGACTGACACACCTATAGTACCAATTATACGTACCAACATGGTCAAGGGACCGTTCCGACGATAAGACACCAGTGTAGGGCACCAGTCCAAAGGTCGCTTTCAAGCCGACGACGCCACAAAACGCAGCAGGCTAGATGCACGATAAGATTGAGTTCGACGCCGCTCGGACGCACTCACAATTCGAACACTACCTCCTTGATCGCCTCCCATGCCCATGTCTACCTCCCCCTTACCAATGAGGGTTCCACACCCCGAAGAGGAACCCCCCGTGGAGAACCCGTCGGCGTACGGATTCTGTACGGGCCCATTTGGCGAGGTGAAAGATGCTGCACCGTGGGACATGTTCTAGTACAGCCGAGTGAGAAGAGATCACTGGAAACGTCTAGCGATTGGGAATACCTCACACGTTGCTTTCCCGAGGATAGTACCTCCGTTTTCGAGTATCCTTGACACGATAGTGGCGTCCGCCTCCGCTGGTGGATGTGAGTTTGCGGCTGGATCATGATCGGAGATCAGAGAGCGTACGGATAAAATCTTTCACGACATCCGTGCCGAATTGGCATGGAACACCCGCCAGGCAGATATTATCCTTTAGGCAGATGTTCTTCCCCTTGAGAAGACCCTCTGGAGCGCCTTTCACCGTTGCCTTGCATGCCCACCCCCTCCGGGGGTTGTCTTCATTGGCTGGAATGTAGATATCTGTACGCGGGAAACGTCCATAGTCTACAGGAGGGGCGAAATCTAACCCCAAGGTTTGAATTGAATGTCACCCGGGGGGGCAGAGAACGAACCAGGCATGTCCATTACGGCTTTTGCAGCATTATCAGTGACTGTGATAAGCGCGAGGTAGTCATTACGCTGTTCGGGTTTTATGGTCAAGTTCAGCCACTGTTCGACGAAAGCGAGGTCCTCTAGAGTAGGCGCCATGAAGAAAGTGTATACTTAGTTATCACCGGAATGGACGGCAAATAAGTGCCGGTTGTAATGCCTGCCGTTGCGAGAATGAGGTGTGGAGTAATCCAGTAATCCCGCTATCAGGGTCTCTAGCACAAGCCGCAGGACATGTCAGGCATAGGCAGCTTGAAATCTCGCTTGAAACTTGAAGCGAAAGGCTACAAGGCGAGAGTTCTGTCCAAAGTATCTTAGTGCCGCACAAGTATGATGTATCCCAGTAGTTTCGAGCATTATCATATTAATCCAGAGATCACAGTAGTTAGATATAGACGTGTTTGTTCTCCGAGGTCGGTGGTGTTGGTGAGAAGAGCTCGGACTTTGCCGAGAGTCGCCGCCACCGTTCATGCACAAAATTGGGAAACTGCCACGTTAGGGAACCTATCTCTTCTCGCATACGCCTCACTTCCCGTTGCAAACTCATCAAACTCTGTGGCCAACCCTGATATACTTTTCAGCTGCAGTAGTCCTTCATCATGTAGTTTCTGAAGCACTGCTTGTGCCCATGGAAAGCATTCTCCAAATTCGTCGTTTTCCGGGACATGGACAGTTTGTGCGACACTCTTCAGCTGGCCAACGGTTATGCCTGCTACTGCGATACGGAGAAGGCTGCTGAGGAACATGTCTTCGGCGATCTGTTGGACACGCGTTTGAAAAGTCCATGTTGGAGATACGGCCCTATCGACGCGAATATGAACTAGAATGCCTTCGGTGGCTGAAGTGGGGATGATGAGGCCGACATGTGGTGCACGAGCTTGGGTGAAGCCTGCCAGATACAAAGATCCGACGCTGAAGGGTTCTGCCATCTAAACCTAATTGTCAGTCCTCTCCAAGTTGACGAAAATTGTACCTACAGAATGGTGATCGAAGTACTTGAAAGGGTAAACGAATTTCAAACTTGAGTCACGAATATTTATGAACAAGTCCAACTGGGTGCCCAAGATTACATCTATGTATCACAAATTTCTTCAGTACTTCTGTTACAACCCCATACTATGCGCCACCAATCTGAATAGCCGAGCCCCTTCCAGCGCGCTCCAAGCCTCCCTCTAGCAGTTCGAAAGCCGGCCGATAACGTGGTGTGGATATTGATGAAGAAGACGGACTTGATACAATACTGTCCGAACGTGAATGCGGTGTTGACGTCGGGACGGTTGGTGGCTCATCTGGTTGTGGTGACGCCGGCGGTGATGGAACAAGTAAAGCGGGATTCGGAAAAGTGTTATAGGTGGACCCAAGGGATGTGTATCTGCGAGCTCATTAAGGACGATACTATGTCCGTATAAATACGACTTACCCTTCATCATAAAGACTGCAATACGGCACCTCCAACTGCCGCAAAAACTTCCACACGTCGCTGTAGGACCAGTTGATAATTGGATTAATGCGCTCAAACGACGGCCATCCTTCGTCTGTCATATTTCGGTGCGAGAGCTTTGCTAGGGGACGTGAACGCGTTGAGGTACCACACGCCACAAACACGCACCACCATGAGGATCTGCCCGCCGTGTGCCGATAAGGATGGCACTGATTTCAGGAAACCTGTCTTTGTAGATCTCCAGCGCCTGCAGCATCCCGCCACCTCCCTTGGGCTTGGTCGGAGTCTGTTCCAGCTGTTCAGAAAGAGTAACGTTGGTTTCGACCGGCTCTGATGGCGGCTTGCAGTGGAAAAGGTCGAGGTGATAGGCCTTGGCGGCATCGTCGATGAACCTCTCGAGCACGGGAAAGGGTGACGGTACAGCGATGTATATTCCATGTATCGGTTTCATAGTCTCCGATGGCCCTAGTCGCCTGGCGAGCGCACCGGCATAGAGGTACAGAAGCACAGTGCCTAGCAATGACATCGTGGATATTCAACTCGACGACAAAGGGTTACTCACAGTCCTTGCCGCCGTTGAAGCTGATGGATATCCGATCCTGCCTTGGTGACCGTCAGGCGCGATGAACATCAGAGGCAGCCGACGCACCCATGGGTGTCCAAGCCCTCGTCGATGACCTGCAGGGCTTCCTTGACGAGCGGCGCGATGAGGTCCTCCGACGCGGCGAGCGCATACACATCGTCCGCAATCTGTCCAAAGTCCATGAAGGAAAGAAGCACGTGCAACTTCTTCCACCTCCGCCCATCATGTCGAACGTCATCCTTGTTACCGGTGGTAGCGGCCTCGTTGGGCAGGGTATCAAGCACGTAATCGAGACTGAGCCAGCCGGGTCTCGTTTCGGCAAGCATTCGAACGAGACCTGGATATTTGCGACATCGAAGGAGGGGGACCTGCGGTAAGGCATACCGTACAGAATCATTACGCGGGACCTGCAACCATTGCTCTTGCCAGGGATCCAGAGCAGACTCGAAAGCTCTTTGAAAAGTACAAGCCAACCCATGTTATTCATCTGGCTGCAGTCGGTGGGTGTTCTATGCGCATCGATAGCGTACGATGTGCTGATTCCGTATCTAGTGGGCGGCGTATTCGCCAACATGAGGAGTAACGCCAGTGCTTGTCTCTATCCTGGCTTCCTTGTACATTGACATCCCTACAGGCCAGTTTCCTGAGGGACAACCTTCTCATCAACGACAACGTCCTGCACACGGCCTACCTCTTCAAAGTCCAGAAAGTCGTGTCGTGTCTCTCGACATGCGTCTTCCCGGACAAGGTCACCTACCCCTTGGACGAGACGAAAATCCACCTCGGCCCACCGCACCCTAGCAACTTTGGCTACTCGCATTCAAAACGGACAGTGGATATCATCAACCGGTGCGCCTTCTATCCATTGATATCGATATACAATCTGATCATCTACCGCAGTGCCTACAAGGAGCAGTACGGCTGCAACTTTACTTCTGCCATCCCCACGAACGTGTTTGGCCCTCACGATAACTTGTAGGCTTCTCACGCTATATCCGATTTACCATCCTGATTGTCCTCCAGTGATCTGGAAGACGCTCACGTTATCCCCGCTCTAGTTCACAAATGCCTGCTAGCACAGAGTACGTCGCACAATCGCGTAACAAAGCACCTCATCCATTGTATTCATAGAGAACAACACACCCTTTATCGTCGGTGGAACTGGAAAACCTCTGAGACAGTTTATCTACTCTCACGATTTAGCCAAAATGTTCATCTGGCAGCTTCGGGAGTATGAAGACGTTGAGCCTGTCATCTTTTCCGGTTCGTATCCCCTTTTCTTGCGGTATTCTATATTCTGAGGGACCTATCTAGTTGGAGAAGACGAGGAAGTCACTATCAAGGATGTCACGGACGCTATCGTAAAGGCACTGGACTTTAAAGGCGATTACACCGTAAGTGATGCATCCTTTACTATTTGCACTGCGAGACGCGTTTGTACAGTTCGATATCACTCGTGCAGACGGCCAATACCGTAAACCTGCCTCCAACAAGAAAGTGATCTCCCTCATGGGAGGCTTCCAGTTCACTCCGTTCCCTGAAGGTGAGTTTTACCGCCGCTCATGCCGGAAATTGAGTTACTCATGCGATATAAAGCCCTCGACGCAACTGTGAAGTGGTTCCTGGCGAACTATGATACCGCCAGAACAGGGTTCAAGAAGTAGATAGAATGGACAATTTCGCATTAGATGCACAATGGAAATCAACCGAATTCTTCCCGTCAGGGTATATGTAAGAAACAAACAGTGAATGTCCGGTCCGTGGTCTAATACAGCAAGATGCCTCCTTGGGTTTTGTACAGAATAATACCTAATTTTGATCCTCCACTAAGCTTTTGACAGCCTTGAGGTCCGCCGCGACCATCTCCTTTACCAGAGAGTCAAAGTCAACCTTGCGCTTCCATCCTAGAACACGCTCAGCCTTTGCAGGGTTCCCAAGGAGGAGGCTATGGTAACAATTAGTAAAGGTCATCTGCTAAGATCGATGTACATACTCGACTTCTGCCGGACGGAAGTACTGTGGGTCCACCTTTACGACAGCCTTGCCCGTCTTAACATCGATTGCCTCTTCATCTACTCCTTGGCCAGACCATCTATATGCGAGTATAAGTAGAAAGCAAAGCAAAGAGGGGCGCAGCGCACTGTAGCTCAATATCAAGCGCCGCAAAAGACTTGTTGACAAACTCCCGAACAGGGTGAGTCTCCCCAGTAGCAAGAACGAAATCCTCAGGAGTGGGCTGCTGCAACATGAGCCACATCCCCTCGACGTAATCGCGCGCTATCCAAGACGTAAGAAGACAAAGATATAAAAGCCGAACAATACCCACCGTGTCCCCAATCACGCTGAGCATCCAGATTCCCAAGGTACAAGCACGACTGCTTTCCCAGCGAAATATCAGCCGCCGCTCTCGTGATCTTCCTCGTAACGAACGTCCGGCCTCTCCGTGGGCTCTCGTGGTTGAACAGGATCCCATTGCACGCATACATCCCGTACGCCTCGCGGTAATTAGTGACTATCCAAAAGGCGTAGAGCTTCGCGCACCCGTAGGGCGACCGGGGGTAGAACGGGGTTGTCTCACTTTGAGGGCTCTCCACGACCTTGCCGTACAGCTCGGACGTCGACGCCTGGTAGAACCGCACATGCTTCTCGAGCCCGCAGGTACGGATGGCGTCGAGCAGCCGCAGCGTGCCCAGCCCGTCGACGTCCCCAGTGTACTCGGCCATCTCAAAGGAGACCTTGACGTGCGATTGGGCTCCGAGGTTGTAGACCTCCGTGGGCTGGACCTGGGCGATGATGTATACGAGGTTGGTGCTGTCGCTGAGATCGCCGTAGTGCAGCTTGAACTTGTTGGGTCCTGAGGGACGTCAAAGGGAGTACTGGCGAGCAGGACGGGGCGACGTACGTTCATGCTGATCTTCGTACAGATGGTGCAGACGACCGGTGTTGAAGCTCGACGAGCGGCGAATGATGCCGTGCACTTGGTAGCCTTTGGAGAGCAGGAGTTCCGTTCTGTTGCCCGACGAAAAATGAGAGAAAATCGCGGAAACTGCGGTGGTACGCACAGATACGAGCCATCCTGGCCGGTGATACCTGAAGACATCCATGAATAAGCGCGCGATCCGACTGCAGAGACATACCGGAAATGAGAGCGACCTTTCGCTTGCGATACTCCTCTGCAGACGGTAATTCAGGCTTTGCGAATGGCGGGACGACGTCTGCGATGGACATGATGGTGGTGGAAGGAAGGAGAGGCTAATATTAGCACCATGTTAGGTTTATTATTTTTTGCTGCGGTTACTTTTTCGTTTCACAATGATCTGCTTCGATTCTTATCCGCTATCCGGACTGCGTTGCTACAGCGCGCCTACTGACATCACGATACAGGGACAGTATAGGACAAATGCAGGCACAATTTCATAGACGGGCAAAATGGGTCTGAACAAGACCCCATTCTAATATACGATATTCTAGTACAAGGGCGACGATGCCCGCAAATTTCTTCATTTGGGGGTCTTGTGCCAGATGGAACCATCAAAGTCGGTGATTTCAGTGCTGATTCTGGTCCGTCTTTCGTCTTCACAAAGATTCGCTCGTAGTTATCTACGCCGCAGATAGGCACGAATGCACGTAATTCATCTTGTCGGTAATAGAGGGCAAACTGGTGAAGGTGTCTTATCAGTGGGCTGCTTGAGGTCGATGGAACATACACGAGATGCTCGAAACCTGAAGACCAGAACGTTGAATACTATAATAGAGACACTACAAGGAGAAAAGGATAGTAGCCGCCGCAGAATAGAATGCCGCAATGTTCTCATGTCAATCAACAATGAAAAACTGTATTTCATCGTGATCAAAGAGCCCGTCTAGTTTTGAGTAATGTTACATACTGTATAACAGGAAAATTTTACCATCAGTACCTGCCGGCAAAAAATGATAAACAGTACACCCACGCTTCCCCACAGAGTAGATGCATATCCCTCGTCGAACCGTAAGCTTCAAAAACACTAGCTTTTGTCAGTCGACCGTAATGCAGAACGGGCTGTTACGGTGCTGAAAGAATAGCACCGGGTCATCATCATCTGCGTGTCCGGGAAAGCATCAGATGTAGAAGCGACGTTGATAAATACCTGACAGTGTGCGGAGCTAGCATGGTTTGATCATGATAATGGTACTCATGCCGCTTAAGCTTAAGGTGCCAGAGCGAACGCAGCGTAGGTCCCGCTTGTCACGCAGAATATGCCCGCAAGTTTAACGTTATTATACATTGGAATTCTTCAAAGCGGCCTTATGCACTGTCAATGAGAAGAATCAAGCGAGAGTGCATGATTGCAGACCTGTATAATGTCTGCAGCGGCCGCGGACTAGTAGGAGAAGATCTGCCAGGGCCTTCTAATTGGTCTTGGTCTTGGTCTTCCTCGAAATTGCTCGCCTGGTCAATATCCATGCCGCTGACAGGATACCATACGGCGGGACCAACCAGCTCAGCACCCAAGTCCACCCAACAGCCTTCTCCAATTCTTGAACAAACGCGGTAACCTGTCCTTCAAGGTTCTCCCTGGTACTCGAGTTGTCGATCACAACGTCCGCGTACTTCACCTTGTCGCTGATGGGTAGTTGGGACGATAATCTGGCAGAGGCGTCTTCTCGCGTTGAGCCATCACGCTGCATCAGCCGCTCAAGTTGTATCTCCTCGGGACTAGGAAGACGTGATTAGCAGACGGAGTGAAGACATCAGTAGCGACATACCAGTATACCACGGCGACCTGGGCGACCCACTTCCATATAGGCCCTTCAATAAGAAGCGGCACGTCCAAGACGCAATATTTCCGTCCACAGAACCAATGCTTCACCACCTCCCAGACCATCATCCTACGAATAGCAGGATGCAAAATTGCATTCAATCTCTTCCGCTTCGACTCATCGTTGAATATGACCGAGCCCAGCTTCTTGCGGTCCAGGGATCCATCAGGAGACAACACCTCCTCGCCAAAGTACTTGATAATCTGTTTGAGCCCTGTGGTACCTGGCTCAACGACCTTTCTCGCTATGATATCGGCGTCGACAATAGGAACGCCCTTGTCGCGCAGCAAAGCAGAGACCGTCGATTTGCCGGTTGCGATGCCTCCCGTCAGACCTACGACTGAGAGATGATGTCAAAAAAAGAATGTAGTAGGTAGGAAAGCATAGAGGGACCCACCGAACATGACAAGTGCAGTTAAAGACTACTTGCCTGGCCAAGGGGAATATCTTTGTATGCATATATAAGCTTTGTTACAGCAAGCTAGTATGTCCGATCTTAGCTCAGTTGGAAGAGCGTGGGACTGTAATTGGATGATATTAAAAAATTATCCCGAGGCCGTGCGTTCGATCCGCACAGATCGGATTTTTGATCGAGTCAGATAGACTGGAAAAACATTTTACAACTTTTCAAAATTCACTGTTCAGTGAGCACTAAGCACTTGCCAGTGTGCCACTGCCAACTGGACTTGTCACTGGAGAGTCGACGGTGGACGTTGTCCGTCCAATGTCGATCCGTCGAATGGGTGCTGCGGAAGACCCACGTTCAGCATTGTTCACGAGAAAGATCCCTCGAAATGGGATATAGAATACAACTCGGGATATGCTACGAGCCAAATTGGGATTGTTACCTCCTCCGAGGTGAATAAGTACATGTCTTGGTTTAACAACATGCGATAGTTAAGCATTCTCTGCGTAGCAGATAGGCAGCAAAGACCAGACACATTTCGTGTAACTACCACTTGTCCAGCTCATAACTCAAAGCCCCTGTTAAAGGTCTTCGACTCGCATCCATATTGAAACAATCCTTCAACAACACCCAGATTGGCTCAGGCAAGTCAGAAGGCTTTTCGGGTCGAAAGCCATTCACCAAGACTTCATTGATAATCGCCCCTTCTGCCCAAATGTGAGAGAAGGGAGGCCTGCCGCTGTATATCTTTAAAGAGTGTTGATTTTGGCTATGAATATCGTACCCCAAATGACCCTCACCTCTATGACTGTACACCCATACGAGTAGACGTCTCTTGCTGTCACATATCGTTGATCAAAAAGTCGAATCGCCATCAGTTCAGGAGGAAGCCACCGTAAAGAACCGCTCAGACGAGATAATGATGAGCTTCCTGGGGCTTGGGATTCAACCGCCAGCGCTAGACCAAAGTCGCACAAGCAGCAATGAAAGTCATCAGTAACAAGTATATTAGCCTGCATGAGTATGTTAGAAAGTACGCTCGACAAGGTGTTATACTGACTCCGCGAATGTCGCCGTGGACTATAGGGGGGTTGAGTGAGTGGAGGTAAGCCATGCCTCTTGCGATTTCCGTTATCTGAAAGAGTCCATGTCAATGAAGGCTAAGGCATCGGTGAGAATGAGATACAGATTGCAGTCGATTGTGGCAAGGATTACGCTCAAGGAAAGACATGATATTTCCATTCTTCATCCACGGGGAAATCAAGCAAAAGCTTGGAGCAAACAAGTCCCTTCGGACACCGAAGAATGGAAGAATGTTTGGGTGCTTCAAGTTCCTCCACAAAAGGGCTTCGCTACAGAAGTTCTGAAAGTCGGGTGAGCGGTCAACGATCAGGATGCGATGATATACAGTACATACTCTGATTATTTGCTCTCTTTTCTCGAAGCCATTGTCCGTAAAGAATCTTAGAACCTTGAAGCAGATGGGAGCTCCGTTCATCCGACCTTTCCATATATCCTGGAAAGTATCAACCTCACGGAGTCTCAGTTGAGAGTGAATCCTTACCGCAAATCCACCTCCCCAAACCGCATGATCACCAGCATGCCGTCTGGCGGCTGGGCAGGACAGAGACATTGGAAGGATGCCATACGTCTTGGCAAGCAGCAAAAGACTCTTCAGGCATCGCGAGCGGTACGTACCGTCCAAATCGGACACAGTAGAATCGCATTCCTACGTGAGTATATAAGCGTCTATCTGCTGGATGGTACCTATACGCGTACCTGTTGCAAGAAGTTTATGGCTAGAGTCGGGTCATCGTCTGCAATGTCACAAATATCTCTCCATGGCTTGTTAGAGTCGAGAAAATCATGCAGCATCGTGGCCATTGGCCCAAAAACTAAACGACTCTGTTCCAATGAAGGGCTGTAATTCGACTCTTCACCAGAATCAGACCCCGAGTCGTCAGATCTCTCATGAATGTTATCAAAACCTTCGTTGAAAGTTGTAGCTCGAGTGCTAGCGCTTCCAGTATCAGACACGGAAGCAAAAGTGACTGTAGTAGCAATGGATGCAGTATCCGTTGCAAGCTCATTCCGGCCAATGCGGGTCTAGAAAAGCTATGGTCATATGTTTAATATGTACATGGAAATTGCTCACAAGAAACCGCTGGCGGATGCAATGAACATCTTCAAGAATGTCCATTTCGAAGGCGAGGAGCTTGGAATAGTTGCGGAAGCCTCTATATCGCACCTGCGCCCTCTCGATCTTTTCAGCAAGTATGGTAAGTTCGCTGCATTGTCATTGGGACGGGGTGAAGATGAGGAATGGGAGCGGCATGCGTACTGCATGAGTGCTACGTCGCAGAATATCTCACTGCGCCCCTTCTGCAGAATTTGGACCAATTCTTTGGCACGAATTAACATGCCGCCGATGTCAATGATGTTTTTGCCGTCACCATTACCCTAGGAAGAATATTGGTCAGAGATCCATGTTTCCTTGACTTTTGCTTGTCAACGCCCATAGCCTACCGTCAACGATTCCAATAATGCACAAATATGGTCGTTCGGGTCAGGTATATCTGAGGTTGTGCCAAGATTCGAGCCACCATCCTAGATTAAGAGATTGCGTGAAGATCGCAAAATAAGAACATATAATTTACACGAACAGGCTCGTCGTCTTGTATATCGTCGGTCCTTGGAGTGGTACTATTTTGCGGACTTCTAGCGACGATACTCGTAATAGATTGGATCTCGGACGAGTCCTGTGTGAATCATTTCACATGATCTAGCCGAACATAATAGATACTTACATCCTCCCCGAAAGTATTCCAATATGCTACTATCAAGCTCAGATCACCCTGAAAGTCTGGATCGGAAACACAGTCGGGCGTCTCCATCATGATTGTTGTGTTGTGTGGAGTCAAGTGAGAAAAGACGAGGACATGAATTAGACGACGAAGCTGAAGAGCCTTCCCAAGAGAAGAGCCTGAGCAGCTGAGACGATTAACAGACCAAGAGGTTTGGCAACACGAGAGCAATCAAGGGTCGCGTTGTTCCATCAGACGTACATCTCTGGATTTCCTCATGGTCAGCTAATACGCGACGGTCCACCGCATATCCATCCCAAGGCGTACGAGAAGTCCTAGTGAGGATCACGAATTTGATTTGCGCCCACAGGAGGGAGCAGAACATTGGGGCCAACGATAGAGAAAAAATTCTGGCGAATTCGGCGATAGCGGGCCGGCGCTATTACGATCATTTCCCTTTTCGCTCTGACCACATTTCTCTTTGACTCGCGCAGCTCGGGTACGACCTTGCTCCCTGGCTTTCCAGTATAAACACTCCACTGACCACGAACATGTACTCCCGAAGCCACATGCGGGCGGTAAGGACAGAGATTACTGGTTTCCCGCTGGGAGACAATGGTTGGCTGAGCAATCTGCAGGTGTGTCATTTGATTCTATCCTATGCTGTTCCTGCTCAACGCTCCTTAGTCGCCGTCGTCGTAACGTCTACGAGGTCGTATCCACAGCGAGCTAGGATATGCCATTTATTTGCTACCATGAAACGGAATCGTTGAGATCTTGCATTCTCAGGCTTTCGGCCAGTTCACTTTGGGGTACCCTCGTCGACGAAATCGTTGAACGTCCTGCAAAATACGCTAACACTGATCTGGACACTCCTTTTCAGAGAGAAGTCCTTTTGAATATACTCCGCTTATTATCTCTCGCAGTTCACTACTAGCGCTATATCGTCAGATGGCACCGTCCTCGATAGTAGTGAGACTCTCAAAACCGGGAAAGGCGCTTCCAGCTGGCACTGTCACCTTTCTACTGGGTCAGGTGTCAATCTAAGTGCCTGGCTAGTGCCGCCTGACAGCCATATGTGAAGCTCTTGTCGAAGTTTTCCGAGCAGGCAGTGTTCATGCTGGAAAGCAGAAGCTTCGAGCTCGCCCGGAAATCTTTGTTCCTGAATTGCCACCTAAAACCATTCTTCTCGTCGTCCTGAATCTGCATGCTCGCGCAGGAATCGCTGATAATAGGTGTCGGCAGGAGTCTACGCTGGGAATTTGAATTTGAAAAAGCCGAGCGGTGATTTCCACTCTGAGCGATATCAATTTGTTTCCGCGGACGCTTTCTCTCAAAACGCTTAAAGGCATTCTTTTCAAAAATGATATGTTAGTATCTGTTCTTGACTCTTGATTGGGAGAATTGAACTTACTTGTATTTCATCCAGAATCTACAACAGGACCGGCGACACCAGGCCTAAACCCACGCCCTCGAAATCGTACCTCCTCACCAAACGGTGATCTCATCAGCAGAGCGCGCCAGACGTGGTGAGGATCCGGGGATGTCCGATCCAGCTAGGCGCATACCCGAAGAGCCGGTGGGTTCACCCACCACGACACCACCTGGTCGACATGACTCAGCCTTTCACAGCGTCCTTGCCATGCCTCACATGAGACTGTCGATCCTGACTGTCTGCCAGGATACTCACCCCACCCCTGAAGAACCAACGACATGCTCATACGGTACTAAGCATGGCGAAAGAACGTGTGGTTGCGGGTGTCCACGCTTCGCGTCGATACATTCCTTCTTGTTACGGTACGGCCATTCATGGTTTTGATTTTTGCTCAACTGGCTTGATCGGACTGAGACTTCCGAAAGAGGCTACCCGTAGGACTCTATATTTTACGCGCCTGACCTACTACTACCACCGAAATATGTTCTCCGACGCACCACATCACGCATCCGTCTACGGCTACTACGACCAGCTAGTCGAAGCAGAGAAACAATCCTATCAAACCGAAAAGACCGACATTACTACCGCCAAACAGATCCAGGAGGAACTCAAGGAGCTGCACCAGGAAACAACGTCATTGGCATATCTGTGCCAGTGCATCACAGGTACGTCCTATTATTCATTTTCTGTGTTGGGCGATGCGTTACTTTGCCGATATAGCGCGAACGCCAAAGTCTCTACCGGTACCGTCGCACCCCATCACTCCATCGACTACCATCCCAAAGCGTAAACGCGAGAGTTCTTCCTCGACGGCTCCTGGTATGTCGATACTTATCCGAGACCCCGCCGTTTATGCTGATTCATCTGTAGTTAACGGCTCTAGCAGTACGGGCCCGTCCTCCGGAATGCTACAAGCGATCACCAACATCAACCCGCTGAAAGAACTCACGAAGAAGAGGCGCAAGGCGTAGCTGATGTTTAGTTGGTCGAAATTGCCCTTACGGAATGGTTATTCTCTCGCGATACAATGTATTTGGGACACAACAAGGCTGGGAGCAGACGCATACATGCAGCTCAGATTATCCTTTTAGTTCGATAAGCAACACGGCAACTGAAGGAGGAGGACTGGACCTACTAGCATGCCCCAACCTCAGCCGAATCTGGTATAGTATCTTTCAATCCGCCGCCTTTCAGATGCGATTTATTCTTCTTCATTTTCCGGCCCTGGACGAGTAAGCAATTAGGCCACGACAGGCAGCGAATGGCAAATGTATGCACCTTCTTGGACTGAAGTCGGGTGAGAGGTCGTGCTTCGTACTTGGCTACGTCCTGCTCTACAAGTGCCTTGACATTAGCGAGTTCACCTGTGTTCAGCCAATGAGCTCGATAGAACGCCTGCCATACCAGAAGGAACTTACTCGGTGAGAGCCGGGCACTAGCGTCCTTCCAGGCAGCTTTTATCGAGCTTCGTACCGCTTCTTGGTGTCGTCGAGCGACCTCAACTTCAATCTTAAGGATAGCGACCCTCTTGCAAGCACGGTCGCTGGTCTCCTTTGCCGCTTTCGTGGCAATTTCTTGGGCGAGGAGAATAGGGAGAGTAGACTCGGTAATAGACTGTGTCAGCTGTTGGCGTCTTGAGATGCTGTCGGCCTCAGCCAGCAGCTCTGCAGAGGTATATGATGGGAGCGGCATATTGAGGAAGCTATAGAATGTAGTAAAGGATTGTCAACGACGACATTACTTATATACAGCAGCGCGTTCACGATGACGTCGATGCTACGCCACGACCACGTGCAAAATTTTCATGATCACGCGCCCCTTGGAATTCTACCACCATCATTCACGGTTCGCTGAATGAAGTTCGCCTTTGACCAAATATCTCCGGAAATCGTCGTCGAGGTTCGTTGGTGCTCCAGGCTTATACTATGTTAAATGGAACTCATGGATGCACTTTCAAGATTCTCGGCTGGCTCAGCCCATACGATCTTTTAACTGTCAAACTCGTATCTTCCAGATTCCTCTATTTTATCCAGCACAACGCGATATGTTGGATAAAGGCTAGACAAAACGTCGGCAACATACCACCCCCTCCGTCAGGTCTCTCGGAGTCTGCCTACGCGTCTTATCTGTTCTGCAAATCCAGGTGTCTAGTGCGTGATATGCGTTCTGTTAAGTAATGATCAATCTCATACATTTCAACGCAGTGCTGCAACCAAATGACGGACCTTCTTCCTGTCTCTTTTCCTTTTCGTGTGCGGACATGTTCAGTACGGACACTTTGATCCAAGGAAATTTTTAACGGCCTTATGGAAATCATAGGAAACATGTACCCGTCAACTCTTCGCGTAATAGACCAGGTCCATATTTTTTTGGCGCTCCATGTCTGATTCCTATTTCTAGGCCCGCAAAAATGTACACAATCAGTCTCTCGCCACAGTCTCTCGGAGAATTCCCGTATCTGAAGAAATACCTCCCTTTCGCTTCATGGCTTCCATACGAAACAATGACCGACGACAGCGTTGTTTATCTTCACAGACATGCCGAAATACTACACGCACGGTTCATAGTTATGCAAAATGAGAGGGGGCTAACGTTCGCAGAAGAGGAGTATTGCAAGGTAAATTCCACCAGCGAACTATTGAAGATTTCTCTCAATGTCTCATAGGAGTCCCCTCTAAGGCAGACCGACGTGGCAGCGCAAATGAAAGTAAGGAATCGATCAGCCGCTACATGCACAATCTCACCGACATCGCTAGCACTCAGCTGCTCTGTACAAATGGAGTTTCGGATACCTCACAAAACGCAAGCATGTAACGCAGGCAAATCAAAACATGTGACGCTTCTTCTTGCGCTACAAATATGCATTCTAACTCGCTCCCAGGATCGAGAATTTTGTCCGCCAAGAGGGTATAAAGCTCACCAGACTCAACGCTAGTGCAAAGATTCAGCAGACACTAGAGACATTCGGTAAATCCTTAACCCTCAATACTTGTACGGGTTAGTTGGTTCTGGTTTGTCGACTCCTTGATTTTACTTGCTGTAGTTACAAGGGATATCTGTTGGGGCACTCTGAAAGACCTCAGACCTTGTCCAGAGTTACCGCAGAGCCATCGAGGCCGTATTCGATGTCCCAAGTGCAGTAAAGTCTTCCTCCCGGGAGCTCTGCTTGACCATTTTCGCATCAAGTAAGTTTATTCCTCGGGATATACCTATATAATCATCGATTGCATTGATGTAGACATTCTTGACGACATCGATGTACGCATATCAGGCATCTCAACGCCTGGGTATAACACGGGCAATGAACGCTGCTGTTCAGATGCGACCGCGAACCGCCGTTGAGTCGACCTTGGTATGTAATCTCCAGCATACTACGCCCTTGATAGATAAATGAATATGCGCTGAGAAAACTCTTGTATATAATTGCGGTACGCGAAGGATGGAGAAGCCACATGCAGTAGTACATATAGATACATGAGCTGGTCTTACAAGCGTACACTACTCTAGGCTCTCTGCGTAATACGGTCCAAATAACATCAGCTACGCCTTGTGCCTCTTCTTCGTGAGTTCTTTCAGCGGGTTGATGTTGGTGATCGCTTGTAGCATTCCGGAGGACGGGCCCGTACTGCTAGAGCCGTTAACTACAGATGAATCAGCATAAACGGCGGGGTCTCGGATAAGTATCGACATACCAGGAGCCGTCGAGGAAGAACTCTCGCGTTTACGCTTTGGGATGGTAGTCGATGGAGTGATGGGGTGCGACGGTACCGGTAGAGACTTTGGCGTTCGCGCTATATCGGCAAAGTAACGCATCGCCCAACACAGAAAATGAATAATAGGACGTACCTGTGATGCACTGGCACAGATATGCCAATGACGTTGTTTCCTGGTGCAGCTCCTTGAGTTCCTCCTGGATCTGTTTGGCGGTAGTAATGTCGGTCTTTTCGGTTTGATAGGATTGTTTCTCTGCTTCGACTAGCTGGTCGTAGTAGCCGTAGACGGATGCGTGATGTGGTGCGTCGGAGAACATATTTCGGTGGTAGTAGTAGGTCAGGCGCGTAAAATAAGAGACCTACGGGTAGCCTCTTTCGGAAGTCTCAGTCCGATCAAGCCAGTTGAGCAAAAATCAAAACCACGAATGGCAGTACCGTAACAAGAAGGAATGTATCGACGCGAAGCGTGGACACCCGCAACCACACGTTCTTTCGCCATGCTTAGTACCGTATGAGCATGTCGTTGGTTCTTCAGGGGTGGGGTGAGTATCCTGGCAGACAGTCAGGATCGACAGTCTCATGTGAGGCATGGCAAGGACGCTGTGAAAGGCTGAGTCATGTCGACCAGGTGGTGTCGTGGTGGGTGAACCCACCGGCTCTTCGGGTATGCGCCTAGCTGGATCGGACATCCCCGGATCCTCACCACGTCTGGCGCGCTCTGCTGATGAGATCACCGTTTGGTGAGGAGGTACGATTTCGAGGGCGTGGGTTTAGGCCTGGTGTCGCCGGTCCTGTTGTAGATTCTGGATGAAATACAAGTAAGTTCAATTCTCCCAATCAAGAGTCAAGAACAGATAATAACATATCATTTTTGGAATCGTAAACTTGATTGCCTTTTAGCGTTTTGAGAGAAAGCGTCCGCGGAAACAAATCGCCCAGAGAGGAAATCACCGCTCGGCTTTTTCAAATTCAATTGCCCGGCGCAGCTGGTTGGGCACCTTTCATCGAGGAACACGATTTTGATTTGGGCGCGCAAGACAGAAGAGAACATTGATGGTCAATGGCAGAAGAGGACTCGTCGCTGCGGCGAAATAATCCTGGTGTCATTGGCCGTTGCATCTATCGGGAATAAACGTTCGGCGATGGCATTGGCTTTTGTTGCAGAAACTCGGGTCGGTTAAATCAGGAATATAGAACCACCTGCATACACGCTAGGTTCTCCGCCGGGCTGCTTATCTGCTGAGTTTTTTGAAGCTGGCTGATAACGTCCATCTGGATGGTCTTGCAATTCAGTACGAAGGTTCTACAAGAGACTGATCATTGTCTCGTTCTTTGAAGAACTTAATCCTGCAATTGTTTGATGTACCTGTAAGGTGCTTTCTCTGTCACCTTCAACTACCTTCCGTCTAGTCATCGTCATCGTCATCGTCATACGCTTCGCCATCATAAGAGTCTGGATCCGAGTACTTGCGAGTATTTTAGTTCTGAACCTGTCACTATGTTTCTGGACTTACCTCAGGGTCCGAATATAGTTCTGGAAACGCCGGTGGTGAGTATACCTCGTTCTGAAATAACATTGGATCCCCTGTCGTGAACAGCACGGACTCGACCTACCTCATAGCTGTCATCTATTTCAGGGGAACCTTCGTATTCCTGGCATTGGCGTTGATGGTTTGACCTTCACAGGCTTCAAAGAAGAGACGCACTTCATGGTATTCGGAGTAGTCGCCAGGAAAATAAGACTCTTCCTGAGCATTCGGCCAGTCAAGCATGGCGTGGAATCTATATCAAAGACGTAATATCTACCTGATATGAGCCATAAGTATGATCCTGCCCCATAGGTGGTCATATGAGAACTCTGGAAAGTGGTGAGGGCTCGGAGGTAAAACTCACTTCTAACTCCTGCATAGTGTCAGAATGTGGATGATACTAAGTGCGAAAGGATTGCATTAGATTCGGTGTTCATGAATGCGCAATATTGATAACGCACCTCGGGTCCTGGACTTGGGTCACGCTGATAAGCTGTGTCATATTCGTAGTCGTCCTAATGATGCCTCAGGCCTCCGCACATGCTAAAGTTGTAGCTAGATGGTGGTAATCTGACCTCGCCACCATAGTCTGCAGTATAATGACTTTGACTTTCAACATCCTATTCACGGAAAGTTGCATTAGAACTGCCTCGCCATAGCATACATGCGGTGATATTACCTCGTTGCTACTATAACTTTCATACGAATATTCTTCACTACCTGAGAGCTCCTAGATGCGCGTTAATCTTAACACATACTCCACCATGCGAGCAGTCAGTAACTCACTTGACAATCTGACTCTTGCCCAAGATAACGGGCAGGTACGTATTCCCCAGCGCGCTGGATCGCATGAGATCCTTCCTATCCACAGATTCTCCCAGGTAAAACTCACCGTAAAACTCACCACATCACCCGTCCACGATCCTGGCAAACTCATGTTTCGTGCATACTGCTCGTACGAGCCAGAGTTCGTAGTCGCTCGGTAGTCTGTCACAAGCTGCTCTCGAGTGCCTCCGGAATACCTAACGCGTCCTTCTGCATCGACGAAGTCCTAAAAGTGAGATATATCAAGAAAAAAGTGAGAGATCTCTCCCTCATCAAGGGTATACGCAGGGCTCACCACTCTTTCCACTCTTTCCCGTGTTTCACGAACGTTGACGGACCTGGAAGTGTTTTCGTATCGGGAGTATAAAAGTGTGCCACGTCCATCTTGAGAATAGATCCTAGACATTCCGGAATCCAGAAAGCAGTCACAGTACGCGTGGCAGCGAACAAAAGAGTGAGCGTGTCGACGGTGGTGTTGGTGTTGGTACCGCGGTCGTACCAAGAAGTGTCAGCCGGTCCGGTCCTCCCGGTTTGGACGACAACTACTTATCTTTCTGCCAGTATTTTCCGACTTACATGACTACAGAAACTATCAAACAGTCCTCTCTCCGATCCGGCTCCCCTTACCCATTGATATTCAACTCCACCTTTGGAAACTTTGATGGTACACACCATCTTGCAGGCCAAAGGAAGATGAACAACGTCACGTTTCCTCTTCCTTCTCGCGCTCCTTGACCAAGTATCCTCCTTGGCTCTCACAAGCACATACCCATCGTGTAGCTCTGTCTCCAAGCCACTAATGGCCGAGAGAACTTCGCGAATTTCGACTACTCTGTCTCCAGGAACAGATTGCACGATGTTATTGTGCGGCGGCATAAGAGAGCGTAAAGCGGTGTTGGGTATACGAGATATTGACTATTCAGATATCAGATAAGTGATACGAGAAAGACTGAGGTCACACGAACGTCAGGTAGTCGTTCGTCAGTGAACGACCATCCAATTGCCCATCTTCTAGTTTGTCCTTGGACGAACTCGGTGATGGCATAGTTCTCAATCTGCGTTAACGTCCATCCGTGTGTCGCGAAGATTAACCCTGAATGGACGCACCGAAAGCTCTTTCAACAAATCGACGACTTCTGTTAGGGAGGACATCTTTCCTAGCATTGAGGTATACCATCTGTTCGCCTCGTCAGTCTGGTTTTGACTCTGATTGAACAGAATTACCTGCAACGTTCCCCTAGCTGCCTACTCTCCCTCACTATCTGCCGCACGAATGCCGCCTCGCCACCAGGGGTCACCATCTCAACAGGCGCACCAGTGCAAACCTTTCGTCTGCGTGAGAAGCAGCCAAGACAGATGATTATTCTTTACAGCATTTGGATCCATAGCCTTCCCTTCTGCTGACAGCGACACTTCGTCCAAGGATGCGTAAAAGGGTGGATTACACATCGTGAAGGAGAACCTGGGAAACACATGTTCAAAAAAGCTTGGACCAGCTACGAGAGACTCACGATCCATCGGGGTACGTGTTTAGCGGGAAAAGAATGGGCTGGCCGGGATGTGCCTGGAGTACGCGTACCCGATTACCAAGATGATTTCTTGAGATATTGGATTCCGCTAGCTGAAACGACGCGTCGTCGAGCTCTACGAGTTTTTCATGAGTATATTTTACTGAGGCATTTAGCCCTAGAATTTGACTCACCAGTAGCCACGAATGACCAGTCCAGTTCAAGTTTACATGCGAGCAGAGGGTAGATCGCAGATGCGCCTGTGCCTCTTGCGAGAGAAAATCAATATATCACCAATCGACTGAGAAAAGGACATACATATCAATTCCGCATACACTTGAGGACGGGTGTTCCCGCATAATGTCTTGTATCCAGAGCACATAGTTCAATCTACGTCCCATCACACATCAGCTCTTCGAGATAATGATCGACGACCACCAACCTGTTTGGCACCTGGATAAATGAAGCCTTCAAAAAGAGATGAACGACACAATATGCCATTACATACTGGAGGACATAGACGATCCTCAGGCAACACGACGTCAACGCCAAAATCCCGATATAATAAAGCCTTTGTTAAACATCTAATAGGACGCGTTAAATTCGCGACTGATGTAGATATATGAGATATTTCAACCTCTGTGATTCTTCGTTTTTGAAGTCAATCGTCTTCAGGGAGCTGCTCGAAGGTGAAGGTATCAGGCTGGATGTCTTTGCCGGTTAGCAAAGCGAAGGATAGGTGTAAGCCGGAGCATACTGGTTCTCTAGTTCGGGATATGCTTTGGCTAGCTCGACGAAGTCTGTCGCTCGGCGGTAAATGTTCCGGTTGTGCATGGAGATTGCTGTGGAAGACGCCTGCAAATGCCGTATGGCTGTGTCTTGTAATTGTGCTTGTTTCCTTTGAAGGACGCCGCCAGCGACGCGACATCTGCACTGCACTGCCACAGCCAACGCGTTTTTTCCGAGTCGACGTTCAGCTGTCACTCTGCAATGGTAACCTCCGCTAAAATCTCCGTCGCACTCTACCGCAACCCGATATGTGCCCTGGATATGTATCTTTCAAGTCGGCAAAGCTGTTATTGCTGATCCCAATAAGCGACATACTGACTCTAAGTCGCCGATTTTTTCATATCCGCGTTTTGGCCGCTGTGAGGATTACATTCAGGACCATGACGACAGATGGATGCTCATTGCTACCGACGGAACGGGACTCGTCTGTGCATGCTTTCGCAAGACGCCGGCCAACTGGATCTTCGGTCCCGGCGTTTTCATCCTTCGCTCAAGTATGCTCATGGCAGCGCCATGCGTGCATACTGTTACTACAACGGAGGCGCGACCTGCAAAATCAATGTGCTCAGTCGTAACTGTTTACGAGATACTCTATGAATTTTTTCAAGAACTCGCCGATTCAATTAAACAGTCAGATAACCTCACTCCTCACTTTGAAGGGCGGACATGTCGGGACAGGCAATTCGGTGCCGGGTGCTTGGATCACACAGTCTTGTCCATAAATGTTTTCATTTTACGGAGCCGGATGCCGAGAAGGACGTCCAACTTGACGTACGATGGTGGATCAAGGTCAGGCTCACAATTAGCACAACACTATGTCTGATGTCTAACGGAAGTTCACAACAGGGAATACGGAGGCTTTGGGGGCGGGCGTAAGAGCTATTTCTTTTGTCAAGTCGAAAAAAAGCCATGCTGACGAGGTGCACTGACAGAGTTCTCTGTTGATTCCTATCAGACTGTACGGTGGCGTCGTCTTCCGGAAGGCAAATGTCCGCCAGGACAACTGACGACCATGCTAATCAGGAATGGTATCACGAGGCACCAAGAAAACTTGTCGGACATTGTAAGCATCGTTAGCGACAGTGCGATTCTTTCCAGCATTATCACCAGTGTCCTCGCATTCTGCGGTGGCGGACAAGTCGAGTCTTGCGATAGAAGCTTACCCAGCATCTCTTATCACGAGGCAGTCCCAGGTGCGTCTTGTTCTTTTCCGGTCCGAGATGCCTACCGAGAGAGAAAACTTGGGCTAGACCATCCGCCTCGAAATCTTGATTATTTCTCGAGGCTGGATGTCGCGGAATTCTGCAGACCGGAGGTGACCCACGAGAGTATTTGTACGGATGAGTTCCGCAGAGTAGAAGAAAGTGGAGCGCTGACACTGGCCAGAGCTGTCGACGTGCATTTGGCGGTAAATGAAAGAAGACTATCGTCAAGGTCTCGCTGCAAAGTGGGCGACGCCGAGTTCCTGGCCAAAGATCAGCGACTCGAGAAGGAGGATCACTTTCCCAATTCGGAAATATGACATTCTGACGCGAATGGATAAAACCGATGGCAGCGAGAGGCAGGCCCATTTTTTCCTTCCAATTACCACCACCATCATCGTTCTCGTCGCTGTCCTCGATGGCATCCACTCGTTCAAATCCTTTCTCCATCGACGAGTTCGCCTCGCTCGTCGAGAACGCCCTCGACCTCGACCACGAGCCAGATGTCTCTATTCGCGTCCCTACCACCGCTTGGTTCGACTCGCCGTCGCCGCGTAGACCGACGTCGACGTCCACCGTCTTTTCAAAATTCAAACAGCTTGTCTCGCCGCCTCGCCAGCGCCTTCCTACACCTGAACTCCTACAGGTTCCCGCCGTACCCATTCCCACTGTGTCTCTAGTAGCATCCAAGTCGTCCGAGTTTGTTCCTTACCTTCCCATTCCATCTCGACGGGAGCTCGAAGCCCGCAACGCGTCACGGCCTCTCAGCTCCCCGCCTAGCTCACCTACTTCGTTGTCTACACGGACTGATACCGAATCAGTTTGGACGGACAGCGAGCCGGGAAGCATAAGAAGCGAGCCGTCGTCGACTAGCACAGGCGATATCGACGACCCCTTCGCCAAAGGCACCATCCAAATCATCCACGTCCCTGCCTATACCGGATACCATACTCCCAAGAAAAAGCGTTCCCGCCCTACCCCGCTTTCTCTCGCCCCGCCTCGCTACGCTCCACCTTCCTGCCCTCTTCCTAGCCCTCCCGCGACTCCTTCTCCTATTAAACGGCACCCATACGCGCAGGATTGGACGCTTGACCTACCTACCGCTCGGCGAAGCAAAGTACCGCCTCACAACCCCCTCAATCCTCTCAGTCCACGTCGCGGGTTACACAGGCGTACCGGTTCGCCCTTTCCTCTTACCCTCACCTTACACGACACCCGACCCATCAAACCCAAAACGCGTTTGACGCTGGATCACGATCCTTGTCGGTTGGTGCTGGGTGAGAATGGGCTTCCAGTGTCTCCTCCGGGGACACCAGAGCGTACCTCAGTTGAGTTTGAGACTCGTGAGGCCGATTGGGTCGATATGACGGACTCGGACTCTGCGTCGTCCCGGGAGGAAAGTGTCGAAACGCCCGTTCAGTCATCGTTCCCATCGCCGAGCCAGGATGAAGACGCTGAATCCGTGACTTCAACGTATTACACAGCGCGGTCTAGTTTGTGCTCTCAGATTTAATTTGTCGGGTATGTGCATGATTTTCTACACCTCGTTTATCTGATGTTCACGCTCTTCCAGATTATTCTTTTTTCTGCTTTCTCTGTATCGCTTTATCACATCTATCGCCTAACCCAGCTCTCCTGTCACTCTTTATACTCTGTGTACCTCAAACTTTTCACCGCGACCTTCGTTTTCTGACCCGTGTATCCTCCCCGTTTCGTCATTATTTTATTCTTAAGATAATCCTAAAAGTTTTCTTTCGCTCTCGGTTTCTGGTTTTTGATTACATATACCTGTATTCCCCCAGCTATTGCTCATACCAGCTATTAATCGTCGATACGTGACTGTCCTTACTTGTAAGTTTTATATTCGTTCATCTTTGTCAGTGTTTTTGGTAGCTGTAGTGAAATACGAAGTCTCTGACGTGGATAACACGTACTGTAATATACAAAATGCATTCTTGCGCTAGTAGTGCTAGTAGATCGGGTTATTGTTCTCCGAATGTCGCGGTCCCGTGCTCATACGCGCTTCTAGCTTAGCGATTCTATTAGTATCAGGTAATACGTATTGCTAGATGAATTAAATCATTACGGTCGGTAATGAAAGTAATGAAGGTAAAGAGGTGACGGCACTACTGTCGGGTCCGTGGGGATTGGACAATAAGTATCTGGCTCAGTTCGGTTAGCTCCAAGTGCAAGGTACGATTAACTTTGCTAGGAAGCAACTGGGAGCGCTTGAGGTGGTTCGAAGAGAAATTCGAAAGACGGGGTGTAGATACTGCGTAGTACAAGTTTGACGAAAAGCTGAATAATAATAATAATGATCATCGGTAAGTTGTTTTTCAGGACTTTGTCGACGTTTCTTACCTTCCATCAGGTGCGGATGTTATGCATCCCCCTCCTGGGACAAAGGATCGTGCGTCGTTTATGGCTGCAGCAGGTAGCGTTGACTCTCATACAGTGAGAATAAACTGAGCATTGTAGTCCCTCGTTTTTGAGTGTTCATATCGGGGATGTCGATGAGATGGTGGACTTGTGCCACAGTTCTTATTGGAGGGAAATTCCCTTCCATGGATTCTTTTCCCACAATAATCGGATTTTTGTTGAATGTAGTTGTTCTGGAACGACAGAATGAAGGGCAGGCAATATCTGTTCGAACTTCGTTGAGGGTTGGCTCCCGTCCACGTGGTATGCCGTTCCGGATATGGGCCGGCGGCAAAATGCGATTTCCGTGACTCTTTCTTCGACAGCATTTCGACAGTGACCATTGTTCAAATCAACCACTGGAGGTCACTGTGACTATTGTATATTTGCGCTGATTCTCGGAAATATCTATGAGATCATCATGAGATGCCCACCCATCTTGCACTGTGTCACAGCAGCTCCTGTTATGGCTCGAATGGTTAGCGCTATAGGCACTACTGGCTATATATACGGCTATATACCTAATGTGCAATTTCCAGATACTGTTTCTTAACGACAACTCCGGCAATATTAGGTCGCCGAGGCTCTATACCAGTCTCTCAATCTCAATCTCTGGACCTAAGGTCAATTCCATCGATGACCGCGAACCTTCGCTTTCATCGAATCCTTTCGTCCGGAATAGATTCCACGCGCAAAATTATCCTATACAGAGCATCCGCCATCTTTGTCTCTCCCACTTGATGCTGGTATGACCGCTGCCTCGCCCTTTGCCGCCACACACCCCGAGTGTCAAAACTACTTGAACATTCTGGTATATCCAGGCCTGATATGATTCAACGTGTGCTTTGCGTCGCAACCGAAGCTTCGTAGAACTTGGATAAACAAGGGTCGATAGACTGCCAAGACAGTCTATATCCGAACTCTCGCATTTTCTCTTCATCTGGTGGAGTGGGCCTGCTGTGCTTGACCTCGTATAAATCCGATATTGTCCCTTCTTGATATTCGAGGATCGTGATTGGCTTGCGCATCATATCGTCCGAGAGTCCATCATGATGCGGAAGGTCGGTTAACTTCGTTACGACTGCGCGGAATATTCTCCCGAGGTCGGCTCGAGGGACTAGGATTGAGCCATTTTAGGTCCTTTGATTTTCACCTTGAAAATCACCGTCTTGTGACTTGTCGGCTCATCGTTCTTGGATTTGTTCCAGTCCTGGCTCCCTTGTTGCTACGGAATGGCTATGGCACGATATGATGCCAATCCAATGGAACGTACTGGCAGAAACACCACTGCCGTATGGCGAGGACCAATAGAACCCGTTGCAATACAGAACACATTGCTACTACTGCGCTTCATAAACGCAATTAGGGACACCTCCATGGTTTTGCCTTGGTGCCTACATAAACGAACGTCTGGGTTCTTGAAATCTCTACTGCTACCAAACGGCTGCTACCAAAATGCTGTGGAAGTCCCTCACTGTTCTTGTCCTGTCCGTGTTCGCTGCTGCTCATGGTACGCACCAGCATAGGCGCCAGAAGACTCGCGACCTATCCCACTGCGCGCGATCCTTGCAAGAGACGAAGGCGAAGCGCTCTCCAGATTTGTCTAGGCGCATGGACCTTATCCATGGCGAGAAAAGTGTAGTGAAGCGCTCTACACTGGAGCAGAGGGCGATTTTCACAGAGTACGTATTCACTGTCTTTCACTGAGGGTATCGCTCAATGGTGATTGACAGGTTGGCGAATAATACATGTATCATCGACCCTGAAGTCACGTCCGGCCCATATCATATCGACGGGGAGCTTTATCGTCGGGACATCCGCGATGGAGGTAAATATTTCTTGTCCTAGAAATTTCTCTGCTGACTTTTGGACGTAGAACCTGGCGTACCGCTGTGGATGGATATTGGTATCATCGATATCGACACATGTGAACCTCTCCCGGGAGTGTTCCTAGAATTTTGGCACTGCAACTCGACGGGATACTACTCGTCATACACGGGCATCGATCCAGATACTATGCAATACACGCTACCGACAAAGGATGATGGGACTACAGACGATTTGACATTCCTTCGAGGATGGCAGATCTCTGACGAGAATGGAATTGGTGGGTCGTTGCTTCCCCATTCTTACTCGTTGTTTCTTACCGTGGTTCTCTAGCGGAGTTTCTTACTATTTTCCCTGGCTGGTACAGCCCGAGAGCCGTCCACGTACATGTGATTGCTCATATAGATGCAACACTCGCGGATAACGGGACACTGGTGGGGAGAGAGCAGGTCCATGTCGGACAGCTCTTCTTTGACGAGGATTTGACTTATGCGATCCATAACACGTCTCCGTATACAGGTCACTCACAAGCTAGACGTCCCTCAAATGATCATGATCAAGTTTATCCCCAATCCAACACCACCTCGTGGTATCCCGTGGTCGAGATTGCCCAGCTGGGAGAGAGCTACGATGATGGATTACTAGGATATATTACCATTGGTATGTCAAATTATTTCTTCTGGAGCGCATATTCTCATTGGTAAATAGCGGTATCTACGACGGGTAACACGACGACCTCTGACCCTGGATTACACACCGGTGGTGGAAGCAACCCTACCAATACAATTGCTGCAAGTTTGTTTCGTATGTGTTCCGTTTGTTTGTTGTATCTCCGCCGGTGTTCATTTGTGTGATAGCTTCTGCATCTGCTCATGACGCCTCTCAGCTCGCTGTTGAAGCATCGGCAACCTCTTTACAGGCTGCGTTTTCGAGTGCGGTGGCTGCTCTAGGAAAGGTTTAGAGTGTTAGGTAGTGGTTTTAACAACCTTGTATGCCATCAACTCCTAGGGTGTTTCTTATAACCATGATAAATAGAGGTATTCAGCTTCGATAGTCCTTTCACTCACCGTATGAACCATCTCTCTTTGGCAAAACTACTAGCTTGGAGAAAGGAGAAGAAGTCGCATCAGCTTTTCTTCCGAATCAACTGACCCGTCCAATTCATTCGAACATTGGTAAACCCTCAATCCGTTAACGGGACCAACGAGTTTACGGGAGTGAGGAGGGTGAATGGAATTCACCGGTATAAGACATGGACACCGAAGAGAAGATGCCGTCCCATTGACGTCTTTAAAATCGCAGATCTGTCAATAGCAGTAAGCCAAGATTACGGAACCGTGACCGTACTGACCGTACTACAAACAAATCGCCTCGTATGACGTCCTTTATGACGCACTGACGTCGATCCCCCGGACCGGCGTCCCGAGTTTCTTCCGACTTGAGACCAACGCGTTGCCAGTTCTTGAAATTGTAATCTTCGGATTCTTAAGGAGTGCGTATCAATTTGCCTGGGTGCAATTTCAAGCCTCAGGGAGCCAGACTCGCTTCTCCACAAACTTGCTGTGACTCGGAGTCAGCGCTCCTATACCATTGTCTCTGTGGTTGGTCGATTTCATGGCCCAATGTTCGTCGTTGTGCCATCTACCTTCGCGACCAAAGCTGCCGTCAGATATGCATATCGCAACTCTCAGGCGCGCGCGTTTTGCTTATCGTTGTCGACGCTGCAGATGGCGACCTTCTGTTCCAGATCCGCTCTTATCCAGCATGAAGATGATTCTAGCGAGGCTAGGTAAGTATCCCGGTGGGTGAGTGGATACATGGCTCCTGTAGTATTCTGCGGCCGCTATCCGTATCTTCCAGTGGCTTTAAGAGCAATATGGAAGCGTTCGCTATTGAGGGGAAGCACGAGCAAAGCCTAGCCTAGGAGCCTGTCGGAACTTTCGCGAGCTCTTCTGCCCGACTGATATGTACTTTATTCTGTCCAGCCTCCGCAGTGTTCGGGTAAACTTCGTTCGTAAGACACCAGTAGCCTGAGTTTCCGATTGGTGAAACCAGAGATCCGACTCGGAGAGTCTCATCAACCTTGAATTATTTTACCCCACGACAGGCGCAATGTCATTCTTGCAATGAACTGGCTGTACCTTGATTCGAATCCCCACATGGTACCTGGCTTCCTTGGGTCGCTCAATCACCAAACTCGAGTCAGGTGTCTTCGGCCGATGACCCGATCTAACGCCAAACCGCTTTTGACCAACTTTTGACTCAAACCACCACTGCGACTATCTAACCGAGTAAAATGGCAAAATGGTTTCTCCATCACCTTCGCCCATCATGGTCTCTTCCCTGGAAAAGTTTTCCAGCGAAACCGTCCACGACGAGCTGGCGAGCAGCGGCATCGATGAGCGCAAGTTACTGCTCAAAATCGACCTGCATGTGCTGCCGTACATCTGTGTGATGTATACCCTGGCCTTTCTGGACCGGTATGTCTGATATCTGATATAGGGATGGAGTTGACCTCAGACTTTTTCCAGCGTGAACATTTCGAATGCGGTCTTGTTCGGACTCAAGGACGACCTGAAGCTCGTCGGGAACCAGTATAGCACCGCCCTGGTCATCTTCTTCATTCCGTACATCCTGTGCGAGATACCCTCGAATATCTTGCTCAAGAAGCTGAAACCGCACGTCTGGCTGTCTATATGCATGACTATGTTCGGCCTTGTCACTATGCTGCAAGGATTCGTCCAGAACTTTGGCGGTCTCATGGCGACGCGCTGGTTTCTTGGAGTCTTCGAGGCAGGTGAGTATATGCGCGTCTGTGGGTTTCGTTGGACTGACTGTAATGGACAGGCATGTTTCCGGGGTGCTTTTACCTCTTGGCGATGTGGTACCGCAGAGAAGAGTCGCAGAAACGCTATACGTTCTTTTTCTGCTCGACGACTTTGGCTGGTGCGTTCGGCGGGTTGTTAGCCAGTGCCATTGGGAAGATGGACGGGGTAAGAGGCTATGGTGGGTGGAGATGGGTGTTCATTCTAGGTGAGCCTTAGGCCGTGTATTGATGTGATAGTAAGAGCTGAGTAAGATCATCCACCCAGAGGGCCTTGCCACGGCTCTTTTTGGCATTGCATGGTTCTTCTTACTACCTGACTTTCCGGAAGAGGCGAAGTTCCTTAGCCAGGAGGAACGCGACTTTGTCAAGAAGCGTCTGGCTGCCGATGTTGGTGCCTCCGCTCATCAAGAGAAGGCAACGTGGCGCGACATTTTGGCCGTTTTCAAAGACTGTCAGTGTTTGTGGGCACTATTTTTTTCGAAACTTGCTTATTCGTCGATAATCAGACAAGATCATCATTGGAGGCTTCGCATATTTCGGACTCATTGTGCCAGCATACGGGTATGCTTATTTTGCACCAACTATCATCAATCAATTGGGATATGGAGGTGCGCTTTTTGATGCTCTCAGGCCTACCCTTTTTGATCATGTCCTGTTCACTAGCTATCCAATCTCAGCTACATTCTGTTCCACCATGGGCGGCTGCGTTCGGTTTTGCTATGACACTAGCTTTTATCTCTGACCGTTTACGCCACCGATGGTTCTTCACCTTCATCTCTGGCGCCGTCTGTCTTATCGGTTTTGCCATACTGCTATCAGATCCGTCGCGGCACAGTGTCAAGTACGGGGCGCTCTTTCTCGCCGCGTCAGGTGCCTATACTTCCATGCCCATCATCGTCGGGTGGTTCAACACCAACTTGGCGGGCCATACGCGACGCTCTGTGGGTTCGGCATGGCAAGTTTCCTTTGGTAACATCGGAGGTATCATTGCTGCGTTCTCGTTTCCGACTGGGGACGGCCCAAAGTATATAAAGGGATATGCGATATGTATGGCATTTGTGTGCTTAAGCATGGCATCCAGTGCAGCTTATCTCCTCGCGCTCATATTGGACAATAGAAGCAGAGCGAGGAGCACACAGCCGGAGGTTACAGAGAAGGAAAGGGAGAAGCTGGGGGATCTCAATCACGATTATAGATACATGTATTAAGTTATGGTCGAGTATGTATACATATGTTATCGCAACACTTTCATTGAGCAGTTCTATTTCAAGTCTACTGCCTCCTTGGTGTTCCCAGTGTGCCGCCCGACGTCACACGAGGCCATCATCATTTCGTCTCTACCAAGGTTGCCTCCTCAATGTCCCTTTTCCACGTGGATACTGACCAGGTAATGCGTATTCTAATAGTTCTTGCCATTACGCGAATCTCATCAACCCGGGGGAAGAAATCCTCGCTCAGTATCCTTCCCATTCGTATCACTGCAGTGACCAATCTGTACGCTTAGCCATGCTCACATTCTCGAATGCAATGAAAAAAATATGGTGTATTTCTTTCTGCAGACAGAGTTCAAGTGTATAGTCATACATAAAATATAATAATCAGTAATTGAAAGGTAGCACAACAATATTTCCTGCTCTGACACTGTTCGGAGAAAAGTAGTATACACTTTATCTATAGACACGATCACGTGACAGTATGGCGACTACTTATCAGTCCTTTGGAAGCTGGAAGTACAAGTTGCAACACATCCAGAACATGCCATGTCTGCTAACATAGAGATAACTCAGGGTGTATGAGCCGGCAGACCTATGTATGATGCTTCCAGCCGATGTCTAATTACGCCACATTCACTCTCGAAAACTTGTCACCTGTTTCCATGGTGCGTTCCTTAGGCCCAGTATGTTCAATTTCAAGGAGACGGCAACAATTTCCCCCTCCCCAACAAGATAGTATAACCCCAACTCACGATGCCCGAGTTAGTATGTAGCCCTCCATTCAAGACTTCAGCTTCCATAAGTCCTCGGCGGTTCACGAACTCCGACGTCCCCGAGCGTTTCCATTCGCACTTCATTATTAATAGATTGTATATAATCTATTGTCGAGCACACGGACTTATCGTCGAGTACTTATACAGCAGCTCGGCCCGAAGCTCTTAACAAGGAGTCGGTGATTATAAGACGCGGACATACGGTATATTATTCGACTCGGGGATCACGCATCATTGATTGTCTGTTCGATTACGATATACCGACGCTATGTAAAGAGAAGCAGGAAATAGCTGCTCCACTGACAATTTCTCGTGGTACGATTCAGAGCTGTATTTCCTTATATTGAGCTGAGTGGATTGAGTCTACCAGCCTAGGAAAGACTAATTTACTCTTAGCGAAATTCTAGGCTATGCGCTTAACGCCATAGGCCGATGTTGTTCCAAGGCGCAAGATATCAGCTCCGGGCCGTCTATCATTGTTTTTATATATAGTCACCATCCGAGGATACGGCGATCTGTTCGCGAAATTCAGATTTAGCAAACCAGCGTGAGATCTGCTGAGAAGCGCATAGGCAAGGACATACCAGTAGAGAAAAAGAGAATGAATTCGAGTGATGAGACCCCTTACGAGAGAAGACAAAGACAAAGAGAGGTGATGATCGGAAATTGCCGTAACTCGACAGTTGATCCCGTTGACCGCTCTATCATGAATTCTCACCAACTGAATCATGCCCAGGGACCACATGCGCAGCTGCTTCACCAATGACCACCAAGTCCTCCAAGCGCCCTAAGCTCTTCCCTCTCTTCACGACGCCTGCCCTCAAGTTCAAATTCGCCATTCGTTTCAATCTCGCTCACTCGTCCAAGCAAAAATCATCGCCCTCAAGGACATGCCCACCCAAGCCAGCTTCGCCTACGCAGGCACCGGAATTATCGCCTGGGACTGTGCTAGGCCGTGGGTTGGAGTACACGTTGGTACGACCCCTAGGGAACGGGGGGTTCTCGACGGTGTGGTTGGCAGAGACGGATAGTAAAGAGGACGACGTCGATGTCGACGACAGCGCCTCCTTCCATACAGCCTTGACATATCTCTCGCCACCTGCATCGAACCTGGTCGCCATCAAGGTCCTCACGACAGCAGGTGAACGGACTCGCGAACTGTCGAAGCATCTGCGACTGGATCACCCGCCAGACCAGCTCGTCAAACTGCTCGACCATTTCACTTTTGGTGAGCGACAACGGAGCAGACGAGTTTCCCTCCCTGCAGCGCTACCTGTTCGCCCCGTACCCGCCCCATTTCCGTCAACATGTCTTGTACTTTCCCTTCACGGCCCAACTCTCAGCGATCTCAGGCAGCACCTTGGCAGTCGCTGGCTACCGTTACCCATCGTGAGACGCATCACAAACGACGTCCTGGCCGCACTCGACTTTCTTCATTCCCAACATCTCATTCACACCGACGTCCAGCCACGAAATATCCTCCTGTCCCTATCCGATGCCCTCTCTCTCGACCAATCAGAGTGGAGATTCGTTCTAGCAGACCTAGGCCACGCCGTCCAGCTTCCTCACAAACGCCACCCTTCGTCAAATGTTCAGCCACATGCCCTTCGCGCACCCGAAGTTATTTTGGGTTTGAATTGGGATGAGAAGATCGACATCTGGAATTTAGGTTGCTTGGTGTACGAGTTTGCCACAGGCGGACCGCTTTTTGACCCATTCTTCCAACCCACGCCAGACTACGAGGCTATGACCCCCGCTCAAATACACCTGCTGCAGATTATCGAGCAGATTGCCGAGGTTCCACAGTGGATGAGGAATCCTGGAACCAAGGGGCGGGGTGCAGAGTTCTATGATGCAGACGGTGAGCTATTTCTCCGACGGCTAGTCGCACTTTGCTTATGTGTATCTTCCAGGAACCTTTCGATGTCCCTTCCCGCTCCAAATGACTTCTCTGGAGGCGATCGTTAAGGGCGTATGGAAATCCCCATCGCCTGAACGCGAACATTTCTGTGCTTTCTTGCGCACAATTGTGTGCGTCGATCCTCAAAAGCGCTTGAGTGCAAGGGAGGCGCGCTCGGAGAGTTGGATAACGACCCCGCCTGCGTATACCACTAATTTAATACCATTCTAATACTGTGCTGTCGCATCTACTCTTAGATCTCTTTTTCTGTGGAATCATCTAGTGGTTAACTGTAGTTTTTGTATTGCTGTGCATAGTAGGTGTAAATATACCGTAGACGCTCTAAGCTATCAGACAGTTGGTATAATCCAGCATGTAAGGTATCGTTGGACGTCAGAGGGACTTGCGGTATTCCACGAGCCAAGTCACTAATACGCACTCGGTAGATGTGAAAGCCTGGGTCGTCGGAAGTGTTCATTGAAAAAGATAAAGTATTTAATTATAACTTTATCAAAGGCTGGCCGGCGGTGGCCACTGGCTGGATGTCATAAAAAACTCTCCGCAAATAGAACGCTATGCATTAAGAGGGAATCGAACCCCCGGCGGGTCGAGAAATATCACGTGTCTTCACATTCTGATGGCAACGACCCAGGTTACCACTACCCCATTAATGCAACGGAATGTGGGTGTGCCTCTGCAATGGCAACAGGCCTAGGACAGGACCCATCAGTTAATATCCACACACTCGTCGGTCATGTTCTGAGTTCAGCGCAAGCTCTTTGGCGCATTCCGGCAATGATACGGACATCTGTATCGACTATACTTCTCTCCAAGCCTCCGCAAAATACACTACATACACTGCCGATTTGAGGCCGGCGAAGTCATAGAGTGCTGGACCGTATTCAGTCGGAAGGCGATGCCAGAATGAAGCTGGCATATACAAAACATGCTCTGGATGGGGCAAGCCGTTTCGAGGACAGGTCTATGTCGTCGAAGGCGACGAGATTATTGAAAAATGCGGAATGTCCTCAGAGGTGCGTCAGTTTTCTATGCTTCCAGCGTACTCAAAAGGAGCTCGAACAAAAATGCGGGGTAGATGTCAAATACATTCTCTTCTTCTCCATCATCACGGTGACCATTCATGGCGATTCAGTATCGTACGGCTTAGCCTGGACGGACCAGCAATTCGCCAGCCAGATCAGCATCATCTGTGCTGTAATATTACGCTGCTCAGTATCCGCCACCTCTTCTCATATGCATGGAGAACTTCATCGTCGCCGTCCGAGGACGCACCGTCATCAGTCTCCGTATCATTCATCGCCCGAACGTGCACCCTTCCTGCACCCTTCCTGCTGCCTCGTCTTTCTCTTTTTCGGCGGTGGCTTACCCACCACATCATCCATGACATGGCAGAAATACTTGGCGGTGCCAAGACAGTGGGTGAAAGAAATGATCGCTCGCAAATCGATACCTTGAAGCTGGGCTTGTGGATTCCGGCTTGTGATCTTCCTGGAATTTCTTCCCCCTCGGTAGGCATCGCGCTCGGCCGGTAGCATTTGTGGATCCCACCCATATGCCTGGAACAGAGGGCACGGTTTGTTAAAGTCCAAAAGGCTTCCTATTGATCGCGGGTCATTATCTAAAGAGACACCGGAAAGATGCTTACTCCTCGATAGATTAACCACCAATATCTTTTGTAGGTCTCGTGGAACTGCCTTTCAAGTGCAATTCTAGTGCGTTTCCACCAACAAACGACTTGAACGCATTTTGGATGTGGCCATACACAAGACATTATGGCTAGTTAGGGAAAAAAATAGTTACCTTTGGGTTCCAAATCTTCGCTGTTTCGCGGCCCGACGTGACTTCTTCTGACTCGGAACGTCGGCCTACTTGGAATTTGGTATGCAAGCCGTGAATTTGTCATCAACACGACCCGAAGCCAACTTCCTTCCCGCGTTCAACATAAATTACGCCTAACTTTCCTGTCGCTTTCCTGACACTCTTTAGCTTCATGCTCTGTCACCCGCGACCTTCGTTTTCTGACCCGTGTATCCTTCGGTTCCGTCGTTTCCTTCTTAACATACTCCTAAAAGTTTTCCTGAGCTCCGAGTAGCGAGGGTCGTCCTCCCTTCATGAGCGACTTCGCGGAAGCCCCCAGAAGCTCCCGCCAAACTTCGTCGGGCAAATTTTAGGAAATCAGGCCTCAAATCATACCTTCCCATCAAGTCTTCTCGGGATTGGTTGCGGAAGGTTCGGTGATCTTAAATTTCCGTACTTATGATGCATTTTAGATAGTTTTCGTTTATCCGGCGACCCCAAGAGCCCCGGATAGCGACCATTTCACCTCTCACTTCACGCGTAATCCCTCACGCAAGGCAATATTGACTGCCGACTATTACATGGCTCATTCATGATGCGACCTATGCCTGCCCGTATTCGCCCCGATACTCCCCTCTGCCCACCGCGACCGATCCCACATTCCCCACATGCACTTCGGCCCCAATGGGCCCAATCGTCGTTGGGCAGATTATCCCAAAGGCTCCGTAGTATCCGGGGGAACCGAACTCAGTACTAAATCCATAGAAGCAATATCCGTTGCGCCAGACCAGCGTTAGGATGATATCATGTAGGAGACCTCCAATTCAATTCACCGAAGGCTCTCAATCCTTGTCATCGCCCGCTGGGTCAGGTAATATCTTCTCCGCAGCTCTTGCCGATTGAGGAGTCGATAGTCCCCCATCCCATCCACCGTATCCTCAAACTGGTAACTGCGAATAATGCCTCATCCACCTATTGTTACGAGTTCGACGGTGGCTTTCATGTCGGCGCTAATGCCTTGTGCGCCTCCAAGATCGATATCTGTGTCGGAACATCCCAAGAAGCACGAGACTGGTGCAGCAAGAAGATGAGCTTGAGCGGAAGACTTGACGCGGAAGCAAGAGCCTATAATGAGAAGGAAAGAAACAGGCTGGGGGACCTAATTCGCGACTATCGATCGATACGTGGACTAAGTATATATACTGCCGGGATGTTTCTGCGAGCAGTTCATTCCAAGTGTCCTCCATCCTAGGTATTCCCAGTGCACCGCCTGACGTCACACGAAAGATCGATGTCGTCTGTTCAATGTCCCTTTCCCACGTTGATCCTTTCAATTTATTCACAGACCGATCCACAAGCATCAGTACTTAACGAGCCCAATTCAAAAAATACAAGTACTATCCGAGTCACTTTCGAATGACATACATGAAGCCGTCGTAACCCTTCTCGTCAGCAGTACAGATAGTCGTAGCCTCGACTTCATTGTCTCCATTAATCGAATCAAGCAGCCTCTTAATCCCCTTAACTTTCCCTTTGTCATAATCGGAGAGTGTATCTGGAAGCTGTTCTTTGGCGACGTCGCCATTCAGAACGACATTATCGAGGATCTACGCATACCATGTGTCAGGTACATTGGACAACAACTTACCAATATACTCACAATAACCCCTCCTCGTTTTATCAACCGTTTCGCCTCCGCGAAATACTCAGTCATTGGCGGCTTATCCGCGTCGACGAATATCAGGTCAAATTTATGTTCGGTTGGAAACTTTGCGAGGGTTTCGAGTGCAGGGCCGACGATAATCTCAACTTGAGAGGCCAAACCAGCAAGTGCAATATTTTCCGAGGCGACCTAAGCTGAAATAAGACTTTGAGCGCAAGATAATGACCGCCTGATATTACCTTGGCGTTGAGTTCGTGGAGTTCAAGAGAGATAACCTTTCCATCCTTGGGAAGTGCTCTTGCCAGAGATATAGTCGAATACCTACAAATAACCATTACAAAGGCAGTTAACAGTGACACGAGTACGATGCTTACCCTGCAAGTGTCCCTACCTCAAGGATTTTCTTTGCACCAATAGACCTAGCAAGTAAGTTCAGAAATTTGCCGAGCGCAGCGCTGACGGATATCTCTGTCCGTAGTCCATGAGCGTCGCTGTTCTGGAGAGCAGCATGGAGAACGTCGTCCTTTGGCATAAGGAAAGACCTATGGTATTGGTCTGCGCGGGCCCAATCAGTGTAAGTGGTGGTGGGGAAGTTCGCCATAGCTTTTCTGGGACTCAAAGGAAGATTTCTCGTCTTTTTAGCCACCATGAGCCCGAACAAAGCCGCGGAAAAAGATGTATACCAGATAGTGAATAAAACCCCCGGGTCCAGGAAGTGAACATTGAGTGAACCCGTACCGTAGAGTTGCGCACGAAACCATAGTCCTGCTACACCGGGGTTTCGGACAGTTAAGTTACCAGGAGTTACCTCCCATCGTGGGAGGGATTTTCAAACGTTGGTCCAGGTAATTTACCTGTCATATGACTGTGAATGATAAGTCAATAGCACTGCATATACGTTATTTACAAAGTGCAATCATAGATATGTAACATTTTCAGGTGAAGTGAAGTTCGTGAGATCAAAAAAATGCAAAGACAAGGATGCACGCGCACGGCGCGTCCGCGTCCGTCATGTGCTGTTCTAAAATATCGATTGATATTTTTGCTTTCGTTACTGTATCAAAGGAGGGGTCAGTGCAAAAACCGTAACTTACCTGCCCTGGGGTTTCGCCCCAACCTACAGTACCCCGGGTACCCCATAGCTGGGTGGCGACTATTTTGGGCGAGTGAAAATGGCATCAAAATCCGGGAAGCCCTCTCCCTCTCGCTTTCGCACTCCGTCCTTGCGAGTAAGGAGATGTTGAGGGATTTTGATTCTGCTTTGACCCGCCTGAAACAGTCGCCGCAACTGTGCCCGCAGGGTTTTCGCCCGGACCAGTGGGTAAGGTGTTCAGCCGGGCTGCCTACATAACGGGTAGCCGGGATGCCGGGTGCACCAATCGAACACATTCGCAGTCAGAAATATTATATGATATTATTAAATAGAGAAAAATGGCTATGACATCGTCACCGGTTCTAAGTCCATACCCTAACCAGGGATGAATCGATGATGCATGGTCAACCAGTGGTTAAAACTTGAACTGAGTGATGCTACGAGACAGCCGGTATAGCCCCCAAAGCACTGTAGAAAAATAAAGCATATATGCCAATGGAACGGGTCAGCCGGGTATACCCCGGGTTTCCACATGCTGACCCGTACCCGACCCGGCAATCCGGCAAAATCCAGGGTACCCCGGTGACGGTGACGGTGACAGTACTCTCCACTGGCTGCAAGTGAGGTTCTCTTTTGGTTCTCTTGGGAAATATGCTGTCTACTGTCTCCGCCACGGAATTATCCATGTTCTTCTGAGGTAGTACGCTAGCATCGTAGCATGTTTCCTAGTCAACTGACCTTAATGTCCGCGACAGTCCGGTCGTATTACTCCCCATGCCAAGTTTTTTCTCCAGGCTATCAGGATATCCTTTGGGTAATAACAAAGCCGTCGACCCGTTTTCGAGTCTCGGCAGTTAACTGCTGCAAAGGCCTTCAAGTGGATTAGAGGATTGAACGCCTCTTGCTCGCGATGTATATTGCTGTATGTGCCGAAATTTGATATACTTTATAGAGGTTAAAGTGTGCGAGCTCAGGCTGCTGTTGCCTATAACGGCACGCGATGATGCAGCGAACCGTGGGGACGGGCTTGCTGAACCGTGTTAGCAGCGTGTTGGATGCTCTTTAGGCGTCTCCGTTCAATCGAACTTGAATTGGAACCCGGACCGCACCATCGTCTTTGTTCAAAGCCAACAGACTTACGCCTGTCGCTTCCGATGACAGTTTCTGCATGAACACTTTAACATTCTGGTACCGTTTGTTATATAAGTATAAAGCCCAATGTCCAGGAGTGTATTGAACCTGCGGTCGTCCTACATAAGTACAATCCTTATGAGAACATAACTCACATACCCAATGATGAGCTGAAATGAAGGTTAAGTTTCATTCCTTCAAGTTCTTACAGCTACACAGATACAATGACTCGGGCTCGGACTCGGAGGTGGATGATGGAATAAGCCCCTCGGCTTCATATTCCTCCACATCAAACTCGGCGATCTGAGTGCTGAGCTCTAGACTTGTGTAGGACCTAAAAATCGAAAGGATCAGGACCTCGAATCGACCATGATGGAGATGTGAGAAGGAACTACGTACATGTTGAGACCTACAGTTATAGTTCCGATGAGTCCGTCTGTGATATCGTCACCAACCCAGGTAATATCCAACTTTGACATCATATCAATAAGTGTTATACACCAAATTGGTGAAGGACGTACATCAGCATTGTAGCCTGTGGCGGACTCTGTCAAAGAATATAATTTTAAGATCGATCAAGTGCATCAGAGAAAATCGGAAACCCTACGGTAAGGGTACCACTGGTCGTCTGAGAAGGATGTTGTTGGTAAAAGAGCTTGCTTCGAAATGGTGTGTGCATACCTTCGTTGCTGACAGAGTCAGACCACGGTATAGCGTTAGCGGCATAGATGGAGTTGGCAGCAACCACCTGTAATGTGTCATTGTCAAAGAAAAACTGGCCCGTACTAATCCAGGAATCAGTCCGTTTACACTTGTCTGCCTTGTCTATGAAGCAACGTACTGTACAGCGCTTCCGCCAGCAATGAAAGTGCCGTTCTCCGCAATTTCTCCTTCAGGGTAGACCTTGATATGGAAATGTTGTGCCCGTTGAGAATCTATCCGCATTTTCAATTTTACTTCAGGACGCAGGAATAAAAAACACATACACCATCCAGGGACGATCGAATACATGGTCAAATGCCCATCCTCGCTAGAGGACTGTCAGTTTTACAAAGGATCAGCGATTGATGAAATCTTACTCTGATTGCCAAACACCTCGAAGGAAAGTACTGTTGTCATCCACGGCTGTATTGAGCATACTGGCAGCACTTGTTGCGTCAGCGCCGCTGTAAGCACCATAGCTGGTGGTGGCCGATGTCGTGCCAGCGGTTTGGGTGGGCGCTCCCGAACCACCAAAGCTACCACTGACAGAACCGGACATGGATTCCCCGTTTTCGCCGCCTTCACCAGAACCTCCGCCAGAAAGGTAGGACTTATGGAAGCATGTTCAGCAGCTAGGATGGAGCTTAGTTATGACGACTTACGCCTGTCTCTGCGATATAGCCGGCGTAGAAACCCGTAGCATTCGCGTGCCAAGCATCTACCCAAACCTGAACGGGATCGCAGGTGTTAATGTCAATGAAATCAGCCTGAATTGATTACACATCAGAGCGAACACGGCCCACTGGGCGTAGAAGAAGACGTACAGAAATTTCCAAGGGGATTCCAGCTTGTCCCTCGGTTATATTCTGCCTCACAATTTCACCTCTAAACAGTAATTTGTCAACTGTCGCGAAACGTGACTGGGATGCGACTTACAGAATGTGGTAGGGACCTTGGGTAACCTCTGGAGCTACGAAACAGGTACTATCATTACTCGGAGTTGTCCTACGAGGTCATTATTAGTCGGACACCGAACCTGGGAGTAACTAGGAAATACCTAGGCATGTAGTAACTTCCACGCGACCAAAGACTTTCAGATACGTGCAAAGCTCGTTTTCGCCGACGTGCGGCTAAGATGTCGCCGCATCGTTTTTGAAGAGACTCGCGCGCTTCAAGATTGTCGCGCTTCCAGTGTACTGGAGCAGGAGACGCGTGTGCGGCAACAGAGGCGACCACTGAAGCAACCAGAAGGAGGGTGGACAAGGTAGAAACCATCGTCGAGACAAGAAAGACGTGAAAGACGTGAGTATAACGAAAGTGACATCCCGAAAGCTTTTATACAGGCATTCCCGCAGTCACTACAATGACACAGAGAACGCAGAGAAGAATGGCCATTTCACATAACTGCTGCGCGCATTCGACCGACCAATAAAACATATTCGATTTTTAATGCGGCAAAATGTCCTGTTATGCGATGATTATATGCCCGATGTACCGCGTCGTTGTGTGATTAACGGTGTCCATTGCTGAGCAGTGTGTCCCTCAAGCAGCTGAGGCTGTTTTAAGAGGCCGTAGAGGGTAGAAACGACGAACGAAGCCTATAGAAGAGCTGAAAGCTTGATTATAGATCGAATAGGAATATTTGCTGGATGAAGGAACGTTATCATTGCGGCTGCCCATCGACTAGCGTTACGTTGTCGCGCAGTGACTACGCGCGAAATTTCTCCGCCCCGATAACAGAAACACGGATTTGCATTGCTGCTGCGAAGACAAGTAGCGGTCTTATCAAGTCTTGTGCATATGGAGCATTGACGCGACGCATCGGAGGAAGTTTCATAACGCCCTGTAGATGCCAAGCTGAAAACACAAGCGATTAACCATATCAAGTTGCGAGAGATCGGTGGGACTCAAGAGTAACCCAAAGTCTTTGCTGCGAGAAATACCCAAGAAATGCCTCCCTGACGATCCAAGTCCGAACCAATGAGATCTTTTGCTGGTGATTTTTTGTGTAGCATCTTCTAGTAGTTACTACGCTGCCTGAGATACTACAATCAAGAAGGCGAAGGTAGATTCTTAGCGGCATAGGACACCTAGAAGGGAGGATACGTTCACTTCGGAAGGCAACTAAGAAAGAGGTTGGTTACCGACCTATACCAACACACCGGTACTGACCGAAGTCTGGCGTGCTTCGTTCAGTAGGAGTTGAGGAAAATGCACGGAAGAAAACACCTGCTGACTTCTCAATCCTTCTATCCATATCAAGAATACATCTACTGTAGTTGACTTGTTCCCTAGAGACGCTTGGATCTAGCATGGCAGACTCGGGGAATCGGAGGCCATGGTGACGAATTGAAACAACCTCCAACAAAAGCGGCTGGTTTACCATCACTGATGGCGGCGGGACCGGGACCGGGATCTAAGTGACCGACAGTTCAGATTCCCTTAACCTTAAGTGTTCGCTGAAATAACGAGAAGGCATCCACACCGGAATCATTATCCACATTCAAACCCTCGCGGCTACAAAGCTAAGATGCTTCTTAGTGGCGTACACCGTTGAATTGAGATAGTAACTTCTCCGGTGGAAGTACTGCCTTGCATATCGTCAGTCAAAACGTACGACAGTCATCTTGAAACGCTGTAAGTTACATTAAAAGTCGTGTCTATTCAGAAGTTCATGTCAAGTAAATTAAGGGAAAGAAGGTGTATACCATAGATCAATACTCATGTTCCAACAGGGCATAACCGGCGGCATCATACATACTCTGGACGTACTTCATGGTCTTCAAAGCGTCGTCATCGTCCTGACCGCCAGCCCGGAACGGGCGTGCTTCAAAGAGAAGAGAAATATCTGCATCCATCTGAAAAGGCTCGTCAGCAGCTGTCAAAAGAGATTGATGAGAGACTGCCTGACCGTATCCCATACGTGACAAGCCTTAGCAATAATACCAACGTAGGTATTCATATCATGTTCGTGCATTCGCATCATGGCGTCTAATTTCGAGATGGATCTCGCTTGGGAACACAGGTGCTCCAACCTATGTCGTTCTTCTTCCACGGTCAAAAAGACTCCTGAGAAATGCGGAGAACATGAGAACATAACGACGGTTGTGACTTTGTATGAGTCTTACGGTCACGATCCTTGCATCTCGTGTACACCATATCAGCAACTCCGCCACCATCGTGATGGGGAATAGATCTCTGCGAAGAAGGCAGGGAGACATAAGAGAGCCGTACGACTAGTTGCAGATAACACGGACTCACCAAAGCAGTAAACCAGGCCGATGGACAGATGGTATGCATCAAGTCAAAGATACCGGCGCGCGCCATCGGAACGCCACACAACTGTATCATCGAAGCAATCTAGAGAACCAGGACATTAGGTATGTAGTATGAGAACAGGCACAGTAACTCTACCTCGCGGTCAACTCTGTAAAATATCACTGTCAGCTAAATTTTATTAGATTTATGAGCATATACGAACTCATGAAGTCTATCCTCTGCGTCCCAAGTAATGGCAGTATATTCAAAATTGTTGCTGCTATTGCATGCTTCCTTCCACTCTTCCGTTGCCTTCCTCACGGAATCCGCCAGGGTTTTAAAGCGCTCTACGAGCCGCCCAGCCTCGGGTATATGAAGTCTGTCGATGTCCTATATATCAGAACCGATGAGTTGGTAACTATAAGATAGAAGTACAAGAGGAAGATATTACATACAGACTTGAACCTTTGCATTTCTTCCTGAGGCCAATACTCCCGTTTCTCGAACTCGCCGAGGAACTCCATTGAGAACATCCATGACGCAAGGGAAGCAAGCCGGATGATTAGCTGGGAGTCCAAGCGAGCCCTTTTGAAGTCCTGAACAGATAGACAATCAGGTCAGTGTCTCGTGACTTTCGGCCGGAGAATCTAATCCACCTTCGTAATATTTTGCCATGAGACGAGGAGATCTCGAATTTGCTGGTCATGGTCTTGTAGAAAATCCAAGTTATCGTGGTCCACAGAGAGATTCTGAAGGCAGCCGGTAATATTGTCGAACGAGGTTTCGAGCCTGCGTCCAAAATCGACTCGCCTACGAGAATCTTCCACCATCTTTCGCTGTTGAGTAGCGAGATTGGTGGAAATATCATCGCGTAGAATACGTCCAAAGGAGTTGGTAGAAAGAGCCATGGCGATGTAATATGCTTGGCTTAGAATCGGCGAGTCCTATACTTATACCCATTACACACCCATACGGCGAATCAGTGGATGTTTGGGTTAATATTTGTCCAAGGGATTGTTTATCTCCGGGCGGGGGTACATTTCGGACGTCAACGGGTAGGCGGGTGATCCAATACAGCATCGTATAATGACTCCGGTGCGTGCAGATCCTATCCAAACCTGGAAGATGATGGATGACGCAAGTGAATTGCAAGTTACTGTGGAGGTAGCGTAGCAACTTGCAGGATTAGATAGGTAGCCAAGTCAGGAGAAGACGATTGTTGCTCACCGGTGAAGAAAAACCTCCTATCTGAACGACAGATTGGACATTGATACGTAGCGGACAGACAAGGGGTGCTCCATGGTCTCTGTGTACCACCGAGACTGATTCGCGAACTCCATCCCCCGCTCCTTGGGTTCAAGGTGACTTTGGAAATGTACACACCACGGCGAATGATATCCTGGTATCCCACTTGAATCGCCAGAAAAAAAAAGAGACACAGCTTCACCGACAAAAGCGTCATGCGTGCATAGCATGCTTCGGCCCCTTCAACACCGCATACTAATCCGGCGTGCCCGGCGATGTACATGATCGTGACCCTATTTCAGAGTTTGGTCTGCAGCAGTCCATCAACATGATCGAAATGACTGGCGACAATAGGTAGCGTCGGAGAGTGACGTAAAGCACTCTTTCTTTGACGCGCCATCAGACGCGGTGGTAGTACTAGATCAAGATCCGTTGGCTCCTGTACACCACCTAGAACGATGAAACGGCCCCGAGGCTATTCATACATAGTTTGAGGTTGGGTGGTAGGTGGAGAACACTGACCGGATGACGTCAGATAGCGCATCTACCGCGAAAAGGAAGGTCAAGTGGACGCAGTAAGTGCTTAAGAAGCATGCATGCCTACGCGTCAGTTCCGGTGAAACATCCAATCCGACTGACGAAGGTGGTGGTCACAAGGATATACTGAGGTCCCGGCTTTGAAAGGAATAGATGGAGGTAGCAAGTTGGTGGTCCTGGACGCGTGACGCGCCACCATGCGTTCTTGGGTGCCTCATTGGCCAACAATATCCACAGGACCGAAACAGGCATGGTGCTAACCCCGTCCTACCCCGTCTCACAGTAACTTCATCAGCACATCCACAGGTCTGGCACCGCCAGGGAAGAAAGCGCTTCCAATGAGCCCTGCTCTCGCCCATGCATCAATCAGAAGGTTGGCCCACCCTACAACCCAAGCAACAGTCCACATCCAACCCAAAGCGCCTTCGACCTGGTGTCCAAACACCTTCTTCCAAACACCTTCCAACACAACGCCTACGCCTTGAATGACGAAATACCCCCCGACAGCCCAGAATTCTGCCTCGTGACCCAGACCCCAGTTCCCGAGGACATGTAGGGTCCCAGAGGCCGTGAAAACACCAAGCACTGCACCAACACGACCGAAACCTAGTGCATACAGCGGTCTACCGCCCACAGCGATGAATTCATGTCGAAAAACTTGATGCCACCCTTTAGCCCAGAAACGGTTCAGGGATGTTGATCGCCATGGATGGTCAAAGAGCGGAGGCCATTGCGTGGGGTTCTGCTGGAAGAGGATGATACCGAAGATTGTGAAACCATCGTACGTGGATTGTATGGCGCAGTAGATGACAATACCGCTGAGGAAGGATATATATGTGGAACGTAAATCAGGGATGCCTATGACAGTGAAAATGGTGCCCCCTTTCGGGGAACCGAACGTGTTGGGTGAAAGAGATTGAAGATGATAGTGGAGGATGTCAAGGATGATAACATGAATGATCGCAGAAGCTAACGTTTCCAGAACGAACAGAGTTCTTGAATTCGTTGGACGCCATTCCGTTGGTACGTGGAGCCCAGAAGACCAGTTCCACTCGTGATATCGTCCTGTGAAGCAAAGCTGTGCAGCGCTTGGCTTTCCAGAGTCGATCCTTCTAGGTGGCGTAGCTGTGAAAGTCCAGGCGATAGCACGCATGCTAAAGAAGGTCATGCCCAACTGCCATGTGATGCTCTTGTAAGAAAGACACTTTGACAGACTTGTCCACCTACCAACAGAGCCTCATTCCAATAGTTCAACCATTCATTCCGTGCAGACTGGTTCAAGCGCGATAAATCAAGCGAGACGGAGCATCTATACAGTATGCACAGTGTCACTGGTAGAACAAACAGGCGAACGAGGAAGGGATAGGGTCGAATGGTCAGAACGGCGCTCACATAGTAGCACGCTAGAGATGGTAGTAAAATCGTGGCGAAGGACGACCAGTTGAGTGATTCCCTACTGTCAAGGTCTATAGGTGGAGAAAAAGGCATTTTCCCTAGGAAAACGAGGATGAAAGTCAGATGAGAATCAGCGAACCTCGATATTACACTAACAATATACAATATCTAGGCTAGAAGCCAAGGCAAGATATACGCTGCACTAAACAGTAAATGGCCACAGCTTGTTTTGTTCGTGGTGGTCGATGACAAGCTGATGACAAGCGTGTCGACGACTCCGACAAGAAGGAAATCTAAAAGTTGAAGTTGAAATATATCACGTGTCATCAACGCGATCACGACACCTATTTTCACTTTTATTTTATTTTTCACTACTATTTCAAGCTGCTATACAGATACCAGACACGGCGGTAGCAGGTTCTGAAGAGAGGTATGCCGGCGCCTCCACACACGTCAAGCCTTCAATTAATGATGAAGGCCAGCCGTCACAAAATATTAATGAAGTCATAGAACAAGTAATCGAAAGGGATGAATAGATGGAGTACAGTCTCCAATGCCTCGCTGTTCACACAAGGTCCCACGAAATGAACTGTGCTTCAAAATAGACGTGATACTTCATAGCAACTTCTTCATCACATCCACGGGCCTCATCCCATTTGGGAAGAACACGCTACCCATGAGCCCTGCCCTCGCCCATGCGTCCATCATAATATTACCCCACCCTACCACCCAAGCGACGGTCCATATCCAGCCTAGAACGCCTCCAACCCGACGCCCAGTTATCTTCTTCCATATGCCTTCCAAGACGACGCCGACACCTTGAATGATAAAGTACCCTCCGATAGTCGACCACTCGGAACTACGACGCAGACCCCAGTGGCTCAAAAGGTGAAGTATGCTAGAGACGGTAAATACGCCGAGCACTGCATCGGTACGTCCAAAACCCAGCGCGTACAGTGGTCTGCCCCCCAAGGATATGAACTCGTGTCGAAAGATCTGGTGCCATCCTTTAGCCCAAAACCGATTCAAAGATGTCGAGCGCCATGGATGGTCGAATAATGGGGGCCACTGTGTGGGATCTTGCTGGAAGAAGAGGATACAGAAGACTGCACAGGCGTCGTGCGCAGATTGGATGGCACTGTAGAGGACCATACCACTCAGGAGGGTTATATACGTGGAACGGAGATTTGGAACACCGTTGACAGGAAAAATGGTGCCCCCAGCAGGGGAACCGAACGTGTTCGGTGAGAGGGACTGAAGATGAAAATGTAAAGAATCGAAAATGACGGTGTGGAGGACTTGGGAGGCTAGTGTAGCGAGAACAAACGTAGTTCTTGAATTTGTTGGACGCCATTCGGCTGGTACGTGGAGCCCTGAGCACCAGTTCCATTCGTGGTATCGGCCCGCGAAGCAAAGCTGTACAGCGCTAGGTTTCTTGGAGTCCAGTCGTTTGGGTGCAGTCGCGACAAAAGTCCAGGCTATTGCACGCATTCCCAAGAACGACAAGACCGCCTTGGATTGAATGAGAAAGTCTCTTCGCAAAAAAAAAAAAGAGACGGTGACATACCAGCAAAGTCTCATTCCGGTAATTGAAACAATCATTCTGGCTTCCATCCGTGTACGACATATCAAGAGATACAGCGCAACGATACAGCATGCCTAATGTTATTGGTAGAAAGCTCACGCGGACGTAGAAAGGGTAGAGTCGAACAGTGAGGATGGCGCACACATAATAGCATGCTAGCGAAGGTAATAAAATCGTGGTGACAGATAACCAGCTGAACTGTTCTCTGCTACCAGGCTGCTCTTCCACTGTAAGAGACCACATAAATACCTCAGAGCAAAGGTAAGGGTCAACCAGCAAAAATGAATGCGGAACGTACCATGAAGCTTAAATACAAGCACTATGAATTATGTAAATGGTGCCTGGTCAAAGATTCTGCATTGACTCAAATTCTCCGAAGATGTAAATAATCTACACACTTCCATACAGCGCGAAGTATAAGTAGATGTCACAAGAAGCAATGCTTACGCGAATATTTGTCCATGACAGAAAGATTTAGTACACCAGAAAGTTATAGTAATGTGCACGACTACTTAGTCGTGGCACTGAACACATACATAAAATTAGTTTTCGTACCAGCGCAGATATATAGATACTTAGATACATATGTATACAACATGTCCAAATCTTACACAATATGAACAAGAAAATCCACACACATCTCGAGGTCTACGACGGTATCCTCATACTAGGCCTCTTCCCGGGGATGCTTTTCCTAGCACCACCCTTCCCCAACTGCATGCTCCCTCGCTTGCCAGGCATACTCTTCCTAGGCCCACCGTTAACTCCAAGCACATTCGCCTTCCCACCAGCCCCAAAACTCGACCGCACCCGCCCCCCGCCGTCTCCTCCAACCAAACTCCTCCTCGACCCAGCAGTAGAAAGCGCAGTCGTAGGACCAGCCCTCCTAGCTGCCAACCTTGCAACCACAGTCGTACGCGATATCCTCGGCCTTCGCCCCGACAGACTTCGGTTCAAGGTACCCTTCGAAGACTGGGATGGCACTGTCAAGGGCTGGCTGAATATTTTCTTGGGAGCTATGCCTTGTTCTTCATCCTGCAAATCTGGCTCGGTTCTCTCTGGAACCCCCCGTAATGGGACGTTCTCTTTTTCTCCACGCGCCAGTGTGGGCTTCGTCTGCCTCGATACACCCACAGCAGACGGTCGCAAAGGACACGTCGAGGCCACGGAGGGGCGCCTAATGGAACCACGGGCCACGGAAGTGAGGGAGGAATTCCGCGCAGACGCCGGTGAGAGAGCAGTGGTCGAACTGAGTGATCCCCTGGCCGTGGAGCTCCGGGTATTGGCAGCCACGGAAGAGAGCCGGGTACCAGAAGATATGGAAGATGTACGCGCTGTGGAGTTGATAGACGAGGTTCGTGCTGCGGAAGTCCTTGCTGTCGAAGACAACGACGAATTTCTCGCCGGCACAGGAGGCCGACCGGTTGTACTTGTAATAGAACCTCTTGTAGACGATAAACTGCCTCTGGTCGTCACACTTAACGCCGTGGCAGTTGGGGGTCGCAGCCCACTCGAAGGACCGACCTTGGACGTAGAATTCATGGATACTTTTCTCTGGCTCGTGGTAGTGGGAGGACCCATCGCCCTGGTAGATGAAATGGAAGTAGTTGGAGCAGAGACCTTCCTGCTGGCGGGGACCAAGGAGCTCTGTGAGTTTGTAGGCGCAGAGACTTTACGCGAGGGCGCAGCCGTCGCTGTACTTTGAGTTGTAGCCGTAGTTGCCGCGACTTTGCCCAACCCCAAGCCCGTCAAGCCTGGTTTTTTCCCCTTCTCCAGTCCCTTCTTCTTAACGGCGATACTGTCAGTAGGAGCGGCGGGTTTTGCATCGGTTTCCGGTTCATCCTGTTTCTTCCCAAAGAACAAGCCCTTCAAACCTGAAAACCCAAAGTTGAATCCCTTCCTCGACGGAGGGGGAGGAGGCGGCCTGATACTGATTCTTCGCCCACCAACCGCACTTGTTCTAGGGCGAACACTACTCCTCCTACCTCCATGTACACCGCTAGTCCTTTTCACGCCATTCGCGCCAATAACGCTCGGCCTGCGGTCATTGATACTAGGTTCCGCTTCGATCTTCCGCTTCATCGCCCCGCGGGCCTCGTTAATTCCAGTCATCTTTTTGAACGCCGCTTCGTGAGCTTTGTCGAATCGTGCCGAGACTGTGGGAACTGGAGACTTGACGGGGAGTGGAGGTGGTGGACCGGATACACGTAGAGACTTTCGGGGAAGAGGTCGAATGGGTCGGTTCGGGTCTGTTGGAGTGGCGGGTCCCCCTACGACGACGAAGGTATCATCGTCTACTGAGTCTGACTCACCTCCAGCCCTCCGCATCATCTCTTCAAACACGCTTGCCTTGACATTCGAACTTAACCGAGGGCGGAAGACGTGTGGGGCAGGCGAGCCAAACGTGAATGCTGGGGTGGGCGTCGGGAGCTTGGTTCGAGAAGGTGTCTGGGGAGCTAAAATTTCTTCATTTCGTCCCGTGACGCTCTCCTCGTCGTCGGCTTTCTTCAGATTCCCGACCAGTCCCTTCTCCACTTTTGCGGTCTTGTCAATGTCCTCTTTCTGCTCTTCTCCGTCTCTTTCAGCGGCCATTGTGTGCCTGGCTACCTTTGCAGAAGCATCTCCGAACTTCGCAGGGGTACCCAACACCAGATCGAAGGTCGTCTTGAAAGCCGGTAAACTGGGTGTGCCACCCACACTCGGACGGGGAGCAGCGACCAGACGCACTGTATCGACGTTAGGAGGAGGCGTGAAAGGGGTGATCAGCGGAGGTGGTGGGGATGGTGGCAGCGGAACGCTAGCTGCATAGGAATCTTGGGATGACATTGTAGAAGGCAAAGAGGTGGCAGTGGTGGATATTGACGTGGGCGGAGTAGAGGTGGTTTTGCGGGAAGTGAAACCGAAGGAAGACACAATAGATTTTAATGATAATGATGCTATACTTCGGATGAGAAGAAGTCCAAGAAGAAGATTTGACAGACAAACATTTGACGCTCCCAAAGTCGCTTCCTGTTTTAGTGGTACCAGTGCTGGTAACGGTGTCTTCATTAATTGTGACGAGCTGGGGTTGTGGCGCCTGTTGTGTAGTTTGCCGCGGAATGTTCGCCAGACGTTCAGCAATGTCCACATTTTTCCCTGAGGCTTTCACACCATGAATCTTGCAAAGACGGATCAGCTGGTCGCGTTTGAGGGAGTGTAGCGCGGCGGAATTGTGTAAAATGTCTCCTGTGGCCGTCAAGTCCATTCTATAGATGTGTTTCTCCCGCTCTGGCGCGCGAATCGAATCGTCGTCGGTGGTTGAGTGTGAGTTGGATAGCAGCACGTGATGGTGTTTGTTGAATTGGCTCCGAAAGACCGGAGATCGGACCGACGTGTCATACGGACGGTGGCGGTGGCAGCGCCCTTAGCGTGCCTATCACCTTCCAACGCCAAAGGTTGGCACGGCAGTGACTGTCTCTCTGGTCTCTAGAATTCGGGAGGACACCGTACAACATCAAGCTACTAGGAAAATCGTATATCGTGAACGGACCTTCGCTGTCCGTTATCAACCCCATCACCTGGACTTTGACCGCCTGAAGCCACTCTGGAACAGCCTTGACGTCTTCGGCGTTTTATCTTCGCATATCGTTTATCATTCCGGCGCATCGAAACTCCCTTTAATCAATGGCGACTTTCAAAATGAATGCTACGCTCTCGTTATCCGTAGCTACACACCTAAGGCTATGTTTGCCTGCCATATTTGAAACGCGGTTCTTGTGACTTGCCGATGGGACTCTACGTTATCCAAGATCACTTGACAATGTTGACATAACAATTACATGATGATTTCTTACCGACTTCTTTCGCTTAAGTGTTCATGACTCTACGCGCACGAGACGCCCATTGCACTATGATCCTTGGACCGGTACAGCTTCCTCCCCAACGATGTGTTGGAATTCAACGTTCGTACGATGCCAGGCTATCGCTCGAGATTCTTCGTCAGAGTCCTTGGATGTCAAACTGAAATACCGCTGCACCCCTGCGACTTCGATCCTTCTCCGGGCTTCCACCTGATTCCTATATGGAAACATCTAAGAACATGGCAACTCCAACGCTTTCTACTTAAGTGTCAGATCAGACTCAGTCTATTGATCCTCGGAACGTCTGGAATATACGCGACACCAGAGTCACGAGCCTGACATGAAGAGGGTACTTTTGCTATCGCAGTCGGAATATCTATCATTTCGCATACCCAACGAAGCAACGGATCTGTTGAGGTATCGTTCGCCTCGTGCGTCGTGATAACCACGAGGGCTACTTTACTTTGGCGATCGAGACAGGTGAGCTTGCCATTCGAGTGACTCTTCGTCTTCTTATATTTTCCACCAAAACATGTACCGATGATATCCATTGAGACGCCGTACAGAAATGGAGGCGTTCACAATGAGTACTGGAACGAGACCCTTTTGGTATGTCGCGGTCACATTTTTGCGAAATTACTTTCTCATTGGATTCATAGAGGCGGGCATGACCTTCTTGGGCATGCGTGCTATAGCCTGGAGTAGACTCTAGGAGACTCAGCGCTGTACAACTATGCTTCACGGGCCTCCTAAGTCATTCACAACGTCAGTTTCGACTCTTCGCATTTTCTATCTCTATTCCCTCTCAATGAACACGTTCGGCAACTGGTCCATTTCTATTGCCAGATGCGTCTACAGCCTACATCCATATATATATCCTTCCTCGGCGGTATGGTCTACATCGCCGTCCCATGCATTGCGATCTTCTACGGAGGTAGTACTGGGGCAGTACTTTGCGGGCTTCGACGCCTCTAGCATACTTCACCTCTTCAGCCACCGGGGCTCGCGTCGCCCTTAAGACTAGCAAATCATCCGAGGTCTGAGGGCATTTTGTTATTCAGGGTGGCGGCGTTGTCTTCGAAGGTATATCGAAGAAGGCGACTGATCCTTCCATGTACTCATCCCTTTCGATTGCTTGTTTTAAAGTAAAACAAAATGAAATAGGTGGACATTCCAATTGGCTGGAGACCATGTCGGGAAGTCCAACAACAAGGTCTACTGACAATAATTAAGGAGTCACCATCGCTTAGAATGTACGCTTCGACGACTTTACGATTGAAGAATCATTAACAGGATATGTAGTCAATATGATATATCTGAACTGTACGATCGTCTCGATAAACGGCACATAGGATGATAGGAAAACGTTGTTAGTGGTGCACTTCTGTATGCCGATGACTATATAATAAAAAGGAATCCTCATCGTTCACCCTCTGTTCAGAGACACCCTCGAGGTTATCCTCCCTTTCCGGCTGAACTTCAAGGCCATTGTCGACTGTGACACTCTGTGTAGCATCGTCCTGGGAGCCCATCTGTTCACTATCTCGCCCAAACTGAAGCGACGACATCACGCTTCCCTCCCAAGAGTCATCCGGCCGCGCTTGTCCTGCAGCGACGCGCCCAATGAGAAGCGTCGGGGCTACTCCCTAGTATATTGCAGTGAGATGATTGTCAATACCAAGAAGGTAACGGTTCTCATCGTACTCTTGCAAATGCTGCCATGACGCCCATGTAGTAGTCTGCCGCATCCTTGCAAGCCACCAAGACCATTTCTAGGAGCAGAAATATTGCATAGAGAGCTGAGGATTCGACCAAAATTTCTATAACGTGGCGGTACACTCTGGTCGGTGTCCCTGATCCAGTGCTGGCCCGTCCAACACTCAAGATACGGAAAATGATCATCAACGTGCACCAAAGGGTCGTTGCAAGGGTAAAGGCCAGATAGAGAATCAGAAGTAGATCAATGAATGCCGGTTCCGCTAGGTCGATAGACAGTTTGTATGTCATTGTGGCTTTAAAAACTGTGCCAACCCAGCATAAGCAGGAAATATTAGAGGACACGGATTGTCGCACCAATTGCGGATATGAGAAAAAGGATCGGAAGCACGACAATGGGCCAGCGCTTTCCCCAAACCATCCAGCAGCGCCAAATCTAGAATAAAGATGTCATTTAGTGTCGACACGGGCACTCAACAGAGTTATAATACCATGGCAGAGTCTGCACAGATAGTGGAGACAATGCCTGTGATAGCTATGGGAATTTCTAAGTTGTTATAACTAATATACGCCAGATATTCGTCTACTACGGTTTGCCCATGCTTGACGAATATGAGGCGTATATATGACCAATGGAGGGCAACGTCGATGGCAGCCATGACATGAAGGATCATTATAACCACGACCATGGCTCTTCCAATAGGTTGACATTTTCTGGTATCTGCATGACTGATTTCAGTATTGCAGAAATAGGAAAGTACGCGTAGGGACATGTTTTCCGAATCCTCACAGATGTTCCACAATGTGAAGGCCACAATTCCGGTGTATATGCCTACATGTGCCTCTAAGGTTAGACCGAAAATTAAGGAGGCCATGAGAGTTCGTACCAAGTAATTGACCTTGGAAAATAGTTGATTCCAACTCAACATCAAGAGACTTGAAAATAAGAGCAATTTCATCGGCAGTAAAACCTGCTGAACTATCTGTTTGGGCGGCCATGAGAGTCGGTGGTTAGACTCAGATTGGTGATGGCGAACAAGAGAGAGGATGACGAAGATGGACTAAGGTGCATCGCTCATATAAAGGATAAAGTACTGTTTCAGAAGACACCCATGAAGAGAAGTTTCTAGCCGTGGCATGGCAATTGTGACAAGAACAACGGCCTTGCCAATTTCTGATAACACAGCAGTGATGTATTAATTTGTTGGAGCGAAAGACCAATGTAATAGCGAGAAGAGATCAATCTGCATTTAGTAGGGTACTAATTCTCCTTGATGAGAAGATCGTGTTGCAGACAGAAGTACGACATTACGCAGCTTGATTCTCCAAGAAGGTACAACAGAATAGCTGGGATACATTTCGGAGCTTCGGGGCTGATCGGAGGATCAGTGAGAGGGTTTTCATTGATGTGGTTGTACTGACGACCATGGTCGTATCGTCTCGGTATTACCATCACTGTCAATCGCCGCACTACGCTTGGTTACCAGTACCGGTACTAGCTGAGTCTTCGGGAACAACCGGCTCCGAATCCGTTACTTCCTTTCTTCGCCATTTACCCCCACATCCGCGACGAGACCTCAGATAAAACGAGTCTCCCATTTTCGTTTCCATCCCAGATCCTCGAATCATATAGCAACGGCTGCATTGTCACGATCATGAAGCATATGTATCAGTCGATGTAGATGCACCTTTGCGACAGGCCCTTTTCCCCAGCCTCTGTGTGACGTTGTGGCAAGAACAAAAAACCATCGTTCAAAGGTAGATTATCAGGGAAGAGAGGTGGATCACATCACAGAAATTAGCGATCCAGAGAGACGATGATATAGTCACTTCGCCCAAATACGTCACCTCTCCGAAATGCGCGCTGGTGCAATATTAATGCGAGCGTGCCCCACTCTGTTTCGTTAATACTTTAACTTGAACAACATGCATTAACGGTGCCACGAAACTGGCTCTGGGAGGACACTAGCTAGGTCTTCCGGTAGTCCTTTGGAGATCTCGAGATGTTTCCTTCCTGATACTCCCTCGTGATTGACCGCGGTTCTCAAGGGGAAAGTGGTCATACTATGTCTGCTGTGGTTTCAATTCCGCATGAGACTTCAATCGTGAGCTGTTGATTCGTACGTCCTTGATTTACTAGCTGAGGTTCATGTATGTATCAGTGATCAGTGACTCGGAATCACTCTCGTCTCAAAAAGTTCTTGCCTCCGTTGCTGGAAGTAGCTACTGCCTCACATCTCATATCCATTTGCTTCAGCCACGACTTGTGGCTCCCCCATGCGCTGTTGACTTGATCCTCGCTCATCCATTTCCTGTTTAAATCATAAGTCTTATCTTCCCTGTTGGTCGCGCGCGTCCCCTTGAAGTCGGAACTTCTCCGACTATCTATCTCTTTCTGGGTCCGAGGGTACTTAGATGACATGAAAATACGTGCCCAATGCGAAGCGGAGACGGCTTTGTATAACTCCCTACCTTCATCTGTACTTCATGGAAGTAGCATTCCCTAGTGCCACCATTGAAACCTCGAGAGTTGCGCTGGATTTTAAATTGAGTGCGTGCGTTTGCCCCAAAATTGTGCTTGACTCCGGATTCCTGGATCTGATTCGACCTTTGCATGATGGTAAAACGTTTTCGGCGTTGCGCTTCTGCCAATGCCAACGACCATACAATAAAAAAGGAATCCTCATCATTCTCCCTCTATTCAGAGGCATCCTCGAGGTTATCCTCCCTTTCCGGTGGAACTTCAAGGTCATTGTCGACTGTGACACTCTGTGTAGCATCGTCCTGGGAGCCCATCTGTTCACTATCTCGCCCAAACTGAAGCGACGACATCACACTTCCCTCCCAAGAGTCATCCGGCCGCGCTTGTCCTGCAGCGACGCGCCCAATGAGAAGCGTCGGGGCTACTCCCTAGTACATTGCAGTGAGATGTTTGTCAATACCAAGAAAGTAACGTTTCTTATCGTACTCTTGCGATTGCTGCCGCGGTTTCCGTGTAGCCGTTTGCAGCACTCTGGCGAGCCACGAAGGGCATATCCAGAAGCAGAAATATTGCATAGAGAGCTGAGGATTCGACCAAAACTTCTATAGCGTGGCGGTACACTCTGGTCGGTCTCCCTGATCCGGTGCTGGCCCGTCCAACACTCAAGATACGGAAAATGATCGCCAAGGTGCACCAAAGGGTCGTTGCAAGGACAAAAGCTAGATAGAGAATCAGAAGAAGAAAGATAAATGCCTCCTCGGATACGGTTGATACTGGGCCGTGAATGAGTCCTTCGTATGTTACTATGATTTTTGAAACTGTGCCAACCCAGCATGAGCAGCCTGGAATATTGAGGGGCAAGGATTGTCACACCAATTCCGGATATGAGAAAAAGGATCGGAAGCACGACAATGGGCCAACGCTTTCCCCAAACCATCCAGCAGCGCCAAATCTAGAATAAAGATGTCATTTAGCGTCGGCGCGGACACTCAAGAGTGTTATAATACCATGGCAGAGTCTGCACAGATAGTGGAGACGATACCTGTGATATTCATAGGAATTTCTAAGTTGTTGAGTTTAAAACACGCCAGATATTCGTCCACGACGGTTTGCCCATGCTTGACGTATATGAGGCGTATATACGACCAATAGAGGGCAAAGTCGATGGTAGCCATGACATGAAGGATCATTATAACCACGATCATGGCTCTTCCAATAGGTTTGCATTTTTTGGTATCTGCGCGACTGATTTCAGTATTGAAGAAATAGGAAAGTACGCGTAGGGACGTGTTTTCTTGAATCCTTACAGATGTTCCACAAAGTGAAGGCTACGATTCCGGTATATATGCCTACACATGTCTCTAAGGTTAGACCGAAAATTAAGGAGACCATGAGAGTTCGTACCATGTAATTGACCTTGGAAAATGGCTATATTCAACTCAGCATCAAGAGACTTGAAAATAAATGCAATGTCATCGGCAGTAAAACCTGCTGAACTATCTGTTTGGTCGTCCATGAGAGTCGGCGGTTAGACCCAGATTGGCGATGACGAACAAGAGAGAGGATGACGAAGATGGACTAGAGTGTATCGCTCATATAAAGGACAAAATACTGTTTCAGAAGACGCCCAAAGAGAGATGTTTCGAATCCTGGCACAATAATTTGATGATAACGAAGGCCTTCCCAATTTCTGATAGTACACAGCAGCGAAATATTAATTTGTTTGAGCGAAAGACCAATGTGATAGCGAGAAGAGATCAATCTGCATTTAGCAGGGTACTAATTCTCCTTGATGAGAAGATCGTGTTGCAGATAGAAGTACGGCATTACGCAGCTTGATTCTCCAAGAAGGGACAACAGAATAGCTGGGATTCATTTTTGGAGCTTCGGGGCTGATCAGAGGATCAGTGAGAGGGCTTCCATTGATGTAGTTGACCATGGTCGTATCGTCTACCAGTCATCGGCAGGGTTACCGAGCCTTCGTGAACAGCTGGCTCCGTATCCGTTACTTACTTTCCATCAGTTACTTACCCCAACATCGATGAGACCTCAGACAGGTATAATAAACGAGTTGCTCGTTTTCGTTTCCACCCAGATCCTCGATTCCTATGACATGTATCTCAGTGACGTCCGTGGTGCAAGAGGGACCATGGAAACAGTTGCATTATCAGGATCATGAACTATATGTATCAGTCGATGCAGATGCACCTTTGCGAGTATTCCCCTAGTTGTTACCATTGAAACCCCGAGAAGCGCGCTAGATTGCGTGTGTTTGCTGTAAAGGTGTATTTTCTCCGAATTCCTGGATCTGATTCGACCTGTGCACAAAGCCGGCGAAGCATGGGTCACATCAGACGGACGGAGAGTCGTTTTGAATCCTCGTTCGGTAGGTACTTCCAGATAAGTAAGTCGACCTTCAAGCTTCAGGTTCGAGTCATTCGACAGCATTTGTTTGACACCTGCGCGGAAGGTAACCTTCTTGTCCCCATTCCTCAATTAAAAGAATTTCTGCAGCCATATCGTACTGACATGAAAACATAGACTCGGGAGACGAATGTGCAGAGAGCAGGAAACGACAATCGATGGCCCTACTCGTGCGTCAGATAGGGTCGAAGACCAGCATGCACCGAGAACTTACCAAAAGAGTAAGTACTACGAGTCTTCTTTATCCGCAGCTTCTTTTGGACTTGTAATGGTCATCTTCTCGGCAGGCTGCATTTGCTCCGGCCTAGGTGCATTAGGATCACGGGTCGCCTCCAAATCGCTCCTCACTTGCTCATCGAACGAGTCCTCGTTGAAAGACTTATCGCAGCACGACCCGCAACATCCACTGGTAGATGTACCCGAGTCGCTGCCATAGCTATCTGAGAAGACATGAGCTTGAGTCTGTGTGGCCTTTGTTTAATAGTACGCACTGAGCATACACCAATTACTAAGCGCCGAACTCCCAGCTACGCCTGTATACGACTAGTTTTAGAATGTGAATCCCTACGAGGAAAAGGAGAACACACAGCAAGCACCACAACATATCGAGGCGCAGATATCTCCACCATCCATACTTCAAATGTGGGGTTGAATGGGAAAATAGTGTGATGGTGATGAGCCTGTAAGAAGAGCTCAAGTTTCATGCGAAAAGTTCCCTTTCCTTGATCTTATAACTGGTGCGACTCCGACGGTGGGAGGGGCGTAAGACGTCCGTCCTCGACGCTGACCGTCAAGTCTCAGAAGCCGATCATCATGCCTTGTGGGACCGGTGGCTGTGCTTCGAGATTATGAGTTGTCGTGACTGTACCAAGTTGTACCGGGAATTGAACCTGAATCTCCGTCTAAGTACGAGCAATTTTCTCCCTGTCTGATCAAAAAAAAATCAGTCACCTTGATGGTCTTTATGCTAGCCTCATATATTGGAATCGAGAGGCTCAAGACGGCAGAATAAGCGAAAAAAGCGGTCAAATATCCGTTGCACTGGCAAACGAGATGACACAATTCCGAATCTTTGATGCGACAGTTATATCTAAAAGTCGCGGGCAGAAGCGACAAATACGTACAAGGATAAGAAAAGATAATATCAAGGATGTTATTATAATTAGCAGCAACTGAGAAGAGGAACGACGAGACAGCGTAATGATCTGCGCCGAAGATGTGAGCTCGAATATCTAACATCGCCGTCAGATACTTACAGTATCCAGCACAGGAATGATACGCAGTTCCATCTAAGTTTGCGCACCAGTAGGGTACAAGGCAATATTACAGGTCTTATTGCGTGAACCCATGGTTCGATACAGAAAAACCTGGACAAGTTATGCTAACAAGGAAGCGTCCCAGTGCATTGCTGATCATGGTCGCGCTGAGCGCTCTGAGTGTTGAATAAGCGCAGTTAGCTCCAGGGGACAAAAATTGAAACCGCGTTTCGATAGTATCTAACATGAAAGATGAACTCGATGAACGCTTCATAACAAGATGGCAATGCAACGTTACTTACCATTACTAGCAGTCTATACAACGAACACTCAGTAAACCTCATAACAGGATGGGCGACTATTGTATTCTCCGCCGCGAAGAATGGGTCATTGCGTAGTCCACACCAAAATCAAACCACATTTCTTAGACATCACAGTTCATTCAATATGCGCAAAATTCTGGTCGAGAAATATCATTTCTGTTGCAAAATAGCGAATACAGTGAAACGACCCAAAACAATAGCTACAGCTTGCAGTTGTCCAAAGCTCCAGCTACGCGCACCCCATAGGATCACGTCGAGGCGCGGCGATACATTGTACCACAACGGCGCCGGGAAGGACTAAGCCCTTCCCCCGTTTTGCGATACAACAGCACATGCTAAGTCGTTTTTTACTCTGCAAGGTAAAGTTCATTAGGAACGATGTAGGTGCGACGGAAGAAAATATACGCACTGGAACGGGCTCTCATCTTTCTGCGCTTGCGCCTGAGTCTGCGGGACCTCTTTTTCTTCCACTTCTCTCTCATTCTGTATAGTCGACGTCAGAGGCAGCAATGGAAAAATAAGAACTAGTGCGTACTTGGCTTTTGTGAGTGGAGATGTGAGGCTGTTGGAGAAGCGAGACGCGAGGTATACGTTCCAGCTGATGTAAGCGACTGTACAGTTGTTACATAAGATTCTCTCACGATGGCTCTCAGGGAGTTGCTAATCAAGATGACGAATTCTGATAGCGTAATTCCTCCCTGAACTTCAACTTGACCCGGTGCGTCTTTAGTGGCCATTTCATTTTGCCGCATCACCAACTGACTTGCTGCTCAGAATAAGATATTCTTCAATTGCATGATGATGAAAGGCAGACGCAACGAAAAGCGAATTCCTACAGCACTACACAGTGAACTGACCGAGTACTCGTCACTGTTGCGGGCATTGCGAACCGAGAGTACGCTGGACGTCAGCAGCCAGATCTCGAAACACTTTCAGTCTATCCCCACCGTCGTGGAGAACGATGAACACGACTCGGAAGATGAAGATGAAGAAGAGTCGCGTCCGACGTCACCTGTAGCAGGTCCCAGTTCACAATCTCCCTCTCAAATCGCGACTCTCAAACGCAAAAGCGATGAGATTAGTACATCATCTCCAGCGCCTCCACCAAAGAGAAAAAAGAAGCAGAAGCAAGCTGATATATGGACAAAGTGGCCACTCCTACCGGAAGACCTAGCGCAACCGCAGTGGGGGTTGGAGGATGAGATTTCCGTCATAGTATCACAGCTTCAGAAGGTGCACCAGGAGGGGAACGAAGAAGATGACGACGACGAAGACAGGGAATTCCTGCCACATCTGCATCTTTCCACGTCTAATTGCCTTGAGGCGATCCTTGGGACCATTGCTGCTCATACTCCTCTGCGGGCTGACAGCTTGCAGAATAGGCTGAATCCCATCGATTGGCGGTTTGTTTTGAACGTGTTGGTCGATCAGAAGATTGTTCATCCCAAGTGCGTTTACTGTTCTCTGCTCTATATCTTCACTAATTGTTCTACCAACCAGGGTCATCGAGCGGGCGGAAACGCGTCTACGGGCTATGTATGACCCCAATGGTACTCTACCATGTAGGTTCATGTCAACCGGCCCGTTTCGATTATTGTTGATAATTGGCTAGTGCACGCGAGTTATCGCGCTCAACAAACAATTAACTCGCGGAACAAGTTGGCTGATCTTCTCGGTTCATATAACGCTAGCCTCTTCACTCTAGCCGAGCGTCCTTCGACGCCTGAAATCGAGCCTGAGCCAACTAAGCCTCAGGATAAAAAGGAAAAGAAGGAAAGGAAAGGAAAACGCGTAACGAGAGTGCCGCGTCGGAGGAAGACAAGTCAGTCGACTTCTCTATTATTTTGACCCTTCAACTCAACCCTGGGCCAGCTCGAAAACATTTGGAACCAACGTAAATACTGCCTGGGACCAGTGACAGCGGTTCTCTGGCGGCGATGTCAGTGCGAATAAAGACAATAGCTTGGTTAGCATTTCACAATTGCTTGTATTTTACAAAGTCTGATTAAGTCCGCTGGATACAGGGTACTTTCGGTGGCGGCAATGGTCATATTCATATTCGGTACGAGCGTGAAGACCGACGCCGAAGGCGGGTTTTCAAACGTATTTCCCTTGGATACCGCGTATTATCTTGGGCACACGATTGGAAAGAGATTGTTGGTCCTCTTTCTTACAACTTTAAGATGTATTCTTTAACATTACAGCGAAGGAAACGAATACTGTCTTACTCTGTGGACAAACCGGGCCGAAGGACAAACAAGAGGGAGAACTTGACGCATCGACTCTCTACCTCCACATAAAGCTCTAGAGTTTAGAAATAACGACCCGACCCTGCAAAACGAAGCGTCGCTTCGATACGATGACGAGTAGCGACCAACGGAGCGAACAATGGAAGACAAGGAACGGTATTTGTGCGTGTTTGCTCACCAAGGAATCTCTTTTGTTCCCAAAACGGCAATCCTTTTGTGCGCTGGGCCATTGAGGAAACAATGCCTTTGCGTATCAATGGGTATACGTGAATAGGCCGAATAGATTATAAACATCGATCCTCATCTTGAGATAGGTCGTTGTTATTCTCTTTTCCCTTCCACGCCTGGGAACAGACTCCCTTCCCCTTGACGGCGCCTTGACCTATCATTATGAACTCGAGCATGAAATCTGCATCACGTATGTTCTTTCATTCTTACTTAGCAGAAGCACAATACTAATAAGGTTTCAGACGACGAACCAATGCTGAAAAGACAAGCACGCATACGCCCGCGCCGAGACCTCCAGGCATCGACATCTGCTGCACCCTTGTCTATGATTCTGGAGGAGGAGGATGCTGCTAATTTGAGCAGCTCCAGCTCTTCGAGCGCTACCAAAGACCTGAAGTCACGGAGACGACGGGCAAATATTATCTCAGATCCCTTTCATCTTACCTTCACCCAAGTGACCTATCCATTCCCCCATCCCCCAGTTCCTACTCCCAGCTCGATGCCCCCTTCCATATGCCCGCCTTCACCGGGCTCATCTTCGTCTTCGACGAGCGCCACCCCTTCTCCCTACTCAAGTCCCCGATCTCATTCCACCAGTCTCCCCACGTCGCCAGAACCCTCTTCTTCGGAAGAAGACGACGACGACGTTTTCTCGTATCCTCAGACTAAGCCCCTCGTCATCAACAAAATCCACCGCCGAGTCCACAAGAAAATCAGCTGTGAGGAGTTGAGTGGCAACTTGGACGAGGACTACGAGTACTACACGCAGGAATTCAACAAAATCATCTCTCTCTCATCGCTGTACGCGCCTGCCCACTCTCAAAACTCCGTATCACGACCTGAATCTGGTTGTGCTCTCCCTAGCCCCCAGAAAACGCGTCCCAAGTCTCTCACTATCGTCCGCCCGCCTCCGCGTACCTCTCTACCTGTACCTGCCGAGGCAGACGAAGACGGTGCCGACGTGCTACTCTACTACCTTGAAGGCGTCTCGCTCAGCTCCGGTAGCCACTACTCCGAGTCAGTATCAAGTGCTCGTTCCTCCGCACAGGAAGACGACATCTCATCCCATGTCTCGCTCATCGACTTTACCTTCGACCTAGACTCTTCCGCCAACCTTCGTTTCCCCCTTTCCCTCCCCTGCTCGCCTATCGATTTGGAAGCAGATATCCAGGGTGGACTTGAAGAGCTCCGCGCACGGGTGGAGGAGGCCTCTCCGCAGCCCTCATCCTCCACCGAGGAGGAACAGCAGTGCTACCTAGCCGAGCTCGAAAATGGGCGTGTGCTCCGGAGCAGGTTCAGCACGTCCACTCTGGGCTCCGTGAAGGAAGAGCGTTCGTCGAATCTGGCGAAGCGCGTGTTGCCGTACTTCAAGGGAGGAAAGGATAAAGCTAAGCGGAGTCCCAGTGGGAAGAAGCGGGGGTTCTCATTCCGGAATAGTGTCGATTCTCCGACCAACTCGACGTTCTCGCCTGCTGCCTCTTGGTTCTCGCAGAGCGATGCTCCGTCGTTGAAGCGTCGGACCAGCACGAGCACTACTGGTAGCGGGGCTAGTGCTGAGAGCACGAGTAGTTCGGGATTGAGGAGGAAGCCGATCCCCATCGAGATGTTTTTGAGGGCTTGATGCCTCGTTCTTGCGATTGACGACCGATTATGATATTTTACGCGCTCTGCTAATTATTTGTTTGCCGATGTGCATTCCTTTGTAGCCTTAGTATTCATTCGATTTCCTCATACATACGCCAATAACTTCGAACCACGCTGTATATCTAACATTGCCATATCTAATGCCAGCATTTAATGGCCATTCCAGTCCTCTCCAACTTCGGTGCTTGCCTTTTTGCAGACTCCATATTCTATTGGGTCATCATGTAGAGAAAGGGGTTGCAGTGGAGCTTACAGATTCTACGCAAGACACGAATCCGTTTCCAGTAGCTCCGGTGTGAGTTATAAGACTGGAAAAGAGAAAGAGAAATGTTCTCATAAGACCTATGCAATGGATAGATATACGCAATAGTAACCATTGTGATCAAAAATGACCCGGTCAGCACCAGGACGACCGCCTTGATAAGAACCCTGGGTCAGGATGGGGAACTAAAGAATATCACCATAATTGTCCAATTTGAAGGCCGCCACTGAAGTACCTCATAGTAACTCCCCACACACCCAGGACCCATGGTCAGGCCTTCTAGGTTCATCCTTTTATACTCTTTCAGAGATGGTCAGCCGGATGGGTATTCGTATAATGATAGTACGGCAATCATGGATCTGCCCTGCCGTGCAACTGAGGTGCGAAGCCTTTGACAGATGATGAAGAGTGAGGCAAGGTCCTAGGGCGACGGCGTACTGGAACCCGGTGAATACATGCGGGAGGCCTTTGATAGTTGATGAGGAGTAAGGCAACGTCCTAGGACGACAGCCTACCGTGTTATCCAGAGTACGGCGAATGCATTTTATCCCCCTCTAGCTGGGGGTCACCGGGAGATACAAGAATGCCGACCGACAAAGATGGATGCCATCGTGTCAATATGCATCCATGGTACTCCGAGAGTATGCAAAACATCGCTTTGACTGTAAGTCGGTGCTTCCATGAGTGAGAGAAATGTTTTGCTACGGGAGTATGCCACGAGTTCATTAGATTCAAGGTCGTGTTGTCTGAAAGTCGTGATTGTCGCGATGCCACCGAACGCCTTCTGTGCCTTTTACATCAAGTGCGACCGGCACTCTGCAATGCGATGTTACACTCCTTATGCTTCTGTGGCATCTTCAGCATATGAGCGCAATCCCGTCTTCAACGTCATGGCTGACCGTATCATCAGTCTCAAACTTCGGCCCGGCTCGAAAGACCCGGCAACTACCGATGCTGGATCTTTTTAGAACCTTTGCGGCGGCTAGGGTGAGCGGGCAACTACTCACACGCTCACTTATATACAGGTGAACCTAATTACAATATAAACATAGGACTCGGTACCGCCACGCAGATGCGATGGCCCTCACCCTACTAGTTACTTCACTATGTCCTCACAAATGACTTTATTTGATCAGCTTCTTGATTTATATTCCGTAAAATCCACAAGACCGTTTTCAGTGAGGTCGTTGAATACTGGATAGGCGGCCTAGTACGTTTCGATTTTCGATTTTGACCAACAGTAGTCTTTATCTGTATCACCACCTGTAAAGATCCAACTATGAAAGACTTTGTTCTTCGCGAATGTGATTTCTGTACTAGTGCCTACAAGATCTAGTGATACGCAGCAAACTAGTCTCTCGTAGACAGACGACGATACAGACCTGTTGATCGGAGGGAGGGACGGCGAATTTACTTAATTCAAGGCGTAGAAGACTAACCCTTACTAATACTTGCCGCGAGGCTTGGAGCTCAACCACGAGTCATGGTTCCATTACGGTTCCCCAATTATTACAGTTCAAGCGGAGCTTCTTCTTGGCTTACCTTCTCGCACCTGCTCTGAAAATATTTTCGCCTGCATAAGATTCGAATTGATGTCCAAGCACAGCAGGAGTACTGACGAACCTATTATATGGCAAATGAAGAAGGTCGAAGGCACGGACAGCGACATTAGGGTAAACGGTACTCACTGACATAGTATTATTCAACGTTGACCGGACACCCGTCTATGTAGCCGCTACTTGACGCTGCAGACAGTATCAAGACCTTTCACCCAGCCTTGCAGTCAGCGTACATGATAAACACCGCCCTCAGTAGCATGTTTGACGTGGGCTCAAAGGTCCCTCAACTTGGTGTTATTGTGACCTACTTCGAGCACCAGAAGCCGCCTGAACAAGCACAGGTGAGCTGTCGCACTGTAGAGGTTGTTCCGATTCTCATCGATTTACGACAGAAACAAGTATTAGACAAGCTTATTTCCATGCACGAACAGGGTGTAAAAGTGTTGGACAAACTCGCTTCCATGAAAATGCCGGGTGCAAAGGCGCTTAGACCATATGCGTTTGGTATTCTTGGGCCAGCCACGTTCCAAAGCACGCTCAAAGTAACCCGTCCAGACTGCGAGTTCAACGGGAGATTCGGCCAGCTCAACAAAAACATACTCCAATCGTAGCTCCAGAACGCTATCATCTCAAGGTATGAAGGCATCGCGGATCTCCACCCCAAAGTAGATACCAACATCCGAAACGCGCGAGAAATCGGGGCAGATGAATTTACCGTGGAACCCAAACTATTAGACGAGATTGCGAAGATCTGGAGAGAGAAATTTATCCCCGGCGATGTGCGTGTCGAGCCCCACAAAATCCTTATCTACGGGGAAGGGGGTCACTTCTCGGCTCATTGCGATGCCCCAGAACAAGGCCTGGTGGGCATCTTCCTCGTCGGACTATATGACTCTACAAAAGCGTCCAGCTTGGGAAACTTCCACATAGAAGGCAAATATCGACATGCGACGGGGGGTCGTTGGGTGGCATTTTATCCCAATGTCCCACACGAAGTGACACCTCTGGCCCCGGGATGTGCGCGGGCCGTCATCGCATTCAAATTATTTAGCACCGAGGATCCGAATGAGGCAGCGACCTGTGTTGCTGCGGCGGCCGACGAAGCCAAGTCTGTCCTTCAGGGTATTCCTCGTCCTTTTGGGATCATCCTCAGCCACAAGTACTCGATGGGGACGGAAGACGAGCTCGACGGATACGATGCAGTGATGTTATCGGCAGCAAGGCAGATAGAGGGGACGAGTGTTCGCATCATTCCTGTTGTCACCAGGCTGCTTGAAGAGCAGTATTGCGACGAAGAAGAGAGCCTGACTTGGAACTGCTTTTCCACTGGAGTCAAGCCGTTTACACAGGCACATGTGGATCTTCAGCTTGGACGTGGATGTAGCGAGGTCAAGAGCGAATGCGCCTGGTTTGAATGGTTCAAGGATGTCCCATTCTACAGTTGGGATCTGGGAAACAGCGCTACTCGATGGCAGCATTGTGAGGAAGAGATTGGAAATGAGGTCAATGGGAAACGACGGGATACGTTATATCCTTCTTACGCTCTCCTAGTTGTGCCTGGGAAAACTGAGAAGGCATCAGGAGATAGTTCCTTGTGTTCCTTGTCACGTCGCGGCCTGTCAGTGCGTCGTGGTGTACCCGGTCGACTACGTGGGCTGCGTGATGTGCGTCAAGGGCGTAGCTGAGATAGAGCACTATTAGGGGTATGTGCATAATTATATAAATCATGAAAGATAGATCGACATGGACAAAATTGAGAGTTCCAAAGAGCACATAGACAGCAAGAGGTCACAAGGCGTAGTATTGTTCCACCAAAGGATAACCAAGCTAGGGCTCGTTAAGTGAGATCTACTCCAAGAGTAAGACTGACATCAGTGTACCCATCGTCAAACTAGGACGTGGTTATTGCCAAAAGGTGAGCTCGCTGTCGATAGATGATGATGACGGTCATCGTGGTTGTATGTTCGGAAAGGGACGCCGGCAGCGGCTGTGACCGGAACCCGGGCCTGGTCTCCGCAAACCTCTGCGAGCGGTGATTACTTCCATGCTTCGTTCAACCCACGACAACGGTCAGCAGGGATTTGAACGCTGGAGAGCGAGTCAGTCCTCCACCCCTTTCTTGACGCTCCAAGCCCCAAGTGAAACCAATGACTAAGGCAATAAATGAAACTCTGGAGTCTGAATCGGACGCTCATCCTTCAACCTCTCATTACCAATGCAGTATGGGACAGAGTCAGATTCAAAAGGTGTTCAAGTCGCTTGCTGGTGGAAGGGAACCAAGCTCCACAAGGAAGCCATATTCGCCGTTCCTCTATTACCTGGCATCGAGAAGCCTTGGCGTTCCCGTCAGAGCTCACCAATGCCCGCCGATACCCAGGCGTTTTTCACTGCTGGGGCTCTACTGAATATCGCTCGGGGGTCCTTGGGCGGTTTCTATATCCCTTCAGATGTTCCCACCAACTCAAAACCACGCAAAGACAACATGTACCGATTCACCTTTCACCGCGCACACCCTGAACATCGTCGAATGCCCGGGCGTCAGTTGTCCCGAGAAGAGCTATCGATGCCGCTGAATAAACTGGTAGGGAAAATACTATGGATCAAGGCAGAGGGGTATGTATGCCATTGCTTCGACATGGCCTGTGTTTACTTTTTCACAGGAGCTCGCTGTCCACCGTGAACCTAACCAATCTACACATGCAATCGACTGATGAGGATAAGAGCAATGTAAGTCAAATTTTCTGGCCCGTAATGATAAGCGGCGCTCAAAGTTGTGTGTCTTCAGCACCCTAGTGATGTAAGATAATCCATATTACCTATAGCGGGTATCACAATTGAAGTCTTTATCTTATAGTGGGTTACATCTGTCAAACGGGATTACCCTGACGCATGCTGCCCCTTCACCGGCTGCCTATTGCCAGCTGCCTGCCACATCATTGAATGCGGACAGAACAATAAAGCATACGAAGTACTACCGAAACTTTCAAATGCTATCCACGACATCTTATATCCTGAGCCGTGTACGAACCCAACTGACAGTAGCGAGCCTGAGGGATTTTTAGATGTACGATTTCCGATATCGGCAATCAAGCGCTATACGTTGGCTTCGCTACCCCATGTTGAAATGCCTATAAATAGCATGATGCTGGAGAGTCAGTTCCATGAAACTTATGACAGATATTGGTGGTTGATATATCGGGGAGTATGTTTCTTCCCTGTCCTTGTTTAGAGCAAACTTTGACCTGCCATTCCCAGGAAGCGTTGTGGATTCACGACAAACCCTGTCCTCTCTTCCAGGTGTATGGTTGGGATCCACAAATACTTCCTGCGGAGCGTGATACTCATCAAGGTGAACGCAAACCTCGGAAGATAAAACAGGATGCTTCGCAGGCCCAGCTCCAAGATTTGCGAACGATTATCTCTTTCTACCATCTTTTCGGTACCCCCGAATATTACGACATCATAGAAGGAGTGGCAGGCGATTTACCGCCCAAGAAGAGAAAGGCAAGGGAGCAGGGAGGGAGCAGAAAGCGGGCGTGTTATTCTTTGCCCCACGAATCTGATGATGAAGACGACACGGAGAGTGATTCTTATTCCAACTATCATATGGACTCGGACAGGGATGAAGTCAGCATCGAGTATAGCTCGGAAATGACAGAAGTTGAGCAGTGTAATATCACAGCTCAGACGATGCTGATATGGTTAGCCAACTGCTGGTCCATCCAGGCCAGGCGGAACAGTCGAAAAAACCTCTCATAAAGGCGAGAGATTGGTCGTATTACATTCATAATGCAAGCTCCGTCGTGTAGTTTTCCTTGAACGATTCTAAATACACTGGACAAATATAGTCTGACTTTGATTTCGACGGTGCTTTGTCAATGATAGAACTGGTGAAACAATAAGGCGGGTGTCGGGGAGGGGAGGCGTGCGATGATAAAACAAGAAGTGGCTTCATTTATTCAAATGTTTGAACGATGGAACAAGCAAGTGCGCTTAACTACATCTTCATGCCTGGGCGAAGAAACACAGGCGACCGTGAGTAGTTACTCCACCAGCCTACAAGTACATTGATTTCTCGGTTCGAATATATTCAAGCTCCCACTTTGTTCTCCATGTCAGAGTACGCATTGAGCGCCAACTGTCCACCCAAATGCGCGTAGAGAACATTCCCTCCTTTGATCTCTCCCTTTTTAATCATATCAACCATCCCAGCCAGACTTTTCCCTTCGTACACCGGATCCGTAATAAACGCGTCCATCCTCGCACCATACTTTATGGCCTCAATCGTCTGCTTATCCGGTATACCATACGATCCCGCATGATACCTCTCATCCAAAATCACATCCGCCTCAGTAATATCTCCCTCGTTCAACCCAATCTTCGCAGCAGTGTTCTTCGCAATGCGCAGAACCTGCGCCTTGGTCTCCGCGGGCTTCGCAGATGCGTCGATCCCAATCACGCGACGGGGGGGTGAGGAGGGATCAAGCTTGGCAAGGAGCTTGAACCCCGCGATCATACCGGCAAACGTGGACCCAGTTACGGCACATACGATAATCGTGTCGAAGAAGACGCCCAGTTCTTTTTCCTGGGCGGCGACTTCGAAGGCCCATCGAGCAAATCCGAGTCCGCCGAGGGGATGGTCAGAGGCGCCAGCGGGGATGTAGTATGGTTTCCCGCCCTCGGATTCGACTTCTGCAGTGAGAGAGGCTGCGGTGGGTTTGTGTTCGATGCCAAAGGTAGAGGGATCCAGCCGCGGTTCGGCTCCCATTAACCGCGAAAGCTGCAGATTCCCTACTTTGTCGTAGACGACATCTTCCCAATTTACCCAGTGCTCTTGAACTAGCTTGGCCTAATACGAAGGTCAGGACTGAATGAACTCATCAATAATTAGACGTACCTTTAGCCCATATTTCGCTGCGACCGCCGCGACCTGTCGCGTATGATTGCTCTGTACACCTCCGATGCTCACTAGAGTGTCGGCACCCTTGGCGAGTGCTTCTGCTAACAGATACTCCAACTTTCGCGTTTTATTACCGCCGAAAGCAAGTCCAGAGTTGCAATCATCGCGTTTGGCCCATATCTTGACCGCGCCACCGAGATCCTCGGTCATTCGGTTGAGGGTATGAATGGGCGAGGGTCCGAAGAGTAAAGACTCTCTTGGGAGCTCGTTGAACGGGGAAGGGAGCGTCAAGGCCATCGTCGTGCGCGTGAGAGGAGGGAAAGAGAATTCCTGCAGATCAGGGAAACTCACCGGATTTTCATTTGTTTATCAGATAAAATCAGACCAGACGCCGTGGCCAAGGGATAGTGCGGGGAAGCGGATCGATCAACTCCAAATTCACTCGATGTTGCCTGTAGGCTGTCGGAACATCTATGCGTTGGCATGGAAGGTCAATGAACCGAACGAAAGATATCATAGGACTCCAGAGTCCAGGGTGTCCGAGTCACTGTCTGGACGAAATCTGCAGTCAAAAAAGGTCATGCCCATGGTTTATTCAGACGAAATCGAAGAAAGCTGAATACAATGCCAAACATTTCT